>JARUPZ010000022.1:8873230-10073230 GCA_031213475.1 Nereocystis luetkeana
AGGAGAAAAACGCCTATCAGGTATCATGTAACACACAAGATAAAGCACACCCCCGGGGGCGGGTTTATCAGAGCCCCGTATTCATCCAAACCTTGTGGGCTACAAATGACGCGTGCTTTCATATATAAGGATGTGTAGCACTTTTTGGGCTGAAACATTTTCTGAATGACGGGGCTCCTTGGCCCGAAATCGTTGGAAAAGTACATTTTTTTTAAAACTAAAATAAAATCGTGACATACGTCAGCTGTGAGTTCGGCTGATTAAATAGTTGATACCCAGCTTTGCAAGCTGCGTATTACGTCTCGTCTATATCCCATTTTTTACTGAAATTACAAGTTGAATAAAAAACTTTTTTTTTTTTGCAAATACGTCAGACATTTTGTTTTGTGCGATATTACTTTTTATTTTTTGTCAAGCCTAGCCCATGGGATTGTTCAACCATTGCAGTTTTCTTTTTTTTTTTTAAACTCAGTTTTTGGGCGACTTGATAATAGTATAAATGGCTTAGTAGTATGATTGGCTTACTAATAGTATAGTGCTCGTCAAGCGAAGAACGCCCGAAACAAAATGCACCTATTAATATTAATTGTACGTGACAGCAGCGCTAAAAGCTTGGGAGTTTTTAGTACTTCAGGCTGAGGTTTTTTCAATTCAAGATTTTACAGCGACCAGATAATAAGCATTTGTGCTCGGTGGGAAAGGCCACCTAAAATCCTGTACCAGGTAGAGAATAGTCTTTTATTTAAAGTCCTAAGGTCGACGTTTTGATATCGCAACAAGCCGCGAGCCGCACCCCAAGGAGACGCATCAATGCGCCAGATCTCGGCTCCTTTCCCCGTCGACGACGCCGCACCCACTCGCTGAGGAAGGGTTGGACGCGCGCGGAGGAACCTTAGCAACAATAATAGGAGGTTCTTGACTGCTTGCTGTTGTACCTTCGAGCAAGTGTCACACAACAACAAAAAACACGGCCTTGGACAATACGAAAACACCTGGTGAAGATATATTTCCATACATACATACGGACGCGTCGCTCGACGTTTTATTACACTGTTGCTGCCGAGAAACGCAGCTGCTTTGATTGTTTTCTTTCGAGAGATTCGTAGGGGGTGGGTGTGTTTTTTTTGGAGTTGTTATCACCTTGATAAAGTAGTGACGTTTTACGGAGGCTTTCGTGCTTGTGGCGCCTAAAGCCGGCCCGAACCAAAAATGAGGCGAATCTTACGCCAGCCAGTGGGCTGTGCTTGGATGCTGTGCTTGAAAACACTCTAGGTTTGGTTGGGCCAGCTCGGGGTGCTGCGGCTAGGGAAATACTCTAGTTCGGGGGACCATAGTAAATAGGACCCAATATTGCTACTAAAAATAGGGAAATATATAGGCTTTTGTGTGCACCGTAGGTCCTGTTTACTATGCCCCCCCCCCCGCAATAGGTTGATTGAGCCGCATACAAGAAGCCTTCGCCAATCAGAGTGCCCAAATATCTACAGTATATCCCTTAGCTCCGGTATTAACAGATGAAGGTAGATACCGTGGTCAGAAAGACACGCCAGGCAGTGCGGGCCCTCTAGCAAGACTGAGGCTCTACTTTTCGGGATGCTATTACGGGGGACCATAGTTAACAGGACCTATGGTACACATAAAAACCTATATTTTCAACCATTTTTACTAACCATATTTGGTCCTGTTAACTATGGCCCCCCGTATTAGTAGAAAATTCGGTAGAAGAAATCGTGCTCGGCAGCATGCTGCAAGCCGTATGGGCTCGCGAACAAGGACCAGCTCGCTGAGAAACTGGGGCTCCATATTTTCGGAACGCTCCTATATTAAGGTTCATTCCTATCGGAGAGCGTTTTTTCCATAATTTCCAAAGTTTGGAAATAGTTACAGAGATATGGATCAATATACGGAGGCGTTCTGTCACTATTCGTGAAAATCTCCAGAACCAAAAATATCAAGTTCGTCAACATTCCAATATTTGGAAAAAAAAACCAGGAAAACATGGAAGATTGAAAAATTGTGCGAAAAAATGTCGTAAATTTAGAAAATTTGCTCTCCGATAAGAATTACCCCTAAGACTTACTGTTTTGGATTAAGAAATCATTCTCAGAAGCGAACTACAGACAGCAGTATGGGCCGACGAGCGAGAAAAAGCCCAGCACGAAACCGAGGGTCCTTTTTTTCGGAACGTTACGACATATATTATATATATATATATATATATATATATATATATATCTGGCATATATGGATCGACTAATCATCTTGTTTCTTCTCCGAGAAACACACTGCAGGCTGTACGGGCTCACGAGCAAGGAACAGGTCGCTGTTACGGGGGACCACAATAAAATAGGACCAACTAATGTGAGTAAAAATAGGTAAATATAAAGGTTGTTATATATACCCCCCATTGGTCCCATTAACTATGGTCCCCCGTGATAGGAAACCGGAGCTCGTCGCTGAGAGCACGATATTTTTCAGAGCTAGGTAACAACCTTCGCTTTGGGTCGCCCGACGGGCTCGACGTCACACAGAGTCGCCAGGGATCGGAGGACCGGGGGGTGCGGTCGCGTGTCGCAGACCGAAACGCGGGGAAAAGCGATCCGTGCAATTTCTTCCGTTCTGCGCCTGGCGCGAAGCACGCACACACACACTGAATTCGGCTGGAGAGGCACGCGCGTGAGGATGACGAGTGCGTCCAAGTTTCTTTCGCTTCCCACCAAGAACAGAGCGCACCTCACGTGCTACTACTGTTGTCGTTCGTCGGCAACCATTGTTTGTTCGGCTACTACCGCGGTAGCGCGTTGCTAAGATTCCCCGTAGGCACTGCTACTGCTACCGCTGACGTTACTACTACTACTACTACTACTGTACTTACCGATACGGTGGTGAATGTAATAGAAATACCCCATCGTACCTCACAGCAGTTACGGTGTGGGCGGTCGACAACGGATAAATGCTTTAAACGAACACATCATACAGGGAGCCAAAAACTGGAAAGAACGAAAAATGCATCATTCATTATTATCGAACAAAAACCAAAACACACAAGACGTAAAGCCTGTAGATAGATGCCGACGCCGCCCATACATTAGTCACTCTGCTCTGTCACTGTGGAGTACCTGGGAACGCTCGAAATAAAAACATACGTATCATAGTACGTGTCGGCGCCGGCACTCTTGCAGACAATAAACAGGCACTGGTGCTACGGCAGAATAGTATATATGTATACCTGAAACGCTCGGAAAACACTAGACCAACACATTCATTCATCTCCCGCACGTGTACTATTAATACCGCAGAGCAGAACGTAAAACGCTCGAATAAAGAACAAAACACAGCGGTAGTAGTAGAATTATTAACCCGCTCAAGCACTGCAGAGTACCTAAAGCGCTCGAATGAAACAAACAAAATGCGTTAGGCAGTTAACAGCACCGGTGCTGCACTGTAGTAACCGAAAAGCTTGGGGTCGGGGGGGGGCAATAGAACGCGCTAAACACCCGCAGCACGGCGCTGCAGAGTACCCGTGAAAACGCCCGAACAGTGAAGAACAAAACACAGAGTATAATTATCCGCATCCATCCGTACCCTGTCGAGTACCCGGAACGCTCGGAACCAGAAGCACAACCCCACGACTACGAACCCGAACCGACACTACCACAGGGTTCCAGGGCATCATACCTGAAACGCTCCTCGTGTTCCTGTGTCCATCACACAACAGCGAGTCGAGCGCACGGAAAACGCGAACCATTCGCGGTTTCGCACGAAACAATATGGGGTGCAAGGGTGTCTTCAGCAGGGTGTATCCATCACATACTCTGGGGCACCCGAGTGTACCAAAACCTGGCTATTTTTGGTCATACTCGGGTGCCAAACTTGGTCATATTGGCCATACCCAGGTATATACTTGGGTGCCTCCGGAGTACGTACCGTCGTATACCCTACAGAATGCATCCTCGAAAAGGTTATATTTCCACCGAAAGCAACTCGACCACACGTGTTTTGTTTTTTTTCACCTCTACTCCCCCCTTTCCCCACCGTGCACACGCCTATCGCGCCACGGAGCCGAGAGCCACACAACGACAAAATACGACGAACAACAACAGAAAATACCTTCACGAAAACGGTGAACCAACTCCCCCCTCCCCCCCCCCCCCCCCTCGTTGCCATTAAAGCTGGCGGGCAAAATCGAACAACAAACAAGCAACAACCAATGTTATTTTCTCCCGCCCCGCTTCACTCTCCCAAGGCCTTACTCCCAAAAGGAGCGATATTATCGTAGTCGTTGGGGTCCGTCGGTCGGCCCCCAACGGTGTTATATGGTATCTATCCCATCATCCCCGTTTCGGCGTTAAGATTTCTCAGAGAAAGTGTTCCCCATCCCCTCCTAGCACCATGCCTCGCAGGCGTTATCGCCTGTATGGATGATGAGAAAAATTACTCGCCCCTCTGCTTCCAGAAGAATTCCGGCGAGCAGAAGCAAGCGAACAGATACCATCAAATATACCAGGTACACCGGTATACCACTCTCAACGGATATGTAAGGACCGTTGGGGAATGGACATGTAAGGAGCGTTGGGAAACAATGTAAAGACCGTTGGCGGACGGATGGATACGTAAAGACCGTTGGGGGATAAACACGAAAAATCCTAACGCTTCCTCACGTTTCCGTCCGCGGTGGCAACGTCTCTAGGTCGTATCTGTCAAGCAACCTTTGGGGGAGGGACCCCGAGCGTAGCAAGAGCCCCCCCACCCCCACCCCCGTGCACATATAGAGCAATAGTCAGCCCCTCGTAGACCCATGTGCACTACCGTAACACCTCCGTAGCGGGCACAAGAATGCAGCTCTTTGTTCGATAGGATAACCGCTCAGAACCAAAAATATCCTGTATAGGAGACCGCAGTTTGACCGCTTGACCGAACCCCTACACTAAGATGCTGGGAGACTGCAGTTTGACAGCTTGACGGGCCGCTTGTCTCCACGAAGACGCTACGAGGCCGCGGTTTGATCGCTTCACGGACCTTCCCCTACTCTAAGACGCTAGTAGACCGCGGTTTGACAGCTTGGCTAACCGCTCGTTTCCACTAAGACTCTATGAGACCACGGTGTGACCGCTTGACTGACCTTCCCCTACACTAGGACGCTAGTAGACCGCGGTTCGACAGCTTGACTGACCGCCCGTCACTAAGACGCTAGGAGACCGCGGTGTGACCGCTTGACTGACCGCCCGTCTACATTATGATGCTAGTAGACCGCGGTTTGACCGCCTTGACTGACCGCCCGTCACTAAGACGCTAGGAGACTGCGGTGTGACCGCTTGACTGACCGCCCGTCTACATTATGATGCTGGCAGATCGCGGTTTGACCGCCTTGACTGACCGCCCGTCACTAAGACGCTAGGAGACTGCGGTGTGACCGCTTGACCGATCGCCCGTCTACATTATGATGCTGGCAGATCGCGGTTTGACCGCCTTGACTGACCGCCCGTCACTAAAACGCGAGGAGACAAAATGGCGGGGTCTCCTGCACTAACACCTGTGTTTCGGAGCGGTGTGAGGCAAGTTGTATCACTCAACTCCAAATGGCCGGACTACCACAAGCCACCCCTCCCCCCCAAACCCCTACGCCTATACAAACACGCCGGGAAACCGCGGTTTGACCGCTTGACTGACCGACCGTTTACGAAATAGGAGACCACGATTTGACCGCTTGACTGACCGCCCCCACACCCAGAACTAGCATAGTTCGGTTAAAAGAGACAGCCTTGACGCCGCCCAGAAAGGCAAGTCTCCGACCAACAGCATATTTGCCTTTGTACAACCATCTGAACGATAGTCCCTGAGAAGCCTATAGCTTACGACGACGGAGATGTCGCAGGTGCAGTTGTCTGTGCGCCCCGTCTCCCACTCTGCCAGCGGTACTAAATACCCATCCCGGCATGCTCACGGGGTATACCAAAACAAAAAAACGACAAGGAAATCGAAAAATGAAACATTTTTCGTGCATGGCCGTAGTCTCCTACACCCCTCCCCCCAAACCCTTTCCTCTTTCCCCGCTCGGCGAAAAAAAAAAAACAATCTTGTTTTGGGTATTTTTTTGCCTCGAGAGTTTTCAAAGCCTTCGATATATATACCTGGTGCACTCGTACCCGTAACAGTGACGGAGGGAAAACGAAAAAAAAAAAGGGCCCAAGGCACCACTTGTCATCGCAAGAGAAATAGCTAAAACACACACCAAAAATCACATCAACACAACATCCACTAGACAACAAAGCAAGCAAAGAAGGGGAATACAAGTTGACACGTAATAGAATAGGGTATAACTCCACCGCCACCCCCCCCCCTCCCCCCCCCCGAGGAAGCAAAACAACAACAACAACATCAACATCAACATCAACAAAACAGCAACAAGAAGGGGATGGATGCGTTGGCGCAGGTTTATACCTTGTCACACTCTTTACGTCAACACCGTCGGCCCTGCTCGGAGTTTGCCGAGCGACCAAAGAAACTCGTCCTTTTCCAAGAAAGAGGTCTGCAAAAAAACAAAAAAAAAGGAAACCAACACGCACGACGCATGCACGGATTCACATGAAAAACGACCTCCGAAGGACTAGTCGCGATACGCAACAGAGACGCGGAGCAAAAAATCAGGAGCATGCATGTCCCATGAAGAGACAGCGAGAGAAAAACAAACGAATTCACGCGCTGGCTGCCCCCCCCCCCCCCCCCCCCCCCCCCCTCCTCCCCCCCCTCCCTCCGGCACTGCCTCGCGAACGCACGAAAATACGGCACTCGTGCGCTAACACGCACACGTCACACGGCACATATTTTGGGTGACGGCCGACGGGGCTTGCCCCTTGCAGGACAGACGTCAAAAAAAGAAACCCATACTGAAACTAGTATGTTTAGCCCAAAGAGGTCTTGACGGCTCAAACCTAGACCGTCAACGGACAGCCGTCAAGGAAAATCTTTATACCACAAGTAGTATGTTTATCCTGAAGAGGTCTTGACGGGCAAAAACTAGACCCCGTCAACCGACAGCCGTCAAGGAACTCACTCTCCCCGTACCACAACCTCTGTAGCTGTAAGTAACCCCAAATACTTTTGCTTACGGGGCCGAAAGTGTAAATAGCCCGCCAAATCGACGACGATACCTCTGTGCTGCGACGCATCTCACGCTCCGTAACCCCCGCCACCACCATCACCGCCACACACACCACGCTATACTACGGTGAATATATATCCATCCACCAACGGCAACTGCCTCACGTCACACGCTCCACTGCGGTGCGTCTCGCCAGAGCTGTTAGCGGGTCGGGTCAAAACTCGCGTGTCGGCTCGGGTTGGGTCGGCTCGGGTCACCGACCGCGCGCGTATAGTGAGGAGTTTTAAGGCCTCCTGACCCGATCCGACCCGACACGACCCGACCCGACCCGACCCGACCCGACCCGACCCGACCCGTGAGATTTTGAACACCTCTAGGCTCGACTTGCGGGTCGGGTCATGACTCGTGAACAGCCCTGAAAAAATACCTCCCCCCCCCCCCCTCCCCAACCGCCACTTACCAAGCAATGTCTGCCTGGTCGGTGAAAACCCGACATTCTCCGTCCCGGCATTGTAGGGATGCGAGGGTCTATGATCATGCGACTACGGCCATGCATGAGATCGAGTTACATATCTCCTATCGAGTACGCCCCCCCCCCCCCCCCAACCGCCACCGCTTCCGCCGCTGCTGCCGTTTCGTCGCCATCAGCACATGCACCGGGGATGGGCTTTAGGCAACACTACTCCGCGGAGTTGGGGTAGGGCGCGGCGGAGCGGTGCTGCTTCCAGCGGCCTTGAACAGCAGAACCGCGACCTGACCGAACAACAACAACAACAACAAAACAAAATGCCAAAAAGAGGTTTTTTTTTGTTTTGAAACCCGAGAAATAAAAGGGGGAAAAAAAATCGCAACGTGTTTTCGGCTGAGCTGCTCGACGGTTGTCTGGTTATTATTCGCTGGATAGCGGAGCAAGGCAACTAAGGCCCGCCCGTCCGTTATTGTCGAAGAGTGTTCATGTCCTAAAACAATCCTTGACTTTTCTGGTGTTCATTATTCCTGTTTTGGGTTTTTGGTTAAATTTCTTGATTTTCTTGATTTTTGAAATACTGAAAGAGGGGAAATCTACCGTCGAGCGTTCCTGTTTTTTTTTTTTCCCCTTTTTGTTAAATTCCTGACCTACTCGCTGGAAATATGTTCGTTTTTTTCCTCGTTTTCCTCCGTTTTATTCCCCCCAAAAACCCGAAAAGCAGAAGAAGAAAAAACGAAGACACTCGACAAAATATTGACCCTATGAATACAAGCGCATTTAGTCTTCCCGTACGAAACCTCTGATAAAACAATCCTGACCTAAGAAGTGCATACCATTTGTCCTCTTTTTCATATTTTCTTTTTTTGCACACGAAGAACTCCAGGTAGGAAACTAAAGGAGAGAAAAAATACCCTGAAATTGCGTTCAAGCCCTCTACGTAGTAACATATACTGGTAGTACGCAATACATCGAATATTCTACACAATTCGCACGGCAAAAAAAAAAAACGCGCCGGTCGTTATTTTTACAAAAAAATATATATATATCGCCCATGCGCGGCAGCCAACTATTGATAGCAACCAGGCAGGCAACACGAGAGAGCGCCACTTCGAAAGGTAGCGTTACGATTCCGGGCGACGACAAATGCCGATCAAGGGATTTTCCTCCAAACAAAAAATAATGAAAGCCAAGAAAGTTGACCCATTAGAAAACCGCGGGCACATCATGTATTTCTCGTTTTGTCACGGAGTCCGTACGTATATAGATAGTGGAACGTCTGCGCGCCGAGGGTTCTTAGAAGCAGGGGTGTAACGCTTCTGAGAGGGGGCTGTTAAAGTTCCGTCCCCTCCACCTCTCTACGTCTCGTCCCTGTTGGAGCTCCCCGTTTTATCACGCCTGGGATGGAGAGAGAGAGCGACGGTTAATGGAGTGGAAGGATAATAGTATTGGCCGATGATCACCCTACTCGGCACCGGCTTCGCCGCTGCACCCGTGGGGAGCACCATGACATAGTCAGCCAACTCAATAGCCCGATTTCCGGAGGAACACGTTGTAGTATTCAGAAACAAAATGTGCTGTGTGAGCACACCGCACGGGAAAACCTGATTTTCGAGGTCCATCGTGAGTCCTGATTCTTATTACATATTCCCCCCCCCCCCGGACAAGTGTTCGGTACAATATATTTCCCCTTTTTCTGCTTTGAAGGGATGGTGGGGTCTTGGGGGAGAAGGGTGGGGGAGTTAGTTCCACGTTTTTGTTGGGGTGTTTTAGTAGCTTGCCTGGCCCCGGTACAGATAGATGAAGTGCTTCGCGTCGTGGGTGACGAACGACCCGAAATTTCGTCCCACAATGCAGTGCCACTTGTTCCCGTGGTTCTTGTCGAAATCTTTCTTGATGAACGCTGCGATGTCCTGCGGCGCGAAACGTCCAGACAAAAAAAACGAAGCAGTCGTCAGTAAAAAAAAAAACGACTTTCAACAGACAAAACAACGAATCGATAAGAAAAATTAGGCAATCAGCAACAACCAACCAAAACTCCGATACGTCGAGATTACACATGCCGGCGTCCCCGGTGGGTTGGTAGGTGGTCCGCGTGCCTATCGAGATCAATGTCGTGGGTTCAAGACTCACCGAGTGCATGCTCATAGGGTTTTTTTCTTGCGTAAAAAAACGAATAGCGGAAAGCGCGAGAGCGTGAGTTAGCTACTTTCGATGAAAATCGACGAGCGGTGGGAATGCTGAACCCTTTGCGCGACAAAAAATAAAGGCACGTACCGGGAGGGATAAGGGTAGACACCTGTGACCACGGCTTGTCCAGAAGCTCGTTGAGGGTAAAAACCTCCCACGAGCAAAGGCTGGAAAGTAAAAGTGATGATTAACAAACAAGACCCCCCCCCTCCCCCCCAAGAAAAACAAAACAGATACCTTATCCAACACTACTTTTACTACTACTGCCGTGTTTTTTGTTTCGTTTTTTTACCGTGTCTGCGTTGAATTCGTCCATAGCTCGGGTGGCGCAATCCACCGCGTCTTTTTGCAGGTCTTCCTCCATGTCCGCGTTGATGATGACCATCTTTTTTCTAGCGCTTCTCCGTCCCCCAGTTCGGCCACCGTTTAGGCTTTCGTCGCTGTTCAGGCCATCGCCACCTACGGTCCGTCGCTTCCCCTGCGCGTGCGTGCGTGCGATCGTGCGTGCGGGCGGGGAAATTCGCGGCGACAGGTCAAGACCCACATCAGATCAGATCAGATCAGATCAGCTACCGACTTGCGGGGGAACACCCCCGCGAAAACACATCATATGATATTTTTTTAAGGATCGGATAAGGCCAGCTCAGATATCGACTCGAGCACATCGGATCAGATCAGATCAGCTCCAATGCCAACTAGGAGAATGCTCGCGACGACACATCAGATCAGATCGGATCAAATCAAAGGACGACTTCAGTGTATGGATCTTGCAGGACAGACTCTATTGTATGGTCTACATGATCTTGATGTATTGATGTACCAGGTATCACGTATGATCAGGTCCTCATTCCTGTTGTCCTATTAGGGGGGAGCATAGTTAATAGGACCAAATATTGTTAGTAAAAATGGTTAAATATATAGGTTTTTATGTATACCATAGGTCCTATTAACTATGGTCCCCCACAATAGACCTTAGACCTGTGCCAATGGGAAAGCGAAGTATCACTAAAAAGTTTGAATTTCATAGATACCCGCCAAAAAAAAATAAGAAAAAGCTTTATATAGGCACGCTTAGAAAAAAAAAAAGTTCCAAACTTTTGGAAACGCCCGAAAAAAGCAAATCTGGGGCCGATGTTGGGCCAACATCGGCCTGAGAAAAACTCGGGCCGATTTTTGGTTCGAAGCGGCGAGATTCCGAGTCCTTGACAGACATCGACCAACAAAACCAACGACTCCGTCATGAATTCTAAACAGAGTGCGCTCGTTAGGGGCTCCGACCCACCCTAGGGTCACCGTCTTCACACCATGGCCGGTGTCATGTGGCGGGAGCTGACCAGGCGTATGATAAAAACAAGAAAAAACAATTGGCCGCTGGTGTGCAAAAAACAGAAAACAAAAATCCTCCATCCGTCTCGAATGGCAAAATATATACATACTTTTTTCAGGTTTGGGAGGATACCGTAGGACGCCGCCGGCAGGCTCTCGCCCCCTAGACCATGAATGCACCTGATATCTTCGAGGCCGTCATCTCTACTCGTTGGCCTTGCCCGACACAGAGCGGGTTGGCCGTGGGCTGAGTCTATGTCGAGATCGAGCGTCGATCGTCGCACGAGCTGATTTTTATCAGCGTGTCGACAGTTTGCAAACCCCATGCAGACGTTGGAAAAAATGAACATAACAAAAAACAAAACATTTTTTCTTTTTTTTCCCCACAGCGGCGGTACGAGGAAATTTTCGGCTGTTTCTCGTGAGCAACACTTTTGGAAGAAAAACTTTTGAACTTCGCGTTTCCATTGGCATAGATAGGTCTTACAGGGAAGATTTTGTATTTCGAGCGATGCCTTCTAGGGGGGGTGCCTTATTTTGTGAGGCAACACCCACCCTGTACACAAGGCACGAGGGAGCTCAATTATCCCACCCGAACCATGACTTCGAAGACGTTGGTTCGCTCAACCGGGACAAAAAATGACCAAAATGTCTCCAAATGCAAGGATCGTTTGGATTGAATAGTGGTATAGAATCGATACTTATATTATCGGACAGAGTGGTAGTTGGTCACTTGAGGAGCCGAACCGGCCAGAAAATATCAAGCATGGCCTCATGACCCTAAAAGGTCCCCCACCCCTACGATGATCTGCATGATCTATTCATAGACCAGATCAGATAGATCCCCGCTAGACGAACTTCAGGGGGACGTTCCTGTGAAACCTCATGCTGCCTTTCCCACTGGACGGAAATATAAGCACTGTTATGTAGTGGCATTAATACCCCAAAAGGTCCTCACACAACCGTCCAGATCGGTGGGGGATATTGGTAGGGAATACCTGGTACAGCAGTAGTATATTCCAGGTTGCTCAGGTTTCACTCCTTTCCAGAATTGTTTCCGTCTGTGACTTTTCATGTCGTCAATAAAAAATGTACTCACTATACGAAGTATATATATATATTTATATACATATATAACATGCAAGCGGGTGTGCTATTTATAAATAAATCGGAAAACAACAACGTGCAAACCCGGCTATTTTCGAATTTCGGAACCCATCTTTTTCAACCCGGCGGCCCGGTCCTAAAAAAACAGAACGACGAGCGATCGATAGTGTTTGGGTTCGTTCTAAAGCTCCCGACCGCTTGGTTTTCTACATATATTATATATCCATATATTATATATTGTTGCAGTATGTTGCGAAAAAAAAAACGCCCCTGGGACTGCAGTTCGGTGTCACGCGGAACATGGAATATGCGCCGCATTTTGGCCGTTCCCAGCCCAGTATCAACATCGACGAGCTACGAACTAAAGTATTCTTACGGATTGGGTTAAGCCTCTCGCGGGCCGGGTCGGGTCGGGTCACCGAATCCAACCCCAACCCGACGCGTGATATCTTGAACACCTCCTGACCGGACCCGACCCGACCCGATCCGACCCGACCCGACCCGACCGGGCCCGACCCGACCAGATCAGACCAGACCCGACCCGACCGGGCCCGACCCGACCCGACCCGACCCTACCCGACCCGACCCGACCCTACCCGACCCGACCCGACCCGACCCTACCCGACCCGACCCGACCCGACCCGACCCGACCCGACCCGACCCGACCCGACCCGACCCGACCCGACCCGACCCGACCCGACCCGACCCGACCCGACCCGACCCGACCCGACCCGACCCGACCCGACCCGACCCGACCCGACCCGACCCGACCCGACCCGACCCGACCCGACCCGACCCGACCCGACCCGACCCGACCCGACCCGACGCAACCCGATCCGACCCGACCCGACCCGACCCGACCCGACGCAACCCGATCCGACCCGACCCTTGAGGTGTTGAATACCTTTTGACCCGACCTGCAAACCATCTAGCAACAACTAGAAGTTCGCAGTCATCGTCTAATTGTGTTCAGCTGCGATCGCTGCACTGCCGTATCCCTTCTGGAGCATCCTTCAACTTGCGCACCCACCACATAAAAAGGGGCTTCCACGCCTTGGGCGGCGGAGGTGACGGCTGCAGGGATGCACAGGACAACCGACCACACCACCCGACCAGTGGTCGCGCCTGCATTTCTGTAGGCTGTGGGCTTCGGTTTCCACGCATTCTATAGCCCAGGTCTCGGCTGTAAAAACGCGAACCACTCTGTCCGCTAATGTAAATACCATTGTGTCTTAATGTTAGGGTTAAAAATATTCCTTATATTGAGGGACAGATTGGTGCGAAGTAACAGTAGATACATGACGCAGCGCAGCAAGAAAAAAAAGAATCGTGCCTTGAGCATTCACGTCGCCCTCGTAAACCAATCAGGAGGGTTTTCGCACCTTCGATAGCGGGGGTGACGGCGGGGGCTGGGCGTGCTTCGCCGCCGAACCGAGTGATGGACGCGGCGCGATCGGCTGTCGTCCGGACATCGAAAGCGGCTGTGGCGCAACAACTCCCGCCCAGCTCCTTGGCCTTCATGTTTGCCCCCCCCCCCCCAAGAGTAGCAGCAGCAGTTGGAGACGTAGACAGGGGGAAACAACACAAACGAAAAAAAATAAACGTGTCGGTACAAAGTAGTTGTACGGGGTTAGAAGACTATAGTGGGCAAGACAGCGAAAAAAACAAACAAAAAAAACATGCGAACACGCTCGTACCGGGAGTGGGAGATGGCGAAGAACAAAAAAAAAAAAAAAAAAACTTGCGAGCGACTTCTACGCGGTCAGGGGGACAACAACGGCAGCGGCAGGTAGCAAACGCATTGCACAGGCATCGCACGGGAGGTCACAGGGGGGGGGGGACAAACAACATCGGGAGAGGAACCGAAAAAAAAACAAACAATGCGCACGCATCTTAAGGGACCAAGGTCAATCAGAAAAGGACGGCAGATGGACGGTGTTGGAGGCAGACAGCCTGTTTTCAGCGCGCCACTTCGGTACGAGAAAGTACGTGTAGTCTATGTCCAGGAGAATTTGACCAATCAGATCGAATATGGGGGGGGGGGGGGGCTACTATTGTCGAACTCTCGGCCTACGGAACCACCTGGGACCACTTCTGCAGTCGTCGGCTGGCGAGCGAGGTGCCTCGCGAAGCATAGATGGCGACACAGGTTCGAGCTGTGATACAAACTGGTTCGACCGCCTGTCATCATCAGAGCGCGTTTTCAACTGCGGTTTGTGTCTGAAGTCCCAACAGCAGCACAGGCAGCAGACACTTGGGCAGGCAAAACAACCAAAAAAAAAAAAAAAAAAAAAGGCGAAGAGGGGGGGGGGGGGAGGACAGCGAACATATTTATACGACGAATACGCCTCGGTACGGGGAACGGGGACACGGAGGCGTGTTTTTCCGAAGGCAGGTCTGCCATCAGCAAAAGCGCTATTACATGCCACCGCTCTGGGTGGGCACATACCGTCACGATGCGAGTCATCGCACTCCCCCTGCCTGGTCGGTGAAAACAATGCCATCCCAACGCCCCCTGAAAACCCGATGTGCTCCTCCCCGGCATTTGTAGGAACGCGAGGGTCTATGGTCACACGACTACGGCCGAGCATGATATCGAGTACATCTGACTCGCCCAACACCTCACGGCGCCTCACGCTCGGTGCAAGCAATGTCTGCCTGGTCAGTGAAAGCCCGACATACTCCGCTTCCGGCTTTGTAGGGATGCGAGAGTCTAATCTATGGTCATACGACTACGGCCATGCGTGAGATCGAGTACATCTCTCCTATCGAGCTCACCCCCCCCCCCCGAGACCGGTAGAGAGGTGCGATGACTCGCATCCTCAAGGTACTACCCGTTCCCACTCCAAATATGAGTGTGAAGCGGGTTCTACATCCCCCCTAGTCAGTGGTATGTAGAAGACCGGTCTCGATATATTGGCATCCAGAACTCAAAACACGGGGCCATATAGCAAGGCATCCCCCCCCCCCCCCCCCCCGCCCCCCCCCTCCTCCCCTCCCAACTGCCCGTGCCGTGCGTGCCTTCCATCTTTATCGCGGGAAGAGCTGCAGCATTTTCGTCCCTCGTCAACGTCGCATCGAATCGTGCGTACACACGCTCTAGAAGAGGATGGGTGGGGGCGGCGGGTGGCCAGTAGCACAACTATTACCGGGGGGGGCATATTAAATAGGACCTACGGTACACACAAAAACCTATATATTTCGTTATTTTTACGAACAATATTTGGTCCCATTTACTCTGGCCCCCCGTAGGAGTGTAGGCGTGTCGCGATAGGTGATGCGGGTAGATCATTTCGGCCGAAACGTCCCTGACCGACGGGCCTCCTCGACTGAGGAAGTATCTCAAAGATCGTTGGAACAATACCGCCAAAAGTGTTTTTACTCGGTGTCCACAGGATTTTAATTTTGTTCGTCGCTTAAGCCGTTTTAAAATACCAACAAAAATTAAGTTCGTTTTTCATATATACCAACACCGTTTCTTTTTGTAAACTTCAAGCCTGCCTAACCCTTAAACAACTGCAGTCCCGTTTAGGGGATAAATCACTCTAATTCTAAGTAATTTGTCACCCAAAAACGGGACTGCTGTCCTAAAAAGGGTCAAGGTCAAGCGAGGAGCCTCAGAAAAAAAAAAAACGGTTTTGCGGCCCTACCGCGTGTAACACGCGTCAGACGCATCATGGCCTAAAACAGGGAGATTGTAGTCGTTAGTCAACGCACCCTTGGACTAACAGCAGGTGGTGTGCTCCTTTTTTGAGAGCATAGTAGTAGCGGTTTAGTCTTTTGAGGGCTCCGGTCCCGTTCTGGGGATAAAATGCTTACAATTTGGCTAATTTGAGTGGTTTGTCCCGAAAACGGGACTGCAGTCCTAACGAAAGGGGTGAGGCCGCATCGAAGATAGTACCAGGTGAATCAGCTAGGTCACGAGAAGAAAAAACAAAGTACGGGTACTTTGCCTTATTATCAATAGTATGCTTTTTTTTTCGGTAGTGAAGGATAAGATGCCTCTGACAGATTGGATAGATCATCAACACATATGTCAGATAGATCATCTACAGATCTATCAGATATATATATAAGCTATAGATATATCAGATATATCGTCTACAGATAGATCAGATAAATATCATCTACAGATAGATCTGAGAGATAATCTACAAATAGATCAGATAGATCACCTACATATAGATCAGGTAGGTAATCTACAGATAGAACAGATAGATAATATACAGATGGATCAGATGGATAATTTACACAGTAGATCAGATAGATAACCCACTTATAGATCAGATAGATCATCTACATATATATCATCAACATATGGATAAAATAGATAATCTACATATATATCAGATAGATAATCTACATATAGATCATCTACTGACTTATCAGACGGATCATCAAGACTCTGACCTGCCGCTAACAAATGTTGTGCAGGATCTGTACAGTACAGATCCAACCCAGGGAACATGTGCTACTGCTGTACTGTGGACCATGCAAAGCAATACACTCCAACAAGCAACATGAAACAGACAAAACGGAAAAATGGGAACGAAACAAAAAATGGGAACGGACGTTTTTTTTTAGAAAGCAAACCAATTGTGTACAACTCCAAGAAAAAAAGTTGACAGTCCTGTGGGGCTGTACAGCAGCCTTCGAATGAGCTGTCGCTCAGGCTGGAAGTCCTCGGCATCGCCGCGGTAGCCAGCATCTAGAGAAATCACAATAGAGCCTGCGTATATCGCTTTTTGCGCCCACCCGAAGGCACGAGATGGAGCATGACCGTTCTGACGAGCTCCTCTCACAGGGCTGGCCAAGGGGTTTCGCAGGATCATTTTGGTTCTCTGATACACCACATGGTTCTGGAGATACGGCTTGGTTCTCATTTTAGGCTTCGTTCCCATTTTTCCGATTTGTCTGTTATGAGCTAGATCATACAGATCATACAGATACGGAATGATCTATCTATATGTCTTCCCTGAAAGATGTAGAGCAGTAGGCAGTAGGCAATAGACAGTAGACAGTAGACCCTCAAGCGATCTATCCGCGGTGTGCAATACGTCCGCCGTAAGTTCCACCGCTTTCGAGTGGTTAATAGACCAGCGATTAACCCTTTAAGGAATGCAGCCCCTCCCATTGTGGGGACAAAAAAAAACTCAAATTACTAACCCCTCTAGAACCGCAGTCCCGTTTTGGGGACAATTCACTTAAATTATAAGTAATGTGTCCCCAAAACGGGACTGCGGTCCTAAAAGGGCTAAGTCGTTAACCCCCAAAACGGGACTGCGGCACCAAAAAAGGGTCATAACGCAAGCTCGTGTATTCGTATATACGTGAACAGTCAAGTTGCGCGTTCCGCCGATTTAGCAATTGATACCGAAAAGGTTTTCAAGCTCTGCTGTGATCTCTCGTCGGCCGTCCATGCTCCGCAGACGGTGCATACCTGGCCGCGTCAAACAAACAAACAAAAAACGTATCACACTGGGTGATAATATTATCACACTGGGTGGTAAGATAACACACCCCCTGGGACGAGTTGCAGACCCGGTTTCCCCCACAACACGGGGGACACACGCAACGAACCTGGTGGTTTTGGAGAGATTTTCGTCGAGAAGGCTAGAGCATAGACGCATCGCAGGTCGTATTCAGTACGCCCTCCCCGCGATCGAGAAACCCAGCCTTGAAAATCGCCCGAGGGGGTGTGCTATATTATCACCCTGGTGTGATGTACCGTGCGAATATACGCATGATTGGGATGCATACAGTAGTAAGGGCTGCACACTGCCAGATGGCGAATGGAATGCCAACAATACACTTACGCGTAAACACCGCCTTATCAGCATTTGGAATTACGTACACACGCGTAATTACGGCAATACCGGGGATGAACCTGTACCATCCCCGGGAGGGCCTATATATATATATATTATCCATCATCCATCCCCGGGGCTTCCACCCCTTTTGGTATCCCCAAGTTCCGCCGCATCAGAAAATAAAACGCCGCTTGCATTCCTAGATTCGTGGCATCGGCTGACCGCTGATGCCATGTGCTCTTGTCACATACCAGTACCTGGTAAAACACTAACTACGTACCTGGTATAATTGACCCTTTCAGGACCGCAGCCCCGTTTTGGGGACAAACTCCTTGGAAATTGAGTGGATTGTCCCCCAAAACGGGACTGCAGCTCTAAAAGGGTTAAAACCACTCCTGCATAATTCCCACGGTATTACTTGTACGCCGCCGCCGATCATTAAATGCATGCATCGGATCGGATGAGGCCTCTCCTGCCCCCAGGCGGGGGGGGGGGGGGGGGGGTCGCCGGGGATAAACTCTGCGCTTGGTGCGCTCTCAGAGCGGCGCCCATCCCTGTGACTGAAATAATGAAATGATCTCGCAGAGAAGAACTATTTATAATAATATTAGCACTGAGACTGCAGGGGGTGTGGGAAGGTATGGATTTTTGGCAGGGGAGCTGTTACGGGGGACCATAGTTAATAGGACCTGTGTGGTACACTTAAAAACCTACCAGGGTATGCATTTAACTATTTTTACAAACAATATTTTGGTCCTAGTAACTATGGCCCCCCGTAATAGCCTCCATTCAGCAAAGTGATCGACTCGGGCGCTCGTTTTCTTAGCTCATCTCATCAGGAACCATGACTCCTCGTTTAGCGCCACACTTGAGTTTCTTCTGATTGCGTGACGATTTCAGTACATCAGTATCAATAGTGTGTGTGTGTGTGTGTTCTTCACATTAAACCGTTCTTTCTACCCGTCGACATCCAGCACAACCAGTGTCCGTGCCGATTCTTCCATCCTAGAAGAGATACAAGTTCTGTGGTCACAAAGCTACGCCACAGAGATACTAGTATTAGGTATTATATCACGCCGCCCGCCGCCCATTCTACGTAAGCATTGGATTGGATGGGCAGGCCTCCTTCCTGCTCCCGGTCGGTGGTCCTCTAACCAAAAAGCCTCCTATTCATAGTATTTCTTGGTTCTTCATTGATCACCTACCTACCGGGCGCTCTGTTGCCTCACCCAGAATTGTGTTGCTATTTTATACCAGGTACGTCTGCATGCCCGTCGAGAACGTAGGTGTTCTCTCCCGGGACGGTTGCCATCGATTTTTTTCCCGCGCTATTTTTTTCATTGACGGAAAACGTTAAGGTTACCAATGAGGAGGCGTTCTAAGATAGAGGTTCACCCTAATCCTGTAATTTTCTTGGGGCTCCTCGCTTTATGATCCCATTTGGAACCGCAGTCCCGTTTTGGGGACAAACCACTCAATTTTCAAGCAGGTTGTCCCCAAAACGGGACTGCGGTCCTGAGAGCTCCATTGTACCTCGCCCGACAACTGACTTCAGCAAAAAGCGAATTGCATCCCAGTGAATAGTCCCATGGTCCGAGCAAGTATATACCAAAATGTCCTGCAGTGAAGCAAGCTTGGCATTCCGACGATTTTGACTCAACCATTTTAGAACCGCAGTTCCGTTTTGGGGACAAACAAACCAGTTGTCCCCAAAACGGGACCTACCGTCCTAAAAAGTTAAGGAACCGCGACATTCAGAAAACATTTTGGCAGAGGGTTTGTCCCCAAAACGGGACCTACCGTCCTAAAAGGGTTAAGGAACCGCGACATTCAGAAAATATTTTGGCAGAGCTTGAGCTATATTTTTAGCAATCCGCCGGAGCATAAATAAATAATAAAAAAAAATGGCAGAGATGTGCCACCTTTATCGTAGCAAAAACAAAAACAAAAACAACAAGGGGTGTCTTAGGAAATAGCTGATCGAGAGAGTGAGCCTTCCCAAAACCTGATTCTTGTCGGGCTTGTTTTTTTTAGCACCCTCATCACTGTTTGCTGTTGTCGTCGATGACCCTTCTACAGTATTAATATTAATAACAGCACTGCAGTCCCGTCTTGGGGCGCAAGCTACTCATGATTTTTTTAATGGTTTGTCTCCAAAATGGGACTGCAATTTTCCCTAAAAAGGTCAAGAGATTTTTTTTTTTTTCTGCGCTGAAAAAAATATCGCATCCATGCAAATATCGCATTCAACACTCTCCCCTTTCTAGCAGTTCCTACCTGGTACCTGGTACCTGTGACCATGGACTCCTTCGTCAGAGAGTTAATGTGAAAACAACAACAACCTGATATTATTTAATAATAGGGCTGGGATGTGGTTGACTCCGAAATCAGTAGGTAGCTATGATACTGCTGTCATCAAAATCAACCAGTGTGCTGGATTCCAGCAGTTATACCGCGGTGTCTCCTTCAACCTCTCTCCTCCTCCCGACTCCCGACACGCATCCAGTGGGTTTCCGTGATATTCAAAGACATGGCGTGTTTTCTTGGGACGTGCGTGAGATAAAACAGCAGGTCTGGCGAATATACTGGCTAGATCGATCGGTAGATTTACTATTACTATTAATACTGCCAGTAGACTGTATTGTCACTGCCAGTAGATATCGTGCGTTTTCGAGACAACGACGATCGCACCCTTGGGGTGAACTCAACGGTAATAATACTAACGGTAACGGTAATAACCGCCGCAACGTACGTGCCGTTCAGTTCCGAGGGCCAGCCTCCAGACGGGCGGGTTCGGCCGTAGCTGGACCGAGTCCGGCTGGCGGGAAGGTCTCACAGCCTCGGATTTAGACAATAGTGGGTGAGCTCGCGCAAGTCCCACTCCACCCAGACGAGCCGGCCATTTTCCCGGGTGGCCATCTCCACACCGCACCTGGTCTCCTCGGGAGCAAAGGTCCCGGGTAAACATACTCACGCGCGCGCCGACGTTCGTACGTGCTGTATGAGCAAGGAGCAGCGGCTGCCTGGCTCAGCTGCCTGTATTCAGGGCGAACGAATGGCTACATAGATGGGACACGCGGCACGTATTTACTACTGTTGTACCATGCGGGAGTGTCAGTGAGTAGTGAGCTTCACAGGCTTTGTTTTTCACATTCCGTCGGGAGGATAAGAATAACGTTCCAAGGGTTCCAGCCTTCAACCATTGTTAGCAGTGAAGTGACAGCAGCATGTCCTTCCAACACAAGGGCCGCTCAGGTATATATTTTAAATGAATAGTCGTATCCAGTATGATGACATGGCATTTTATTGCCCACTGCTGCTGTGCGTACTGCATAAAACACGTGGCTACGTACGTATTAATAGCATCTCTCTAGAGCACGTAGCTTTGTGTGACCACGTGACCACAGAACAGAACTTGGATCTCTGCTAGGATTGAAGAATCGGCACGGACACTGGTTGTGCTGGATGCCGACGGGTAGAAAGAACGGTTTAATGTGAAGAACACACACACACCTATTTAATAGCAACACGATAGATGAGCGATCCTTCCCTTGACGGACAGATATTGGTACTACAGCAGTAGGTGCCAATGGTTACCAAGATACCAAGGTATACGCTAAAGTCCGCGCACAAAAAGGAGGAGGCCGCCGCACGCTTCGCTCGTACGACTGCAGTATTAATAGTATCCCCCTCTCCACCCGCGCGTCGCTGTAAAGCGAAGACAGGCCTACCTCGCGGACTCCGAAGAATCGAAGCAACGACACCTCACAAGGCAGGGAGGGATGAACGTTACGGCGTTACGCGTAATTACGCCTATCGGAAGGCCAACGCGCGAAACAAGATTTTGTGCGCAGCAAGAAGATCTATGTATACCTGATTGCCCGTAATTTCTCGTGAGCTATTTTCGAACATCTGCCGTAACAGTAATTAACGTAATAGTACAGCCACCAGCCGCCCTGTTCAAAAGCTGTAAAACAGCAGCTCGAGCTGTCCGAAACAGGAAAGCACTTTTTGTATCGGGGCTGCCTTTTTTATATGTATCGGGGGTACCTTTTTTCCATGTCAGCGCTCGAGCTTTTTCCCATCTAGGGGAAAAAGGTTGTAACCCTATTAGTACTGCAGTCCCGTTTAGCCCCTCTAGGACTGCAGTCTCGTTTCGGGGACAATTTGGGACAAAACTACTTGGAGGAATTTGACTGGTGTGTCCCCAAAACGGGACTGGAGTTCTAGAAGGGTTAGGGAACAAACTGAACTAATTCCAAGTATTTTGTCCCCAAAACGGGACTGCGGATACATGCCAGGGTCAACAAATGTCCACACAGGGTGTTTTTCCGAAAAGTTTTCCGTCGTGAGGGGTTCTACCCTCAAAAAAAAAAAAAAAAAAAAAACTGCCGTGGGCGGGGCGCGGGGCACCCACTCCGTTTGGCGAGAAAATGGTCGCGCGTTATTAATGCCACTAGTTCTTAATAGCGCGAAATAAAAGGGAAGATTTTTCAACCCTTTTAGAACCGCAGTCCCGTTTTGGGGACAAACCACTCAAATTTCAAGTTGTTTGTCCCCAAAACGGGACTGCGGTCCTAAAGGGGTTAAGGTAAGCATTATACCCCTTCCCACCTCTGCTGCGAAAACCATGCCACCACACACACGTTCATTCAACGCGTCCCTTTCCCCGGCAAAAAAGACGTGGCTGTACTGTTACGGGGGACCATAGTAAGTAGGACCAAATATCGTTAGTAAGAATAGCTAATATATACTCGTATAGGTTTTTTGTGTATACCGCAGGTCCTATTTAATATGGTCCCCCGTGATACTGTACTAGTTCGAAATGGGCTATTTATGTATATGTATATATATATATATATACGTATATTATTATTATGCCTGCCGTCAGGCAACATAGCGTAGATGCCATTCCAATATAAACCGAATATCCCTCCGCACGTAGATGCATATAGATCACATTGCTACCAATTCCTCATTCATGAAACCCCATTTTGCGGTGAGGCAGGAGAGCCCTCTCCGCTTTCCTAGCTGATGCCTGGTATCGTCACATCAATCACCGAGACCGTCCAAGCTCTGGCCTTCAGTTTCCTTGCGCCCTCCTGTGCTCCACATACACGCCTACAGCCCAACCACCAGTCCTACCAAAGCGAGAGGTCAGCACGTTCTGCGCCAACCAGGCACGTGACCAACCGCTAAGCCCGCATAGCCCCCACGCGCCACAAGAAGCGTGCGTCGTGTGAAAACGAGCAAGGCCGAGAGATTCCGACACCACCGGCATCGTGTGAAAACGAGCAAGGCCGAGAGATTCCGACACCACCGGCATCGTGTGAAAACGATGCAAGGCCGAGAGATTCCGACACCACCGGCATCGTGTGAAAACGATGCAAGGCCGAGAGATTCCGACACCGCCGGCATCGTGTGAAAACGAGCAAGGCCGAGAGATTCCGACGCCACCGGGGGGAGGGTACCCGGGGGCAACACAGTTATCTGCTACTGATGTTTCGGCAGGCTCAAGCAACGACCGCGGGTCGCAGCAGGGGGTGGTAGTATGTACCCCTACCAGCACACAACAGAGCGAACAGGCACTAAAAACACCTACAACAAAACAAATCCTCCTTCTCGATCAACCTGCAACGTATCTATATGCTATTGCGGTGCCGGCGAACGAAACTAACGCCCGCAGGCCGTAAAAAAATCTACCACATATTTCTTACTAGTGTACCCTTGCCTGCCTGCCTGCCTGGTACCTGATACGCGCGATGAAGAGTCAAGAAAAAACAACACCCGCCAGTTATCGATCAATCTGCTGAATGAACATAATATAATAAAATATATAAGAAGTACCAGGATATATATATATATATATATGCTACGTACCGTGTTGGTAAACTAAACCATGCGCCCGAAGGCCGTATATGTAAAGTTAGTGTACCCGAGTCGGAACCATACAGACCAACTGTGAGAAAAGTAGCAACACACAACGCTCGTTATCGAGCAACCTGATAGTATACACGTATCTTGTACGTATATATATTATGGCCTTGCCGGCAAGAAATACAGCCCAACCAAGGCCCACAGGCCGTAAAAACTGTTGTATTCCGAGTACGTATACTTCAGCACCAAAAAAAAGAACGAGCGAACACCGCGAGAGCAAGAGCAACGCCATCGCTACCCGTGCGCGCAGCAGCAGCGACCGCATCGCTGTCCGAGATAACGACAGCATCAACAGCATCGCTACCTTTTTGTTCACCTGCTTTATATACGTCTCGCCCTTCACCGCGTGTGTGACCGAACCCATCGACTCACCCCCCCCCCCCCCACACCCATCCCCTACCCCCCGGTTTTATTCCCGCTTCCCCCCCCCGCCGGGAAAACGCCAACTGCGGTGCAGCCGTTGAGCGTTTTCAAGGCAGATCAGGGGGAGACGAAGAGAAAAAACACGCGGGAAACGGTTACCCCGTCACTATCCATAAAAATAACACACCACATTTTTTTTCTTTGTCCAAAAACCACAAAGAAAATAACCTGGCGGTGGCCACAGCGGACAGCAGTGCCTTCTTCGCGTCCTCCCCCCCGGCGCCCCCCCCCCGCATCTCTCTGGATTTTTCTTCTCGGAATTTCCCTCGGGGATAGAGCGGCATGTTACCGCCGGACACACAAACATACGACAACTGGAGGGAGCTGCTCTCGAATCAATCAAAAACAGTCTTGTGGCCGTCGCGAACGTCAGCCCCCCGCCCTAGACTAGAAAAAAAAAAAAGAAGAAGCAAGTCCCTCCTCAACTGAAAAAAAAAATCGAGGTCCTTTTGTTGACTACTGTCGCGGGTACCGACGAAAAAAACAACTGCACGCAAAAAACTGTATGCTTGATGTATTCCTACTGGTGTAACAGCGAAGTCACACATGTATATATATATATATATACCAGGGTATATTATATCATGCAATACTCGTAGTAGGCCGTATTTCACAAAGCGACCCAATAGCGATCGCGCGTAACACCATGGACGCATATACTATAGTACGAAAATAGTGTCGGAAATAATATCAAAAGTATCGACACATCGATATATATCGGACTAGATTCCGATCGAACTAGATTTCGATACTACATCGGAATGCGTCGGAATATGGACCTTTCGATATATCGGAATATATCGGAATATCGATATATCGTATCGAGCGCGTATTGCACTTCTTCATCCCCTGCCACCCCCCCCCCCCCTTCTGTATCACAGACAACGTACTGAACAAAACTATCCCACATACCTCGCCTATCGAAGTCGTAAAATATCGATTATGGATTTCTCGTTTATTATAGGTATCGTTTATCGATGTGGCATCGCAATTTCCAGCGTCGAGAAATCGAAATATCGGACTTCGATTTAATTTGCCGTCTATCGGTATCTTATCCACATCTCTAAATAAAAGCCCTGTCCCCAAAATAAATGCCCAATCGACTGCAGTACGAAAGCTTCATGTGTATACATACTAAACAAAATTCGACTGCCTGCTCCCTGCCCCCCCCCCCCCCCCCCTTCGACGGCGACGCATGGCACACGTACACCCCCCCCCCCTCCCCGTTCCTCCGTACCGTATGGGTTGGCTTGGCCAAACGACTGCCACAGCTGGTGACCGCCACCACTCCGTCCGAAAAAATAAGGACCACTTGAACACTAACATGAGTACCCAAAAGCTCCGTACGTTTCCGGACACAAAAGTGATAATCTTGTACCAGCATGTAGCAGCCAAACGGCCCGCCACCTTTTTTTTTTGTCAAGTCTTGTTGTTTGCGTATCATACACAACACAGGAGTAGTCTCAAGTACAATACCAATCTGTCCGGTACTATAAAACACGTTTCACCCTCTTATCATAGGTGAAACGGGGATTATATTCTCGGTCAGAGTGGTATATGGCATGCTTGACGCCAGTGATTCCTCTGTGACGTGGACGCCCCTGGCAGCTCGCAGCCTGGGTGAGAGCTAAATCTTGTTTTGTACTGTTCGTGAGCACTGTACGTACCTAGCCATGGCGTGTTCGTATTTGCCCGGCGACAGTACAAAACTCAGCCTATGAGCATACACGACGGAAAAACTCAAAATGTCCATCTCTACCCACAGCAGTACACGGATGAAGTCCACTGGCTTGTCATGGCGGTAAATAAATAAATAAAAAACTTGTTCACCATATTCACCCACGAACAGTATAATAGTAAACTGGTGCAGTCCAGTGTGCTTATACTGACTGCTGACGAAGCCGTCAGCATAACATCTACTGACTGAGGCTGCCAGTACGCGGCCCTACGATGCTAAAATACCCCAATACATCCCGACAACGAAAAAATGAAAACAACTGTTATTAAACACTAACCGTCCCCCCCATGCTGAGGCATACCATAAGAAACTCAGTCTGATATTCCCGGCGAAATAATAACCTATTATATGAAGGCATGCCATAAGAAATCGCCCCATAAGCTCAGCCTGACATTTTCCCGGCGACAGAAGAACCTCTCACAGCGAGGCACGCCATAAGAAAGCGTTCAATAAGAAAGCCAGCCTGAAATTCCCGGCGAAATAAGAACCCGTCATGATAGGGCATGCATGCCATCAAAACGCGTCTCACAAGAAAGTCAGCCTGAACAAAACTCTCATGATGAAAAACATGCCATGAAAAAAGCGTTCCAATAAGAAACCCAGCTAGAAGCTAAGAAAGGAATTCAGCCATGACACTTTTGAGGGGGAACAAGAAATGATGGGGCGGTTACGCTAAGTTTGGTGAGGAACACGCCCGTTTTTCAAAATAAGAACTCTGGAGCCCTTCTTTTGGTCCCCTATCCGTTGTCCTTACTACAGGGTCGCTAGTGCTGTTGTATTGCCGCTACGATCTCTGCCGCTGCTGTCGCTGCTGCAGCTGCGGTCTGTTGATTTATGTTGCTGTGCGCTGCTGCTGCTGCTGCTGCTGTTTGCTGCTGTCTGTTTGCTGGGCGCGGCTGCTCTCGCTTCCCCCCCCCCCTCCGTCTGGCCAGACACACAGGAGGGAGTCGATTCATTTCGGTCTGCATCGATTCGCTTTTCTTCGCTTCGCTTGCTGCTCTGACGGTGGCTCGGTTTTGGCAAAGAAGTCGATCGACGGATTCTCGGATTCTTCTTCTCTCTCAGCTGCGACACACGCGCGCGCAGAGCAAACACCATACGGGGGGGGCGAGAAAAAAAAAAGAAGATGATTCGCAACTTCCAAAAGAAGAAAGAAAAAAAAAAACGAACCGAACCGAACCGAACCGAACCGAACCGAACCGAAACGACAAGCAGACCTATTCGTATTCGATGCGAGTTGCGGAGGGGGGAACGTGCTGTGTCCTACTCGCGATAAAAATGGAAGGCACGTAGATACGTACCGCGGGAGGGAGGAGGGAGAAGGGCCTCCTTTGAGACCCCCGGCTCTGAGTTACGGGTATTCATAGCGCGAATATAACCAATCGCCAAAGAAATGAAAAAGAATAATACTATTCACATACTTCGATAGTGGCATGTGCGAAGCCCGTTGATGTCGAGTTCGGTATCGGCGACCTTCCGTCCCGTTCAGCGAAAACGGAGCGCTGGAAAACGATCGCACGCACGCACGCACGCACGCACGCACGCACCGCACCAGTGCCACACGTCACATCCTTATCGTATGCGCCGTACAGCTCTCTCGGCTCCGGCAGCGTCAGAGGAGAGAATTGACGATATCGCGGGTCGACTGCAGTATCGGCCACTGTACACGCAGCGCCGTTCGAGTAGAGCCTGTGGAATCGCTTTGAGCACGTACCTCGCACGGTACCATCTAGTACGGGGGACCACAGTGAATAGGACCTGCGGTAAACACAATAACCTACATGGTTCCCTACCTTAACCAACAATATTTGGTCCTGTTTACTATGGCCCTCCGTAATAGTGTGGCGTGGTAGGTATGGTGTGCGGAGTAGTGCCGGTGGCCGCTATAGTGCCGGTATTCGGTGTGGTGGCTGGAGCATACGGGCAAAGTAGACCACCCACTACTGCCCTGTACCAGGCAGCAATTTATGCCCAAAAACATTCCCGATGGACGGGAGGGAGCCTTTACCTGCGATAGCCTGGCGTCTCCGTATCATCCTGCTGACACCGATCGAAGTATGTCCAAGGTTGCGTTCTGCAGGGTACATACAGGGGGCATACCCAAATGTTTACCCGGGTACTAACTAACCCACCAAGAACTTCTGTAACTTCTGCACGACATTCATACCCGTACCCGGGACTTCGACGGGTTCTGCATGACTTCCATACCCGTACCCGAAACTGCTGCAAGTTATGCTCGCCCGTGCCACTATACCCGGGGCACGGGTACAACATCCCATACCCGTACCCGACTTTTGTAGAGTAGGGTGCATACCCGGTAAATACCCGAAAAATAGGGGAATACCGGGGTCTTATACCTGGTGCCCAGCACTGTAAAAAATACCGGGGTGCGGGTACGGGCACGGGTAAAATATTCATGTACCACCCCGTCCGGCACTGCCGTGAGTTTTACGAGACTCCGTGATATACCCAGAACTTCTCTGGGTTCTGTAAGACTTCCATACGTGCGTACCCGTACCCGGAACTTCAGTAAGTTTTGTGAAAAATCCATATACCCTTACCCGGAATGCACACACCCTCGTGCAGAAGATGCCCTTGAGCAAGAGATTCCATGCTATCAAATATGGAAATCGTTTCGACTTTTTTTTCTTTTTTTTTCGGTATCCCACTGATCCTATCGTTATTTTTTTTGTTTATCGGTATCGGTATCGATTACGATGTATGATTTTGTTTAGCGGTACCGCATCGATTATTTTTTTTCTTCGTCGATCATTTGTGAGTTTATCGATATCGTACAGATTATTTCTTGTTTATCGTTATCGTATCGTAGATTTTTCATTCATCAGCATGGTATTGCTTATTTTCTTGTTTATCGGTATCGTATCGATTACATCGTTTTTGTACTGTTGAGCAATATCGCATCATTTTTTTTGTTTATCGGTATCGTATCGTTTTTTTTGTTTATCGGTATCGTATCGAAATCGACTCCGATATCCGTATCCGGTGTCGTAGCCGATTCCGATATCGATATCCGGTGTCGTAGCCGAGTCCGATATCGATATCCGGTGTCGTGGCCGATTCCGATATCGGGTAGCCGATTCCGATATCGGGTACCGTGTCAAACTCGACTCCGATATCGACATCCAACACTTGTACGCGCGGCAGTAGCAAGTATAACGCCTTCGGGGTTTCATGGAGAAAAAAGCACGCCACACCCAGATGACTAAACCCCGTTGGCATTGCCCACACCGTGTACGGACCTCGCGCTACAGGCAGGGGGTGCGTGCATTCACATCACCGGGGGTGCGCGTCGGAACCGCAACGGAAGGACGTGCGCCACAAAAACATACGCATTCTTTGAAATAGATGAAAACAAACGGAAGAAAAAAAGGAAAAACTCCCGGAAGCTGGAAGCGCGTGGTGGGCTTCTTACTGCTGCAATCTGTTCCTGTCAACAGACGGATGGTACCAAACTCCTCGTCTACTAGGTCGGTGTACTACGACCAAGTGATGAAAGGGCGCTAAACCTGTGGGAAAAAAACAGGTACATGTGGGAGGGGGCGGGCTGTTGTGATTCGAGAGAAGCTTCCATTTCAGAGACGCAATATGGCTTGGCACGGGCATACTATTACGTGGGACAAAGTTAAACAGGACCTACCAGTACGGTACTCACAAAAACCTGTATTTTTCCCTACTTTCACTAAAAAACATTAGGTCCTATTTACTATGGTCCCCCGTAATCCGTAAAATTAAATAAACGCTACAACTAGTAGTATTAACTAGTCACGTACCAGTACCAAATTCTAGGGAGGAACTTACTAGTCAGGACCAAGCGTGCTTGTTGATATTAATGGTAAAAAAATACTTCTTTTTTTTTCACTTTTACTTTCCAGCCTTACTCGTAGGAGTTTTACCCCCAACAAACTTCTGGACAAGCCGTGGTCACAGGTGCCCACCCTTCTCCCCGCCGGTACGTGCCTTTTTTTTTTGTCGCGCATAGGGTTCAGCATTCCCACTGCTCGTCAATTTTCATCGAATGTAGCTAACTCACGCTCTCGCGCTTTCCGCTTATCATTTTTTTAATGCAAGAAAAAGCCACGAGCATGCACTCGGTGAGACTTGAACCCACGAAATTGATCTTGATAGGCACGAGACCACCTACCAAGCCACCGGGGACGCCGGCCCTACTGAAAAGTAATAATACTACTGCTGTTGTATATACCAGTTAGTTTTCTGCATATATTACGGGTCTTGATCACTTATTATTACCTTGTATTACCTATTTACTCTTGTAGAACTGCAGTCCCATTTTGGAGACATACCAGCCAAATTCCAAGTAATTTGTCCTCAAAACGGGACTGCAGAGTCGTCTTCATTGTAGGGCTGCTGTCCCCGTTTTGGAGACAAAATTACCGAGACTTCGGTTGCTTTTTCCCCAAAACGGGGATTTAAGACTGCAGTCCCGCTTTGGGGACAATTTTTTCTTAAACATAACTCGGCTGGCTTGTCCCTAAAACGGGACTGCAGTGCTTTCAAATTCTAAGCGATTAGTCCCCGTATCACGACTGCAGGACTGAGGGTAACATTACGGGGACCATATTACAATATTACGGGGGGCCATAGTTAACAGGACCAAATATTGTTAGTAAAAATGGTTAAACATATAGGTTTTTGTGTATACCATAGGTCCTGTTAACTATGGTCCCCCGTAATAGTAATTCATCCTTATAGGACTGCAGTCCCGTTTTGGGGGACATTTTTTGGGGTGGGTAAATTACTTACCTGGTAGAATTTGGCTTGGGTTGTCCCCAAAACGGGACCGCAGAGTCCTATAAGGGATACTTAACATGGTCCCCCGTAATGCTGCCGGCAGGTGTACAGCAGCAGTATCTGACACGTGCCATGATGGGAGTATATACCTGATAGCACCTTCGTACAGCCCATACTATTAATCTAATACCGTATGACACGGGGTGATAACATTATCATACTAGGGTGATAGGATAACGCACCCGTTCGGACGAATTTCAGACCGGGTTTCCTCCAAAACATGGGAGACACACGCAACGAAATATGGTGGTTTTAGAAATATTTCGTCGAGAAGGTTTGAATAGACGCGTCGCTGGTCGTATTCAGTACGCCCTCCCTGTTGTCGAGAAACCCAGCTTTGAAAATCGTGCGAGGGGGTGTGATGTCTTACCACCCTAGTGTGATAGTGTTATACTGCTGTTATTAATAGTACCGTTTTGGTATACTGGTACTATATGAAGTATAGTACCTGGTATATTAATAACACACCCAAAAACGACTACCAGGGTATGGAACAAAAATGTACGCTTGATGCTCTTGGTGCTGCGCTGCTGCCGTACATGTGCTTGAATTTGGCACAAACGGCTGGGGGCTTGAACTTCAGAGTGCCTCGACGCTTCGGCTATGTTCCCGTACATATATATTTAGTAATGCCAAGTGTTTTGTCCGCACAAAGGGAGTGCAGTCCTAAACCCTTCCAAGACTGCAGTCCCGTTTTGGGGACAAAGTACTCACAATTTGAGTGATTTATCCCCTTAACGGGACTGCAGCACAGCATCAAGAATCTTAAAACTCGATTAACGAACCCATCACGGCCTACAGAGAAGTACCTGGTAGGGATTCTTTCCAGGAATACCAGTATACCATATAAAACGAATACTGCAGTAGCAGCAGCAGTAGCAGCAGCAGCAGCAGCAGCAGCAGCAGCAGCAGCAGCAGTGGTAGCAGTGCGGAACCTAAGGTGGAAAAAATCTGTGTGTGCGGGGGTAGGGACATCAGTAGTTCCTGATCTGAGGACTTTTTAGCACCGCAGTCCCGTTTTGGGGACAAACCAGGCAAATTTCAAGTAGTTTGTCCCCAAATCGGGACTGCGGCTCTAAAGGGGTTAGCCCTGTTAGGACTACAGTCCCGTTTGGGGGACAAACCACTTTAATTCTAAGTAGTTTGTCCCCAAAACGGGACTGCGGTACTATTAACTAGAGAACTACAGCTGTAAAAAAGGGTTAATAGGGTTCATTCACCCTCTCTTGGCAATTTTTCAGGGAGAGAAGAAGAAAAAAAAAATGATGACACAATGCAATCACAACACACAGCAGCAGCAGCAGCAGCAGCAGCAACGACCGCTGCGCGATGGGCGGATGATGCGGAAGCGGCGTCCCGGTGGTTACAGCGGAAGGAATCGCGCGACACTGGCGCGAGCAACAGCAAAGCAGCATCGTCTTACGTACGTACGTATGCACCCCTAAATGCTACGAGGGGCTAACGTTGCTGCTCATGTGGTATATAGACGGTTCTGATAGGCTGACCCCGCTGCTCGTGTGGTATATAGACGGTTCTGATAGGCTCACGCTGCTGCTCGCGCGGTAGACGGTGAGGACCTTTAACAATCTGGGAGAAGGGATCTTCAGGTTGGTAGGCTGTTCGGATGTTTTGGTTCCTGTTGGGATCAAGGCACGGGCGAAGACCCAACCCAACCCCTGACTCTTAACCCTAACCCTAACCCTAACCCTGACCCCAAACCGCAGCCGAAACGGGCCGAAACTCGCCATAAACGAGGCTACGCCGAGTTTGCATCGAACCAGGAAATTTCTCAGATGCCGACGACGATTCCGAAGTGCAGACCACGCTACACATTTTTCAAGTAAAACACATCCCTAAAGATCCCTTCTCCCAGACTGCTAAACCTAGTCAAGAACGGTTCTGATAGGCACCCCAGTCATGACCATATTGTTGTGGTCGCCATGCCGGGTTTACCGTACTGCCGTCAAATGGGTTATTAACCCATTTAGAACCGCAGTCCCGTTTTGGGGACAAACTACTTGAAATTTGAGTGGTTTGCCCCCAAAACGGGACTGCGGTTCTAGAAGGGTTAATAGTTAGCCAACCCTTTCCGAACCGCAGCTGGTCGTTTCGGGGACAACCCCTTAAATCCCAAGTACAGCAGCAGTAGTTTATCCCCAAAACGATCTACTGCGGTCCTTAACCCTTTTAGGACACCAGTCCCGTTTTGAGGACAAACTACTTATAATTAGAGTGTTTTGTCCCCAACAAATGGGAGTGCGGTTCTAAAAGGGTTAAAGGGTTAATCAACAATCAGCCAGAAAGAAATAGGACAGAAAACGGTCTGCCAGACACACCACTCTTATCTCGAAAATATAAGCGCCTCTTGCATACTAAAATCAAATAACAAACATCGCTATATTTCGGGACAAAGTGATGGGAAATAACCCCGATCGTACAACCACCCACGCGTTGTCTTGCAAAAGCCTCTCTTAAATCGTAGCCCCCCCTGAGCAGAGACCCCCTGCACCTCGTCTACCTTGGCATGGCACCGAGAGCGTTTGGCTTCAGACTGGCGTCGGCCGAGCCCTCGGCACGCCCCGGCGGTCCTGCTCCGCGGTGTTCCCTGAAACTGCGTTTTTTCGTCCAGACCATACCGCTGCCTGGAGAGTTTCCTTTTATAAAAATGATACCTGGTACGTAGCGACACTTGGACAACTGACAGCAGTAGCAGTATCAAAGCTCTCAGGTCGGGGAAATCGAGTTTTTTTTTTTTTCTCGCTTCATGTATGTAGAAAAAGCGGCGTCTCTAAAATGGTACCTGGTACCTGGTAGATGAAAAGGCACCTCGATTACTAATACGGGGGGGCCTATAGAGTAAATAGGACCAAATATTGTTAGTAAAAATAGGTGAATACATAGTTTTTTTGTGTACCGTGGGTCCTATTTACTATAGTCCCCCGCAATACGGCTGCTTGTGGTTGGGATCGATTTTTTTGTCTCTCGCTTCCTGCAGCAGCGTGTAAAATGCGGCTGCTCCGAAACAACCGAAAGCTGCCCGCACATCCTACCCATGACCAGGGTATATATTTAATCGTGGTAGGTAGAACACGTGTTCGACAGCTCTAAAAAATCTGTGCCAGGTACAATATTATGAAAGAGGTATAATTTTTATTGCTGCTCTGCGGGATTTACGTCCGATGTACCTGGTACTGGTATAACATATCCTTCGAAGCATGATACCAGGTACCAGGTATATCTCAGTCGTATATCTCAACAGACGATATTCGTATATGGCATTTGTCATCATGAGATCTTTACCCGCTATTGCAGCTATTTTCATTCACGTACAAAATAATATGATCTCGGTTGTTGCTCGTTTTGCCTCTTATTTCTTTTACCGCTGTGACGCTGTGACCGCGGGGACGAGTCCACGTGAGAACAACAACAGAGTCAACATTAAGGAAAGCAACGAACGAACGAACGAACAAACAAACAAACAAACAAACATTTTGCAACACGAGGAAATAAACCACCGCAAAGAACGATTCCCGGCTATTTTCTAAGCAAGCTTTTCCACCCGAAAGGTATCAATAATTGCACTTCTTTGCCGCCGATTTTAATTGGTAGTCCCCCGCTAATTCCGAGTAAAATTCGACGCGAGGGAAGAGGATGGCTCAACTTTTCTCAGGAAAGAAAGGAAGGCACTCATCGTCGTGGGGGGGGGGGGGAGGGAGGAGATCCTGCCATGTATATATGTCACCCTGGATCTGACTAACGACTCTTACGGGGGGCGTAGTAAATAGGACCTACGGTGCGCGCAAAAACCTAAACATTTCCAAAATTTTGCTCCGTATGGCCCCGCGTGATAAAGGGCGGAGATGATAAATGCGAAGAAGAACATACATACATGTATATATATACACGTTTAGTCTCGACCTCGTATAACATCGCTTTTTCTTTCCAGCTAGAACTCGCTGGAGGTTATACGTACCCTCAGCAATCTTGTGGACAAGCCGTCGTCACAGGGTGTCCTCCCTTCCCCCCCCCCCCCCCCCCCGGTGCGCGCACAGGGTCCAGAGTTCCCACTGCTCGTCGATTTTCATCGAAAGTTGCTAACTCAAGCTCTCGCGCTCTTCCCTGATCAAAACAGACCCCCACGTGTATGTATGCCCTCGGTGAGACTCGAACCCACGAAATTGATGTTAGTAGGCAGTCGGGCCACCTACTGAGCCACCGGGGACGCCGGCTTGTAAGTTGTTTTTTTTATCCATACTAGCTGGTATGATACCAGGACTATGATGGGTGCCTTCCAAAAACGAGGTTGTGGCTTTAGAAGGGATACAAAAAGGTGCCCGAGAGTCCGAGCGTCCGATCCGATCATGGTACCGCTGTGCCTCGACCAACTGCCCGCCGAACACAGACTAGCAACAAACATACCAGGCACCAGGCACCAGGCACTACTACTACTACTACTAGTACTACTAGTACTATTAATACTAGTACTACTAGTACTACTAGTACTAGTACTACTAGTACCACTACTATTACGGGGGACCACAGTTAACAGGACCTATGGTACACATAAAAACTCATATGTTTAACCATTTTTACTGACAATATTTGGTCCTGTTAACTATGGCCCCCCGTAATAGTACTACTACTGGTACTACTACTAGTACTAGTACTAGTACTAGTACTAGTACTACTACTACTACTACTACTACTACTACTACTACTACTACTACTACTACTACTATTTAATACTACTACTACTACTACTACTACTACTACTACTACTACTACTACTACTACTACTACTACTACTACTACTACTACTACTACCACTACTACTACTCGGTACGTACCTGGTACGATTCATCTATTTACAAGAGCTCTTGCCGGAAGTACAAGTATCGCTCGGTTCTCAACCTAAATACCCAAACGTCCTTGCACTGCCGGACCGAGTGTTACGTAGAACGTCATATCCTATACATCTGCCAGTATGTATTTTCCAGCATAGCCAGTTCTAGGGAACGGTTTTTGATCTCTTGCTTTTAAACCACCACAGGAATTAAGCAATCTCCCTAGAACTGGAAAACTTCCGCACCTCGAGAAAATCACGATTTTCAGCGGTGCATCAAAATCACACCCTCCTAAGACACTGGGCAAAGAAAAGACACAACAATAGTCTATTGCTTCGACAATGGGCCAGAAGGGAAATCTGTCGACACATAGTGTCGGCCACAACCATTAGACTCACAACCAATAGACTGCTACTACTGCTGTGGAACGCGTCTACAGATAAATACTGCCGACAACAATCAGATTTGGAAACTTGGCAGCACGACGTGCGTGGTCTATTGCGGTAAACAATAGGCAGGGATTGCTGCCAATCGATTGGCATTGGCCACCACAATAGATGGGTGACTGCATCCATCGACGGCCAATGCCGGGGGCAATAGACTGACTGTGCAATCTATCCATCGATACATATATTGTCCACGACAACAGGCCGTGCACGGTGTCCATCGATGGCCATTGTCGGCCGCAATACATTGCGGAGGCTATCTATCTATGAATCAATACTGCGTCTCTCCTTTGCGAAGATATTCCGGTACAACCCGTCCCGGCCCACCCGACCTACCTCCAACCCTCTACTTGAAACTTTCATACAGCCCCTCTATGTTTTGCTTCATTTTTTTCCCAAAGCTTTATTTCATACCGGCACCTGGCATGTTACTTGCAATGTCGACGAGAGAGAACGATGACAAAAACTCCTGATTACTACCAACGTCCGTTTATCACCAGCAACGCGCACAAGTTGACGGCAGTTACTTCATACCCTGCTGTGCGACCTCGTTACCAGTACCAGCACAAGTGTTTGGTCAAACGATCATCAACACTTTTGACACAAGTGTTTTGTCGAACGATCATTAACGCTTTTGAGGCTGTTCGGACTTGCGGTCCCGTTCTATCAACGGGGGGCAAACCGCTTGCATCCTAAGTTTGACCAGTCCCGTTTTGAGGACGGCCCAGACATTTTCTACAATAGGGGTAGCACATTTCCGCTATTTTGTTTCTGAAAGACGGGGTTCTTTTACCCCGATTTGTCGGGATGTCAATATTGATTTCGAAAAAAAGTGTTTTGTACACTTGGGCCATGGGATTATTCTCCGCGATGCATTTTGATTTTTGCTGAAGTCAGTTTTCGGGCGAGGTATGGAGCTACTTAAATGAGGAGCCCCAGAAAAAATATGGGTGAACCTCTACCGTAGAACGCCTCCCCAGTCTAATTATAAGTAGTTTGTCCCCAAAACGGGACTGCAGTTTTTAAAACGGTCTACGGCCTACATTACAGCAGGGTATCAGTTAGCAAGACATCCCAGCCGAGATAGAAAGGGGGGACGGGGTGACAAAATAATGCCCCGACTCATGCTCTATTCGATTAATTTTACGGGGGACCATAGTTAATAGGACCTATGGTATACATAAAAACCTATATATTTACCATTTTTACTAGAAATATTTAGTCCTATTAACTATGGTCCCCCGTAATAGTAGCAGGTTCTTTGGGTCAACAATGGGTAGCCGCTTGATGGGTTCTGAGTTCTGACGTTCGGATCCCCTCTTGCGTGGTGTGTTCTAAAAAACAAAGTCGGCGGTCGGCCAACATCGGCCATTATATTGGTTTGTGTTTTTGTTGTGCTTCGGTTTGCTTGTCCTCTTCCGTGATTCTCAGTCTTCCTCTGTTAATAGGTGCAAGTATTGATATTTAATACGTAGTAGTTCTATGGTTTCTATAGCTCGTTCTGTATTGTCGGTCACATCCCCTACGGAGGGGCCACGACACTTGTTTATTTCCTCCTTCAGGTTATTTCGATTTGTTTTTCTTGTTCCCTTCGATTTTTCTCTCCTTCATACATAGGATGTGCATGTCGAGTCTGTCGTATCCAGTACGATGACATGCTATTGCATCGTCTAATCTGCATACTGCACAACAATGCACGGACTGCTGTGTGCGAGTATTTCTTTTTTTTTTCTCATTTCTGACAATAATCCCAACCCGCTACTCGTACGTGAGGGTGTTATCGGTTACGAGAGGGTGTCGAGTGTGCCCACGTTTTCTCTTTCTGTCTAGACCTGATACGTCGTTCAAGCCTGATACCTGTTACAAAAATATGGATTATACACCAGCGACCTTCGGCAGCGTCGATGGCGATGGGTTTTGATGCACCCTGAGTTGCAGAACACCCCTCAGTCCTCCCGTACCAGTAGCAAATGGGCCTCCCGTACACAAGGAAACCCGAATAATCCGATAGTTGGCACTGGTTCAATGTCCTATTATACCTACGGCAGTAGCAAACTAGTACCTAAAATACCTAGCTGGCGATCTTTAGCCGTTCACAACGTAGGCCCTCCTCTGTTCTACTCCAGCAGCACGAGCTGCTTGGTGACGGTCGATGATGTTTATCGTCAGTCACGTTCGTCAGGTTCTTCACTGCTGTCTCAACTCCTCAAAGGACCTTAATGCGCTTGTGTAATACCAGGTATGTAGTAGGCCTGGGAGCCGGGACACAACAATTTGCCGACGATATATTCAACAAAACACAGAACGCGTGTCAAAACAAACAAAAACAGCAGTGGGAGAAACTGTCGACAATTGTTCGGTGCATGCCGCGACCGACATGCAGCCAGACGGACTATAAACAATATGGGCAGTTTTGGTAGAAATATTACTTATACGTACAAAATATCACTACAACGGGGGAATATAGTGCCGGCGTCCCCGGTGGCTCGGTAGGTGGTCCGCGCGCCTATCAAGATCAATTTCGTGGGTTCAAGTCCCACCGAGTGCATGCTTGTAGGGGCTTTTTCTTGCAAAAAACAAAAGAAATTGACTAGCGGAAAGCACGAGAGCGTGAGTTGGCTACTTTCGATAAAAATCGACGAGCAGTGGGAATGCTGCACCCTATGCGCGACAAAAAATAAAGGCACGTACCGGGGGGGAGAAGGGATGACACCTGTGACCACGGCTTGTCCAGAAGCTCGTTGAAGGTAAAACCTCCTACGAGTAAGGCTGGAAAGTAAAAGTGATGTTGAACAAAAAAAAAAAAAAAGTAAATAAGACCAAATATTGTTAGGAAAAAAAAGCAAAATAAAAAATATATACTTGGTAGGTTTTAGTGCGAACCGCAGGTCCATTTTTATTAGGGTCCCCCCGTAATATGTTACGGGACAGAGTGGTATCACAATAAAGTTTTATACATACAGCGCGGCACTCAAGATAAACGAACCAACCCCCCCTGGGATTGATTCCCGAGCCTATGTTTTCACCACCAATCAAGGGGATGGAGCAGGTGTTACAAGGATTACCCTGGGCTGAGTAATCGATTTATCTTTTACCCCTATAGCTCGTAACACCTTCACATTTGACGTCGTCGTCGAGGTCACGGGTTGGAATCTGACTTCGAACGTTTTCCTTAATCCTTTTAGGACCGCAGTCCCGTTTTGGGGACAAATTACTTAGAATTTGAGTGGGTTGCCCCCAAAACGGGACTGCGGTTCGGAGGGGTTATATAGAAACGCTTGCGCGTGCGTCCCTAAAAACACCCCCCCCCTGGTTCCCCAGGTTTTGAAACGAAGCGGGTAGGTCAGCGTACGGCCGTCTACGGTACCGACGCCTCAAAATATCCCGCCGTTTAGAGCGGGGGAGGGGGGTGTGTTCTAAGGATTACCCTGGGCCGGGTAATCGATCGATCTTTCACACCTACCGGTATAGCTGAGTAGGTAACGCCTCCACAGGCACAGCGAAAAGAGCGGCATCGGAAATATCTCGACGAGGCCATTCCGTGTATAGGCGAGTCACTCGGCGTGCTCACTCTCTCCCCGCTGTCGAGAAGATTAACATGGGAATTCGTCCGAGAGGGTGTGTTATTTTATCACCCTAGGGTGATAGTGTTATACTTATCACACGTGTGATACACACGGTGTTATCTTGTCGGATACACGGTGTTAATTTCTCGCAGGTGTTACATAAACACGGTGTTCTGTTATCGCGCGTGCTGCTATACCAGGTACACCGTAATTTTTAGAGATATGAGCAGAGCAAGTCACGTGATAAATGCAGCAGGCAGCAACGAGAAGCTCCCGTGCCCCCCCACCTCCCACGTGTCCGCAAGTGCTGTTACCGATGATGACACCGATCACGATACCAAACGTACCGGCATAATGTGTCGGTACCATGCATATACCCTGGTACCATCTCCTTGTTTTTGTGGGGCATGTTTCGGTGCGGTGCAAACGTTATCATACCATATCGCCGCTCAGCAGTGCGTAAGCTCCAACGGGAAAGGAGAGGGACCGCAGCCTAACGATATCACTCGGCATCTCGCGCCAAATTTATACCAGGGACGTGGTTACGGCGCTGTGATCGGTATCATCATCGGTATCGCGATCGGTATCGTGATCGGCACCGCGAACGGTATCGTGATCGGCATCGTGATCGGCATTGTGATCGGTATCATATTCGGTATCGTGATCGGTATCATAATCGGTATCATATTCGGTATTGTGATCGGTATCATCATTGGTATCGTGATCGGTATCAAACAAAACATTACAAAAACTGAGCGGTGAGATCGAAAATGTTTTCAAAACTCATCGATGCAAGCTCTTGGTGTGATACAAAAGTGATCCTTCGAACGCAAGTGCCGCGCGGGGTATTTAGAGTCACCTACAAAGTCCGACAGTTTTTTGTACATGTCTACAACCGTATGCACCGGTACATCGTACCAAGGTATATCGTATGGAATGATTTCCAGGAAAGTCATTATACACTCATGATGCAGCAGCTGCTGGGTCAGTGTGTCAGTGACACAAACGGTTTCACATGAACCGTTTGTTTGCATCCGTCATTGCTGCTGCTGTTGCTGCTGCTGCTGCTGCTGCGCTCTCCAGCCCTCGCGCGTACACACGAGCCACTTTACGGTCGGGGTGAACGTACGAGAGCACCTCTCTCCGATAATCGCGTCGTTCTAGGCACCCACCCGCCCCTTTCCCCACCCAACGCCTGCTTCGCTTCGACCTCTGCCGAGCAGCAGGGTGGAGCGTCCCCAAAATAGCCATGCGCAGCTTGGCGACTTTCATCGAACCAAGCGACGCTAAATAGTACTCTTTGCGGCGATACGATCAGTACCAGTACCACATTACTATTAAATATGGGTAGCACTCTTGGAGTGCTATTATCCCCTTTAGTACTGGAGTCCCGTTTTGGTTACAACCCACTCAAATTCTAAGTAATTTGTCCCCAAAACGGGATTGCAGTCCTAAAAGGGTCAATGAAGTGGTCCTATTCCTAGTCCTACTCCTGTTTTGGGACTTGGGACCCACAGACACAGCAGCGGCCAAACAAACGATATGTTTGGTGATACATTCAAGCAGTAGTTTGGTCGTACGAGAAGTTTTTCCCTATAGGCGTACTATAGTACCTGGTATGTATTTATACGTACATAGCATCGTGTATACAAGGTATGACCTGCGTAACGAGCACGTGTGCTACATACATCAGTAGTATTAATAGTATCGTAAATACTTCTATTAGGTTAAATAGGACCTACGGTAGACACAAAAAACTATACATTTACCTATTTAGAATAGCAATATTTGGTCCTATTTACTATGGTCCCCCGCAACATCGTACGCCTCCTTGAACTGATTTTCAGTCAGTACGTAAAGGACCGCGTTCATCATGTACCACCGCCCAAGCCAAGCAATGGCCGACGCTGCAGCTGCAGCTGTCATAGTTCGTCGTCAAATTCCCCCCCCCCGTCGGAATCTAAAACCCAAAGGGTTGCAGTACCACACGGGTGATAGCAGTATCACACCGGGGGATAAATATAACACACACCCTGGGATCGGTTTCAGAATCGATTTACTCCAAAACATGTCTCAACGCTCGTAAGACTGCTTTTAGGACTGCAGCCCCGCTCTGGGGGCAATTTACTTTGGATTTGACTGGTTCGTCCCCAGAACGGGACTGGACTCCCCTTAATACAAGGGTTCAACTTAGTTGCTTGCCATAATTTGCGGAACTATGTTGTGCGTCCTTGAATCAATCTGACGTGCGCGTTTTGTGTGTGGCTCGGGTTATACTCCACAGCAGTACTTCGGAGTACCTGGTATATTGAACAAAATAAATCCGTTCAGTTGGCTCACGCCACCACACCCAGCTGTTCCTGCCATTCATAGTAGCTATTATAAGCCGTCATGTAAATAAACCCCAGCCGACTCCGAGCCGTAGGGAACTATACTATTAATATTAAAATTTTGTGTGACCGTGAAATTAACCCAGTGTCATCGACCATGGCTGGTTGCTGCCTGCGCTGGTCGTGCGATCAGGCCGTCAACGTTGAACCTTGGCTCATTGCCGAGCGAGGCTACCGCGAACAGGACCGGGGGACCAGCTGTCTTCTTGGCATCACGCATCACACATCACGCATCACACATCACACATCACGCATCACACATCACACATCACGCATCACACATCACACATCACACATCACACATCACACATATATACGTACGACACTGCATAGCGCTAAAAATCAAGACACGTACGTACCATGGTGGTGAGGGGGGGGTGTACTCGATACGAGAGATGTACTCGGTGAGGGAGGGAAGGGGGGGGGGGGGGGGGAAGAGCGCCCGCTATGTGGCCCCATACGTGACTCGCTGCTGGGAGGGAGCGGGGGGGCATAGGGCGAGAAAGGTAGATGGGATGGGATGGGATGGGATGGAGAAGTAACAACAACAAAAAACAAATGATGCTACTAGTACAGGGTTTTGCCACGTGCTCAAGATAACTACGTACGTTCGGTATATTTTAAAAACAAAAAAAAAACAAAACCTTAATTAATAATGCGAGATCGAAATTGTCTGAAACCTCAACTTTGCAAACATACCATCAATACGCACCAGGTACTGCTGTAGTAGAAAATTATCACGCTAGGGTGACAAGATAATACACCCCCTCGGACGAAATCGAAAAGCTAGATTTCTTGACAACGGGGAGGACGTACTGAATACGACCAGCGACGCCAATACTTACACAACAGCATATTAATAGTATGATAGCATCACAAGGCGTCCGCGGTGGCTTGGTAGGTTGTCCGCGTGCCTGTCAAGACCAATTTCGTGGGTTCAAGTCTCGCCGAGTGCATGCTCGTAGGGGCTTTTTCTTGGAATAAGAATTGATTATCGGAAAGCGCGAGAGCGTGAGTTACCTTCTTTCGATGAAAATCGACAAGCAGTAAGAATGCTGAATGAACCCTATGCGTGACAAAAAATAAAGGCCCGTACCGGGGGGGAGGAGGGTAGACACCTGTGACCACGGCTTGTCTACGTAGAAGCTCGTTGAGGGTATAAAGCCTCCTACGAGTTAGGCTGGAAAATAAAATTGACGATCAAAAAAGAAAAAGGGAATCATATAATAGGAACATCTCACCTGCTGTAGCATCATATATAGCACATACCCTCGGTTTGGAAAAGCGAAGCGTAACAGAAGAATTACCGGTGACGTTTTATAGGAGTGGTTTTTTGTCAGAAGTCTGGAGGAAAACAGGAAGCGAAACAGACAAGGAAACAAAAAAAAAAACGCCGCTCCCGTGATGAGCTACTGCCGCTGTACTACTGCTTGTATGTGTTGCTGCTAGGATAATATCAGGCATGTACCAGGTATCAGGTTCGCATCACTTTTACTTTCCAGCTCAATTCGTGGGAGGCTTTATTTACCCTCCACGATTTTCTGGACAAGCCGTGGTCACAGGTGTCGTCCCTTCTCCCCCTAAGCATGGCTTCATTTTCGTCGTTATCGGGTTCAGCAATCATTTTCACCACTGCTCGTCGATTTTCATCGAATGTTGCTATTAATACTATTAACAGTTAATATTAATAATACCTCACGCTCACGCGTGCTTCCCGCTGATCATTTTTTACGCAAGAAGAAGTCCCTACGAGTATGCACTCGGTGAGACTCGAGCCCACCAAATCGATCTTGATAGGCACGCGGACCACCTACCAAGCCACCGAGGACGCCACCCGCACATGCTTCCCAACAACGACGGAGATGCGCGCAAGTACGTATGCACGTGTAGTGCGAATGCATCGATTGCTCCCGGGGAGCGATAGCACCCACCTCACAAACGCGCCGTACACGCCCAGCAGTGCAGCAGCGACAACGGCATTACAGCAGTAGTATGAATGCTTACCAGGTACAGCAAGGCCCCACTTACAAGAAGATACCCAATCTGAGCAAGCCTGGAAAGCCCTTGTGGCATCATCCTTGATCCTCCAGCAACCTCACAGCATACCTGGTAGCATACATGACATAGGCTACCACCGTAAACTGCTGCAACGGACAAGATGACACATCCCATAAACGGAATACCTGCTGCGTTTTTTTTTTTTCCCCCCACACGCCGCACATTCGCCAGACAAGGGGGTGGGGTACTCTAAAACCAAGCGGAAAAAAAAGATCCACAAAAGCGTTCCCTGATATTTTCTTATTTCTCATTTGGTCCTGCCTGTGATCACAGCGTTCCGGTTAGTTTTCGGTTCTTCGTTCTGATGTGACTCCTCGGGTGTGTGTGGGTGTTTGTGTCGTTTTATCATTTTCAGGGGACGCCCTCACGTTCCGTAAGATTATTTTCGATTGCGATATTTCTCCAAAACAGGGCCCTCTATAAACTATAAACGATCAACCAATTAACCTTTAGAACCGCAGTCTCAGTTTGGGGCCAAACTACTTGAACTTTGAGTGGTTTGTCCCCAAAACGGGACTGCGGTCTAAAAGGGTTAACCCTTTTTTTAAATGCGGTCCCGTTTCGCGGACAAACCATCGGAATTCTGAGTAACGGTGCTCTGCCTATTATTATAGTGGTATATACTTTGTCCTTCGTGCCGGAATGCGGCTGGCTCTACGCGTAAAAGGGTTGAAATTCACGGACCGAAAATTTAAAATTGTTGCTTGGGGAATGGGGAAAGATCTCGTGGAGGCCTTTCCATTTACCATACCAGTAGAGTAGTTGTTCATACTTCGTCCCGGAATATAATTTTGCATTAAACATTATCGATATTAATAGTATACGAACGTTTCTTAGATTTTTCGGGACAGAGTGGCCATCTGGTATGGTACAGACCTTTCTCCACATATTGATTATCGAGAAAATGAACTTGGAAATTCGTCGGAGGGGGTGTGATATCTGATCACCCTAGTGTGATAAGAGCGGTGTTGTTGTTGTTCTGACATTAACTCCCAGACGAAGGAGTATATTAATATGAATAGTCACACAAAGTTGCTGGAGCCCTATTACGGGGGACGATAGTTAATAGGACCAAAAATTGTTTAGTAAAAATGGTTAAATACCCAGGTTTTCATGTATAACATAGATCCTATTAACTATGTGAAGACCCGAAAAAACATAAATATCTGGTGCCATGCAACACCACGTACTGCTGCTGTACTGCTGCTATCGTATAGGATTTGGTGTGACGCTCGCACCTGAACGCGACTTTTTACTTCTCTCTTGGCCCGTTTGCGGCTTCATTGTTATCACTTGTAGAGGGAACGAAATAGCGACACTGGAGCTGCTGTATTATCTATACCTGGTACAAATCAAACGATTACACGCCACATTGACACACCCCCAGCTGTCGGGGTAGCATGCATTGCCCGAACTGCAACATCACCCTTCTTGGGGCTCCAGTCCTGTTATGCTGGGGACAAACTAAAACGGGACTTGCAGTCCTAAAACACTGGTACCTTGCACGTACCACACGCGCAATGCAGTCAGCATGGTGATACGTATGTGATGGACGAAACATTGCACTCTTGACACTCGTACTATTACGGGGGGGCATAGTTAACAGGACCTATGGTATACATAAAAACCTATATGTTTAACAATTTTTACTAACAATATTTGGTCCTGTTAACTATGGCCCCCCGTAATAAAACTTTTTTTTTGTCTCGATACTATAATCAGGTCAAAATGTTTCATCCACATTTCTCACGTACCAGGTATATATATATATATATACCTGGTATATATTTTTTTTTCTCATCCCATTCATTATCTTCGCACATCTTCTTTTCTCTCTCCTTCCCACTCGTAACTCAGATCCGGGGTCACATAGCAGGCTCTTCTCCCCCCTTCCCGCTACGGTACGTGCCTTCATTTTTATCGCGAGAAGATTTCAGCCTTTTTCTTCCCTCGTCGACTCGCATCGAATTGTGCCTACCCACGCTGCAAGGCGCTCTCAACAATTGAATCCCTTTTTTTTATTTTTGCAAATAAAGTCAAAGTCCGACCCTCCTAGGGCTCGAACCCAGGACTCAAACAAGTAGAATTCGAGGTTAACCACTTGAACCACCGGGGCGACCGGCCATATACCATCCCCCTAAAATCGGAGCCTTTTTTCGTTGTTAGGTTAAGAGTGACGTTCTCACCTGAAGGACTCGTACCATGGTTGTCAGTCGTAGATATATCTATATATATATATTTTAGCTGATACCAGTACCATTTATTATCTTCGCCCATCTTCTTCTTTCTCTCCTTCCAACTCGTAACTCAGATCCGGGGTCACATAGCAGGCTCTTCTCCCCCCTTCCCGCTACGGTACGTGCCTTCATTTTTATCGCGAGAAGATTTCAGCCTTTTCTTCCCTCGTCGACTCGCATCGAATTGTATAAACTCACCCGTGTACAGCACATTTTCCAAGTTTTTTGTTTTGCTTTCATTTTTTCAGTTTATCATTATTATATTATTATTTACCTGGTATTACGTATCTCGGCCCTTCTTTTCTCTCTCCCTCCCATAGTCGTACCTCAGATCGGGAGTCACATACCATACGTAGCAGGCTTCCATTCCCCGCCCCCCTTCCCACTACGGGTCTGCATCATACTCAAACATAACACGCGTACCGGTACGTATGATTCCTCGTACCGGTCCTGGTTGACATGGATGGCCGCGTGAGAACCACGGAACCACCCATACCCCATACACCGCTTGTGGACGTCTGGCGGTACGGGTACAGAGTACGGGCCGGCTCACAGGAAGCCATATGTGACTTTCTTGTTCCGTGCGCACACGAGAACGCACTTTCTCATGCAGCACTACCCTATTTTTACCCCCAAAAGGCGTTTTTCCTACTATTTACTAGGTGCACAATGAATGGTGCCTTGGGCCAGACTGCCGACATACCGGGTATGAAAAGAGGTCAACTTTCTTTGAAAGCTGAGGCTTGTTTTCCCTTTTACTTGTAGCTTTTTCAAAACCTCAGGGCGATTTTCTTCTGATTTACTTCCCTGTGAGTACCGACGCGGGGAGGCCATTTCTTTTCCCGTCGTCATTTCCACTTTCCTTCGTAGGACGTTTTTACCCTCATCGATCTTCTGGGCAAAAGCCGTGGTCACAGGTGTCGTCCCTTCTGCCCCCCCCGGCACGTGCCTTGGTTTATCGCCCAAAGGGTTCATTCAGCATTCCCACTGCTCCTCGATTCTCATCGACCGTTGTACGAGTATATGACAGATAAAACGCTCTATACAGCTATACCTTCAGAGTCCTCGTATGCGGCAGTGGGTATAGCGGGGGAGCATTCTGGCGTCTGACGGCAAAAGCGATTGGCGTCGTCTACGAGCAAGTAGATAGGGTGTGGACGTGGTAGACTAGTTAGTGCAAGTAATAGCAATACCACGTGGTACGCACCTATGTACATGAGCGATGTTCTACAGGTTCCTTCCTGCCCATCTTCCCACGTACGAGTACGATATACATCTGCTGCTCTACTGCTGTTGTACTGCTGTAAACTGCTGTATGGGTATCGTGCTTGTTGATACCTCCCACATATACGTAAAGGGGTCGGGTTTTCAGTCTATATATACCCGTACTGCTGTAATGCTGACCAGCCCCGCTGGTTCGACCAGCCCCGCTGGTTCGTGTACCGCCTTAGCACCAACAGAACAAAGCAGCGATCAACAGCTACGAGTAGGCCCATCAATCGTGCTCCGCAAGCACAGCATAGGAGTAGTGCTGTTGCTGCTGCTGCTGCTGCTGCTGCTCTTGCTGCTGCCGCATCATGTCAATGCATTATCAATGACCCACCGCTGCGCAATCCAATCTCACATGCAAAATGCTCGCACCTGTTATAGCTGCTCGACGCGAGCTGCTGCTGCTGTCGCTGCCGCCTTCGGTGCTCCTCTTGCCGCTCCGCCAAGCTGCCGCTGCCGCTGGCCCGCTGCCCGTCGCTCGCGGCAGCCTCGTCCCCCAGAATCTGCAGCATTCGTCCGTTCACGGAGCCTCCTCCGCTCTTCTCCCCGAATAAGGAACCCCCACCACCAACGACAAAAGGGTGCACCACAGCAATACCGCCTCGAGGGTTCCCTGCTCCCTGTCCAGCAGGTGTTCTGGGGGGTCGGATTGTGCAGAATACCGAGTCTACGCCCTGCTTGAGAGGATGTCCCGCCGCCGTGCTCGCCGCCGTCTTTGTCTTTGTCTGCTGTTGCTGCTGCTGCTGCGCCTGCTGAGGCTTTACGATGGTGGTCGACGTTGTTGACGATGCTCCTTCGCCACCTTCCGAAGCGGCGCGTGGTTGTGGTGGTGGTGGTGGTGGCGGTGGTGGTGGCGGTGGCGGTGTTGCTAGCAATGCAATTTCATTATCAACCTTGCGAGGTTTGCTCTCTTGTTGGCATAGGAACACTGCGGTCGGGTTTTCGATGCCGCTGCCGGGCCCAGCAGGCGACAACGGGTCCGCCCCGAGCTTGGTGTCATGGACATGGACGGGCACCCCCTTTCTCTTGCGCTTGCCGAATAGAAAGAAAGGCCAGGAATTCCCACGCGCGGCATGGCTAGACGGTGCCATGGTCGCACGCAAAGCTGGTTTGAGCCGGGGGGGCGGGGGGTGTGTGCCGGGGTGTGGCGTGGCGCCGGCCTGCTAAAATGCGGCTGTTTTTTTAGTGCAACACCAGCAGCAGCGCAGTAAAGCAGCAAGCAGTGGAGTAGTGGAGTGCTGCTGTGCCTGCCCTACGTACGGTTATTTAAGCTGCTGTTGCTGTGCCCGTTGCTTCTGTTTTGGCTATTTTAGTCGACCCGTTTTCGGAGACAGACAGATCAAGAATCCAGCAAGCAGACAGACAACGATATAAAATAGCGTCGAGGAAAACGCCCGACGGATGCTTGCAAGACCCGCCCCCCTCCTCCCCCCTGCACCCCGAAAACACACGATACAACCACGGCCGACCAACATCACTGCCGAACACGACTCTAGGAGGCTCTCGCCAGCCAATTCACGGAATATTTTTCTAAAATTAACAGAAAAGCTCAATTTTTAGGCTTGCTCCTCGCCTGCACACAGACCATGTACCACGATAGGATATCATGATCGTAGATATTCTTACAAGTGAAGCGAGAGGCTCTATGTAGAGAGGGCGATCGATAGGGTATCGGTCGCCGTCCGGTATGGCGTTACTAATAGCGTCTTCTTGTTATAATACCTGCTGTGGACGTGGTGGGGTGTGAGGGCGGGAGTGCCGCACGTATGTCGCGCCCGTACAGCCACAGCAGCAGCAGAGAGAGAGGTGGAGAGAGAGGTAGGGAGAGGTGAATTCACGAGACGCACGCGAAGTTGGTTCGCAACTTCTCTCTCTGACTGTGCCGCAGAAATGGCGGGCTGTTCGTTCGTGGTTGTCCACTTTCATTTTTTTTTACTACTGTACTTTTCAATTGCGCTAAATCCATACGCATACGGCATACGGGCCCTGTGCCTGGAGTTCACGGCTGCACGCAAGCACCACGTTTCACAGGCGACGAAGGTCGACACGTAGCCAGGGCTCATGGTGACAGCGATCCTTTGGCGAGTCGACAATATCTGTCCCGCGTTTCTGACACGTTGCTCAAAGTTTGTGCTGTACCTGCCTCTCGTCCACACGAGCGAAAATGTTTTTTTTTCGTGCGTCCTTTGACATTTCATAGCGGTAGATCTACTCGAGACTGTCATTTCTTGCCAATCAGAGACTTACCATAATGTCGTTCGATTTTACACTCGGACAAAAAGTAACACAGAATCGTAGATCGTAACCTAGAGTTGTAGATTGCTTCGTAGAAGCGTACGTACTCAGAACATTCAGCATTGCGAGGATTTGTTACCCGCAGGCTCGCGAGAGGACAGCAAAAATGTCACAGATAGCTGTCCCAGTGATGAGTGCGGATGGATGGGCAACTTTATGTTTGATCTGTTGGTATCATAACTGTAATCTGGTCTGTTGTCGGGGCAGTCATCAGACGGAGCAACCAACTGGTTGGTCGTCGGTGCTTTACGCGTAGCCTGAAAAATTCCATCCGTGTTTCATATTTGAATTTTGCGCATTTGCTGGCAGCATATAAAAAGTTCAAAAGCAAGTGGTGCTGCTGCTGTGTGTTGATCTATCTGTCAAAGAGACACTCGAGACTCGGGAAGGATACTCGCACAGGCTGGCGTGGTGAAAAATGGTAGTACTCGTAGGGAGGGTGATCGACCCCGCTCTGTTTCCTGAGCTACGTGTGGATTACTTTCGACTCGTATAGTACGGTACGAATAACGGTACGTGTTTTTTGTTGCGACTCCCCTGCTTCCTTTTCCCGCCATCCTCTCTGGGTTGCTTTGTGTTGTTGCACAGCAGTCAGTATCTGTTATCACATGATGTCATCGCCACAATGCAGTCTGGGAGAAAAGGTCTGGGGTAACAAAGTATTCCGTTTGTCCTGTAATCTGTAACACAGGGAAGGTGGATGCGGATAGGGTAGTATCTCCGCCGTTACTCATAGAGCTGTTGTAGTAGGATGTAGGATGGACAGAGAGGGTCGTTTCAGATAATTCTATCAGCAGGGTAGGGTTTTATACCTGGCACTTTTGGTAGGGTATGTACCAGGTGATGTGCTACTTGCTACTGCTGCTGCTGTACCAGTTTGATGTAAATATGATAACATACTGCTGTGTAGTTCGAGTGCACAACGTTACATCTGATGTGATATCACAGGTATGACACTAAGTATGCTATCATTACACGTTCAAAGGAACCGCGCGGTACAAACGAATATAGCCGCAGCACGACGAGAACACACGTTCGGCTCTCCTCTGCTGTAGACTATGGTACGGTATCTGACCTCTGACGTAAAATAAACCACTCCACCCGGGGATAGCGAAATCACGTTACGATGCATTTTGGTTATCACCCGGGGTGGTTTCCAGTCATGAGGTAGGTACCAATGTGTCCCCAAATATAATAAACTTTTTGTCAGAATATTAGTCTTAAAAATATCGTCATACCAGTATTTATTTAGGGACAGAGTGGTAGTATCTAAATTATAATGTGTACCGGTATCGACTTTCGCAACATTCACGACCGCGGGGAGGTTTTAGAGTGAACTACCTGGGACTCCTACTACACAATACATAGTACATACAGTATGGGCCCGCCAACAAGAAACACCTGAAATAATCTGGGCAAGCCTGAGATTCTTAACCCCTTTAGAACCGCAGTCCCGTTTTGGGGACAAACTACTTGAAATTTGAGTGGTTTGCCCCCAAAGCGAGACTGCGGTTCTAAAAGGGTTAATGGGCCGCCATCTTGAAACAGCCTTGAGCATAGGCTATCATATAGGATTCAGAGCAGAGTTCACCACTAAGCCGTTTTTCTTAACCCAATATTCTTAGCGTTTTCCAAAAAGTGAGCACGATGGGCACTTTCTATTTTGGGGGTGCTTACAGTTGTACACCTGGCAAGTATTAATGTTGAAACCTCTCATGCTCTATGTATCTCTCAGCGTGACAAAAGGGGATGGGTTTACTTACCCCCTCTCCTCGCACGCCGCGCCCCTCTCCACACACGGCCCTGCCGAGACCGCGACTGAACCACCTACATACAGCAGCTGCGTACGCTGCCACATGCTGTCAACACCCGCAAGTCGCCTACACTCCCATTACACGCCCTTCTTCCCCTGAGCCTTATGCTGCTCTTAAACAGAACCACGGATAGATACGCACTCCTTCACGTTGTATCAACTCTACTGTTGTACGGCAGTACGCGACACGTGATGATGAAGAATTTGGGAGTGAAGCATTTTAGGCTGAGTTTAGAAGATACGAAACAAAATAATAGCAAAGCACTTGTGCCCAGAGAGGGACGCCACTCGGGATCCTAGATAATACCTGGTAGCGTTTAACCCTCTTGAAACTGCAGAATCCCGTTTTGAGGACAAACTACTTGGAATTTGAGTGATTCGTCCCCAGCAACGGGACTGCAGTCCTAAAGGGGATAAGAGGCTACGCTTAACGTTGGCATGGCAGTAAGCCGCGAGCAATAGACAAAATAGGAGTTTTGAGAAATTGCTGACGCGTACTGTATTTTTTGACCAATTCCGCCTCTCCAACCTGCAGCACTCGACCCTCGTAAAAAACATGGGTTTTAACCCTTGTAGGACTGAGTGTCTGCTTTGTCCCCAAAACGGGACAGCAGTCCTAAAAGGGTCAAGAAACCTAGCCTAGAAAAGTGTCTGAAACAAGAGGTTTCCTAGGCCATCGCCGTCGAGAAGAAGTTAGTTGTAGGAAATATTTCCCTTTCTCGCCCCGCGAGAACTAGGATGCTAGCCTGACATCTGACTTCAGGTTTCTCACGAGAAGGTCGATAGTGTGCATACGCCTACACGCACAACTAACCCCCTTTACCCTTTTTACCCGCCCGCCTACGACTTGCCCAACCCCCCTTCCCTATTCGTTTTCACAGCCGACATATCGGTGACGTCGCAGCCCGTCCCAGGGTAGTTCCTCTCCCCATTAAGTAAACCAAACCTGTTGCTCTTCGCCCCCCCCCCCCCCCCCCCCCGACCCCCCCCCCCCCCCTCCCGGCCTTGCAGCTGTTTCATCCAGAGTTTCGCGTCACAGTTTCTTCCTTACCTCTGGTTGACAACGCCCCCCCCTCCTCCCCCAGCACACTAACACTTTCGAGGGGCCAATGGTTACACGGCTACGACCATGCATAACATGAGCTCAACCCCCGACCCTCTCTACCCTGTTGCTTGTACCACCCGTCACCTCCCCTTCTCGTCTGAGGGGGCCTTAGGACATCTGAAGCCCGAGGTGGGTCCTCCATGACCGCCCCTGTGTGTGTCAAGCGCGTGTTCGATGCCCATCGCCCCTCCCTCTGAGACACTGAACTGAACCCGCTTTCACGCGACTCGACGAACACTTCACGGCGCTTCACGCTTGGTGCAAGCAATATCTGCCTGGTCGGTGAAAAACCCGACGCGCTCCGTCCCGGCATGGTCCTTGTAGGGATGCCTGCCAGGGTCTATGGTCATACGACTACGGCAATAATGGCATGACGTATTTTTAAATACGGTAGAAAAAAAATGAGCGCCCACATGTTGGAGGTTGTCTCTATTAGGAGCAGGAACGGTGCCCCGTTTCCGAAAAGGGTGCGTGGTCTATGGTCCAATACAAAAGGTGAATTTCAGTTGGAATTGAGAGAACATGAATTGCCGATCGTAGACCAGTATCCGTACCTTGGCGTAGAGCTACAAAAATACCGCTCGTGGGATACACACATGTAGCAAAAGTAAAATAGAAAAGGGTAGAGCACACGTAGGCAAGATGGATGCGATCCTAGTAGACTCGCACATTGACACTTGGATTAAGAGATGTATCCTGATGAGTATGATAGTACCAACGCTAGAATATGCAGGGGACGTATGGGAAGGGAACGCGAAGCTCGTAAAACAGTTGGAAACAGCACAGATGACTGCAGCTAAAAACATCCCAAGATGGTCACGTGCGACTAGTAAAGGAGCATTGAGAGCAGAACTGGAAATGCGCCCACTTTGGACAAATAGAGACATGATAAAGTTGAAACTGCAATATATAGTAAAGAACATGCCAAAAAAGAGGTTGCCAGCCATAGTTGATAGAGCTGTATGGGAGAAAGTAACTAAAATGCGAGCTGGAATAAGGTGGGATATCGTAGTTGAGACAGTATGGCAGGATATACAGGGGGAAACCAATAAGAGATTATGTCCGCCGGGAGGTTCGGGAGATACAAGGCAGAAGTAGAAGAAAGGAGAGAAAGAAGGGAAAGGCTACAGCTAGCGTTAAGAAACAAGTTGAAATCGGGAAAACACTTAAAGATATGTGGGTGATTGGGAGAAGGGATAGGAATGAAAATGCATTTGCACGGCCCAAAGGACTTCGCGGAAGCGCTGATACTGCGATTTCGTGTAGGTGACCTGGAGCTGCCAGAAAAAAGAAAGAGGTATACCAATAGCCGGGAGGGGGAGGAAGTAGATGCACAGACGTGCCCGTGTGGCAAAGCGATAGAGAGTAGAACTCACGTAGTAGGATCAACGGGATGAATTAGAAGAGGAGATGCGGGAAGTAGACGAATGTGACGTGGAGGAGTTTGGTACACTAGATAGCAGCGAGAAAACGATCGCTATCCTAGGAGATAGATGGTGGCCACAGGCGGCCAAACAGGAAGGGGATGATAATAATAGCAAATATTGCCAATGAAATTGATGGAAACGACGTAGTGAGCGCCTAAATGTTGGAGGTGTCTCTGTTAGGAGTAGGAGCGGTGCTCCGTCTTGGAAGGGACGCGTGGTCAATAATGGTCAAATGCCTAAGGCAAGCAACATATGAGTACCCCCCCCCCCCCATCCCCCCGACCTCTGTCCCCCCCCCCTACTAGTCCCGCAACTACTGCAAACCCCTTTGGAACCAGCTTCCCGCCCATCCCCCCCTCCCCTTTTCTCAATGACAGCAGCTATGTCGCTCCTAAAAAAATGTGTGCCCCCCCCCTCGTTAACGCCTTCCGTCTCTCGTACCGTTCCAGAAATCCGTCGAAGGCGCTCCTTCCGGCCGTTCTCCGCCGTTCTGGCCTGTGCGTCAACCCAAGTGGTCGGGAGCCCCCCCCCCCCCCTACACACCGTGGGCGTGACATAATCCTCGTCGAGGGGTTGGGCAATGTAGCAAGCCCCACACGGGGTCGACAAGCTCTCAATTCGGTACGCCGAATGCTGTGATACATTATTCAATACCTACACAAGGAGATTTTGCACCAACATTTTGCAGGAGAGGGGGGTGTACTCATGTTATGCATGGGCGTAGTCGTGTGACCATAGACCCTCGCACCCCTACAATGCCGGTACGAAGCACGTCGGGTTTCCACCGACCTGGCATAACTGATAAACATTGCTTGCACCAAGCGAGAAGCGAAACGTGAGGTGTTAGGCGAGTCGCGCATCTTAGGTGGGCCGCGTCCTACTAAGAACCGATAGTGAGGTTTTTTTTTGCATATGTTGTGCAGGGGAGGGGGCGGGGGGGGGGGGGGGGGGGGGGGGGGGGGGTCCCCCGCGCCTGCAAAGCAGTGCCGTGTAGGGAACCTACATTCATAACGAAGCCTAAGAAAACGAGCAAATGGTGCAAGACGGCCTCGCTCCGATCCGCAACAAAGCATGATAATTGGAGTGGTTACGGTATAGATGCGAAAGTCGTCCCACAGCCTCCTGCCCCAGCTAAGGCTGACTCAGACCACAACATCTTGTATATCAAAGTCCGACTCGGTGGTCATTTTGCGCCCAACAGACAAATACGTAGACCGACAAAACGCCGAGAGTTCGACAGACAGCTTTTTATGTCCGATGGAAAGTGTCGTGAACGAGTAGTCGCCAGGGTCATCTCCACTCTCAACCAGCCTATCCAGCCCCGTAATACGTCTGGTATGGTTGATTTTTTCACTACGGCTATTATTGATGCGGTCGAAAAAGAGGTACCACCCCCTGCACGTCGCCACCGCAGACATGGATGGTGTGAGTCTGCCGAAACCTTGGCCGCATTCATACCAGCATGGACAGCGAGGGAGGATGCACGACAATTCTTGCGTGCCCACCCCCGGGACAGAACCGCGTGGAAGACCCTGAGATCTGCGTGTGCGAACCTGCAGAAGGTGATTGCCGCAGGACTGCATGCGTACTTCGAAGCGTACCTTGCCGAAACCGAACGACTCCTAGCGAACAACGACCAAGAAGGCTTTTACAAGCACCTTAAGAGTACGGTAGGATTGGGAGGGACTAAAGCGAGGAGCGAACAGTTCATTAGGGACGAGGATGGCACGATCCTACGGGATAAGGTGCGAATTCGTGAACGATGGGCGGGGTTCTACCACAGACTCTTCAGCACGAAGTCGCTGAAACTCGATCCCACGATCATCGACCTCTTGCCACCGCGACCGCCAAAACTGTCTCTTGAAGATGAACCATCCATAGACGAGATGACAGAAGCACGTAAGGGGATGTCGAATTGGAAAGCTGTCGGGCCAGATGGTCTCCCGGTCGAACTCCTAAAAATCGACCACCCGGCATTCGCCCAGTGCTTTCACAACATCCTTGTCAATGTTTGGGTAACAGGAGAAGTCCCTCAGCAATGGAAAAATGCGATCATCAAGGTCCTTCACAAAAAGAAGGATCGAACTGACTGCAACAACTACAGAGGCATTTATTTCGCTTGTTGCCCATGCAGGCAAAGTTTTGTTGAAAATCGTCGCGTCCCGCCTCAGCAACTACTGCGAGACCGAGGAACTACTCCCCGAGGAACAGTGCGGCTTCCGCCCCGCACGATCAACGATTGATATGTTGTTCGTCGTGCGCTGGTTGCAAGAGCTCGGACGACAAAGGAAAATCCCCTTTCTTTTTTTTTTTGCTCATCTCATTCATTATCTTCGCACATCTTCTTCTCTCTCTCCTTCCAACTCGTAACTCAGATCCGGGGTCACATAGCAGGCTCTTCTCCCCCCTTCCCGCTACGGTACGTGCCTTCATTATAATCGCGAAAAGATTTCAGCCTTTTCTTCCCTCGTCGACTAGCATCGAATTGTGTACGTGTGCTTCATCGATCTGCAGAAAGCGTACGACTCTGTCGACCGAGAGCTGTTATGGAAGGTACTCACACGCTTTGGCGTACCAACCAAAATGCTGAGAATTATCCGTAATTTCCACGATGGCATGCGGGCTCGCGTGCGTACTGATGACGGCGAGCACTCGGAATGGTTTGATGTCACGCAGGGGCTGCGGCAAGGCTGTGTACTATCACCGTTACTGTTCAACGTGTTCTTCGCTGCTGCGTTACACGTCGTACTAGTACGCTTCAGCCAAGACGAAGCCATTGTAAGGGATTTGGTCCAACTCTGTGAAGCTGGAGTAGTTCGAACAGGGAAGGAGGAGCCATTGGCGTGCGTGCGAAGGTCTGTATGGGGCATGCTGTACGCCGATGATGCAGGAATTGTCTCGAAGTCGGCTGAAGGGCTCGCGAAAATGATGACAGTCATCGTGACTGTCTTCGAAGCAGCAGGCCTCACGGTGCCGGAAAAGAAGACAGAGACAATGGTCCTACAAACGCCAGACCAGACAACCCTCGCACCACCGCTCGTCATCGAAGCGGCAGGTCAGAGGTATAAGCAGACGACCCAGTTCTTGTACCTAGGCGGCGTTATCCACGAAATCGCTGCGCTCTCGCTCGAAATCGACCGACGGATCCGCCTCATGTGAGCATGCCTCAAACGGTTCGGCCCGGAGTTGTATGATAGGACGACCGCCCCCCTTAGCCTTAAAGTCCGAATGCTGAAGGCCGAGGTGATTGAGACCCTGCTGTACGGGTGTGTGACGTGTACCCTCAGAGCGGAGCACTTTGCCAAGCTTCGAACGGCTCACCACCAAGTCCTGTTGCGAGCCATTGGCTTCCAGCGCCGACTTCGTACTGACCATGCCACCCTCTCGTACGCGAAGGCCCTCAAGATGACACGTTGCGAGAGCATCGAAACGACCATTCGTAAACGGCGGCTCTTCTTTGCGGGGGGCGTGGCACGGCAAAGCAAGGAGCGATTACAGTCGGGTAATGTTCGGGACGATAGCTGGTGGGGAGAACCCGAGACCAGGCGGACAGTGTAAGACTTGGCATAGATGCATAGTCGAAGACCTTAGGGAGTTCCGAGCCACCGAAGGGTCAACGGAAGTTGCCCCCTTGGTGTTTGGAGTTGAGACCGCGTTGTGGTCCACTGCAGCCAAAAAGGCGGGGAAGTGGTACCGGGGGATCCTTGAAGCAGCCGAACGGTTCATGATGAGGTGGCACGATGCTGAGGCTGAGATGAGTAGGCAGCGCCGCGCATCCGCCGTGGATGGTGCCCAAAGGAACGGGGGGGGAAGGGGGCAACAGGAGAAGTGGCAGAAAGCCCGACCAAGGGAATGCAGAGAGGGGGGGGAACAGGAGGGGTAGAAGGGAAACGGCGGTAGACGAAAGTAGGAAGGAGATGGCAGACAGGGTAGCAAGGCACCAAGCCGACTAGGAAGTAGAACATGACCATACTACTAGTGCTACCAACTGGTGCAGCTGGTTTGACCGTGGTCTTCCCTTGTCTTCTCTTTTAGTTTTGTTTTTTTTCTTTCTTGCGCTGACTCTCCGTGATTTTCATTTTATTTTTTTCTCTTCCTTTTCTGATGGATAAGCCGTACTGAAGGAGCCGTGTGGCGTGGTTGGATGACGAACCTGCTCTGCTCGTTTCGTATTGTCTGACGCCAAGGGGCTGGGCATAGTTGACGAACGCAGGGCGCAGACGGCAGTCTGGGTAGCAAGGTACCAGGCGGATTAGCAGGGGGAACCTGGCTATACTACTCGTACCACAAACTGCTGCCGCCACCTGGAAGGTGCTTTGGGCTTTGGTCTGCCTGTTATTTTCCATTTGTTATTTTTTTTCCTTGGTTCTTTGTCTTGCTCTGTTTCCAAGCAGTGGTGTTTTTGTTATTTTTTTTCTTTTTTCCAGCTCGTTGTTTTTCAAGTGTTTGCCACCTCGCCTGCGGGGGGGGGGGCATGACAGATTGTTTCTCCTAGTTTTTGCTTTTATTTTTTTTCTGTTTCTCTGTCGATTTGTCTACTTTGTTTCTGTTTTCTCTTTGATTGTTTCTTTTCGTTTCTCTATTTCATAGATTGTGTATGTCGTGCCTGTCGTATCTACTCAATATTATGATGACATGGCTTTGCATTACCCACTGCATTGCTTACTGCACACGTACGTGGCAACGTAGCATCTCTGTGTGTGTGTGTGTGTGTTCTTCACATTAAACCGTTCTTTCTACCCGTCGACATCCAGCACAACCAGTGTCCGTGCCGATTCTTCCATCCTAGAAGAGATACAAGTTCTGTGGTCACAAAGCTACGCCACAGAGATACTACGTTGCCACGTGTGCAGTGTGAACTGCAGTGGGCAATGCAAAGCCATGTCATCATACTAGATACGACAGGCACGACATACGCAATCTATGAAATAGTGAAACGAAAAGAAACAATCAAAGAGAAAACAAAAACAAGGTAGACAAGTCGAAAAAGAAAAAGAAGAAAAATGAAAGCAAAATCTAAGAGAAACAATCTGTCGTGCCCCCCCCCCCGCAGGCGAGGTGGCCTACACTTGAAAAAGAACGAGCTGGAAAAAAGAAGAAATAACAAAAGACACCACTGCTTGTGAACAGAGTAAGACAAAGAACCAAGGAGAAAGTAACAAGGAAAAATAACAAAGGGGAAATAACAGGCAGACCAAAGCCCAAAGCACCTTCTAGGTGGCGGCAGCAGCTTGTGGTACGAGTAGTATAGCCAGGTTCTCCCTGCTAATCCGCCTGGTACCTTGCTACCCAGACTGCCGTCTCCGCCCTGCGTTCGTCAACTATGCCCAGCCCCTTGGCGTCAGACAATACGAGCCGAGCAGAGCAGGTTCGTCTTCCAACCACGCCACACGGCTCCTTGAGTACGGCTTATCAATCAGAAAAGGAAGAGGAAGAGAAAAAATGAAATGAAAATCACGGAGAGTCAGCGCAAGAAAGAAAAGAAAAAAAAAAAAAAAAAAAAAAAAAAAAAAAAAACTAAAAGAGAAGACAAGGGAAGACCACGTTCGAGCCAGCTGCACCAGTTGGTAGCACTAGTAGTATGGTCATATTCTACTTCCTAGTCGACTTGGTGCCTTGCTACCCTGTCTGCCATCTCCTTCCTACTTTCGTCTACCGCCGTTTCCCTTCTACCCCTCCTGTTCCCCCCCCTCTCCGCATTCACTCGGTCGGGCTTTATGCCACTTCTCCTGTTGCCCCCTCCCCCCCCGTTCCTTTGGGCACCATCCACGGCGGATGCGCGGCGCTGTCTACTCATCTCAGCCTCAGCCTCGTGCCACCTCACCATGAACCGTTCGGCTGCTTCAAGGATCCCCCGGTACCACTTCCCCACCTTTTTGGCTGCAGTGGACCACAACGCGGTCTCAACTCCAAACACCAAGGGGGCAACTTCCGTTGACCCTTCGGTGGCTCGGAACTCCCTAAGGTCTTCGACTATGCATCTATGCCAAGTCTTACACTGTCCGCCTGGTCTCGGGTTCTCCCCACCAGCTATCGTCCCGAGCATTACCCGATTGGGTAATCGCTCCTTGCTTTGCCGTGCCACGCCCCCCGCAAAGAAGAGCCGCCGTTTGCGAATGGTCGTTTCGATGCTCTCGCAACGTGTCATCTTGAGGGCCTTCGCGTACGAGAGGGTGGCATGGTCAGTACGAAGTCGGCGCTGGAAGCCAATGACTCGCAACAGGACTTGGTGGTGAGCCGTTCGAAGCTTGGCAAAGTGTTCCGCTCTGAGGGTCCACGTCACACACCCGTACAGCAGGGTCTCAATCACCTCGGCCTTCAGCATTCGGACTTTAAGGCTAAGGGGGGCGGTCGTCCTATCATACAACTCCGGGCCGAACCGTTTGAAGCATGCTCGCATGAGGCGGATCCGTCGGTCGATTTCGAGCGAGAGGTCAGCGTTTTCGTGGATAACGCCGCCTAGGTATAAGAACTGGGTCGTCTGCTTATACCTCTGACCTGCCGCTTCGATGACGAGCGGTGGTGCGAGGGTTGTCCGGTCTGGTGTTTGTAGGACCATTGTCTCAGTCTTCTTTTCCGACACCGTGAGGCCTGCTGCTTCGAAGACAGTCACGATGACTGTCATCATTTTTGCGAGCCCTTCAGCCGACTTCGAGACAATTCCTGCATCGTCGGCGTACAACATGCCCCATACAGACCTTCGCACGCACGCCAATGGCTCCTCCTTCCCTGTTCGAACTACTCCAGCTTCCAAGAGTTGGACCAAATCCCTTACAATGGCTTCGTCTTGGCTGAAGCGTACTAGTACGACGTGTAACGCAGCAGCGAAGAACACGTTGAACAGTAACGGTGACAGTACACAGCCTTGCCGCAGCCCCTGCGTGACATCAAACCATTCCGAGAGCTCGCCGTCATCAGTACGCACGCGAGCCCGCATGCCATCGTGGAAATTACGGATAATTCTCAGCATCTTGGTTGGTACGCCAAAGCGTGTGAGTACCTTCCATAACAGCTCTCGGTCGACAGAGTCGTACGCTTTCTGCAGATCGATGAAGCACACGTATAAGGGGATTTTCCTCTGTCGTCCGAGCTCTTGCAGCCGGCGCACGACGAACAACATATCAATCGTTGATCGTGCGGGGCGGAAGCCGCACTGTTCCTCGGGGAGTAGTTCCTCGGTCTCGCAGTAGTTGCTGAGGCGGGACGCGACGATTTTCAACAACACTTTGCCTGCGTGGGCAACAAGCGAGATCCCTCTATAGTTGTTGCAGTCAGTTCGATCCTTCTTTTTGTGAAGGACCTTGATGATCGCATCTTTCCATTGCTGAGGGACTTCTCCTGTTAACCAAACATTGACAAGGATGTTGTGAAAGCGCTGGGCGAATGCCGGGTGGTCGATTTTTAGGAGTTCGACCGGGAGACCATCTGGCCCGACAGCTTTCCAATTCGACATCCCCTTCAGTGCTTCGGTCATCTCGTCTATGGATGGTTCATCTTCAAGCGACAGTTTAGGCGGTCGCGGTGGCAAGAGGTCGATGATCGTGGGATCGAGTTTCAGCGACTTCGTGTTCAAGAGTTTGTGATAAAACCCCGCCCATCGTTCACGAATTCGCACCTTATCCCGTAGGATCGTGCCATCCTCGTCCCTAATGAACTGTTCGCTCCTCGCTTTAGTCCCTTCCAATCCTACCGTACTCTTAAGGTGCTTGTAAAAGCCTCTTTGGTCGTTGTTCGCTAGGAGTCGTTCGGTTTCGGCAAGGTACGCTTCGAAGTACGCATGCAGTCCTGCGGCAATCACCTTCTGCAGGTTCGCACACGCAGATCTCAGGGTCTTCCACGCGGTTCTGTCCCGGGGGTGGGCACGCAAGAATTGTCGTGCATCCTCCCTCGCTGTCCATGCTGGCATGAATGCGGCCAAGGTTTCGGCAGACTCACACCATCCATGTCTGCGGTGGCGACGTGTGGCGTAGCTTTGTGACCACATAATAACCTGTATCTCTTCTAGGATTATTGGAGAATCGGCACGGACACTGGTTGTGCTGGATGTCGACGGGTAGAAAGAACGGTTTATTGTGAAGAACACACACTTAGCAGCAGTAGGTTAACGCACCGTTCCACAGACAAGGACAAAATATAATCTACAGTACATCACCACTCTACCCCTCAGTATAAGACCCGTTTAACCCCTTTAGTACCGCAGCCCCGATTTGGGAACAAACCAGTCTAATTCCATGTGATTTGTCCCCAAAACGGTACTGGGGTCCTAAAAGGGTTAAGGCGCCTTCTGTATACCACTGGTATACTGCTATTAGCAGCTCACTAAAATCTCGTTTTGCGTTCCGGTTCGTAAGTATTCCTCGCTCTCGTTTACGCTTACCGTGCGCACTGATTTCACAGTTTCGCTTACAGTAGGATTGTTTCTGCCCCTACTTCTGTGGTGATAAGTTTGCTCAAGCACAAGCGGACACATTATTGAAGATTGTGCCGGTGCCTGGCAACTGTTACGGGGGACATAGTAATCAGGACCAATTTTTCTCAGTAAATATACTACGATACACAGCTTTTTGTGTGTATGATGGGTCCTCATTACGATGCCCCCCCCCCGCAACAAATATCAGAACCGACGGCGGACCCAAAAAAACATGTAATGCTTACACACCGTGTATATATAGACGGATATATAGATAGATAGATAGATACTGGCAGATTTTATCCTCCGGCGGAACGGTAAAAATAAAGCTCAAGCTCACCGCACTTTCACGTTTAGAATGCGTGTCGTTTTACCAATTGTGCAACAGCAGAATCGGCTGCCGCTGCTGTTACCGCTGGCGCGTGAGCATGTTGACCCGACCTGACCCCCGGGAGGGGCAGGGGTGGTGGAAACAGCCACCCGGGAGAGTCATCTCCTCGAGGTAGTAGTAGTGTGGGACTCCTGAGCGTGAAGGTGTTACCTACTGAGCGATAGGGGCAAAACATCGATCAATTACCCATCCCCTACAGCAGTAGGGTAACCCTTGAACAAAATATCCCCCCCTTTCTGAACGGCGGGGCCTTCGGGGAGTCGGAACCGTATGCATACGTCTGTACGCTGACCTACCCGTTTTTTCGGTGCATTACCTGGGGATGTTTCCCCCGTCAGAGCGGTAACTGACACTAGACTGCGTGTGTGTGCGTTGTCTCCCTAACGGGTAAGTCCACAGACAGGAGTGGTCTTAAACTGCAGCATTCATTCTGACCATTTTGACTTGGTCGTAGTATAGAGACCTAAACAATGCTATTACGGGGGGCCATAGCTAATAGGACCTATGGTATACATAAAACCTACCGGTATATATTTAACCATTTTTAGTAACAATATTTGATCCTATTAACTACGCCCCCACGTAATACCAAACGCGGTGTTTTCTACAGTACCTCCTAGGAAGAAGAACAGTCCGAGCATCACCAGGGCACCACATCACCACGTCACCACGGGTCGTGCTGGGTGCTTGTCGTATAGTGTTGGATATCGCTATCGGAATCGATTTCGATAAGATGCTGAGACTACAATAAATTACTTCGATACGATTTCGATATCTGACATATCGGATATCGAACGATAATCGAGTTCGAAACGATACCGATAAACAACAAATATATCCGATACTACTATAAAATATGATATCTTCTACATCGGATATCGAACGGCAATCGAGTTCGAAACGATACCGATAAACAATAAATATATCCGATACTGCTATAAAATATGATATCTTCTACATCGGATATCGAACGACAATCGAGTTCGAAACGATACCGATAAACAATAAATATATCCGATACTGCTATAAAATATGATATCTTTTACATCGGATATCGAACGACAATCGAGTTCGAAACGATACCGATAAACAATAAATATATCCGATACTGCTATAAAATATTATATCTTCTACATCGGATATCGAACGACAGATCGAGTTCGATACGATACCGACAAACAATAAAAATATCCGATACTGCTATAAAATATTATATCTTCTACATCGGATATCGAACGACAAATCGAGTTCGATACGATACCGACAAACAATAAAAATATTAGAAACGATTTCGGATATCTGATAAATCAGATGTCGATATCGGAATCGAGCTTGATACGATACCGATAAACAACAGGTTGGCACAGAAGGGGGGTAGACTTGGCGCATGGGTTTCCTTTTGTTTCCGAGGTTTTCTTCTTTTTTTGGGAAAGTTATGAGTGATCAATGTTGAAGATCATGCGGCACATAGTCGGCTGGCGAGGGAACTAATCATAGGTATACAAGGGTCCAGGCGTGCGCAACAGAAGCCGGAAGGCGTGTTGCGCGAAATGCGATAGACTTCGGTATGCGTGGATAGACGCCCGAAAACCACTTGACAAGGTGCGTCTAATAAAAGACGCCGAGAAACAGATTGTTTCGTCTAAGTGCGGCAAACGAAAAACGATCCCTGTCACTCAACTGTTTTCCTCGCCTCGGGCAAAAAATATACGCGCCGCATTATTTTCGCCTGCGGCAAAAGCTGTTGCGCCCCCCCCAAGCGCTGCACGCGACACGCCTTCCGGCGCCTGCTGCGGAACACCGCAATTAATTCCGACCCAACTTGCTGTTGCGCCATATAGACCCTCGGACGCCTGCAATGCCGGGACGGACCACGTCGTGCTTTCACCGACCAGGCAGATGTCGCTAATTGCACCAAGCGCGAAGCGAAGCGTGAGGTGTTGGGCCAATTCGCATGAAGGGTGGGTGGGCTCCACCCTACCAAGATCCGCTTGTTGTGAGGCGGGCTTCCTTGCAGATGGATGACAGCGCGTCGAGTTATTGCGGGGGGTCGTACTAAATACGACCTACGGGTGCACACAAACGCCTACCTGGTAAATATTTGGCTATTTTTTACCAACAATATTTGGTCCTATTTGCTATGGTCCCCCGTAATATTTAATAGATAGTTGATTTGTGTTTTCTTGTGGCCATTTCGGAGAGGACGAGGAGGAGGATGGGGTGGTTTCGGGCTCTTCGCTCGCTTAACATTTGTTTGTCAGCAACGAGTGTGTAGTGGGGTGGGGTTTGCTGGCGATGTCAGACGACCTCCAGACTACCCGACGAAAAGTCGGGACGCACGCTACGAGAAGGTTGCACCTATCTTTTCCCTCCTGATACTACTCTTACGGAGGGCCAAACAAAGTAAATAGGACCTACGGTACACTAAAAAGACTATATATTGAACTATTTTTACCAACAATATTTGGCCCTGTTTACTATGGTCCCCCGTAATAGCGCGTCACCCGAAAAAACGGATTTGAGGAGGGTGCGCCCTTCATCCTATGCGCAATCCTCATGACCGACGAGGTCTAGTCCCGAAAGCGCTGCATGAACGAACGACATTGGGTACCAGTTCCTGGTGCGCCTAAACCGGATGAGCAATCTCATCGTCGAGTTTTTAGCGTGGGAAAATATCGTGAAAAAAAAAACAATTATTGGGAATGACTAGTTAGATATTCACTTCCCAGTGATGTTGGGTAGTTCCTGTGTTTGGAAGGCCTCCAATAATCACAATTGTTTTGACCAAACAAATGCCATACGAAGTGTACCCTTATCGCTGTTCGTCAGCAACGGCTCCTCCTGGCGATTACCTGGTATTTATTTTGCAGTTAGTTACTGCTTGCCAAAACTCTGACGCCTCACGGCTGTACGAAGGAGGTAGTAGCACTCCGTCCCGAAACGTGAAGAACGGTTGTATTATTACCGTAGCACGCCTCTCGGCTAGTTGGTGAATAACTCCTCCTATTTAGCGATTCCCTGGTATTTAGTTTGCAGTTAGTGTTCGTAAAAACCCTGCCGACTCACAGCTGTACGATAGAAGGCATCTATACCTCTATCTCGAAACGTAAATACCGCTCGGAGTAAATATTTGTTTACAAGCGGAACTTATTTTTGTGGGACGGAGTGGTGCGCTCCGACCGCAGGTGAAAAGGTGGGTGTATCATGACGCTTGGTGTTGGGCTGGCTCCCGTCTGGACAAGAGGTTTCACTCACCATCACTAGATCATCTACTACTACTACTACTACTACTACTACTACTACTACTACTACTACTACTACTACTACTACTACTACTACTACTACTACTACTACTACTACTACTACTACTACTACTACTACTACTACTACTACTACTACTATTAATACTACTACTACTACTACTACTACTACTACTCTACTACTACTACTACTACTACTACTACTACTACTACTACTACTACTACTACTACTACTGCTACTACTACTACTACTACTACTACTACTACTACTACTACTACTACTACTACTACTACTACTACTACTACTACTACTACTACTACTACTACTACTACTACTACTACTACTACTACTACTACTAAGACTACTACTACTACTACTACTACTACTACTACTACTACTACTACTACTACTACTACTACTACTACTACTACAGTAGCTACTACTACTACTACTAAGACTACTACTACTACTACTACTACTACTACTACTACTACTACTACTACTACTACTACTACTACTACTACTACTACTACTACTACTACTACTACTACTACTACTACTACTAAGACTACTACTACTACTACTACTACTACTACTACTACTACTACTACTACTACTACTACTACTACTACTACTACAGTAGCTACTACTACTACTACTAAGACTACTACTACTACTACTACTACTACTACTACTACTACTACTACTACTACTACTACTACTACTACTACTACTACTACTACTACTACTACTACTACTACTACTACAGTAGCTACTACTACTACTACTAAGACTACTACTACTACTACTACTACTACTACTACTACTACTACTACTACTACTACTACTACTACTACTACTACTACAGTAGCTACTACTACCTACCAGGTACTACTGCATTAATTAACAGTACATCTATCTACCGTTCGTTTCATGGGATGTTGCAGCAGGATAAAATTCGTAGGCTTCAAGCTCCGGAACCATGTGCTAGGTCTTGCCGATCATAGGACTCCCACTGTGCAACACGAGCCAGATCACACACATCAGGGATACATCTTCCTTGAAATATCTAGGTCATGAGCTATGTGTGTAATTGATCTACACAGTGTCTGATCTATCAGATCTGTTCTATGTGTACACACATCGGAACCCGACGACAACAACACGATTTTTCCTATAGAGGAGCGCACAGAAAAAAATAATAATCCCGCAACAGCACTCCCTCCTTTTTTTCACGTTCGGCCATCCGTGCGGTGGGCGGGGGGTGGATCAACCGGCCCGGCGTCAAGTGATATGCTGGGTAGGGGATGATTACTGCCCCCCCCCCCCCCCCCGCGTTCACGAACATTTCGCGATTTCTGTGAAGCCTGTCCGCGCATACCCTCTGTCAGCCCTTGCCTTGGAGGGCCAGATACCTCGGAGATGAGGTCATAAGAAGTCGGTGCTACTGAAGTGCGCAGGCAGGCAGGCAGGCAGGCAGGCAGGCAGGCAGGCAGGCAGGCAGGCAGGCAGGCAGGCAGGCAGGCAGGCAGGCAGGCAGGCGTCGTTGTGCGTGTCTGAACCACCTTTCTTTGCGTCTGCGGACGCTTGTTTGTGTGGCGACATCCTTGAACAACACGAATCGGAATTCCGGCGGGTAAAAGGTAGGATTGGTGTTTGTTTGTTTTTATGACGCAACGTGTTGCGAGAACGTACTGCTGTTGTACCTGCTGCACAGCAGTACTGTAGAGATGAATATGATGATATGGACATCGTCCGAGAATGTGTTCCTCGACGTGATACATTCGTGGGAAGGGGACGCATCTATCTGAAATTATCTGATAATTTTCCGAGAGTTTTCTGTTGAGAAGCTCCACGTCTCATCCCACAATTGTATTCATTTGGACTGGAGATAAATTGTGCGCTTAATCCGACGAGCAATCCCATGGCCTAGGTAGTAGGTCCGTAACGCGAAATACTGGAAAAAAAATGAAGCATGTTGGGTAGTAGTTCTTCAGAGCCCTTAAATAAACCCTTTAGAATACCAGTCCCGTTTTGGGGACAAGGCCCTCAAATTCCAAGTAATTTGTCCCCAATTGTCCTCAAAACGAGACTGCAGCCCTAGAAGGGTTAAATATTCTCATCCTCCAGAAACATTTGCCAGGCAAGGAAAAAAAAGCTGTAAGGCATGCACGCATGTATGTATCGCAGCAAGCGAAAAATCACTTGCTGCTTGCTGGATTCCTACGTATGGGATACACCTCGTCGGATATCCCATGACATGTCGTGTCTGATGGGATAGCCCAACCCTACGAGTATTCTTCACATGCAGACATGAGGCCGTTCTTTCTACCCGTCGACATCCAATCCAGCACCCACACCCAATGCCCGTGCCGATTCTTCATCCTATAACTACGGGGGACCCTAGTTAATAGGACCTAATATTGTTATAAAAAATGGTCAAATAGATAGGTTTTCATGTATACCATAGGTCCTATTAACTATTGTCCCCCGTAATAATAAAGAGATACTGGTGACGAAATCACGACCCAGATATGCGGTACATTGCACGATATCCCAGACATCCCGTGAGATTACCAGTATGTATGTGCACGATGGGATACAACCCGCAATCTCCCATGGGGTGTGCACGTGTATACCCTTATGTCATATTTTCCCATTCGCCGTCTGACATTGCGGGGTGCTTATTTCAACCATGCCATCCACAAAAAATGAAGACCTTTAACAATCTGGGAGAAGGGATCTTTAGGTTGGTAGGCTGTTCGGATGTTTTGGTTCCTGTTGGGATCAAGGTACGGGCGAAGACCCGACCCAACCCCTGCAGCCTGACTCTAACCCCAAAAAATAGAAGGTACCAGGTAACCACTCTAGGCTGTGTAGAATCCAACAACCAACTACAGAACAGGTACGTGTTGCTTTCAATGAGACATTGACCTCACTATTTATAGACATGAACACCAACAATTATTTTATCTGCCGGCTCCTCATCTACCGACTCTACTACGTCCTCCTAACCGACGTTTCGCCTACCGCTACTGCATGATATCTATCAAGTTTTAAAGGGTGGCCTTTACCGATCAAATCGAACTGAGTGACAGAGCTTCGCAACCATCGGCCTGGAACATCCCCGAGAAACAGAATCCTCGAAGAACAATATGTACTCACCACGATATTAATACGCGCAGGCTTTTGACCCTTTTATGAATAGTACTACTGCCGTCCCGTTTTGGGGACGGATCGCTTGAAATTTGGCTGGTGTGTCCGCCAAACGGAGCTGCAGTCGTAAAAGGTCTCTCCAATATCGTTGGAATACTTATCTGTTTGATTCCTATTAATAGCCCATATAATTGTTTTCATCTTGATATCTATATAAAATAATATATATATGTTTTGCCAGCTTGGTAGGCAGAGGGCTCTATTATGATACTGCTTTGTATGAGGTTGAAAGCCCGGTAATTACCTGGGTTCTGGCACTGGGATCGTATTTGTAGTACTTGGAAGGCGTATCTTAGGTGGAAAACCAGGGATTTCCCAGAGAGGCACGAGCGTGGTCCCAGTCTCCGTCGTGCACGAAATAAAATGAAGCGGCTCTTCTATCTCTAAGCGAACATAAACGTGAGTACCAACGAGTGCCGGCTTAATAGGCAGACCTGTCCAGGGATACAAAGTGTCCCGCTCTCCGTGATCTTAACAGCTCCTCGAAGTTAGGAGGGTTAGAAAAACAATAGGAGCTGACCCTATACCGCCGTAGCCCGTAGCACATGCCTTATTCTGAGTCAATCCTTATTCTGTGAGCTCCACCTCACACGAGGAGATCCGAACACCCCACCTATAAAAGCATGGGCTGCGAAACACTTCGGTTCGCGCGAGCCTACGAAGCTTCAACCGCTGCCCTAATTGCCCTAATTGCCCTTAGACCAAGTTACTTCGTATTACATTAGTTGCCGTGACCGGTAGTTTCTCACTTGCGGACCTCAACCGGTCAGAACATATTGGCAAAAAAAGGGCAACCCCTACACCGCGGGATGGGTCCAAACTACAGTACGTAGTTTTCTTCTCTCCACCCTAGACGTAATCTCTCCACCCTAGATGTAGTTTCCTTCTCTCCAGTCTGGGGCAATACCACGGGATATAATACATCCTGTTGGGTATCCCACGGGACATCCCGAGGGATCACGGCGTATCCCTCGAGCATGCTTCGTGTTTCATGCCATGGGAAAATATAACTTCTCCCATGAGGTACCCCATACTGCTTGCTGTAGACGTATGGATAATACGCTTTTGTTGTTCCCGTTTCCCCCCCAAGATACGTTGCAAACAAAAATAAGGCTAACACACTCCATCGAGTTATCTCACGGCAGGGGTTGTCTTTTTTGCCTTCTGGGGCAATATTTTCCGACCCGTTGAGCTGCTCAAGTGGGCATCTATTAATAGTATCACCGGTATGTATGCTATTTTTTATACTACTTGGATACTACTACTACTACTACTACTACTACTACTACTACTACTACTACTACTACTACTACTACTACTACTACTACTACTACTACTACTACTACTACTACTACTACTACTACTACTACTACTACTACTACTACTACTACTACTACTACTACTACTACTACTACTACTACTACTACTAGTACTACTACTACTACTGCTGCTACTACTACGACTCTTACTTCTACTGCTACTACTACTACTACTACTACTACTACTACTACTACTACTACTACTACTACTACTACTACTACTACTACTACTACTACTACTACTACTACTACTACTACTACTACTACTACTACTACTACTACTACTACTACTACTACTACTACTACTACTACTACTACTACTACTACTACTACTACTACTACTACTACTACTACTACTACTACTACTACTACTACTACTACTACTACTACTACTACTACTACTACTACTACTACTACTACTACTACTACTACTACTACTACTACTACTACTACTACTACTACTACTACTACTACTACTACTACTACTACTCCTACTCCTACTACTACTACTACTACTACCACTACTACTACTACTACTACTCCTACTACTACTACTACTATTACTACTACTACTACTACTACTACTACTACTACTACTACTCCTCCTACTAAGGGTTAGGGTTAGAAACTATACTTGACTATGGTACGGTGCAAACATTTCGCAATCACGGAGCTCCTGAACTGAGGAGGTTTACGACATGCCACATTTTTTCTTTAGCCTAAATCGTTGCGCCGATGTCCCTACCCCAAGAAAGCGGTGGGATGGTGTATCAGGCTGAGTTTTTCGTTTTGATCATCCCATCTACTATCTTCGCCCTGGTTGAAACCCAGAGAGGAGGTCACAAAGCTGGCTCTCCCTTCTCCCCCACCACTACGGTACATGCCTTCATTTTTATCGCGAGATTGATGCGGCCCTTTCCTCCCTTGTCGACCCCGGTCGAATTTTAGAGTAGCTCCTATACTATCGTGGGGAATGAAATGTGTTGTAAGGTCAGGTCGGGGCACTTGTATTCCTCGTCAGGTTTTCCTATTGAGCGGGCACTCGTTGTCGGTCACGCAAGTTGATTGCTTAAAGGTATAAGAAAAACAGCTGCATTCCTTTTAGATGTAAGGTCAGAAGCAAGGGCTTGTCGTTTTACCTCTTGCCGGGAAACCCCTAGTTTCCCATCTAAGACACGCCTTTCAAGTACTACACACACGAACTCGATACCCGTGACAAGCTAATTACCGGCTTTTCCACATCATTCAAATCTATACCATAACACTAGCCCACTCTGATGAACCGCATATGCAGACGTTTGACAAACACATGGAAGCCCCTATTCTACCAACGAGAACATTAATCGAAACAGGCGGCTCCTCAAAACCCCTCGCCCACCCCTGAACGGCAAAGCTACGAAGCCGACAAGGAACACCAAGAAAAAAAACCATGGAAGGCCTACCCTTAAGGAACAAGAATTAGTACGCCAACGAAAGTCATTGGCATACCGACCGCAAGGCGGGAGGGTGAGGCGATAATGTATCGACGGAAACGCGAAAGGTTAGAGCCAAAACGTCATGCAGTCCTGCGCTACAGTATGAATGATCAATTTACCCAGTCCGCCCCCAGCAACCGAACAGGGGGGGGGATCGGCAGGACGAAGATAAAACCAACCCAAAACACGCCTGAAACCACCTAAACCCGGGCCAAAAACTCACGAAAGGTATTCTGCGCCAAAAACGAGTGGCCCGATTACCCAGACCAGCCCCGGCACTTAGTGGGGGGGGGGGGGTAGGCAGGACGAGCTACGCAAGAACCATCTCGAACCGGGCTCAGGAAAAAAACACTCATAAAGCGCCAAAGGGATACCGAGAAGGAAGCCCTCCACCCCGAAGCTCGGAAAACGCCAGAGGGAGAAGCATAAGAAAACCTCGCGAAAACCCAGAAAAGCGGAAAGAGAACAATCGAATGTAGCGGCGCCGCGCAAAATCAGCCATCTACGGCTGCGCCCCTCGAGATTCATCTACGGCGCTACGCTGGACCCCCCCCGTCCAAACACGCTAGGTTACAGTACTTGTAGGCCCCAATAACCTCGTACAGCTTCCGTTTAAAGCCGCTTAGCGTGCCGGAGAATGGGGAGAGGCTTGGTTGGTCCGTGGTCATCCAAAAATCGAACCAAATATACCCCAGCCGTCATTGCACTCGCACCGATACTGCCAAGCCAACACAGACCGTCGCCGCTCATGTACCAAAGGTGGGCCCCGTTGGGAAGCACGGTGGCGATGTTTCGGCGAAGCCGATCGGCTTGCGGTACGCAGGCAAAAATCCGGGTGCCAGGAAACGCTCGCCGCTGCTCCCCAAAGGCTCCCGCTGTGCCTCGCCAATTCGCATCTGGCAGTGCAAGCGGTTGGTTTGGCGGTGTTGGTTCGTGTAGCCGGCCCGGTAGCACGAGATTTCGTTGCGAGAGAGCTCAAAATCCATTTCCCGTTTCAAGGACAGACGATTCTCCACTTCGAGTCGTTGAAGAGGAGTCGAAACGTCGTCTTGAGTGGCGTGGTACGGGGGACACTTACTGGAGAAGTTGTTGAGTACATATCGCGTCAACCTCGCCGGCAAAATACCTCGGCATGATGCCGCGGTTGTGGGGGTTGGCACAGGGCTTGCAGCGTTGTACCGATACGCGCCCGCGAACGTCGGTGCCGGGCATGTCGGAGGGCGCACCCAAATACAGGAGCTAGCGTCGAGAGAGGATCCGTCCGGGTTGTCCGCGGAGGGGCAGGAGCCAATTGCGAGGACTTTGCAAAGGGCCCGTCCAGTTGAACGAGAACGTGACCTTGAGGGCCTTGGCGTCCGTGTCAATCTTCGCTCCCTGACGGATGGTGGCAGCCGTAATATACACCCACGCCCAGCCGTCAACAACGAACCTGGGAACCGGACGTAGTGCGTCGGATAAGGTGGAGTTGCGGCGGCTCACGCGAACAACGGTGACGGTGTGGTGTTCGCGGACGATATCGTACGCGCGCTAGTGGCGGTCTGTCACGACGACGCAGTACACGAGGTGGTCATGGGCAAGACTCTGGTGGCCGGCGACCCCAGCACGCTCGAATATCGTGAAAGGGAGGCGTGGGAGCCGGCCCATGTGGACCTCGTTGGGAGCCAAACCCGTTGGGGGCGCTGACTGAACTGTGTACGCAAGTGCGACGCGAAGTAGCATCACAGTCGTTTTATCTCATTGAAAACCATCGCCAACATCTAGGCCATCGTGTGATTTACGCGTTGCATCCCACCGGTGCCGTTGAGGTGGAGCCAGGTTTCCGAACCTCGAGACGCCGATAGACGGCGTGCGAGAGCTTCGAGAAAAAATGGAGACGTGTGCCTCTCGGGCACCTCCAGAGGGGACTATATCGGTTGAGGAGCAAGTTAGCCGTGCCCTCAGCGTCGAACTCGGCCGCTGTGACTGCGAACATGTTGACTCGCGGCTGAAACGATCAGCGAAGAACAAGACGTATGCGTTGCTTCTGGGCGTGACCGTAACACGCCCGAAGAAATCGACGCTGACGGAGATTCCGGGCCCTTCTGGCAGGGGCATCATTATCATGGGCCACCGGACCGTCAGCCGCGACGTTTTCCGTGCTTAGTACTTCAAGCGGTTGTGTAGCCACCACCGGGTGCAGATGCTCATACCAATCCACCAGTAGGAAGGTTCGAGCATGCGCAGGGTGTGCGCGGTTCCCAGGTGACAGAGACCCGTGGAATGGCAAGCCTGCATGACCCAGGGGCGCTCGAGCGGTGACACTTGAATGCGAAGAGGCTCGTCGTTCGATACACAAGCCGTGTGTCCCACCGGGCGCCGTGAGTCAGGCGTAAGGGATGGAGGCGGCTGTTGCACGAACAGGGCGATGCTGTCGCCAGTGGTGTGTAGCCGTCCTTCACCAGCAATCTCCTGAACCTCCGAGAAGGAAGGGCGCTGGCGTGAAGGGACACACGACCTAAAGTCGTTTGTCAAGGCCTCCTGCCGGCCAAGAGCTATGTAGGGCATGGCGGTGTTGCAAACGGGCTCGGCCTGTTGCTCCCGCGCCGATCGGGGTGCCAGCAGCGTGCTGCGGAGCCACCGAACTGCGCTACGGCAGCTACGCCGGGGGCATCCAAGTCGGCTGTGTTATGGAAATGTTAGCACATGACCATGTATGAGTCAATGTTCAGTAGCACTGCACTGTATCGTAGATCGTAGTCTATGTACCGTTTCGGTATGTAACGTATATTATGCGGAGGAATAGCATTCGTATTATATCTGCTGGTAGGACCGAGCTGGTAGGACCGAGTACCTCACTCTCTCGTGTTGATCTCGACGAATCGTGATGGTAACCTAGCTGCCTGTTCATCTCTGGAAGCTGCCGTCATCTGGACTCCTGCATTCTCTGTGGAATTCATCTGTGTGTGTTGGCCAACTAAGCGCCAGTGTTTACGTGTTATCACGTCTTTTTCTCACTACCACACCGGAGTATTGCACTCCTGGTCACTGCGTGACCGGTGTCATCACTCGGCTTACGCTGAGGACACAGCCTTCGCCTACATTGCCAGGGTATAGCCACACAATACCAATAACAGGTTATGATAGCCTCGTGAGCGTGGCGAGTAGTGTGCATACACATTTGTTTTCGCGAAGGTCTCTTCTGCTGGAGTCTGCTTCCTGTTGGAGGTCTACACTGAGTCAACCCGGCTGCTGTTTGGATCCGGATTGATCACCTGGGTTCTCGGCTGCACATTCGGTACGATACTGCTGTGTGTAAAGCATTCGGGAGCATAACATCTAGGCGTTGATTCCGGTCGGCGAATAGAGTTGTGCAGGGTTGTTGGTTTGCGCGTGCAGAGCACCGCTCTGGTGTTCCGCGTGTGTTCAAATCGATTTCCCTAAATCGCCTGCGCGTGTCGTATCGCGAGGCGTAGTCTGTCCAAGACACCTTCCACCTGCTGAGTGCCGACTTGGTAGCGTGTGTTAAGGGTGAGGATCTGACTGGGCTGTTTGCATCCGGTGCGGCAGTCCCATACAACGTGAATCGCATCACGTTACCTGCGCGTGCGGCGTCACGCGAGGTGCTGTCTACATCCAAGACCATTTTTCTCGTACCGGTTCGCGGTGCGTGTGTAAGATTGAGGATTCGACAAGTCTGAGCAGTGCATCTGACCCGTGTGCCTGCAGGACGTGGCCGGAGTTGACGCCTCCGACGCCACACACCGCAGCTTAGTCAACTGTGGTAGGTTGTACCTGTGTCTCGCGGAGCACAGAAGTCTGGGCGGATACTGGAGAGTGTCCGGAAGACGTGGATTGTGAGCTTCAGGGCTGCAATCCTGCAAAGCCTACATCCGTGTAGCAAATTAACACCCTGCACTGTCCCTTGCGCGTCGAGCTCACTCCGGTACTCGGGGCGTTATACGTGTGGGTAAAGCCTGCGCGCCTTGCGCGTAGCCCCGGTCCCTGGTTAGGGTCGGGAAGCGATAGCGGAATCGTCGTTCAACGCGTTAAAACGCACCCTTGAATCCGTGGGCCTTTGCAAAGAGCAACGGGATTACAGGGAATGGCAGGCGAAGTTTCGCCAGGCAGTGGGGTTCCATTCACAGGAACTTCTCAAGATCCTCGACGGGGAGCCGTGCCCCGTGGGTACGGACACTGATGCTGTTGCAGCAACGGCGACATGGAAAGCCCGCAACAACCAGCTATACTCGCTGGTTTACTTCTCCACTACCGGGTCGGCAAACATCACCACCAGGCCTTTCCAAGCGAAGTCTGGGGGTGAGATGGGTGACGGGGCAGCGGCGTGGGCGGCCCTCAAGGAGCGTTTCGACGGCAACACAAAGGAATCCCGTCGGGTCTGCAAGACACAGCTCCACGCCGCGAAGCTCCGGCCTGGCCAGAACATCATCGACTTCCTGGCTAACATGGACGACCTCAAGCTTCGCCTCGACGACATGGGGGAGCCCACCACCGATGAATCTTACGAGGATTTGGTGCTTAGTGCACTTACGCACTCCTCGGAGTACCGATTCCTCCAGGACATGCACTACCGGAGCCCGTTTCCGGACGTGGAGGCGTTGAAGAAGACGGCTACAAACTACTTCATCGACGCGCAGTCGAGGAAATCGTCGGGTCCTGCGGTGGTCGGCCGCGGAGCGGCGATGGCTGCAACAAGTACGGATCAGTGCCACAACTGCAAGGCTTACGGTCACTTCCAGCGAGACTGCCCTGCCCCGGCCAAGAAAATTAGGCCGAAGACAGGAAAGTCGTCGTGGAAAAAGAAGGGCAAGAAGGGTAGCGGCAGCGACCCTTCTCCAAAATGGTGCTCCTACCACAAGACCGTCACGCACAGCGACAACGAGTGCAAGGCGCAAAAGGAGATCCAGTCGCTATCTGCGCGCCTGGCGCTTCTGCAGACACCGGGCCATGGTGGTTTCGCTCCCGTCGGGAGCGCACACCTGGCTGCAGCCCCTCAACAACCGGTGAGCGACGCTAGCTTCGCTCACGTCGGGAGCGCCCACATGGCCCCACTTTCTTCTCCGGCACAGAACACTTTCGGGTACTCGTTCCACGCGGTGTCAGCGGCGGCCGCGCCGCCCCCCTGTACTGGGGTGATCACCGCGGGGCTCGCCGTCGCGCCGGCGGCGCCTGCGTCTGCTCCGGCGGAGTCACCGACCAACCACCGTCTGTCGGAAGGGATCTTCCGAGCGCTCATGGCGACCACTCCCGACCTGTATGGTGGGGGTGGGCTTTTCACCGATGGTTCCGTCATCCGTATGCTGGTGGACAGCGGAGCGTCCTACAACTTCGTAGACCCGGAGCTTACTCCAGGACTGCTTGCCTTGATGCGAGACTACGAATCTCTTCAGGTTCCCCACGAAATCGTCGCGGCTGGCCAGCACATCCTGCACGGGGTAGCTGCCGGCACTATCAACGGCGCCATTGCCGATGACGGTGGGAACAAGCGGGATTTCTCCTTCCGAGCAATCGTCGTGCCTGGGCTGGGGACGAACCTCTTCTCCGTCTCTCAGGCAATGCTGGGAGGAATGGCTTCGCTGTTCTACCCGGACAACCCGCGGTTGGAGAAAGACGACCTTGTCCTGCCGATGAAGAACCTGGGTGTTGACGAAGCGACCAGGAAGACCATGTGCTCCATCGAAGTTGAGCTGGAGGGCCGTGCAGGGGTCTCCGTGAAGCCTAACGGCGGTGCTGCCTTGAAGGTGGTATCGGCCGACCTGTGGCACCGTCGCATGGGGCATGTCAATCGCAACAGCATGAATGTTCTGCGGCAGACGCCGTGCAGCGGCGTTGACTACAAAGGTGACCTGACGCCGTGCGACGTCTGCCCCTTCGGCAAAAGTGAGCAACAACCCCACCCGAAGCGAGCATTATATGACGTGGAGCGACCTTTTGAGCTTGTCACCGTAGACACCATGGGGCCTATCAGCCCTCTAGCACTGGGCGGTTACGCTTTCGTCACCAAGTTTGTTGACCAACTGACGAAGTGGAAGGAGATATTCCTCATCAAGAGCAAGACAAACACCGTTGACTCCCTCGAGCTGTTCAACAAGGCCGTTGTGATTCCGTCCAAAGAGCGCTTGGTCCGGCTGAAGGGGGACAAAGGTACAGAGTTTACGAGTTCGGAGTTCCGCCAGTACTGTCTCGACATTGGAATCCAGTTGGAGTTTGCGTCTACCAACACCCCACAGCAGATCGGCGCGAACGAGCGAGCAGGTCGGACGCTTGCTGGCATCGTGCGCTGTCTACTTACTGATTCGGGTCTCCCGAGTTTTCTCTGGGGGGAGTTGATGCAGGCGGCAGTCTACCTAAGCAACCGGGTCCCACATGCGGCGTTGAGCAACGGTACGCCCTACAAGGCACTCTACGGCAAGGATGCTTACCTCGGGAACCTTCGGGTGATCGGGGCTAGGCCGTTTGTGCATGTAGAAACCCACACCAAGAAATTGGAGTCGCGTGCTTGGGAAGGACGCCTGGTTGGGTACAGCACGGACAGCAAGTCTTACCAGATCTACAACCCGGCGACGAAGCGTGTGAGGGAGAGTCGAAACGTCGTCTTCATTGAGACGCCCTCAGCACTGCCTCGCCTGGAGGTCGGTGGCTTTGACGACGGAGAGTTTACGTATGACGAAGGAGACGACCTGGTAAGGGATGTGCGCGACCACACGTCTAACATAGACATCCATGGGCCTTCTCCTAACATAAACGCTGCAGATCCGTTAGTAACTACACTTATAGGGCAAATCCATGATGTCACCAACCGCGACATTGGCATTGATACTGCAGCCACTACTCCATCTATTCCGCCTGGGGGAGTAAGCCCTGCCGAGCAGGGTCCTCCGCCATCCGGTGCTTCGCCATCCGGTGCTTCGCCATTCGGTGTTTCGCCATCGGGTGCTTCGCCATTGGGTGCTTCGCCATCGGGATCTTTGCTTTCCGGATCTGCTTCGCGTGGTGGTTCTTCGCGAGGTGGGTCTGCGTCGCGCGGAAGCCGCGCGATTACACCGGCTGTTACCAGAGCTACTGCTAGTACACCTAACGCCAGGACTGTCAGCGAACTCCGACGCCTAAATTTCGCATACTCCACGATGGGGGAGTATCAGGACGTCGCCCACAAGGACGACATGCCTCGGTTCGCAGAGTACGCATATGCTGTGCAGACTATGCAGCCGGGAATCCCTAAATCGTTCTACGACGCCATGAAAACACCGGAACCTTCATTTTGGCGCGCTGCTGCGGATAAGGAGATGGACAGCCTGCATGAACTCAAGGTCTACAAGCTCGTTCCGCGCTCTACTGTTCCTCCGGGACAGAAGATCATCAACTCAAAGTGGGTTCTGAAGCGTAAGGCCGATAATTCCTACAAGGCGCGGGTGGTCGCGCAAGGCTGGAACCAAGTACATGGGCTAGACTGCGGCAACACGTTCGCTCCGGTTTGCAGGCTGCAGAGTGTTCGGATGGTGCTTGCTATAGCTGTGGAAATGGACTGGGAAGTCATTCAGCTTGATGTCAAGACAGCTTTCCTGTATGCGGACATTGAAGAGGAAGTGTTCGTCGCGCAACCCCCTGGATATGAGACCAAGGACAAGGATGGAGGTCCTCTAGTCATGAGGCTGGAGAAAAGCCTCTACGGGCTAGCACAAAGCCCCGGGAACTGGTTTCACACCATTGACCCCGTCCTCAAGATCATCGGTTTCGTCCCGCTGAAATCTGACAAGTGCGTATACATTTACAAGCACAACGGTGTCACCATCATCCTCACACTTTACGTGGACGATCTACTCGTGATTGGTGGTAACATCGAAGTGATCGAGAAGATCAAGACACAACTAATGGACCGGTTCAAGATGACCGACATGGGCGATGTGTCGCGTGTACTTGGGCTACAGGTCACCCGGAACCGGGCGGAGAAGACACTCACAATAGACCAGGAGGAATACACCAAGTCCGCCTTGGAGCGGTTCGGCTTCGCGAACTGCAAGCCAACGCTGACCCCTGGTTACGGACCCGAGCTCTCCACTAAGCAGCCGGAGGAGACACTGCTCAACGCCGAGGAGACGCAACGGTACCAAGCGATCGCCGGCACGGTCATGTACCTGTCTTCTGTCTTCAGGTATGACATAATGTACAGCTCGAGCCAGCTCTCTCGTGCTATGTCAAAACCGTCGAAGGTGCACATGGTCGCGGCCAAGCACATTCTGAGGTACCTGGCGGGGTCCACCAGCTTCACCATAGTGTACAAGAAGGGAGGTTTTAAGCTCACAGCCTTTTCGGACGCTAACTGGGCTAACAACCCGGATAACGGCAAGTCGACGTCGTGTTACATCATGATGTTGGCCAGAGCACCAATTAGCTTCAAGTCGGGCCTTCAAAGCCTGACTGCCATGTCCACCATGGAGGCTGAGCTGGTTGCATCGGCACTCGCGATGAAAGAAGCCGTGTTCTGCATGAACATGATGACGGAGCTTGGGTTTGGGGAGCAGTTCGTTCAAGTGCCACTTCACTGCGACAACACTGCAACTCTGCATGCGCTCGGGAACCGATCGTTCAGCTCTCGCACCAAGCACATTGCTCTCCGCTACTTCTACATCCGCGAGCTGGTCACCGAGGGGAAGATTTCGACGCACTACATACCCACCAACGACAACCCCGCCGACATAGGGACCAAGCATTTTGCCAAGCCGCGTTTCCAGCAGCTACTGGACATCATCCGCAACTTCTGATGTAAAAGTCGTTGTCAACATCGTGTGTTATATGTTTGTGTCATCAACATCTGTGTTTTGTGTTTGTGTGGTTGTTTTGTGAAACTGTTATTTGTGTGAATCAGTTTGCTATTTCAATAGTCAACATTCGGCCTCGCACCATCACTGGTTGAACGAGCCATGTAGGATTGAAGGCTATGGTAAATTTGGTTTGTGCAAGATACAATAGCAGTACTTTTGCAAGCACATAAATGTATGCACATAGGGCACGAAACATCGTTACAATTTCTACTGGTTAAAGCATCGAATGAACTGCTTAATTGCATCGAATGGAGTGGTCTCTTGAACTACTTCTATTATCACCGACTTGATTGTTTTCTGGACTTTATCGTTTCAACATCGAATTGGATTCGTTTTCTAGGTTCGTTTGTCAAAATTATAGTTTGATACAATTCAGGGCAATTTTCATTGAAGGGGAGTGTTATGGAAATGTTAGCACATGACCATGTATGAGTCAATGTTCAGTAGCACTGCACTGTATCGTAGATCGTAGTCTATGTACCGTTTCGGTATGTAACGTATATTATGCGGAGGAATAGCATTCGTATTATATCTGCTGGTAGGACCGAGCTGGTAGGACCGAGTACCTCACTCTCTCGTGTTGATCTCGACGAATCGTGATGGTAACCTAGCTGCCTGTTCATCTCTGGAAGCTGCCGTCATCTGGACTCCTGCATTCTCTGTGGAATTCATCTGTGTGTGTTGGCCAACTAAGCGCCAGTGTTTACGTGTTATCACGTCTTTTTCTCACTACCACACCGGAGTATCGCACTCCTGGTCACTGCGTGACCGGTGTCATCACTCGGCTTACGCTGAGGACACAGCCTTCGCCTACATTGCCAGGGTATAGCCACACAATACCAATAACAGGCTGTCGTGACGGATGGTACGCCAGTCGCCGGCGGAAGTCTTAAGAAGAAGTTCCCACAGGCTCGGTGCGGTCGCGGTCGAGCGAGGTGGGCACCGTCGGGGCAGGCGAGGCGACAAGAGCAGGGGCCACAACGACACCCGGAGGCGGTCGTGGCTGTGGGACTCGCGGCTGGATGATATCACGGCAGGCGGATATCCGAGGCCCCCTGTCGGGCTCGAAGCTAAAATCAACAGTAGGCGGCGAAGTGCCAGCGGAAACGGCTGTTCATCGGGGCGTCCGAGTGGAGGTGCGGCTGGAAGGCGCCTAAACAGTCAGGGGCGTCGTGTTGCCAGGCAGCGAAGGAGCGGACGCGGCCGGATCAGTGATCTCGGCGAAAGTGTTCTCCCTGTGAAGAGCTTGTTGTGAGAGGGGCATGCTGTGCGACATCTTTGCGTGGCAGCGGGGGCTTCTACGGAGCCCTTGTCGTCCTCTAAAGGTGCAGCAAAAACCCGAAGCCAACGCAGCATTGGCAGAAAGTGATTTTTTTGCGAGGGCCAGGACGGTGATGGTGGTGACAGAAGCAGATACACAAGCGACGAATCTCCCGGATAAGCAGAAATGTCGTAATTTCCTGATACGTGGCCTGTGTGCGCGAAAATTGCGGGAATCCGAGAATGTGAAAGGTATCCCACCCAAAACAGCATTGTCGAGGCGAGGCACCAGCCCACCCAAGCCAACACCGGGCGTCGGCGAAGAACGGGTGAGGCTGGTGACGCCGGTATCGAGGAGGTTGAGGCTGCTAGACCGACTGCGGTCTTGTTTCGCGGCAGCCTCTCGCAAACGGGGCAGATTCTCAGCATCTCCGTTGATGCTGCCCTTTCGGTACTCAAATGTGTAGTCAAACGCGGTGACAACTCGAGCCACCACTGGACGCGTGCGTTGTGATCCCCTACTTCGCTGGTGCTCTCGAGCGCCTTTTGATCCGAAAACACGGTAAACTTCGTGCCTTAAAGGTAGCCTCAGTGTCGTTTGATGGGCCAGAAAATGCTGCCAGTTTCCATATCGAGCGGGGTCCAGTACCTCTCGGAATTGAGAGTATCCCGACCGATGTAGGCGATAGGCGCGATGAGCCGTCCGGCTGTTCCTGTTTGAGTGCGGCACCAAAACCGTGGAAGTAGGCGTCGCAGTACACGTGGACGGGGCGGGAGCCGTCAACCACGGCCGTCCAGTCGGGGAACACCAAAATGGGTGGAGTGGTAAGTTCCGCGAGAATCTTGCGTACTGCGACCTCCATAGTCAGCGTAAACTCGAACTCGACCCCCTTCCGGAGATGCGCGGCGATGGGACGGATCCGGTTGAACAAGCCGTGCAGGAATGTGGGAGAGGAACGTACACCGCCCATCCGGATGCGTACCTGCTTGAGGTTCCGGGGCATGGGCCTTTTTCTCAAAGCTGATACTTTTTCCGCGTTCAAATGCACACCCGCTGGCGAAGTGCGGTGGCCCAGAAAGTCCGCATCCGTGCCACCCAGACGAGCCGTCGAGGGGGGGAGCTTGAGGTTATGCTTGCGTATCTGCTCGATAAGGGCATTTATTGTCTTGACGTGAGTTTTCGGATCGGATTCGAACACGATCATACGCTCGAGGTAGGTCGCCACCTGGTGCAAACGCTTGATAACCTCGTTGATCGCCTTGACGAACCAGCCGGGCGAAATACTGCTACCCTGGGGCATGACTAGCAACGCGTAGAGGCCCGTGGGAGCGCCAAACGTTGTGAGAGGAACAACTGCGTTCTTGTCCGCGGTAACCTGGTGAAACGAAGAAACCAAGTCAAATGGAAAAACACACGTCTTTTTCCCGAGGAGTTGAGGACCTGATCCACCCGGGGATAGGCAGCAGGCTGGGACATATGATCCGGTTGAGTTTCTCGTAGTTCACGGTGATTGGAACGCCTCCAGACATATTATGTATTACCACCAGCGGGATCGAATACGAGAGGTCGAGCGTTGGGTCAGGCCTATAGGAAGGTACTGGTACAGGGTAGCGCCAGCTTCCTCGGCCATGATGGGGTGCATGCGGTTGGGCCGGGACGGACAGGCGCACTACCTCCCGGGGCCGAAATCGCGAAATGCATCAAGGAGCAGGGACCAAAATCAGTCTTGAAACTGGAGCCGACTTATCGATGGTCTCAGGGGCCCAGTCCGGGTCGTGAAGGGAAAATGCCACCGCTCGAAGATATGGCGGCAGACGTGTTCAGACGCGCAGGAACGAAGGGCGCTGTTCTGGGGTTAAACGCCCAAGCAGGGCAGGAAAGGACGAGGCCGGAGCTCCCGCCGCCGCGAGAAGTGAAGCCGTTACAGCAGAGGACAGAGACGCCGCAGATAGGCCAGCGGACGGGTCTGGGGCTCAGTGGTTGGACTGTAAAACATCCAACGGGACGCTCATTAGCGGGGCGTGGGCGACTCCGAGGGTGTAGCCAGGCTCGAGATCTGCAACGCCGATGAGAGAAAGGACCTGTCGCCCGGAGGCTACGAAGTATTCCTGGTTTTGGGGCAGGCCGGACTGTGGCAGCATGTCGACCAGGTAATGGCCGGAGATCGGCGGGGAACCATTGCTGCATACCGAGGTGACTGCGAGCAGCTGTTGCTCGTCCGACAAGGGGGTGCCAACGGCGCCCTCGTAGCGTGGGTGGCATCCTCCACCCGAAGCGACGGGGTCGACTGCGGAAGCTGACACGTCTGCCCGGGCGTGGTCCGTAAACTCAAGTTTTCCCAACACGCCATGTTCCGACGAAAGAGGTGGCAAATAGCGCCTATCAATGCACATCCAGCTGTCGCAACCCAGCAGCACTGCATGCTCCATCACAGAGGGGGGGACCACACAGGCTTACACTACCAAGAAGCACGTGGGCTCATCTTCTCGAAATATCTGGACGCTCACGCGCGTCGAAGTTTGTAGAGGGGCGGGTGCGTCAAACCCCCCGCAAGACCCATGGACGATTTTCTGTTAGCACGGCATGGATGCCGCACCGACCGAGAACATGCAATCTGACACGTCTCGCCTGATGAAATACTGTGGGGAGCCAGGGTGGAGGAACGCAACGCAGCCAAAAGGTGCGAGGGCGTCAGCCCCTCTGTGAAATCGCGATTCTGGCGGTAAAAGGAGGCGTCGTCGAGACTACTGGTGCCCACGATGAGGCAGGGGCCTTGTTTTGACAGCGCGGGGGAGGGGTCGACGCCAGGTGCGAAAGGCGAAACCTCGGGGTTGTGGCCAGCTGTGCCGTCAGAAAACAAAGTCGAAAGAGCTGAATGAGGACTTGGACAAGCGTGAGTCGTTGTCAAAGGGCGAGGTGACGCTGGAAAGATCTGATTAATTCCGTCGGGAGAGGTCGAAGTGAACAATTGATGAAAAGAGGAGGCGTGCGCCAACCCGGCCTCACTTGCGCGAAAGGCGTCGCAAACGGCGGAAAGAGCTTTCCCGAGCAAAGTTTCCCTTCGCCATCAGCCGGGGCCTTGGGCCTCGGGGTCGTCCGCCCAGAGACCGATGCCCCACACGGGGTCAAATGGGCTAGTGTCAGCCAAAGGTTTGATGCCAGTGCCCAGAAGGTGCTGCTTCATGGCCGGGTTCTGTGTGAAGTCGGGAAAAATAGCTGCAAGGACGGCGTCTTCACGAGCGCGGTCCAAGATTTCGCAGTCGAAGTTTCGCACGCCTCAAACCGACACGTTCGCGTCCGCGTGGGTCTCGCGAGGGCATTGTCAGCTCTGCTGCGCCGTGGTGTTGGAAAGGGCGAGCCTTTTCAGCCATCATATACTGCTGTGCGCAGGACGACGGCGCGTCGTGAACGACAAACGGCGAGGGAGATCGCTGCGAAGAATAGGAGGGGGGCTGCCACGACAGCACCACCTACTCAGTTGAATAATCGAGAGTGGAGGCAAACGCCGACAGTTTCGAGCCGTCGGTGGCCGCAGCTGCGGTGTGTGGGGGTTGCAGTGTACTTCTCTGAGAACACTGGGCCCCTGGTGCACGATACCAGTCTGGTCCTACATGAACTGGTTTAGTGTCACTATCGCTCGCAGGCGAAAAATGACCAGGAGGTTCTCTTACTTCGCCCTATGGTCTCTTATCTTAGGCCAAGGGGGGCAGGGCTCTCTGACCCCGTCCTGCCTGACGAGAGCTGCGATTCTTCCCATTTTAACGGGTATGCTGTCCGGTTATAATCTGACCGAATACCGTGGAGTCGCCACTGGATCGTCGGACAGTGGCAGGTTTTTCCTGCTCCACCGGACCTCAAGGAGCGCTGCGCACGTGGGGTAGCGTGCGTGAAGACGAAAGAGGGCCGACAGACCCAGCCGGCGACTTCAAACACGGGGCTCGGGTGGGTGGCAACAAATCGCCCACCGCAGAGGGCTTCTCTTAGGCCAAGGGGGGCAGGGCTCTTGCTGTCCGGTTATAATCTGACCGAATACCGTGGAGTCGCCACTGGATCGTCGGACAGTGGCAGGTTTTTCCTGCTCCACCGGACCTCAAGGAGCGCTGCGCACGTGGGGTAGCGTGCGTGAAAACGAAAGAGGGCCGACAGACCCAGTCGGCGACTTCAAACACGGGGCTCGGGTGGGTGGCAACAAATCGCCCACCGCAGAGGGCCTCTCCGTAGACCTGCTCGGGAAGACGGGCGAGGTCGATAATCTTGTCGACTCCCCCTTGGTACAAAAAAGGGTGGAGCGGCCACCGGCATTCCGAAGAAAAGCCGAGTCGAGCGTCAACCGAGATCTCGGGGTTTCAGTACAGGCCTCCCCGAACCTCAAAAACGACCACCACCGCATGGCCAGGTGGTGAAAACGGGGGGCAACCTCCCTTACATGAGCGACGCGAAGGCGCAACAGTCTTGGCAACGGTCTTGGCGCAAGACTCCTGCATGCCGTGTATTGACCCGGCTGCCTTTGCAATTCCTTGCCGGTCTTCCTATTAGGTTTACGAGAAATAGGTACCGCGCTTTTTGTGTCATTGCAAATACAAAACCTAACACCATCAACCTTCCACTACCGATCTTGCGGCACCCCAACTATTTCTTCGCGTAACCCCCAGTCGCAGGCCCAAGGCGCTGCTTGCTTGCAGCGGGTGAAGGGGTGTACTCTTTCGGCACCCAGCGCATGGCCAAAACGCGAAGCTTGTCCTTTTCTCACCCGAGTGGTACGAGGCAAGCGACGAGTGTCCGGGTGTGTCCGGATGACGCCGCACAGCATGATACAAGCGCCATGCTCGTAAAACGGTCACGCGATGCTTGACCGGTTGCCTTTTTGCAACCCCTTACCGGCCTTGTGCTACCTGACGGGAAACCTGTTCCGCTTCTTCCTTACAAATACGAAAATCAACCATATTCGCCCGTCCTTTCCCGCCATATCACAACTCGTTCCCGCTCGCGACGACCCCCTCATCGGTCGCAAGCGCAAGCCGCTCCATACAGGAAACACGGGGGGGCGCGGGCCTCGGGCTCTCAATGACTTGCCACAACGCTTCGCTTTTAACATTGTTGGTACCGGCTTTGGTACAACAGATTGGCGTGATGGCTCGGGTAGCGTTGTAACATGACAGCAGCGCCCGGAAATACAGAAACGACTCCACCTCTACCTGACCCTGAACACGGACTCGGAACCTAGGTCGGTTCCATTTTTGATAACGTCACCGATTTTCGACGCGGTTTGCGCAACTCCAGCGGCCGGTCAGGGACGAATACACGCTAAAAGGCACTGGCGCGAGTATACCCAGTATCGTATATGCGGCGTAGCACCAGACAGTGCACTGCAACGCTAAAACAAAACAATGTCTAGACCTTGGACCGGCCCAGGTGTGCACTCGACGTTGCATGTCGCCGTCAGCTTATCACAGCAGACTGGCGAAAGGGGAAACAAGACAAGCGCTTGCCTGAGTCCCATCGCATCGGCGCCAAGAGTACCAGCAAAAACTCTAATTCTCCTACTACGGCAGTAAAACTACACCGCACGGCATTAGCAAACATATTGGAGAGCTGAAAACGCAGCCACTTGCAACATCTTCGATCGAAACTCAACCATTTTACCACAGCTGCAACTGCAATTCATTGTACTATCTTACGACATTGTCACTCTGCAACGACTGCTCGGCGAGTATCGCAATTTTTTCAATCTCGTGGCCCGCGAACTAGACGCTGCCACTCGTGATGACGTGCGGCAGGGTACCCTCGTACATGTACCTCAATATTACACGTGGTCATGCATGGCCGAGGCCACTGTTCCAAACGGCAGTTCCTACACACAGAGCAAAGATCGTAGGAACGGTCAATTCCTCCAACAAGGAGCGAAATAGGAAAACAGCTACTTGTATAGCTTTCCCATACGATTCCCCTTCCGCGATTGTTTTTGCCGCCGCTTGCCCGCCTATACAAAACTACGCGATACCTACGAGTATGCCTATCCAAATATGTGATCGCAGGCGTACCCATAAACACCTGGGGTTTATATCTCCCTTTTCGCATCTTCACTCGCTCCGACACTCGTCGTCCGCGCCGGCATCACAGCACCGCCAGAATCGAGGGATTGGCCCGACGCGCTGTCCGGTAGGGCGTATCACGCTTCCGCGACGTTCCGGGTAGCTTATTTCAGCGCTCGTATTGCTTGGACCGCTGCCTTACCCTCACTGTCTCCCTATGTGCCCACAAGAAATAGACGTGTGTTAGGAAGTTGCCGCAATCTACAACAACCCTGGAACGTCGACGACCCATGTCGTTCCCAACCACCAGACGTTTGCAGAGGCGTAGCTAGCGTAACAATTCTGGAGGAAGCTGCTTCGGCCGTGAGTATGCCCCAAAGCGCAACGCCGGTGTGGAACTCGGGGACCGATCTTGGGCGTGTGTGCCCCGCCGAGAGTGCTGATTATGACCCCCGGGCACTGGGCACTTCTCCAGCAATGACCCGCCTGGGGGCAAACCCGACTGGCTGAACGCATTCACAGAGTTGTTTAGGCCGCGTCACCACGCGCACCCGCGGCAATCCCCTCGTTTACCAAAGACAAACCGAACTCTGCAAAAACGAACAGAAAACAGACAGTTCTTCTCAGGTGGAGTAGGATAAAACAGTGGCAGCACCCTTCCCATATACCTGGTACTCCCGTATATATCCCACACTCCCAAAGGCAAAATCTACACCTGTGGCATGTACAGAACTTCGAAAAACCAAACGAAAATTAACCTTTAGCCCTTCGCCTCTCCTGCTGCTTGTGCTTGACCCGGGGATGGCCTTGCCAAAGTTGGCGAGACCCGCTTCCCGATGGCAAATAATGATGGCGCAAAAGTCTCGACGGAGCAAAAATCTTGATTTTTTCCCCCGTGACACCACCACCAACACCACTCGACGTCGAGTCTGGTTCGTACGCCCGCCCTTTGCTCCGCCTCAGGCGCTAGCTTCTCCAACGGCGACACCGCCTGCCTCCACCCGTTTGGTGCCCGGGTCATGGGCATACATGCAAGCATCCCCGAAGCGGCACGTCTTCTTCTTGCCCCATTGAAAGCAGGTGTTGTGCTCCTTTCGCCCCCGTTTCCCAGAAGGACGCCCCACCGAGGCAGCAGGGATCCTTTTTGGGGGGGGCGGGTCGTCAAGGATGACACCGGTGCCGATGTAAGCGCGCAGCTTTGTCCAAGCAGGAACCACCACCGGCGGCAGGTCGACGATCCCGGGGGGCAAGGTCCACCTGCGCCCTGCGGCCGCGGAGGCGCCGTGCAGCGCTGACGTCCACGCGTAGAGGTCGTCGTTTACCACCTCTACCATCCTCCTCCGATTGTCCGGCTGTTGGAGGGCCGCCAGTTGCTGCATGCAGTGGTCTTCAACCATCGTGATGCCCTCGTTGAACGCGTCGCTGAGTTGCGATGCGCGGGTCCGACCCGCGTTCGAGGCTTCCTCTCCCGCGACAAGCACAATCGCATTCCCCAGAACTCGCATCTGGCGGTCGATCAAGAGGTTTGCCGCGACGTCCAGGTCGATCCCCGGAGGCAAAAACGAGCCCACGTCCAATGCGGAGAGCGTTTGAAGCTGGGTGGCGACTGCCTCAGTCACTAGCGCTTTCTTGTGCAGTAAATCGCGCAGCTCCGTGCGGTGAAGACTGTTTTTAGGCAAGTCTCCCGAAAGAAGCCACCACGCGCGAGTTGCTGGGTTGCCCCACATCGTGGAACGCCGCCTCACCAGGAGCTTCTGCGCGCGTTTTTCGTCCGCCATTGGCCCTCCCACGTCCGCCATGTCGCCAACCCCCCCCTCAGAATCGTTTGCCCGGCCACCACTGTGCCTCCCTCTTGTCCTTCCGCCTCCGTTCAAGAGCTCCGATACCATATGCTTCAACTGCGAGAGGACCACAGTCTGCTCCTCGAGGCGCGCAGAGGTGGCCGCAGTGAAATCGTCCAAGCGCGCGTTGACGTCGTCCAGGCGTTCCATTATCAGCACACGCTCTTCGCGCGCGGCCTCCCACCCGTTCCAGGGCGCTGGCGCCCTGGCAACAGGCCGCGTCTCCTGCATCTCTCCCGGCTCAAAATCTTCGTGTACTCCAGGTCTGTACATGTTTGCCATCGGACGTCTCCAGGAGGCAACGAATAACACCTATTCTGGAGAGGGTCAGGTCCGTTGCGACGAGTAAAGGCGGAGGCGGGATACAAAGCGAGCGGTTGCGAACGAGAGGCGTTTACGAGCGCCCGGGATACACTACAATACCCGAACAGAATAGGAGGCAGCTGCCTTTATATGGACGCTTCTACGCGTCCATCATACGTTACAACGCCGCAGAATTAAAAAAAAACAGCAGGTTGCCCCCTGGATGCAGCGTAGGTGCTGACGCATTCCGCCAGTTCGAAGGCAGTGCAGTATATTTCTCAGTCAATCACGGAGGTCGTTAGTGGTTTGTACTGCGGTGCAGCGCCAAAAAAATGTCATTGGACCGCTTTCCCTAGTTGTTCGTTTTCAGTATTGGACGGTCGTTTTTGAGCAAAATGGGGTATTACAGGGTGTTTTTTTCTTCACAATAACCTCGTTGGGACCCCTTTTGAGGGATAGGGGCCAAGAGGCGTTCTACGAAGAGAGGTTCATCCTAATTTTTCTGAGGCTCCAGTGTCCCCCAAAGGTATAATGCGGAATCCAACCGAGACAAATACATGCATACGCCTGGTGCTTGGGATGTGTGGGGCGCGCAAATTCAACAATTACAGATATCCCCACGATCAGTGGTGCATCAATGAGTACCTCCTTCAACTGCCCGCTGGTAAGGATGCCGTTGTGACTCAGAAACGCTCTTTTCCCCCCACAAATATGATACCTCTATCGTACGCCTCCGAAAGACGCGTTCCACGATAGAGGCAGCACATTCCGCTAAAATATGTTCTGAATGACGGGGCTCCTTAACCCAAAATCGTGGGAAATGCCAATCTTGTTTCGAAGAATGACGTTTTTGTGTACGTGAGCCATGGGATTATTCATCGGGATGCAATTTGGGTTTTGCTGAAGTCAGTTTGCGGGTGACTTACTACTAGTATGGGGCTCCCCAACACACTTGAGCCTAAAAACATTTGGGGTGAACCACTATTATCGTAGAACGCCTCGAAACAACGAAAAATTTGGCGCTCTCGACGAGCAGCGTGGTCGTCGCCCAGCAGTGCGGATAGGACCATGTTGTGCCCGTGCCACGCGGCCACTTGTCTTGTACACTCAGACACCTCGATTTGTACCATCCCTCAACCACGCAGTGGCTGTTGCTGGAGTCGTCGACATTCCCCTCTGCAAGCCGAAGAGGACTCGATCGTTGTTTCCACCCCACGACATCAAGACCCCACACCTGCAAGGGTGTTCGCCTTGATACTTTATCTCATTGGAGTCACCCCACGTCAGGGGTTTTGCACTTTTTGGGCCAAAGGTTTCTGACCTATGAAGTTCCTTGAGTGAGGAACTACCAACTATCACTTAGGATGAAGCTTTTACTCGTATACTCGTTATAGGACTAGCGCATACAAGTGCCGGCCGGGTGGCGCGAACGAATTTCTTCCAAGTTTTGTATCGGATGAGACAGCTCCTCATGAGAGGGGCTCAGGAACCTTTGGTGCACCCCCACTGTGGGATGGCTCCATGGAGAGATCGCATGGCGTACGCGTTCTGAGGCAGCAGATTGTGCTGCTGTTGTTGCTGGTGCTGGTGTCAGTGTTGCATCTGTTGTCGCTCTATCTCACGGCTTTGGGAGCGCATATTGTTGAAGGCCGGGTACCGCCTCTGTTGACGTTGGTGCTGCTGCGTTCCGGTTGCGACTTTGCTCATGTGCCGGAACTCATGCATAAACCAGTACATATATCGGATCATACCGGCCTCGATATTCGTTTTTACAAGTGCGTGTGTTTGTAGCTTACGTAATGGTATGTCTTCAGTTGATCAAATATACCTTGTACTATTATTGTACGTGAGTCACTGGTCTACATCGGTATCTTGTGGTACTATTTTATAAAAATATGAATTACGTCCGCTGTGAGCTCGATTGATTGAATAGTTGATACTCAACTTTGCAAGCTGCGAAATACGTCTCGTCTATTTATATTGCGTTGTAAATCATTTGGTCAACGTACGTATAATATATGATGGTTGTCCTTCTTTGTTCAGACTAGAAAATTATACATGCTGATTCAAGCTGAAATCAACATATTATCTTAGCCCAACCCATTACCGAATAGCAGCAACACATGGTTTGGGTTGTCGTAATGTGTAAAATATTTAGGCCTCCCAATTTTCCGGCCAAAACGAAAAAAACGACAACACTCGTTCACGGTTTTGGCAGGAGCTCCATAACAATAGAACACACGTACAAACTTTCAGGGTCTATCTCAACCATAGTGAACATAGTTTCTGGAATAGAGACGAAAGTTCAACACCAAAAGGCGGATGGGAGGGAAGGAAGAACCACGAAATTCCGAGAGCCCGGCTGCTATCAATCAACCAATCAACAGCGCCGGGCCATGAACCTTTGGGACCTCGAGATAGGGACCAAACATTGGTTGGTAACTTTGGTGTCATCAACCGCCTTCGAGCAAGGCAAGCGCCGAGAATCAAGGTTAGGGTCATGGGGCGCCGCGCCGTACGACTCCTTGAATCGTTACGCGGATACCAAGTGTGCATCACCCCCGAAATACCGCGCTTGCCGTTACTGAAATCGGATTTTTTTATCGGCATACTTCCGAGCGGTAGAACATGAACATATTACCAGCCAGATACCATCAATAGGCCAACCGATGGACGGCCAGTTCCCGTGTTTGACCAGTCTGAGAGTTGGCAGCACAGTCCTTTCTCGGCGCTGGCTCACTCCGTAAAGCCCCCCACGCGATAAACAAAATTGCATTCTGCCATCCAGGTCAATCATACATACCTAGATCACCAAGAACTCGAGCCGCCTGAAAGCTGCATTATCTCCCGCAATGAACCACACAATATCTCAGGGCGTTTCACGGTTTCGAATCGGGGTTCCTTCTCTTCGGGCATTCCTACGGTTCGGTTCGGTTCTTAAAGGAGGAACTAGATACTTCACGGTTCGGTTCGGTTCGGTCTAATTCTGAGAATCTAGTTGTCTCACGGATCGCTCCGTTTGGATCTTTGGGTTTCAAATTCTACGGATCGGTTCGGATTAGTTCGGTGTGTTGTTTTCGATCTGGTTCGGTTTGATTCAGTTCGGTGTAGTGCTTTCGAGCATACCATAATCTATTTCGGTTCGGAACCGTCGCCTCGACACTCCTACGGAACGCATCGGTTCCAGGCCAGTACTCGTAGGACTGCGTTTTTTCTACAGTAGCATTATTTTCTGGAGGAACGAATGTAAAACTGTGGTTCTCCCGCAGCGGAACAGCAGTTGTGACCCGCACCATCAAATTCACCATGTAAGAACTGAGGGATCTGTCTCATGTCTCCATTTTCGCTGGGGTAAGACACGTTTATGACGAATGAGTGCCCTTCGTGCGAGCCTTCGGGCAGGCACAGCATACCATCAATAACCGCCCTTTGCTCGAGCTTTTTGGGGGCAAGTACAATATGCCACGAATCAATCGTAGTTCACGGTCGGAACAATCCGGATCGCGGCCTCATTGTACGGTTCGATTGGTGTAGAATCTCGTACTGTTTCTATCATTCCACATAACGTATCCGAAGCCTGAACAAAACGCATTACATGAACCAAACTGCACCTTGGGTAGTCCTCGCTGTTCGGTTTTGTCCAGGTCAGTATAAAGCCTCGCAGATAGGCTCCAGTCGGATCTTGCTTAAAAAATAACACCTGGTACGATTCTGTTTTGGTGCGGTTGAGGGCTTCGGAGTTTTCGTAAGGGTCGGTTCGGAACAATTACTTGGACATTCCTACGGTTAGGTTCCGCTATTTCGTTCGAAACAAACAGTTTCACGATTCGGGCGGAGCCGAACTAACCAACGTGAGTATCCGTGGAGCCTGGTTTGCATTTGGGTCGACTGCCGACCCCCCGTATTGTTCTCCTTTGTGGTACGAACGATTTTCAAACTTTTTTGCTCAGATTACAGTAATTATATGTGGCTTTTTTGGGGGGGGGGGGTGCAGCTGGCTGGCTGGTTGACACGCCTCCCAAAGTCTACATCTCTGTGGCATGCTTACATGCCTTTGCCAAAACAAACCAACCCCCTCCCCCTAATTACCTGGGGCGCTAACTGTACGCATTCCTGGAATACCGAGACACCTACATATCCACCGACTTTGCAATTGTTCTCCTGCACTTCCCAGATGAATACGGATCGGACTGCTACACTATCCCCGTACCTTGGCCGGCCAGCCTTTGCAACCCCTTGCCGGTCTCCGCTAGTCATGAGACACCCGTCACGCGTCTTTTGCGCCAACACGTCTATGAAACAAATATGCATCAGACCGTCACTTTCGTGCTCGTCATGCGACGGCAGGAACGGTACCCGTATAAGGGCCGTTCGTATCGAACAACATTGTTCCAGATGTTTCTTTTTGTTTTCCGTTTCCAAGGAAAACAGGAGACATAAGGGAGGAAGAAACAAAACACACACACAGGAAATGTTTTTGAAATATGAAAAACTGACAAAAAGACAAATTATCAGCAGCGCTTACTTACGTGATAAGGTCTTAGTCCGTGGGGCTGAACAGAGGTAAAAGGTTGACCGATCGCCTACCCAATCTAAGCCTAATAACACTCTACCCCCCTCGAACGGAGCGGATATACAGGTCGACGCGCGACTACGCGGTTCCAATTTGTGGGGATCCAGAAGTACATAGCAGGTTCTTGACATGAGGAACTTCACTATTCTGTAGAAAGCGATTTCATGGTGGACGTGAGATTCGAACTCACGACCAACGACCCATGTTCTGCCGTCGTCGCTACATGTCATCGCCGTAGTCCGTTGGGCCACTGGAAAAAGTTTAACCAACCGCCTACCCAATCTAAGCCTCATAACATACGATATTAACGTAGCATTCCAATATTTGGAAGAACAAGCATGCGCAATATGAAGAAAAAAAGAAAAATGCACCGAAAACGAAACTTGGAAGTTACAGAACTTTAGAAACAAAGTCCTCCGATAACAACGGCCCCAAGACAACTCTAAAGATAACACCACCCCTCGGACGAATTTTCAACCTAATTTTTTCGACAATAAGGAAAGTGCAAAGGCCGAGCGCTGTCTGCGCTTCTAGATGGAAAGACCTCGACGACATAGTTTTAAAGCCAAAGTTTTCGTGATATGTGCACCATGCATTTTAAGGCAACGGGCTCGGAAATTCATCCTAGTGAGTGTGATATTTTGCGGTACGCACACCGTAGCATTTCTCAGGTTGCGCACTTGAGGCGCGTTGCACCCATATTGACAAATCATTGTGTGCGCCACTCGAGAAGGAACCAACCAACTCGTTGCACAGCGCTATCACGACCTAGCTTACAGATAGATCATCTAGATATTAACTTGCCGTCATGAGAAACGTTGGGCAGGATCCGCAATAGTACAGACCCAACCCAGGAGACAGGTTCTAGTGTACCTCATGCGGGGCTATACGGACGTGAGCTGCACAGCTGCTGTGCAGCTCACACAGATCAGGAATACATCTGCCCTGAACTATCGAGGTCATGGAAGTGGGAATTATCTATACTCTTTCTCCGAGGCGAATAATCATAAGAACTCGGCGTTAGGCATACGACAAGAAACAGACTGAAAACATGGTTCACACGCGGGGGGGGGGTGTACTCGATAGGCAAGATGTACTCGATCTCATGCATGGCCGTAGTCGTATGGCCATAGACCCTCGCATCCTTACAATGCCGGGACGGAGCATGTCGGGTTTTCACCGACCAGGCAGACATAGCTTTCACCAAGCGCGAAGCGCCGTGAGGTGTCTGGCGAGTCGCATGAAGGGTGAGCTGCATCCTACTAAGAACCACTTTTGAGGCGGACTTGCATATGGACGACAGCTTCAATGGGTTGATTTAATTTCCGGTGTAGGCATTTCCAGAGACAGCAATGGGAGTACTATGTAACTGCCTCTTGGGTGCCTTACCTTGAACACTACATGATGCGACCATTCACACAGGGGGGGTTGCAAACGTATTAAGCGGCAAGCAAGTGCCTCAGTTGAAGAAACCCGTCAATCACAAAGGTTTATCACCAAGAGCACCCCCCTCTGCTATAGTAACATATACAGCGCTTGCATGCATAACTCTTTCCGATACTTGGTCTTGGGCTGCGTGAGCCCCTATCCGCAGCGAGAGCAGGGCCCACTCCCCGGGTTTCTACTCCGAATTTTTCCAATTCTACTCTCACGGCTCTCAATCCTTCTGCTGCCGCGGAAAAAAAAAACACACCGCCGTGCCCTACTGGTTGAAAAAATATATTGAACGACTTGACCTATATCATACAAAGTACTCGGTAGCACAATAGTTGAGGACGGGTTGCAATCCGTTGATTTCCGCAAAAAGAGGGACGCCAAATTAATTTAACTGCAAGTGCAACTGCCAATTTTAATGGTGCAATTCAACTCCAAGTGGTGAGGCGTTGTTCACTACCACCTTTTGTTTTTTTTCAAACTCCTAAATTTTCCACCCTTTTTCCTCGTCACCGGCAGCCCTTGGCGGTAAATGAGAAAACTAGGGGGGGGAAGTTAACCCTTTTAGGACTGCAGTCCCGTTTCGGGGACAAATGACTTAAACGTTGACTGGTTTGTCCCCAGAACGGGACTGCGGTTCTAAAAGGGTTACCAGTCAGTAACAGGGGTTAACGCCGGCCTACATGGTCATTCGCAGTGCGAGAAAGGTGGCACGTGTTTGTCGCTATGCTAGCATCGCATGCCAGCAGTGCCGCCATCACGGCGACATCCCTGCCGCCCGCATGAGACCCCGAATGCGGGCCCCGAACCTCCATCCGTGGACTACAGGCGGCATGTATGATATAACGACGACATGAGGATACCATACCAGCATGCAGCAGCGCGGCTCTCGACACGGTCGGGGTTGCTCACAGAAGACGCCCCAACGACAGGATGCAGCATTCTTCTTTGAGATGTTGTGCCGGGCGCCACACAAACGAGCGAATACCTGGGCACCACTACCTTCGTGCCCTCAGGAGGATATGAGGTCCCGCTTCTTCAACAACCATGTCGCACGATATCCAGAGGATTTCTCGGGGGCGTGTGACCGCCAACGCTTGACACCAGGGGACGCCTTTCAAGGTACTCTTCGCCAGCGGCGACCGAGTGCGGGGTCGAAGACCAATATAAAAAAAATGGCAATGAATGTTGAAGCACGGGTAGCATACGGGAATCATGCATGCCTCTTTCCTTGGCGCAGTACAAGAAAAAGATCCATCGTAAATAAGGTCGACTTCTTCGAATCACACGACGATCTCCCACATTATTTTGACCTTCGCGTTTACTCGCACGGCAGTTTCCATACTTCCATGGAAGTACCTCTACGGACGAAAAAAAACTTCGACTACGTAATTTTTCACTTCTCAAAAGTGCTACCATTGAAAGTATATGGAGGTGAAAACAACTCGTGTGGAAGTTAGAGTAGATTTAGTCCGAACTAAGTAAATAAAAGATTCTCTTGACCCTTCAGCAATTTCCATGGAAGCTTTCACCAACTTCTATGGAAGCAAATGAACTTGCATAAAACTTGGATTTACAACCCTATGGAAGTTGTGCAAGCTTCCATAGAATCTGCCTCGACAGGATACCCCATCAATTGTCTCTGCTGCCCTGCTTCCGCTTGGAACCTTGGCTCCGCAGTGAGCCCTTCCCATTGGCATCCTGCTCCCACCCACGAGGTGCAGAAATACAATCAGCCCTCCGCAGGAGCCGCCGGAAGCCCAGCAGTCGCCCTGGCCCCAAGAACCATGTAAACATACTAGGGTGGAATACAAATCTTTCATGAAAGTACACAATCTTCCGATGGAAGCAACTACACTTCCAGAAAGTAAAAAAGCTACCTATAAGAAAGAAAAAACACTTTCATGAGAGTAAAAACACTTCCATGCAAGTAAAATTTACTTGTATCCCAAGAATGACGGTTCGAAGCTTCCACGGAAATAATTTTACTCCAAATTCCACCACGAGGTACTTCCATGGAAGCCAATACAACAGGGAAACGATGTGGTGGACCCGTATTACACGGACAACATCCGGCATGTTCTTTCCTAGTAATAGCAGCAGTACAAACTCTCGTTTAATTGTGGTGGGTTTCTTGCAGGCACCTTAGAGCGCGCTCTGTCTCTCTACAGTAGGTTGTGATTTGAAAGTGCAGCAACTAGTGTTCATGTGATCTTGCATCATTGTGGTCCTCTTGCGTCATTCCTTCCGTCTCATTTCAGTTCTAGGTTGTTCTAATCGAAGTTTTATTGATTGGCTTGTTTGCGTCGGGCTATTTTCATACTCGATACGCTGGCACTACACGAAGTGATTGCTTAACTCGATATATTTGCGGTACAATGACTTTTCTCGCATGTAGTCTGCGGCTCTATAACTCGATTTATTTACGGTACAATGGCTTTTTTCGCATGTAGTCTGCGGCTCTATAACTCGATACATTTGCGGTACAATGGCTTTTCTCTCATGTAGTCTGCGGCTCTATAACTCGATACATTTGCGGTACAATGGCTTTTCTCTCATCTAGTCTGCGGCTCTATAACTCGATATAATTGCGGTGCAATGGATTCTTTCTCATGTAGTCTGCGGCTCTATAATTCGACATATCTGCGGTACAATGGCTTTTCTCTCATGTAGTTTGCTGCTCTATAACTCGATGTATCTGCGGTACAATGGCTTTTCTCTCATGTAGTCAGCGGCTCTATAACTTGCCTCTCTATTATTAATAATAGGATGGATAAGTACAGACACTGGGTGTGTTATCGTTGCCGTTGCACAGAACAAACGGCTAAAAACAAGGACAACACACACAACACCTGAAAATTCATGCGGGCACCGATCAACATTTTAACGGCACCAGCGTATAGGTTCCTCCCTGCCACAAGCTGGCGCGCACCCGCTCGATTGTGTACTCCTTCGCTGAAATCGACACGCGAATACTCCTCATACTACGCCACCTCCTACAGTATACGCATCTGATCACAACGTGCTGGGGATCGTAGCGGACAGCGTAAGGATCGTGCACGCCCTCGCCTTTAGTGCTCGGTGCGGGCTTTACCGTTATGCGATAAACGGGGGGGAGAGGATAACGGCGACGGGTGGCCCCGCCCCGATTCGCGCGGTAGCCTCACGGCCCAACGTCGTGAAAACGACACCGCAAAAAACGTACATCGCACAGTTATCAATGGTCGTGGCGAAAATCAAATACGCCAATATTGCGGGACCTTACGCCGCCCGAACTCGAGAGGCCTGTCGACTACAACAGCGTCTCGGATAACGCCTCTAAACATCGGCGAATGCGTCCGCTGCATCGCCACCAAGTCCCAACTCGATCTGTTTCACTGAAAATGGTGTACGCGCCGCAAACCGAATGCCGGCCGCAAATTAAAAAAAACGTTATACCGGATCCCGCAACACGTGACCTCCGGTAGTGAACAGAGGGAATGCCGTTTGCGAAGCCCGCGTCGACGACAACCGTCGAGATACCAGGCCAACCAACCCGAAAATTGATCAGTACCAACAAAAGCGTGTGATGTTCTCGGAAGAAGACATCACCACACCCAGCGACGAGACCGTAGCCGCTTGAAACCTTCTGGGGTGCATATACATCGACACAACAAAGCAACGAGTGGTGATCTTACCCCTCAACAAGGCAGAGGTCTGCAGCAGCACAAGCGCCAACATGGATGAGGCGTTCTACGATAGAGGTTCTACCCTAATTTTTCTCAAGCTCCTCACTTAACCCTTTTAGAACCGCAGTCCCGATTTGGGGACAAACTACTTAAAATTTGAGTGGGTTGCCCCCAAAATGAGACTGCAGTTCTAAAGGGGTTGAGGAGCTCCATACCTGACCCGAAAACTGACTTCAGCAAAAAATCAAATTGCATCCCGATGAATAATCCCATGGCTCAAGCATGCAAAGAAATCATTTTTCAAAACAAGATCGGCATTGCAACGATTTCGGGCTAAGCAGCCCCGTCATTCAGAAAACATATTTAAGGAAATGTGATACCCCTATCCTTAAACGCGCCGGATGCATGGTACGATAGGGGTAAAATGCACCTACTGGTAGTGTTGTTCGGAGGCTCTTGAATTGAGGAGCTCCATCCGAGGCGAGTCGACGAGGGACGAGAGCAATGTGGGTGTTTTTGTCTCGCCATTAAAAGTGCAAGGGGTGAATTGTGGTGGGGAGATGGGGGGAGGAGGAGAGCCTGGTGCGTGACCCCGGAAGCGAGTGACGGCTACAGCAGTAGTAGGAAGAGAGCTAATAGAACGGCGAATACTCTAAAAGGTGTGAGCGAGGAAACAAAAAAAAACACCCACCCATCCCACAATCTGATCTTCAGAAGAATCAAAGCGCAAACCGATGACCAGTGCCATGGCTTAGCTCAGGCATTCATCGAACCATAGTTATTAAAAAACACACACACATGATGCTGCAGCAATAAGGCGCGCGCCTTCCGAGGTACGCATGTCCTATTGGAGGGGCTGGGCACTGGCTGCCTCAGTCGGTAGCAATTATACTGTCTGCCCCCTCTTCTTTCCTCTCTCCTTCCGAAACGCATTTTGCTGGGTTTTCGTACTACAAATAAGATGGCCTGTTTCTTGGGCATACGTGAGACAAATACGATCGTTGGGAATGTATGCCATTTTATCTATCGTAACACACGTTCGGTGTATGAGGCAAACACCCAATAGAACGCTAACGTTTCGTTGGGCATCGCATCGTCGACCTACCGCGACGGAGCGGTGACCAATGCGTACATGCCAACAATCCGAGATTGTTGTACGGCCCGAGTGACGCACCTACCGCGGCCTGCCGCTCCGTGCGTACCTGTTCAGCGAGGCGGGATTGCGGAAATGGTTAACTACCTCCATCAGCGCCGCATGAAGATCGCGCAAGCATCGGCGGGAATAGCCGGTGTGGCACTATAGCCCAGCTAAGCAACACCTCCTCGTGGAACCACAGGCAGCCTGCCCTAGTCGCGCGTTATTATGATATTACGGGGGACCATATTAAATAGGACCTACGGTACACACCAAACCCTATATATTTCGCTATTTTTACTATCAATTCTTGGTCCTTTTTACTATGCCCCCCCCGGAATAGAGCTACTGTATCGCATCGTTGCCCTGTCGCAACTACACGGTCAGAATGCACAGCTACTCAAACTCCTGTATATAGCGCTAGCGACTACGTGCTACGTGCTCTATACAATGCGACATGCCCTGCTGTCCCGTTCGTACTCACAGCAACACTACCACCTGCTCTCGCGGCGGCGTGCCGTTGTTAAAAACAGCCATCGCCTTGCCACGACACCTCAGCGATACACAGCACACATGGCTGCTCTCGTTTATCCTCCCCGCAGCGGTGCAACTCCAGCCCCTTCGATCAAACACTCTACACGTGCCCACGCCCGAGACCTCTCGGACGCTTTGGATGCGAAGCTTTCACACCCCGAACCGATCATCGCTCCCCACTTCACGTTCTAGAAAGCAAGTTTGAGGCACATCTTAGCTCGACCTCGAATGATTGAGCCCATGTTGCCGGGTGGGTCCCATATATTCCGCATGGTTTCTCGCTTACGTTTCCTGGGTTGGATCTGCCCTATAAGGCAGATCCTGCACAACCTCTCACAGCGGCGGGTGAGGAACTATATCATCTACTGTAGATAGATAGATATATAGATAGATATAGATAGATAGATAGATCATGATCAGTTATTTCACCGGGCCAACCCTGCGTGGGGAGGCACTGCTGTTCGACGAAGCCAAAAACGTACACTCGTACGTGCATGTCTTGGCCTATCCGCGCCCGAGACCGCCAGGATTGTTGCTCATAGCTCTGCCACCACCTTGAGGCGAGCAGCGCCAAAATAATAGTTCGCCTGTTTATGACGCAACGCAGCCTCCACCCAGCCGTGGTGCATTTCCCGCCCCTGAATTCGCCAATCTACGAGTATCCCTGCCCGAGACCGCTCGGGACGAGTTGGCTGCGAAGGTCTCCGCTTAGCCGACTGAATCCGCCCGGCGAAACACTCCTTCGATATCCGCGGCCAAAATCACTCCGGACGTCTTGTCACTGCCCTGCCGATACATAGCTAGCGACCCCATAAAACTATCGCTGACCATTCTTCACTCAACAGTGGTGCAATTCCTTCTCCCTGGGGTCGACTACCTACAAGCACCCGCACCAGCGGCCGCTCGACGGAGAACATTGTCTCTAACCCAACTGAAGCGTGGGCGGTGAGGCAACTCGTTCTGCATGCCATACGCATAAATTCGTGATGCGGACACCTTGTTGTATCCGCGCCCTGCGAGCGGTCGGCCGTTTGGCCGCCGCCTTGCCGCCACGTTTCGGCGAGGACTGCAAACACACGCTCTTCTTCACGATCTCACCCTGCATTGACGCAGGTTCCCGCCCCGGCGGTCGACTGTGTCCGAGAATCCACGCCCCCGGGTGCTTATAAGTTTTGCTGACAGGTCTCCTTTCACCCGATTGACTGCCCGCGGAGACACTACCGTATACCGGTAACACGAAAGAGGGCACAACCATATCACCTGAGATACGTTGAATACCATACCCCCTCCGGAAGTACGTCTGAAAACAGCATCAAACCCCCCAATTGTCACACCACCTGGAGGACACTATTCACCCACAACCCTGCTACCACCCCCGATGTGCGCTAAGCCCCAACCATTGGCGCCGGTCGTACGTTTGTGGCCAACCACGGAACTTTTTTTTGTGGCCAATCACGGACCTTGTCTCTTGTCAGTCACCGTAGCAGTATCTCGAACAAAAAGTAGTGCGCAAGGCTACCGGGTATTGGTATTCGGGGCGTCAGCTAGAAACAAGAGGTTTCGGGCGATGATGTTGTCAGCAGTCAAGCTCTTCATTGTGGCAAGGGCCTATGAGGTGCAATCTTCAGGAGTTTTGACGTCATTGAACTCCTATGGTGATACCTTTAACTAGGACATGCGGTATTTAGGGCGCCGGCGCCTATCCCGTAAGCGCAACGTAACCTGGAAGGCGCGTAGCCCCCCCCCCACATGGGGGGCCGGAGGTCCGCCGGAGGCAAAAAAATAAAATGCGGCACTTGCGTCAACATACGCCCGAAAACCACTTGAAACATGATGATCAGATTCCCGAAACACTTTTTCCGACCACAGCGAAAACAAAAAAGGGCCTCATATTACCTCCGGCGGGAAGGACATGCCCGACAGGGTTTTCGCCTGCAGCGAAAAAGGTTGCGTGAAGCGAAACCTCGCGTTGCGCTGCGCGCGCAACACACCTTCCGACGCCTGTTGCGCTAAACAGCAATGCATCCCAACCCGGAAGTTGCGCCAGCCCGGAAGTTGCGCCTGTGCAGCAGCCGCTTCAAGCTCTGCGGGTAACTGTTCCGCGGCATTGCAGCAAGGCCGGGATATTTGCTGTCATCTCCGCTTTCAGGCGTGGGGTACACCATCACAACCAGTATCCGCGTGGGAATGGAAAAGCAAGCTGGTTACAGACAAACTGCTTTAACATGTTAGCACACACCTTGCCATCACACCCCTTGTCGCTGCTATCACCTCCTTTGTTATCCACCATTGCCATCACAGGCTCCTCTCACCACCTCATGTGCAATCTAGCCGAGGTCTATGAACACTCCTTAGCAAGCATGACTACCGTTAGCAGACCCCCTCGTTATCACCCCCCCTCCCCCCCGTTACCACACTTCCTAGCCGCGGGGCTCCTCATGTTGCCCATCACCTGGGATGCGTTGGATAACACCCCTCCACAACAGCACGCCCGGTTGTTGGTAACATTCTTAACGTCAACAAGCTATCACCGGGGTGTACTTGCTTCCTTCCGTGCCATACGGTAGTTCACTACGCTATGGATACAAATTCTACGATGAAATCCCTGTTGTGTCCGCAGTCGAGCCCAACCGCGAGTTCTGACGAGAAGACCACCTCTCACGGAACAGCTGAGCGTGGTGAAACGCTGGTCCGTTGTATCCCCCAATCACCTGTCTGTAAGTTTATTGTACCACTGCCGTATCGCGTCGCTGCTCTACAGTGACGGCGTGGTGATAAATTCGCAGGCATTCACAATATTGATGTACGGCCCACGTGCTACGCCCAATGTGCCCGTCCGCCTTCAGGACAACATCTTACAGCGCTGTTCAGCGAGGGAGCATGGGGGGGGGTTAAGAGTAATGCCTGCGCCCCATCGAGATCACGCGTGAAGCATCATACCAGCGACAATGCCAAGCGCGGCAGTACACCCCACAGCGTTGAACCATCGCCTCAACCAACCTCGGGCATTAGGCTGACAAAAAATCCGCAAGCAACGCGGGGCGTCAAACGGGGTCCGCCCCAAGTGTTCTTTCCAGAGCTGACTCCCAGAGGTCCCAACCACTGGATCAGAAATATCTAGCAACGCATCTGGAGAAGTCACGACTAAACGTAGCCCGGCAACCACTGACCCGATAGCTATAATAGCAGCAGCGCAAACTGTCTGCTAGCGTGTCCTACCATGCTGCCAGCAGAGTCCCGTGTCGCACGCTCTTTGTGTAGACCCCTCCGAAACAATGCGACGTGGCGGTAATCGAGACCAGTATTACGAATCCAGAATTCGAGCCAACATTCTCCACCACAACGAACAAAAAATATCCTTGCCTCGGTTGTCGTTTCCCTTATAGTCCCCTCCTTTGTACCTGCGACCAGTTGCGCACCTTCAGCACACTTCGGGCTACTGACAGTTTGCTGGTGCTAGCCTACACGGCACATGTCCTCGGAGTGTTAGTGAATGCTGTCATTGTTGAATTGGCTTCACGTAACCCTCTTCGGACCGCAGTCCCGTTTTGGGGACAAACTACTTCGAATTTGAGCGGTTTGCCTCCACGATGGGAGTGCGGTGCTAAAAGGGGATGCAGTACGCGAGCTTTCCGGGTGTGCTGCGACTAGCAGTGCTGCGCCCGCAGTGGGTTTCTCGTTATTTTTCGGGTTCGGTGTTGTGTCGACGATGCTGGTCCTTTCTGAGTCCACCGATACTATTTGGGGGGTTGGTCGTTTCGATTTTGGCCAATCTATCTAGTATGGATAGCTGGCGTGATGCCCACTACCATAAGAAAATAGTGAGAATATTAAAGTCAACTACGATTCTTAAAACCAAAAATAAATGAGTTCGTCTTTGCCACTTCTTGGCCCAGCTTCGTGCCCTACACCTTACGTTAGGTGGAAGGTTGGCGTAGTACACAACGCGTACTCGGGTCGTGCTTGTCGCCGTACGTAGCCACAGCGATTCGCCGTTGTAATAGCAGCAGTGCGGAGGCGTTCTACGATAGAGGTTCACCCTGATTTTTCTAAGGCTCCTCACTTGAGGAGCTCCACGCCCCACCCGAGGACTGACTTCACCAAAAATAAATTGCATGCCCGATGAATAATCCCATGGCCCAAGTATATAGAAACGCCATTTTTCGAAACAAGATAGACATTGCGACGATTTTGGGTCAAAGAACCACCGTCATTCAGAAAACCTTTTAGCAGAAATGTGCTACCGCTATCGTAGAACGCTTCTGCGGCACGCAGCTGTGTACTTCTCTGAGATTAGCTCGTCCATCCTTTTGCTCTGATATCAATATTGTACGTACACCTCTGCTGCGTCTCTAGCTGCTGTGCGACAAAGTACGCATGATACAAATCCAGTCTCCTCGCGTTCGTATGTACGTACCAGGCATCATTCAGACGCACGCGGAATTAAAGTGTTCTCGCACGCACCCAGAAGGCGTCGTACGCGTGTCCGGCAAACTGTCGCCCCTGTCGCGGACATACCCACCGGTTTACTGCTGATATGGCACCATGCCCAACTTGTCGCCGAGCCGTAACACGGAAAACCGACGTATATTCGTCCCATAACTGGTAAGAATGTATCACCCTGCTTCAGTCTTTCGTATTGAAGTACTGGTACTGTAGGTCCATCCACCCATCTGGGTGTCGCAACGATGCCAGCCCCGGGCTGCTGCAAAGTTCAGGTGTGCGGAGGATGGCCACTACGATAGGGATACCCCTTTATTTTGCCTTTTCAGGCAATATTTCTGGTGCTCTCACCTGAGGAACTACCCCCTATTGCACACCTCGGACAGATTGACAGATCATGTAGGTCATCTAGATCATCTATCAATCGTTCTTCACCTGCCGCAGTGAGAGGTTGCGCAGGATCTGCAGAGCACAGATCCATTACAGGAATTATGAGCTATCATAGATCACGCAGATCATACGGGTCCCACCCCACAAAATGAACTAGATCATACATACAAAATCGGGAATATATCTGCCTTGAAATACCTAGATCATGGAGTGGGCATCGAAGTTCTGTCCGCGAGGTGTGCAATATTGTTTGTTTCTACGATATTTTCCGATGAAAATAAAACATTGTACCTGGTACATGGGATTGTTTCTCCGGTTTTCAAGAGCACACTCTTTTTTCAGGCCGTTTTTCGGGTTATGCAGAGCGCCTCAAGTAGGGAAGCTGGGGGGAAATTGCAGGTGTATCCCTACCGCAGCATGCCTGCGTGTCGAAGTGTGTATATCTCGGCTTTCCTGGCGAAGACCCACAATCCGATCTAATGTCCAGCGACCGTGGCGGACAGAGAATACTGTGTAGACGAGCGCGAGAAACTTGGAGAAAAGCTGGCCTTTTGCCGGTGGGTAGGAGGGTTAGCAAAGGGAAGCTTGAGGAAAAGGAGGACTGGGCACCAGAGTGAGTCAGCTCAGTGGAAGACACCCGCAAGGGTGTGAGAGCATGGTGGCCCGGTAGAAACCCTGCGGAAGCAGCGTCTGACGATAAAAAAATGAAACAAGAAAGTGCGGCGTAATTACGTTGCGCCCGAATTGCGTCCGTCGACTTCTATGGATGTTCCATAGAGTGAAAGCCTCCGCTGAAGCTCCCATTGGGACTTCCTAAATTTCCTTTTCACTTCCACCACGATCTTCAGTGCTAATGTTACTCTCGTTGAAGGAAGTTGAATATTTGCCTGAAGGCAAACTATTCATGCACGGATGCCTGCATGTCGGCCAATCTAGAGTTCGCAGTTCCGCCGAAATTATAATTTTGACGATTGAGGATAGGGTATGTCCCTCAAAACATAAGTGCTAGGGCTGTCAACGTCATTTACTCTTTGATTCCGGAGTTGTTAGACTAACAATAATGAACTTGTCCCCGACTTCGGAGTTAAGTATATAATGTTCGTAGTTGTACTATTGTAGACTCTCTACGCCCACCCTAACCCTACCCGCTGTTGTCTAGCAGGCACCTACATTCGGTCGCTATTTCTGGCTCCATCCCCATTTACGGGCACAAAAAAGACGTTCAAGCTCCTCCTATATCGACTTCGGGGAAAACACTGCTGTTCGACGGCGAGGACGTCCATATGCCCCGTTAATATATCTCCAAAAACGCCATTTGCTTCAATCTGGCCCTATCGCCGTGAGGACGGAATGACCTGATATTCCCCAGTATTAATATTTATAGTGTATATTTCCAACGTCAGCGATATGATCCTGTGCGTACCTGTACGGTAGTGTGAATATATTGGCAGCGTGTCGTACGCGTTCCGACGCATGCGTAACTCGAATAGCATGCCTGGGGGATTAACGACATCAGAATAACGTGTATGTCCGGCGGAAGGTAGGGCTATGACGCACCGGCACCCGCAGTGTCTGACGCTTTTTCATGAATGTACACACATATGGCATGTTTTGTGCGCCTGTCACATACCGTCAGCTGTGCATCGTCGGCGTAAAGAGAGGGTTTACATGGTATATTTACAGCTAGCCCCCGCTCGCCCGCAATCGAAGAAACACGCACGTTATGAGAAAACGTATCCAACACTTGTGACTCCTCCCAACTATTGGACGATACTCCGTGGCAGTGGCACCCCCAGCAGCAGCAGCTATAGTAGCAGCACTACGTCCACGATTCGGACGCAGATGTGAACCGCAGAACGTACGAGTTAATCCACCAAACACTCAACATTACTTGGCTCATATTACTGTAACATGTGTAAGTATCATACTTTGAAGTATGCATATGCGTTGCGCATTGCCAGTGCGTTTCGCTTCTGGCCGCGGGTCGTTCCTCACGTTCGCTTCTGGCGGGGCACACAGGGGGCCTGCGTGTATACCACGGCCCACGTGGGGGTCCTGGCCGGGCACAGTGACCCGTGATTTGGGTGTTTAAAGCCACGGAATCTGGCAGGTAACCGCGGGATCCCGTTCCGCCCAGCCAGGGCCAAGCAGGTCCATGAAAACCCCACACTAACTGTTGAAACGGTCTGCACTTTTGCTGTTGTTCTGCTCTTTTCGGAGTAACACATCCCACAGCAGCACTCCAAGCCTAGGCAGCCACGGTACATCAGCCGCGCTTCAAGCTCTTGCCTCTGTGACAGCCACATACGATGATTTTGCGTGTGCGCGGGCGTGCGCGTGTGGGTGTTGGGTGTATGTCATCTTAGCATCCTGCAGCAGTATCATAGGAACCAAGAGCACAGTCAGTATTTTCGAGAGAAGCGCAACCCCAGCGTTTTTCTTGTCGTTTTTTGCTATACTATCTGCTGAATGCCGCTGTGTGCCTGATCAAGTAGTATGACACCGTTTTCGACGATGTGGTAACCTTACGGGTATACAACAGTAGCCACAATTCAAGATATCAGTTTCGTGGCAGCTGCTTACGGCGCTTCTGGTGCGTGTTCGTCCGTGCGAGTATGTGGGCATGCCACTCTGAACACAACGAGCTGGACGAATCACTTCCTGGAAAGTCGTAAGTACCCGCCCAGTACAGCAGTAGCCGTAAAACGGCAGCAACAGTAGAGGTGCAACACCAGCGAACTTCGCTTAGGCTCACATACATGGAACAGCTGTGTTCTCCATTTCCAACCTGGAACACCCCCGGGGTTCAAGACAACCACATCCCGGAGAGGAGCCTTGTACCATAAAAGAAAACTATATCGTAGAACTTGTAGAGACGATATGCAGCGGCGGGAGAGTGTTTACACAGGTCTGACCATCTCTTTTGGAAGGTTAATGAGAACCGAAGATGAACGTTTCGGGCCGCAAAACCAAGTGTCAACCATATGGAGCCGAAACTGGTTATTTTCCCGACTTTTTTTATGGGGTATCAGTTTCCGGACGGCAACCAACCGGAAACAGGGCTCCAGCTTCGGCCAACATCCGTGTCCGAAACTGGCGCCTGGATTTACATGGCCATGGGTTTTCACATATCGTGGGGGGCAACAAGCGTCGAAATATACCGAAAACAGCAGTACCGAGGGGGCGCATATATCTGACAACCAAGCAACAGGACCTGTGCTGCTTGCTGTGTCCCGCTACACCCCCCCGCGTGCCTCACAGGCCTCACCACGAGCCGAAGGGATCGGATTATGATGGCGCCGATCCCCAGAGCCTTTCCACTATTTCCTATCAGCTGCGATGCTAAGCAACAGTACCTTTTCTCGTCGAGGACGAGCGTAGTCGCCGTCTGAGAGGTAGATGTGATGAGCGAGAGCAACACAGGCAGCGAGGAGGAAAATATCGCTTCTCAAGACAACCCTCCTGCTAGTGTGAACCTTACGTGTTGCCTTCGTCGCGAGCACACATATCAACCATCGCCGCGTCTTCCCCGACTGTCTTGATAACGTGCACAGCCCAGCTATGATACTGCGTACGTCCCTGACCATTGCTGGGGGTCATTCCCCACAAAGGGTAGACAACTTTCCTGCAAAAATCAGTGGCATAGGACATGAGGTCTTGTATATATGTACCTGGCGTTACGATGCATACTGGCGAGGTACTGCTTGTACTCGTTGCATTGGAAGAATACCTGACAAGTGATGCCGGGTACCAGGTACGTGATAAATTCGCCGTGACGACCTTTGGTCTTGCAAGTTGAGCTCGGCAAGAGGCAAAACATAGGTCAAGGGAACACGATTCCGTGTGTAGGTGTGCAGTCAGGCCATCTCTTAGGGAAATTGTGAGAACCAAAAAAACAAGGATTTTTCGATTTTTCGGCCCTCACAACCAGAGACGCAGAACTGGCCGACAAACTCGTTCGTTCCCAAGAAGGCTTTAGATTATAGTTGGACAGAAAAACGAGTTCTCACATGTATTCAACAGCCAATAGCGGGAGGAGATAGCAGTTGCTGCGGCGTCATGTACGCGAAGCGCCACCCATAAAATTTCGCTCCCTCCTAGACTACATGGGGTTCGTTGCACCGGAGCATCTCAGGCCACGCAGATGTATGATGCCTGGCGTTTTTTTGTTCGATTCCTCTATCTTCACTGCATGTTCGCGAGTCTTGCCTGTGACAGCAACCCAGACAGCAGGCGTGCTCCTCTCTGTTCACGACTACCGTGCGTTTCGTGCGGTGCAGGCAGCACTCAAGACAGCAGCCGCTGCAGTCAGTACGAGCCACGAGTTCGTGAGTTGTGTGAACGGGGGGAACTCTGATGTTGTACTGTACCGGTACCTGGTACCTGGTACGTAGTTGAGCGGATACCCGCGGCCATGTTAGAACAGTAGTTAGTTTGCACATTGATTTCATCCCACGTGTGCGCCTTCCGCCTTCCTCGTCTCGTGCATGTTTAGGTGCGAAGCTTCGTGCTTCTCAGCCGAATTTTGATTTTATATGTTTTTCCGGATCTTCCTGGGGCTCCACCACCTCAGTGTGACCACCGGCTCCTTGATCATTTGTTGCTGTGATAACACAACATGATGCCAAGAACCAGATATCAGGTACCTGGTATGTGACAGATCCTTGTCATGTCCACAGTACCGAGCGCACCCCAACCCCGCAGACATCATGCCCACACCCCCCAATTCATCAGATCAAAGGTACGTCAGGCCCAAAAGCCAAAACTACCTGGTACACGCGTACTCTGCTGTACATACCTGGTATCTGGTAGGAGGGCCTGCTGCCGTCGACTGCCGGTCTGCACTGCTGACCCATCAACAAGTCGCAACATCTTTCATGTTCAAGGCAAAGCGTCGCGTTCGAAAATTGTAAAGCATTTCCTCATAGAGTGGCTTAAGCTGAGCTGACATACCCGTCAAGCCGAAGACCAAGCAGATCCAGCCCGTGCGTGCTGAGCTTCGTGCCGCGCTACGCCCGCCAAGGATGCGGCCGTCCCCGGATCCCGGTTATTCTTGCGGTTGCCCACTGTTGCGGCACGTGATCCACAGACCTCCAGGTACCGTAAATTTGACACCACAACAATGCTTTCCAACTGGTTGGTCAAGTTGCAGCAGGGCCGTCCGTTCGCGTAGATTCTACTACCCTTGTTCCACCGTGAGCTGGCAACTTGCGTGGTCAAGCCGTTGTCCAGGAAGCCCGACCTGGCACGTCCATCTTGACAAAAATACCAAACACGCCTTCGTCATCTTACCAAACCCCAACATCGCAATCTCGCCGCCTTTCGGATGACTACCAATGGCAATGATGACTACTTTCGGGAGCGACAAAAGCGACGAAAACATACAGCAGTTTTACGCGTACACATTTGACAGATGCCGTATCGCCGTATCGTCGTAGCGCAATTCTTGCAAGGCTCGCGCACAACCTCAGCAACCACGGCAACAGGCTACAAACTTTTAAGTAAGCAGGGTTGCCTTTTGCGCTGACACGTTTCTGACCACTAGTTATCGTTGTGTTTTTGTGCTACAAGTCAACAACTGTTACAGCAGCACAGCACCACCAGCAGCCAGCACCAATACCGACACACGCAACTTTTGGGCATACCAGGTAACGTATTCCAATCTGAGGTCGTGGGGCGCACCCAGTAGTTCGGGTTTGTGGCTTTCTCTACGTAACAAACTGCTGTACACAATCATTTTGCATTTTTTCTGGACATGGCAATTTTCAGTTCATACCGCAAGTCGATCGGGCAGCAGCAGAGAGAGGGGGTATGCCGCCGCCTTTCATACTTTCGACTCTGTACTCTGTCCACTGCAGCATTGGATCGTTTCCGTACATGTACGTGTACTTCCTACTCCACCCCTCTTGTTGCCCTGATTAATGTTTTTTGCCAAATATTGGGTGGCACGCTCATACATTTGCCTCGAGTCGTGCCTCCAACCTTCGCTTGATCACCTGGTCGGCGTTGTTGGTCGTTGTCTTCATGGCCACAGACTTGATGCTACAGAGTAGTCGCACAGCTACTACTACTGTAGACAATCAACCCTTCCGGGACTTCAGGGGGGCAAGCGTCGGACGAAATGTGGACTCGAGCATTGGCAACACGAATAAGCCGATGATGCTGAGGTATACATGGAGAAGGTGTCCGAAGTGCAAAGAAAGTGAGGAGATCTAAGACACACGAACAGCACCATGTTGCTCCTACAGTACAGTAATTCCTACCAGGTACCAGGTATTATACGTACCAGGTATGATATAGTATCTTGTTGTATTTTGTCTTCCTACGAGTACTGGTGTACATAACGCCGCACTTTTCATAACTGTTGGTCGATCCAATAAAGGTTGTGGGTTACTACAGCAGTAGTAAAAAATGGCAAACCTGTGCCTCAGTATGAAACGTCAGGTTACACAAACCAGCCCCTGCGGGTGAACGGGGCGGTGGCGGGGGGGATTGGCGGGACCAAGGAAATAAACTATCGCGTGTGGCTAAAGTCAAAGGGTGCGTACGCCGGAGTATTTATACGAAGCGAAACAGCCGAACAAAAACGGCCTGAATTGCACGAAAAAAGCGGAACTATTATTAGGAAGATCGTACAAAATACTGCACATCATTTTAACCCCTTTGGAACCGCAGTCCCGAATTGGGGGCAAACTACTTGAAGTTTGACTGGTTTGTCCCCACATTTGGGCCTGCGGTTCTAAAAGGGATAAAGAAAATTAAAATTTGGAAATTCAGTAAAAACGGGATGTAGACGAGACATATTACGCAGCTGCTTGCAAAGTTGAGTATCAACTATGTAATCAGTCGAACTCACAGCTAGCTGACGTATTTCATCATTTTATACTCCTTTCCTTTCCTTCCCTTCCCTTCCCTTTCCTTTCCTTTCCTTTCCTTTCCTTTCCTTTCCTTTCCTTTCCTTTCCTTTCCTTTCCTTTCCTTTCCTTTCCTTTCCTTTCCTTTCCTTTCCTTCCCTTCCCTTTCCTTTCCTTTCCTTTCCTTTCCTTTCCTTTCCTTTCCTTTCCTTTCCTTCCCTTTCCTTTCCTTTCCTTTCCTTTCCTTTCCTTTCCTTTCCTTTCCTTTCCTTTCCTTTCCTTTCCTTTCCTTTCCTTTCCTTTCCTTTCCTTTCCTTTCCTTTCCTTTCCTTTCCTTTCCTTTCCTTTCCTTTCCTTTCCTTTCCTTTCCTTTCCTTTCCTTTCCTTTCCTTTCCTTTCCTTTCCTTTCCTTTCCTTTCCTTTCCTTTCCTTTCCTTTCCTTTCCTTTCCTTTCCTTTTCTTTCCTTTCCTTTCCTTTCCTTTCCTTTCCTTTCCTTTCCTTTCCTTTCCTTTCCTTTCCTTTCCTTTCCTTTCCTTTCCTTTCCTTTCCTTTCCTTTCCTTTCCTTTCCTTTCCTTTCCTTTCCTTTCCTTTCCTTTTCTTTCCTTTCCTTTCCTTTCCTTTCTTTTCCTTTCCTTTCCAAAAATTATGATAAGCCGTTCGCGCGTATTCTGTATGTATTTCCTTGTCAAGGATATAGGCCAGTGACTCCCCTCGATGCTGCCCGGGTCAACAGGACAATATACATACCAGGGTAATAATGATGTGCACTTTTTGTATTACTACCGTAGAAAAATATACGACCAAAAACCAGAAAACGGAAAACTATTGAGCTAGGTGGTGGCGAGAATTGCAGCAAACCACTTCGATTTGCCTTGAAAAGTTTTAATGTCGATACGCTGCGTTGGGATCTCCCGTACCTAAGTTGATTAGCAGGGGCAAGGAACGCCGTAAACCTCTCGTCCATTTTATGTAACCCACCGAAGGGACAGAGAGATCTTTTTACGGGGGATCATTGTTAATAGGACCAAATATTTTTGGTAAAAAAACAAATGCGAAATATAAAGGTTTTTGTGTGCATCGTAGGTCCTATTTACTACGGTGCCCCGTAATAGTTGGACCCGACCGGGTTAGTTCATAAGGTTTTCCTCATATTCATCCCACCGGTACGCGTGCTGGCGTTGATTTTCGCTAAGCACGATAGCCCGTCGTCGCCTTCGAAGTCCCCTACCAACAGTGAGCACCGTTGGGAAGTATCGTAGGGTTACAGCGGCGAAGCCCAGTCACACGAGCGACGCATTCGAGGCTGGGTGCCTCTGAACGCTCGCCGCTAATGTTTTGTGAAGTTCCGGTTGTGCCGCGCCGATTCGCATTGGGTGGTACAGGTGGTTAATCTGGCGATGCTGGCCTTCAGGGCCGGCCCAATACAGGCAGATCTGCCAGCGAGAAACTAAGAGTATATTTTCCACCCTCAAAAGGGGCGAGAGAATCCTGTCCAACGTGTCTGGTGCATCATCCCCATGGCTCAACCAACCTACCCCGCGAACCGTTTGACGGCCGGTGATTTCTCCATTTCAAGCTCTTGAAGTGGTGCCTAAGCATCGTCCTGGGTGGCGTGGTACAAGAGGGGTCGCACTGCGCCACCCCCGCCTGTAAAAAAAATCGACAGGCCAGCATTGCTGTCGTCGGGGTGGGCACAGGGCTTGCAGTGTCTCAAGGAAAAACGCGGATGCGTGCGTCCGCGCCGGGCTTGTCCGAAGGCAGGCCCGAGTACAGGAGCTCATTACGCCAAGAGGGGGGAGGCACCCGAAAGTGTGTCGCAGGAAAAGCAGGGACCATCTGGAAGGACGTAGTATGAATAGGAGCCTGTTCAACCAAGCGAACGCTTCTCCTACTGCAGATGACTTTCTCGTTGGTGCCGACCTTCACGCGGTAGCGGATGGCCGGGGGCCTGGTGTATAGTCGGCGTGGCGGAGTTCCGGACCACTGTGATCAACATGTACATCGACGAGCTTTCGCGAAAGTCGTCGACGCCGTCTGTCGGGTCGTGGTGTGGCGATGCCGGCGGGGTCTGCCGGTGCCCAATGCCACGGAGATCAAGAGTACGTGCATTGTCGCAACAAGTGCCCCCGACGCCAGAAGCAGCAGAAGCAGCAGCAGCCCTCGAACCGGGACAATGGAAATAACGGTCACCCTCCGCCAAAGTGGTGCTCCCTATACAAGACGACTTAGCATAGTGACGCTGAGTGCCTTGAACAGCAGGCGCAACGACAAGCTCAGGCACACTTCGCCACCCTGGGGAGCGCCCGACTTGCCGATGGCAACGACTCTGGCGCGCCTACGTTCGGTCTCTCTTACTCCGCCGTCGGGGGGTCTGCGGCTGCGGCTGCGGCGTCCGCGGCGCCATCGGTGGCTGCGGAGATAACCATCCCTCTCAGCCCGCCCACGTGCGGCTTGTCATACTCCGCCGTCGGGGAGTCTGCGCCTGGCACGGCAGCATCCACAATGCAACCGGCGGCTGCGGAGACTGCCATCGAACTCTGCCTTCCTATGTCGCAACGCCTCAAGAACCAGCGCGATTACACACCGGGGCAGTTCGCAGCGACGTCAACTGTTTTAACGACCTCCAGGCCCGGCGACGGATATAAGATTACAATGATGGTGGATAGTGGTTCGTCAGGGCACTCCTTCCTGTTTGTGATTCCTGGTTTGCAGGGCCTGATGCACGACTACTTCTCCCTCACCGTTTCTTACAAAATCGCCACGACCGGGCAATACGTGCTTGAGGGTATCGCAACGAGCCCCGTTCGCGGACATGTTACTGATGTGAACGGTGCCAAGAGGCGGTTTACATTCCCGGTGGTTGTGGTGCCTGGTCTTGGGAGAAACATGTTCTCTGTTGCGATGTCGCCAGCCGCGGGTATCGTTTTTGTGTTCGACCCTGTTCGACCGTGGCTGGGAATGGGGGGAGTAGTTCTGTCGATGGCTTGGCTTGGGGACGATCAGACGCTCTACTCATTCTCCATGGACTTGGTTCGCGACTCCGATGGCGCAGCTGTGCGCGTCGAGTATGTGGATCTGTGGCATCGCCGCATGGGGCATGTTGACAGCAAGAGCATGGCGGCGCTGCGGAAAGTACCGGACAATGGGTCGAGTACGACGGAGTTGTCGCGGCGTGCGATGTTTGTGCAATCGGGAAAAGTGCACAACAAAATCACCCCAAACAGGCGTCTCACGACGTGCAACGACCTTTCCAGCTCGTCACCTCCGATCTCATGGGACCCATAAATCATGAGTTGCTGGGTGGCTTCCGGTACGCCAACAAGTTCGTTGATCGGCATACGAAGTGGGCAAAAATAGTGCTTCTCAAAGCGAAGGGGGACACTATCAACGCACTCCGGCTGTTTGTCCAAACGGTCGTGATCCCGGATGGGTGGCGCCTACGGCGCCTTAAAACGGATAAAGGTACAGAGTACACGGCTTTGGTGTTCCGCCAGTACTGTCGCGAAATTGGCGTGAAACTTGAATTCGCTTCCACCAACACTCCTCAGCAGATTGGAGCCAACAAGAGAATGGGTCATCAGGTGCGCTTTGAACACGCACAAGACCTGAATTGAACGAACGACTGGCTCACATTTTAGGGAACCCTAGGCGGGTGCTAAGGCAGGGGTATACATACCACATACACATTATGACATTCCTCGCGTGTATTGTAAGCGAAGCCCGATACACAATCAAATGGGCTCGCAGAAAACCAATGCCACTCTGGGCGGAAATGTAAGGAACGTTTAAACATCTACCAGGTATATGGGTGCCAAGCATTCCTTATACATTGGCAACCAGAGATGTATGTTATACATACACATCGGATGCAAATATGGTTTGAGTAGATCCTCGGTCGACATGCCCCATTTGTGGAGAGTGTTTGGGCTGCACCATAGAGCAATGGAGGCGTTCTACGATCGTAGAGGTTCATCCTATTTTTTCGTAGGCTCGTATGTCCCCCCAAGGTATAATGCGAAATTCAACGGGGAAAACCATGTCAATACGACCGGCGGGATGTTTGTGGTATGCGGTGGCTTGATACGGGTCTGCGGATATTGGGGGTTTGATATGTTGTGGGGTTTCGTATTATGTGTCGGGGCATTATTTAGCATGCCTCGTGGATGGAGGGATGGAGCTGCTCCTCCGGGAGCAGTCGATGGTGTTAATGATACGGCCCAGGCTTTGATGTTAATGATACTGCCTCTCTATATGTGAGTGGTGCAGCCGGTGACAATCTTGGTGCGGCTTACCTCCTGTGTGTGGTTTATGTGGTGGGGTCTCTGACAGAAAGGTATTGATCCACCTGGTGTGTGTTGTGTTTGGTTTATTGTAACTAGTATTTTATTTGCTCCTCCTCAACGATCATGGTGTAGACCACGCGTGTATCACGTGCACGCGTCCGACAGCTTCTGTGATCAAACACGATATCGTGTGACTCCGGGCCCGGAGGACGCTGAAGGGTTATACTGTGTTAGAGGAGAGCACCTACTGGTGGAAGGGCGTCTGTGGTGGTATGGCGCAAATGGAGGAGCTGCTTGATATGGATGCGCAGCAGGAACGACGACATGGAGCCGGCGGACCACAGCAGCAGCAGCGGTGGCAGTATCAACAGCAGCAGCAGCAGCGGTCGTATGGACAACAACAACCACAGCAACAGCAGCAGCGGCAATACAGTGGCACCGCGGAGCAGCATCATCGGCGGCAGTATGGAGGCCGAGGGCAGCAACAGCCTCAGCCTCAACAGCAGCAACGCTGGGGTGGAGGCCAGAATTATCATCATCAGCAGCAGCAGCAGCAGCAGCAGCAACGGCGGCAGCCACATGCGGCTTCGGAGTGGTGCACTGGGGCGGCTGGTAACACCGATCGCGTGTGGTATCAGCCTGAGTCCCCTCCACCTGCAGCAGCGTCGATGTACGGATCCTACATGTGCGCTCGGTGTGGCGCCCGAGGGCATAGGGATGTGATTTGCCGTGCACCCAACAGTGTGTGCGACGACTTCATATTTCATGGTCGCATGGCCAGGCCGTATATCACTGCCCAGCCTGCTGTCGTTTACGCGCCGAACTACTACAGTACACCGCAGGCTGGAACGCCGGCGCCCCAGCAGCCACGGGTGGAGCTGACAGCGACGAGCTCGGCAACGAGCTACTCAACCGATGTGATGTGGAGTTACCGACGCGAGCCTCCACCGAACGAGCTCTGTGATGCTGAAGAGCCGCGTGTAACGTCTGTGCTGCAGCAGGATTACCCTGAGGTCGTCGACCTTGGTGTTGCTTTGTCCGACGTGATGGATCTCGGTGATGCTAAGCCTGAGGAGGTGGATCTTGTTGTTGCTTTATCCGGCGTGGTGGATCTCGGTGATGTTGAGCCTGAGGAGGTGGAGCTTGGTGTTGCCGTGTCCGAGGTGGTGGAGCTTGGTCTTGCTGTGTCCGAGGTGGAGCTTGGTGTTGCTTTGTCCGACATGGTGGAGCTCGGTGATGCTAAGCCCGAGGTGGAGCTTGGTGTTGCCGTGTTCGAGGTGGTGGAGCTTGGTCTTGCTTTGTCCGACTTGATGGATCTCGGTGATGCTAACCCTGAGGAGGTGGACCTTGGTGTTGCTGTGTCCGAGGTGGTGGGCCTTGGTTATGCTGAGCCTGAGGTCGTGAAGCTTGGTGGTGCTGTGTCCGAGGTGCGCAACTCCGGTCAGAAGGGGGGGTCAACGTACCCCTTCGACCGGGGGAAACTCATATGGGCGAGGCTGGCACCGAGTGGCTGGGAATACGGATCTGGCTCGGTTTGGGGGGGGTATGGTGGCAGATGGGGAAACGGGGATTACGAGGGGGCGGGGACTAGCAGCGGCAGCAGCAGCGGCAAGCGAGATTTCCCGTTCGACCCTGGGAAACAGGCATGTAATATTTTTCCAGTGTCACCCACTTTAGTTTTGGTGGACTGGATCTTTTTTGTTTGTTCCTTTTTTTTTGTCCTTTTCTGTGCTTTCTTCGTGTTTGGCTGGTATGTTCTCAAATGAAGTGTGCAATATTACGGAAGGCGTGGTGTACCTGATACCTGGTATGTCTTATATGACAGAAACATTTCCACCGGAGCTGCTGTTCACGTACTCGTATATTAACCAGAGGGTATGAGGGAACCGTACCACGTCTGCTACCTGATTCCATACTGCTGTGTCTACCCAGGCCGCGAGTTGTAATGGCAAAACGGACGTACCTGCGTTGCCAATTTACCCACTTGAATATGAGGAAGACGAACTATGAATAGAAATCGGTACTGACGTTGTCTTGCCACTATGTTTCGAGTGAAATCATGAGGGGGGTTTTGATGGCATGATTCTACTCGTAGACATAGTGCATAATGATGTGACTCGTTATCTAACGAGTAACCTCGGTTTCTGGCACGAGCTGGCTTGATTTTTGACGCTGACCCACCCGATACTGCCCACTGCACCCTGCGGCTTTGCGAGATGTAGTCCATGTCGCGGCAACATGGAGCCGCGGCGGAAGACAAGTGTCGCATCCGTATTGTAGGGAGCAGGAGACGGAGGTTGAGAGGTGGGGTTGTGGGGTGTTTGGACGTGAGTTTGTTTATTTTTATTTCATGGTTGAGGTATTTTGGAGTCGTAATGACATCGCAACTTTTTGATGAGTGCTTTGTCGTCTACCGAGCAGGGGGGGGAATAGTAGCTGTACTCGGTAACACGACGAAGCCTTTCTATCGCAGATAGTGGACTTCAGTTGGAGTGTCATAGTAGCTGTACTCGGTAACACGACGAAGACTTTCTATCGCAGATGGTGCAGTTCAGTTGGAGTGAGCTCATAAGTGGATGCGGGCCATGCACGCAAGGGTACTGACCGGAGGTCTGTCTCTGGTGGAGTGATTTTGTGCACGGATGTCTGTTCATCACTTTCCTCTACTGGATGTAGATGTCTAAGGCATGTGTTTAACGGGGAGTCTGAGATCAACACGTACGGTCGGCAGAGCAGCATGCCGATTTTCTAATCAAACCGTTGCCCGTTGAGATGTTTCGTTTTGGGCTTGACTTTGTGATGAATTTGTGGTGATTTCTTTCGTTTATTTCTTGGTTTCGGATATTTTGGGGTGTTGGGTGATGAGAACGGAGAAGAGTGTTTTTTAGGGAATTGGAGAAAGTATTGGGATGTACTCATGCGTTGAGTAATGTTAATACGCCAATAGGGTATGCCGATGGTCTTGATGAATTGTGCCGTACCCGTTGGCTATTGGTTAAGTATGCACAACGTACAGGGGACCCAAAATTACTAGTATCCATAGTACTTTTAAATTCAGATGCAGTTTGTTGTTGACTTTTGCATACTCCCGGCGTGAGCACCTACTAATAGCAGGGGGGCTATTATAGTTCGATTTGAGATGTCTTACGTCAGAGACGTTCTGTTGTTCTACTATTTCAGAGTGCGAAACAGGGGGGCCGATACTATCGGGCGGTACGACATCTATGTGAAGACGGTGTTATTGATTTTTTTTTAAGGTTTTACCAACATACTTACGTTTGTTGGATTTTTTTCCTTCTCATAGTTACTGTCTTGATATATTTTTGGAGGTCTCTACTGGAATCGATATTGAGAGATTTTGTATCGGGATTGCCGTTTTACATTGATTGGCGATTCTGAAGGTTGGATTTTGGGACTACCGTTTTACCTTGGCAACGATGCAGGATGGAATTTGGGGCTGCCGTTTTACCTGGCAATTAATTGGTGATAAGATATTCGAGACCTATCGTATCGAGCACCGAATAGGGGGGCTGTTTGTGGTATGCGGTAGCTTGATACGGGTCTGCGGATATTGGGGGTTTCATATGTTGTGGGGTTTCGTATTATGTGTCGGGGCATTATTTAGCATGCCTCGTGGATGGAGGGATGGAGCTGCTCCTCCGGGAGCAGTCGGTGATGTTAATGATACGGCCCAGGCTTTGATGTTAATGATACTGCCTGTCTATATGTGAGTGGTGCAGCCGGTGACAATCTTGGTGCGGCTTACCTCCTGTGTGTGGTTTATGTGGTGGGGTCTCTGACAGAAAGGTATTGATCCACCTGGTGTGTGTTGTGTTTGGTTTATTGTAACTAGTATTTTATTTGCTCCTCCTCAACGATCATGGTGTAGACCACGCGTGTATCACGTGCACGCGTCCGACAGCTTCTGTGATCAAACACGGGACACGGATCTCGTACGTGCCCAATATGCCCGACAACGTAGAGCACAAGATACATACTCATCCTTCGACTGGCTCCTGGTAAGGACGCCGTGGAGACTCAGAAAGTTTTATCCCGCCAAATATGTGAGGCCTCTATCGCAAAACGCATCAATGACACGGTAGGGGTGATCGTTTAGTGTTTTCTGAAACTCCTCATTATATCACCCGACACATGACTCCGAAGAACCGTGTTCGCACAACTCGTCTATCAATATATGTGGTCATCTCCTAGAATAAATAGACTAGTATAATTAATTGTCAATCTGACCGGTATACTATAGTTGCTCACTTGAGGAGCTCGGCTGGCCAGAAAATATCGAGGCCAGAAATGAAGTATCTACCTTGGTTTGAGTCCTTAATCAAGTATAAGCCCGACCATAGCACCGCTCGCTAGGACGTTTGGACACGCGTGCCACCGCCGGCAGAGAAGGGTAGTGCTGACCCTTTATATGCACGCATTCTGAAATATCCCGAGGGCCTGGTGGTCTTGACGGTAATGACCAGCGACACTAGTGCTGCCGCTGTGTGCGTGCTGCGTGATCCCGAGGGCCTGATCTTGCCGATGATAAGGGCGAGCGACACAGCATAGCACAGACAGAGGAGGTCCATGCTGCACCTGTATTGTGTCGAATTGTCCCGAGGGCCTGATCGTGCCTACGACGAAGACCAGCGATAGAGTATACTTGAACAAGTAGTTATAATACAGGACGCCTACTACCGAAACCTAATCACACAAAGAAAGCCAGACTGAGATTAGTGACGGCGGGTCGGACTCGGTTTTCCTTGTTGCTTCGTTTTGTACAATGCACCTGGTGTGTTTTATTAGTGCAGGCCCACAGTACTGCAGTTGCTCATAATGCCTTTTAGTTTGTTGCATCCCGGATGTAGGAGTGGGGTTTGGTTGGTTTTGGAATTAATAGGGTGGTTTCGTATTACGCAGTGTATGTGAGGAGGAACGTGTCGTCAACGTGGCGTGAACGTCGGTACCTTGAAACGACTCACTTACTCGGAGTCATGTCAGTACCTTCAAACGTGGCGTGAACGTCAGTGCCTTCAAACGGCTTACTTACGCGGAGTCACGTCAGTACTTAGGGGGTTGGCGTGAAGGTGGCGTGGACGTCAGTGCCTTCAAATTACTCGGAGTCATGCCAGTACCTTCAAACGTGGCGTGCACGTCAGTACCTTCAAACGACTTACTTACTCGGAGTCACGTCAGTACCTTCAAACGTGGCGCGAACGTCAGTGCCCTCTAACGACTTACTTACTCGGAGTCATGGCAGTACCTTCAAACGTGGCGTGAACGTCAGTGCCTTCAAACGGCTTACTTACGCGGAGTCATGGCAGTACCTTCAAACGTGGTGTGAACGTCTGAACCTTCAAACGACTTACTTACTTGGAGTCAAACGTCAGTATCTTCAAACGACCACAGTAGGTGTGCACCAAACGTTCCTGAGCGAAGTTTCACACAGAGCTTGCAAAAATGATTCAGCCTGGCTTTCTTTGTGTGATTAGGTTTCGGTAGTAGGTGTCCTGTATTATAACTACTTGTTCAAGTATAATACTCTATCGCTGGTCTTCGTCGTAGGCACGATCAGGCCCTCGGGACAATTCGGCACAATACAGGTGCAGCATGGACCTCCTCTGTCTGTGCTATGCTGTGTCGCTCGCCCTTATCATCGGCACGATCAGGCCCTCGGGATCACGCAGCACGCACACAGCGGCAACACTAGTGTCGCTGGTCATTACCGTCAAGACCACCAGGCCCTCGGGATATTTCAGAACGCGTGCATATAAAGGGTCAGCACTACCCTTCTCTGCCGGCGGTGGCACGCGTTGGGAAGCCGCACGCCCAAGTCCGGCCGAGGTACAGTGATGGAGAGTCATCCGGCAAGTTATTCATGGAAACGACAATCGAGTCGACAATGACATACTAATAAGACCAGGCTGCCGTTTACTTTTTCTTGCTTCGGTGCGGAACCTGTTTGTGGTTTTTCGTGATCTTACAGCAGTACCGCCCGTTTCGTTTCGTTTCGTTTCGTCTACGCTTGGAAGTTCAGAAGATATATCGTAGCTATATACTTCGAAGTAGTGGGAAGGGGGTAGAAGAGCCTGCTATGTGCCCCCGGATCTGAGTTACGAGTTGGAAGGAGAGAGAGAAGAAGATGTGCGAAGATAATGAATGGGATGAAAAAAAAAAAAAAAAAACAAACAAACAAAAAAAAAAACAAAAAAAAAAAAAAAGTATCTGATAAACAGATGAACAAGCTGTTGTTTCATTGGGTGATACGGCCCGAAAACACGTACACACAGCAGTAGTACAAGTACTACAATACAGCAGCATCATCAGAAGCAAAATAATTACCCCGGAAATGACATAAAAAATCGCCAAATCGTCCAACTTGGGCCTTGAGGCCTGGTAGTCTATATATAGCGAGACGGTTGTCGGGGTACAAAACGGGCCAGGATTGACGATACTGCACTCCTCGCCAAAAGTTCGAAAGAGCCGACCCGAAAGTGATATATATATCCCGAAAACACCAGACCCGGTGCAGTCGCCAGTCTCATCAATCTCCAACTCCTAACCAAGAATTCGGTCCGAAGACAGCGGCCGGGAAAACATTAACCTGTCAGTAGAGTCCGGGCTATCTGCCATAATAACCAAGAGTAAAGCACTACGAGTATATTGGGGGAATAACTAATCTTGAGCGATCTTTCGACCGATCGTACTTGCCCTTGCCTGTACTGCTCTGTGTGTTCGTGTGTGCGTGTAGCATGCCAATTTCTGTGCGCTATTTATACGAAATAATTTAATCTCCACACACTTTTCACAACCCCGATGGTATTCGTTTTATAGCTGGTTTATGTATCATTGTTCTGCTGTGCCATTTGAATTGTGCCAAAGTGCCATTTCATTTGTCCCATTCAAAGTGTGCCATTTTGAATGTGCGATATTTAGAACCGCAGTCCCGTTTTGGGTACAAACCACCCAAATCTCAAGTAAATTGTGCCCAAAAGCGGGACTGCGGTCCGAAAAGAGTTGACCGTCTCGGGGCTTCAGAAAGGAAAACATGACGATAATCAGTACCAGGTAACAATTTCGCCGACAGCCACTGCGTGATTGGGGGGCGATACAAAATTGGAGCCCGGGGTGCAATACCTGGAGTCGTACGAGACGGGCGTAGCATGATCCTGACCGTACGCGTGAGAGCTCACGCTACTCGTAGACGGCTGATAACACCAAAGTTACCAACCGGGGTAGCATGGTCCTGACCGCACGCGTGAGAGCTCACGCTACTCGTAGACGGCTCTGATAACACCATAGTTACCAACCATTGTTTTGGTCGCTATCTTCAACACCCACAGGGGTTAATGGCACTTTCGGGCAAAATATATCAGAGCACTGGGTTTGCAGTCTTGTGAAAAATATAGTCCGCTTTTTTTCCAGTCGCACTACTCGTACTATTTCTGGTAAAAGTTCGACGTTTCACAACTCTCTACGGAAAATTTCATTTCTCCAGCAGCTTTAATGCTCGAACTCCCCGAACTAACCCCCCCACGCCAGCTGCAGCGAGCTACTGCAAGCACTGCATGCAGTAGAAGGCGAACCTTCCCCGGCCTCTACTACGGGGGACCATAGTAAATACCGGTAGGACCTACTATTGTTAGTGAAAATAGCGATATATATATAGGTTTTAGAGTAACTTAGGTCCTATTTAATATGGTCCCCCGTATTAGTTCGACCGCCCGTAGCATCCTACGCGGCCAAAGCGGGTCCACTCTATTGTTTTCTTTTTGTGTTGGAGGAAGTGCAATTTACTTCCACCACACTGCTGCTGTGGAAGTAAATATTTAACTGATGAAACGAAATGATTACTTCTTCCATGAGCGTAAAACCGCTTCTTCCATGGTCACTTCCAAGTTTACTCTGAAAGCAAAAAATGGAAGTGAATTACACTTCCTCCATGGACGTTTTTTCTCCCATCCATGGAAGTATGTCGAGACTTCCACTGTTATTGGGAGTGGAAGCCTCCACCAACTTCCACCAACTTCCACCAACTAACTGGAGCTTCCACAACAACCACGTGTCGTGGAAGCTACCGTTAGCATGTTTGCGGAAGTGTGTGTTCAGGTAGGACAGAGGAGGTGAAGCCCCTTCTCGTCATGGTGTTGGTGTGTTATGTGGACGAGGTAAACTAAGTCGCGGTTTTGGCGTGTTTTGGAGACGACTAGCCCAGCAACGAGTTGACTGCAGTGCCGGCCACTGCCATCCCACGACCGCAAGCAGCAGCACAGCAAGCGGCTGCTAGATGGTGCAAGCCGCAGCCGCAGCTAGGAGCAGCATTTAATTTAGCTTGAGCAACAAAAAAGAAACTGCCAGCACCAGCACCAGCTTCCATTTTTCTACTGCTGCTGCCGCTGTTGTTGCTGCTGCTGCTGCGCTTGGCCTACGCTCGTCACAGCGCCGGCGCGCCCCGCTCCACCGCCGTCGCCGTCGTTCTGCAGCACTGCTGCTGTTGCTGTTGCTGTTGCTGCTGCTGCTGCTGCTGCTGCTGCTGCTACCGCAGTATGGAGGAATTGAAATGGTACGCGGGCTGTATGTAGTTTCTTCCATGGTATTTTCGTTGCGCCCATTTACTTCCATGAAAAACAAATCCATGGAAGTAAACTCAAAAGCCTAATAATGTGGAGGTCGGCAAAGAAGAGTGTAGACACAAAGTACACCCTGAATGATCAAATACTTTATGCTGAGCTCTTAAGTTTCGTGATGCAAACACAGCAATAATGGCTGCCTTCCCCTGCAGATCCAAGGATCCCGTCGCCTCCTACATAAGAGGCCACAACAAGCAAGCTATGCGTTGATCGGGAGATGGCCCAGGGTCTAGAATGGAGGTATGCCGTGTCCGATAAGGAGTCGTGATGCTGGTATGTCGTTATTGTGCCAGAAATAGCTTTGCTGTTGTAAAAAATAACGAAACATATTAAATTTAGAACACGCAAGCACTAGTTTTTGTTTTGACCGAAAGGCCCCCTTAATTAAGAATTGGCAGTGATCGTGGGACTGCCGGCCAGTACAATGTGAATACTGGCTGTACCACACTAGAGTACACTCTTAAGATCACGGACAGCGGGAGACTTTGTATCCCTGGACAGGTCTGCTTCTTGAGTCGGTACTCGTTGGTACTCACATTGTTGTTCGCTTAGAGATAGAAGAGCAGTTTTTTTCTTTTCGTGCACGACGGAGACTAAGACCACGCTCGTGCCTCTCTTGACAACCCCTGCTCGGAGTTGGCCTGAAAAGCGTCTCCCCGCCGGCGGTAGCTCCAATTTCGCCCGTCGCTCGAGCTGTCCTTCCCCTTGCCCCGGTTTGGCCGACGTCCAGCCCCGTTTCGCCGAAATGTGTTCCGGCCGTGATCTGAAATATGTCCGCGGCGGGCCCTGCCGTCATGGCCGGCCGAGACTCCTCCCATGCTTGGGCGCCGGCGGTCCCGGTCGTCATCGCGGCGGTGGGAGCTGTCGCGGGCCCCAGAGCTATCGGGGACTCCCGGGTGTTGGTGCCCGGGGGTTCGGTGGGCCCGGTCGTCCGAGAGGGACTTGGGCCTGTCCCGAGCCCTCTCCGACGTCCGGGAGCAGGTGTCCCTGGTCGCCGGGATCGAACTGGCGCTTGCAGTGGCTAATGACCAGAGCCATTGTGTACTCTCGGCGTTGCTGGGCCTTCCAGGAGTCGTCCGCTATGTCGAGTCAAGCGCCGGAGTCGGCGAGCGGCAAAGACCACCCTTGCTGCCACCTCAAGGGGGAAGCACGAGTTGAGTTCGGCGGCCATGCAGGCGACACTCCCCTGGAAGATATCCAGGTCCGCGGTACGCTTGATCCGGGCATCGACCGCGATCGCGCTAGGAGGGAGCGAGTCGGAGGTGCCAAGTCCGGGGGCTGGAGTGGCCGTCGTCGCGGTCGCGGCGAGCGGAAGGCGCCCGGCTGAAGTCTCCGTCTCGGCAACACGACGGGTCTTCGTGCTGCTGTCCGCCCGGGCAGCCCGCAGAGCTTCCCTGGCGCGGGAAATGGAGCCCTGGGCGCGGGAAGCGGAGCGCGCGGCGTCCACGGAGACCGCGACGGCAGCCTTCGAGGCGCTATCGACGGTCTCCGAGGCTTTGGTAGCGTCGGCGGCGGTGCGAGCGGCCGCTGATGCCTCTTGTTCGGCCGCCGTGAGCGCTTGCCCCCGGCGGCGGGCGGTTGTCGCCGAGGCCGCCCCGAGGGGCTCAATGGCGGTCAAGGCCAGTCCTCCTGCCGACGACGTCACTTGTTAAGATCGCGGACAGCGGGAGATTTTGTATCTCTGGACAGGTCTGCCTATTAAAGGATCGTTCTTATCGGAGAGCTTTTTTTCCAAGTTTTCGACATTTTTTTCGCGCAATTTTTCACTCTTCCATATTTTCCTGTTTTTTTTTCCAAATATTGGAATGTTAACGAACTTGATATTTTTGCTTCTGGAGAATTTCACGAATAATGACAGAATGCCTCCGTATATCGATACATATCTCCAATTATTTCCAAACTTTGGAAATTATGGAAAAAACCCTCTCCGATAAGAAGGAATTAAGTCGGTACTCGTTGTTACTCACGTTGTTGTGCGCTTAGAGATAGAAGAGCAGCTTCATTCCTTTCGCTCACGACGGAGACTGAGCTCGTACCTCTCTGTAAAACCCCTGGTTTTCTACCTAAGATGCGCCTTCCAAGTACTACAAATACGATCCCAGTGCCTAAACCCAGGTAATTACCGGGCTTTTAACCTCATACAAAGCAGGATAATATCAGCACCTCTATTATTGGCGGTGTTGGAGACATGGAATGGAGAGATAAACAATAAGCTGTACCTGGTAGTAGGTTTTGAATCGCAACCAATTCATCCGACCCAATCGTGCGATTCAATCGACATCGAAATCACTAAACGGGTGCGGCTGTGTTGTGGTCCATTGATGACGCATTTTACTGGCTAGCTTGGCCCTCTACGGCTAAGAAGGCCAGAGTGGGGGGTGGTTCGACCCGCTTGCTCGCAATTACTGCAAATTCAAGCGGGGCCCTTATCGTATTAAAAATTGAATCAATGAAATGGCTTCACCGAAATCGATTTGAACTCAGTCGAGTTTTCGTTCCCATGCACAGCCTCCCTAGAGATAGTATCACATTTAGCGTTATGTTAGCGTTTAGCGCAAACAGCGCCGCCCTCTCTTGGACAAGACTCTCCTCGGCATTTTACTCCTAGTGGGGCCATCTGTTCCGCTTCACGACAAGGTTGTTGCGTATACTTGAGCTCTGCAGTTGAACTTTCGGCTGTTTCGTTGTCAGGCGTCGGGTTTTATAAAATTGTGAAATACGTCAGCTAGCTGTGAGTTCGACCGATGGGTTTGTAGCCGTTCGCACCTGACCGGCCAACGCGCTTGGGCACTTTAGTATTGTGAATGAATGCGGCATTCCTGGTTACCATACGCTCGTTATGGCGCGTGTGTCTCCCGCGATGGTGCCGCTCCGAACATGCGAGATATGCTCCACAATCGGAGCGACGGCCGAAACATTGCTTCGACCACCACCAGCGTATTGGTCGCAGAAAAGTAGAGCCATTCTACGATAGGGCAGAAACATTTTGGCTTACAAATCTCATTTTCGGGCCTCTTCAACTGACGAAAGGCCCCATACCACTAGAATTTTATCTGCGTTGCACACGTACGAGGTAGGTTTACTCTCATTCCATTTGCCATTTATTTGACAATGTGCAGCGCTTATTCCAATCATACCATACACATATTTGAGGGTAACTACAGTAGTACCAGGGCATAATCTAATTACTTGATTCATTGAAATCATACCTGAATACGTGACAAAGTTGTTCCGGTAAACTTGTTGCTAGGCGTTGGGATTGCTGATCGTGTGAACGGTACCGACGTATACTGCTTGCTGTACGTAGTGTTCGAGTTATTCTTTGGGGTGACTTGGAAACAGTTTGCAAGCTTCCCGAGTGGTGAACCAGAAAATGTAGGTGCTAACCCGTTCTGTGGCACGCGTCATAACTGCAGCAGCAGTAGTGTGGTTATATGTTGGTGTTGCCTAGGCGTACGTGGTGAACTTGTTTGCTGGCATTGTTTCTGTACCAGTAGAAGATACGCAGCAGTGTAGGTTTAGTGCTAGTGTTGATGGTAGGATTGAAAAGAGGTCAACGGTTGCGATCAAGACCGCCCGTGCACCTTGTACATAATTGCAGGCCATGATTTCGGAGTTTTGACTATTATTTCCGATTTGCTTGAAATGTGCACGTGCGTGGGGCCACGATGGGACTGTTGGATCAAAGCATGTCGGTAATATATTGATCAAAAGTACTGTCGACTTGCTTGGACAGGAGACAACCAAGTGCTTCGTTATAACCGATACCTATTTCGCGCTGTTTTTGGGGGAACGAAAAACAAAAGTCCCAGACATCGGGAGTGGAGAGGAGGCAACAGATTTATTCTCCGATTCGGGGAGGTCGGAGAATGTACGGAGCAAAAAACGACCAATTGACACTCGCGCTTGAGCTTTTTCCAGATACATTGCAGGCAAGTCAGTCAAAGGTGACTTTGTGCGGATGTGCTCTTCTATCAATAGTAAATAAACGGCGTATTGAACGCCTGACGGCGGCATCTGAACACCGTTCGAGGTATGCACCGGAAAAGCGCAGTTTTTAGGGCCAAGATTTTTATTGTAATAGAGTTACGTGGCCAATACCACCCGAACGACAGAAACGGGCACCACGGATATACGAAGGAAAATCGATGCATCAGAGGAACCTGCAGGGCGAGCTAAACTAATACCGATCTTTCCCGTGGAGAGGACGCACTGCGTGGAGAGATTATACGGTAATGTATATTCATGGATTTTCACATGTGAGCGAGCGCGGGCGACGCCCAAGTGGAGCTCAGGTACACAGACGAGAGAGGCATCACCCACCACTCGACCGCGACAAGGCGTACTGCGTGACATACTCCGGCAGTCGCCGTTTCCTTGAAAATCAGAGTGCATTTTTCCCTCTTCATCGAAGCCCCTGTAGGCTGTTTTACCGTACCGACAAAGGTCAACTTGACTAAAGTGGTACGGCACCGTCCCTCTGGTTCACAAGACCCTGCCAGCCTTTTCCCTAGCGACCTTGTTTGAGACGCGGCTTCTTGTCGTGAAAAGCCGAAGAAGGTTTCCATCCACGCTCAAATCGTACCGCGCGGATGCGCCCAAACTAGTTCAAGCGCGTCACGCTAACGTGTCCGGCCACCTCCGCGGTGCACACGCTGATGGTGAAGTGGGTTGGTAGGTATGCTTTCACTCGGCAAAGCGTCTCGTCCACTATTTTAAAATGATCAAGCACGAACCTCCTCGCGGCCAAACGTCCACTAGCCGTAGTTCACGCTATCCTCACCCGCTGGGGCTGGTCGAACCACAAGTCGCGGAAGGCTAAGGTCCGCGTCTATCTACGCCGAACGGGGGTAGTGAAATATAAAACAGTACACGGTACGCGTCAAACTTGAAAGCTCCAAAGATGCCGGAAGACAACCGCGCAACAGATCAACAGCACACGAAAGTATGGCTACAAGATTTAGTACGTATCAGCCAGTCCCCTTCATCTCCCAATTACCAACCACGCACAACATTTGCATCAAGAGGCCTAAAAGTTAAAAGCAGGAAACGTTGAAAGTCAAAGCAGTAGGTTATTTTTACAGCTATTTTCGCCATGCCCCCCACCTCACACCGTGACGATACAACAAGCTTGACCGAGTGCCTTTTGCGGCGACGGACGTACCACATATATGTTTTATAGGATCAAAAATCACACCTATTACTACCTGGCTATCCGTTTCGTGCATTTTATCCAGTTGCTGAAACGGAAGCATCGGTGAAGCACTATAAAATAGCTCCCTCGCATAGCATGCTTCATGAGCTGACATCAGCCAAGTGCCTTCGATGCCACCGATGGCAAAGTATACCTTTATGGGATAATCAGTTTCATGCACCTACTCCAGTCCTAACTGCAACGAAAAGCAACGGTCAGCAATAGCCCGCACAGAATGTTTTATGAGCCGGTTTGAGCCATTCACAGAATGCTTCGTGAGCTCGCGTTAGCCTTTCGCAGAGATCTTCATGTCCTGGCGTTATAATTTCATGGCTCCACAAGGAAGCGCACCTGCAGAAAGAAATGTCGCACAGATGGTGTGCAGGTGAGTGTGAGTATGCAGGACAAGGAACGGGCGAGGGGATCGCTCGCACCAGAACTATAGCCTACAGTGATTGATAATTCGAACTTACTCCTCCACGAGTCCGAGTCGTGTGAAACTCACTACTACTGCTGAGACACATCAGCACTACCGATAGCACATAACCAGTACACAGCGGGGCTGAGAGCTTTTGCGACATTTTTTAGAGGTCAATTTATTTGGGGCAAGAATAGCAGTAAACCTATCACGCCGTGACAATGGCAGCAAAAAAATACCGTGCGTGATGTTTGTGTTGGGGTGACGATACTCAGTACCAGGTAACTTGTTGTTCCCCATGTGCGAGGTACGTTCGTTCGTAGATGGGCTAACCAATGCCTAACTCAGGAGTATCAAAAAGATGATCCAGTACGTACGGCGGTTGGGCCTTTCCAAATCGCGAAATTGAAAGCGCGATGTTGCACCCTGAGCCTACCGTATCTGAAGCAACTCGGCGTGAATAATCTACCGCGAGAGGACCTGCCTCGAGACTGCGGGCGACACAAAACGTCAAAGGTGGACTAAATTCATGTAGACTAAGGGCAAACGCTTGGATACAAAAACTACAAAAACTACAAAAACTACCAGATGTTAGGATTGACGTCAATACGTCGTAGCGGGCTGTGGCATGAAGAGTATCCCTAGTTGAGTAGTTTGGTCGTCAAATGGCGGTAACTGGTTAAACGGCCGGTTGCATAGATCCTTCTACGATAATAATAGATGAATGCATACATGTACTGGCAGTTCACAAGGACCTTAGTGTGTTTTCCGTTCGATGCGTACCTGGTATCATTTTTATCAACCGGCAACGCAGTCACATGCGCGGAGTTTTGAGTCCGCCGATGTATGTCCACGTTAGTTACTAATAATTTCTTCGAAGCGCCTTTCGGCCACGCTATTTCTGGAACTCCCCAATAGGGCATGCCTCATTGTTGCAGGCGAATGCTACGGTAGGAGGGGGCCTGAAGTTTTCGTGAGGCTCTTTGCTTGAGGATATCTACACTATTGTTCAAGTCAACAGAAAACGGTTAACCCTTTTAGAACTGCAGTCTCATTTTGGGGACAAACCATTCAAATTTCAAGTAGTTTGTCCCCAAAACGGGACTGCGGTCCTAAAAGGGTTAAGATGAGCTGTACGCATAATTAATCCCATGAGCCATCCCATGGTCTACTACTGTAGGGTGAATGCAGAAAAAAAAACGTCAAGCAAAAAACGATTTTGGGTAGTTTTCCAGTTGAAGAAGCCTCATCGATCAGGAAAAGATTCAGCCAAAAAACGCAGTATACCCCTATCGCAGAAGGTGTCTGCACACTATTTCCCGATACGTTTGACCTATAGGCAATGGGATTGTTCATCGAGTACAGTCCCGTGTTGGAGAGAAACCACTCAAATTCCAAGTAGTTTGTCCTGTAGTCCTGTAAGGGTTAAGGGAGTATCTTCAGCTGTACGGGTTCGTACCTGTGGTATTTTTACTATTACTGCTACTGCTACTGTAGTATCTATATTTTAGGACTATGAAGAGCGCAAATATATACCTGGTATGTATTTTGTAACAGGCATATTGGTAGGGGCTGCACGAACAAGCAAACTTCTTCGAAGTCACGTTTCGAGCAACAACATATTGAGCTCATCTGAGGAGCTCAGAAAATACAGCACAACCCCGACGCCATGGCATCGTTCGCTAACCCCTATACAGGTATATATTGTAGCAGACGTCCTTCAGCCATATGCGGACCACTGACCTCGACGAGGCTGATCCAGTCGTCGTCTTCGATGCCGATAGACCTGAGAGTCAGAGTGCGCACGCTATCCCCGCGAATGTCGAGCGAGTTGAAGGTCGATCCCGGGTATGAATCGAAGTCCCCGATGGCCACGCCGTTGACCATCGCCTGAACAACATGATGGAGCAGACATGATAAGGCGTGTCGGGCATACGAGAATCAGTTTGGTAGCCCTCTTGCGGATTTTCGTGGGGAAACCTTGACAACAAAAAGTAAGGACTTCAACAACGGCACCTGCGTCATGCAATGCAGGCAGTTATAGGGCACGAGCGCAACATGTGAACCTCCACGTACGTATAGGCGCTCACGCTGTGCGCAGACGGTTACCAACGCCACAGGTTTCATCTATATTTTGCTGGCTATGCTACAATCACGTCATAAAGAGGTTAAGGGACTCGTGTAGCACTGTTGTTGTGTTCGCGTTGTTGCCTTTTTTAGGGACAAAAATATTTTCATCTGCCCACCGTGCGTAAACCTCACCCTCTACTATTAATAGCTTCACACCCCCTCGTACGGTGAATTTGGCGTACCATACGGCCTACCACAAACTGAACGAACGTTGAGTTCGTTCAGGGGGTTTGATCGTTTTTCAGCTCGCGCTTGTTTCCAGAACGGAGAGGATAGCCAATACCGAACAACAACAACAACAACAACAACAACAACAACAACAACATCAAGGTGTGTTTCCGGAAATATCTGATCCAAATGAGCCTTTCAAAAATATATTTTTCGACTAGTAGAGCACACCGAAACGAGCCCTGAAAAACGATTTTACCCCTGTTCGAACTCGTTGCTCTTGGCGGAACTTGATGAGAGTCATGCAAAAGCTATGTTATGTGTATGTCGCGTATGGAATATTGGTAGGCAATCAGAAAACTGGGTGTTCTACGTGGCAAGAACATGGAATTCTCATCGCAGCCCGAAACCCAAACTGCCGACGCCAAAAACCGAGTACGCGCCTCGCATGCACGGCCGACCTCTATTAATCGCTGACCATGAAACCGACCAGGCAACATACACAGCAGTAGCTACACGGTATTAGCAAAGCGCATCTGTCATGGGAGTCGTTGGAAAATGGTGCATTCTACGGTAGGGGTGCGTGCACCTAAAATTTCTGAGGCTCCTTCATCCTCAATTGAGGAGCTACAACATAAGTCGTTAGAAAAAGAACTTTTGATAAACAGCCTTGGCTTGTCTTGATAAAAAAAGTCGCGTTGCATGAGCATAATTAAGACGGAAAATTCGGGGGGGGGGGGAAATACAAGGAGATTCAAATATTATTGGGTCAAGGAGCGCCGACAACAACGTTTTTCTCAAAATGTGCTGCATCTATCGTAGCACGCGCTAATAGCCTTTCTGTCCACGACCCTAGAAATGCCGGCATTATATATACTCCGACGCCTACACACCTCGTGTCATATATATAGCACGCGCGGTCGAAGTATCACGCCAAGGTTTGCAGAGATGAGGTTTGAGGCAATTTTCAATATCACAGCTTTGTTGTTTAGGAGTTTTGGTTTCGAAGAAATCGTGTGCCTCGTAAATCTATACCTGGTAGGTGGAAACTACAGTAGTGAGTGCCCCTGTTTGAGCTATCGTCTCCCTCGTTTCCGAATTGATGATGGTACAGGCCTTCCGTATTCATGGCGTGGGTACGCCCACCATGTACCAGGTATACACCCTGCACGTACCTCTACGGAGCGCGTACGGTCGTCTCCGTTCAAAAACGCGATCTGGGAACCCTTGATGTCTTGGGGCTCGCCGAACGTGAACGTGATCTCGCACAGGCTCCCGTCGGGCACGATCTTCTGCGCGCATGACCATCGCGACTCGGCTCCTTCGCCGTCTCCATCCCGAGCCAACGCGGGTTCGCATCCACTCGCCCCGCAGCCGATGCCGGCGCTGTTTCCACGAGTGTCGTAGGCGTTGGCAGAAACCGTAACGCTGGTCTTAGTGCCGACCTCGACGTGGGCGCATAGGGATCTCGGGTCGACGCAGTCGAACTCTCCGTTGTCGCCGCAGGTGTACTCCTCGGTGTCCGCACAGGTGCATTCGCAGCAGTCTCCTCCGTCGTATCCTGCGGACGATATGATCATGATCATAACCGTACCATACATCATCGGTGTATGCATACGTTCAGAACTAGTCGGGATCCACTGCTTCAAATACCACGGAATATTACGTGCTGTGTGAATGAAAGCCACAGCTCTTGAGTGGCGCTGAGGGTCGAGCGGTATATACGTGCTTTTGGTAGAGTACGTTTTTTTTTTTTTTCTCCCCTTGCCCTCCCACGGCAGTCGTCACTTGGATCCGGCATCACACAGCAGGGTTTCTCTTCTATCTCCCCGGTACCCACTACGGTCCGTTCCTTGCCTCCTTATCGCGAGAAACTTCAATTCGGCCCCGAGTCACCCCACGGTAGGGGTTGCACGTTTTTGGGTCAAAGGTTTCTGACCGACAGAGTTCCCCAAGAAGTGAGGAACCAGCAGTTGGGATGAAAAAATTTTACTCGTATATTCGTTTTAGGACTAGCGCATACAAGTAAGTGCCGGTCGGGTGGCGCGAACAATAATTTTTCAAGTACTGTATCGGGTGAGGTATTGAGCTCCTGATGTGAGAGGGGCTCAGGTACGTCTGGTGCACCCCCCTACCGTGGGATATGGCTCCCCCCTTCTTCCTTTGTCAGCTCGGTTAGAATTGCCACGCGGGAATCCTCGTCCTATTGTAGTACAAACGCAGACCTACCGCATTCCTCGGTGTTGTTATCCAAGTCGCAGTCGCCGTCCCCGATGTAGCCACCCTTGCACGAGGCGGCCAATTTTCGCTCCGTGGGCTGGGCCTGAGGAGAGACGACCCCAACGTCGTCGAGGCACGGAGCTGCCGCGGCGCTGCCCGCCGAGCCCTGCTCTGCGCCCAGAGCACCCCCAACCGACAACAGAGCTAGCGTGCAGCTCAGGGCCACAAAGCCAACGGAACGGGAGCGTTGGACGTACATGGCAGGAATTTCGTTGGAGGGTGGTGTGGTGCCTTTTGAGTCCTCGCCGATGCTCAGTTTCCGATCTGCGCGATTTTTTCAGGGAGGATAATGTCGTCCAAGGGGAGTGATATTAATGCGGATAAACTGAAGATCAAGAGGGGCGATATTTTGTGGGCACGGGCACGGGGTACCGGAGCCATATTTGTACGTGGGTGTAAGAATGAGGTTCGTCAGTAGTAGGTGAAACGTGCATGCGTGCATTATTTATGGTGTATCAATTGTTTGCGAGCAGGCTTCGTGAATCTTAAAGCCTGGATCCACACCTTCCTTCTCGACCGGGTACGTAGGTCGATGCGGTGTATAGCATACCCTGGGCAAAGTTGCCATACCCTTGACGCCAAAAGTACCGTCGAGCTCGTACAGCTTGCAAAATCGTGAATCAGGAACAACAGAGGTACACGACACTTCTTACTTCTGGCAAGAACGCCACAACTAACTGCAAAAATGGGGGGGACGAGTCGCCGACCTGTATCTTTCGCGACGTGACACTTCCGCAAGTAAGTGTAAGAACATCAGCGATAACTTTCACGAGGATACACACAGCCTGTATTGGTGGCACGCGCGGTGGAGGTAAAATTCATTTGTAGTGCGGTAATCACCGTTGAATTCGCACGGGGGTGAGACCGTTTTCTCTTGACAACGGAAAGGGTGCTGAAAAAGTCGAAGACCATTTTTTCGAAAGGCTCTCTCAACCAGTTATTTCCGAAAACACCTTGAGGGTATTTGTGATAGTTTTGACGATATTCCCGTACTGGAAAAATTGAGCTCTGAAATTCGATCGCGTCCCTGCCGTGCGAGCTCAACGATCTATCTATCTATATATATATATATATATATATATATATATACCCTGGTACGGTAAGGACACTCTACCTGGGGTATATAATGTTCGCGGATATTAATTTCGATGCTGAGGTGGGGCTTCCATTTCCGTAAAAAAGTGTTGGGACTCACGTCTCCCTTCCATCGACCCATAAGGATTTCTCTAAATTGAGGCACACGCAACTCAGTGGTATATACCTGATATAACTATTAATAGTATTAGTGTTGGAAATCAACCGGAAAAGGGCTTTTGATCAGATCGTTGATAATTCTCGGGGGGGTTTAGTTGAATAATTATGATGATTGATTATTTAGCTTGTACTGGTAGTGCGTTTAGTAGCGCACACTAAAACCTACCAGTATGTGCATATTTTGACGGCTTTATACTACGGTTGTACTGAAACCCTTACGATGTATGTACACTACAATGCGTACATTTCTTAACCCTTTTAGGACCCCAGTCCCGTTTTGGGTCAAACTACTTATATTAAGAGTGAATTGTCCCCACATATGGGAGTGCGGTTGGTTCTAAAAGGGTTAATATAGGTTGCGTAATGGGGGTTCTAAAACCCATACCTTGGTACGATACCTTCTTTGTATTGCGATGGAATACTAAAACCATGAGCTACTGCAATAAAACCATCATAGACTCAAGGCCCCAGTTGATGTAATTGTTGTTATTACTAGAAATACTCATGACTAAACTGTAAAATCATGATGTAGTTACGAAACGTGAAAAGGTAACTCCATGCGGGTATCCCATCCCGTGCGTCTCACACCATATCATATCAAAATATCAGGCGGTACCGGTATCTGGGACTCAATTTAATTCCTGAAAAGAGTTGAAAAGTAGAAAATAAAAGGTGACGAGCGGTGCAAGCTGGGTAGCAAGATAAAGGCCGTGAGTATTAGGGGTACCTCGTACGTGCGTTCTTCACATCAAGAGAGTTCAAGAGAGTTCTTCGACTGGTCGGCATCCAGTACACCCAGTGTCCGTGCTGATAGAGGCCTGCAGTCACAATTTGCGACACAGCCAGAGATATAGTGTGTACCTCCGTTCCCCTCGCTGCCTCGGCAAGGAATGCTGCGAGGCATGCCCTATCAGGCTTATAGCGAGTGGGGTAGGTATTTCTGGCGGGTGTAAGGCCGGACTCACCCTCAAGGAGTGATACCTTCTTGCTGCTGCCTGTGGCCGCGAGACTCAGGCGGCAGTAGAGTTGGGTCGTACGTGGTGCGTCAGGCACGGAGATCTACGATTCGCGCGTCTTTTTTAGGCAGCTGCGGCAGAGCCGCAATGCTCAATCGGGGTGTCCGTACGCGGAGGCAGGCGCCACCACAGGCCATACTACGGCACAGTCTATTGCGCCGGTAGGAGGCTGGATTCGACGACGAGGGAGGAGGGAGACTGAGCGTCGACGTGCGGGGAAGAGACGGATTGACCTCCCCCTGCGCGAGAATTTTTATTTTTTAGATCAGAACCGCAAGTGCGAGGAGCATTTTGTTTTTCAGGATGACGGAGAAAGGAAATCCACTGGAAGGGAATGGCAACGAGTGCACGCGCAAACGAGCGGGTGGATTGGGCCAAGGCGATGAGAGCGGCCATGAAGAGCGGCAGGAAGACGGTGCACGGAAACCCATGATCTGCGCGCACACTATCATCACGAGAGAAGCGGTCATAGTTTGTTTTTTCCTGGTATTGTTTTTCACGAGGCAGAATAGTATCTACCGGTACTTGTTATTAACGTCATCACTGGTCTTTGTAGTTTAACGAGTTGTATACCCTTCATGGGGAATAACCTACGCAATTATCAGGGACGTGGTATCATAACTGTGCTGCACCTTTTTGTGTCAGACAATCCAGGAAGAGATAGCGATCGTTGATATTCGTGTGGTAGTAAGGTTCGATTGCTCCTTTTTTCACTGCATATCCGCGAGTCTTCACTCTGACAGCACTCCAGATAGCAGCCAGGTGTGTTCTTTCGTTTTCACGACTACCGTGCGTTTCGTACGGTGCAGGCAGCACTTCAGACAGCATCCGCTGTAGCCAGCAGCCACGAGTTGGTTAGTGGTGGGAACGGGGGTACTCTATGTTATAGTTGAGAGGATATACTTCCGTTCCCCTCGCTGCCTCGGCAAGGAATGCTGCGAGGCATGCCCTATCAGGCTAATAGCGAGTGGGGTAGGTATTTCTGGCGGGTGTAAGGCCGGACTCACCCTCAAGGAGTGATACCTTCTTGCTGCTGCCTGTGGCCGCGAGGCTCAGGCGGCAGTAGAGTTGGGTCGTACGTGGTGCGTCAGGCACGGAGACCTACGATTCGCGCGTCTTTTTAGGCAGCTGCGGCAGAGCAGCAATGCTCAATCGGGGTGTCCATGCGCGGAGGCAGGCGCCACCACAGGGCACACTACGGCACAGTCTATTGCGCCGGTAGGAGGCTGGATTCGACGACGAGGGAGGAGGGAGACTGAGCGTCGACGTGCGGGGAAGAGACGGATTGACCTCCCCCTGCGCGAGAATTTTTATTTCCCAGATCAGAACCGCAAGTGCGAGGAGCATTTTGTTTTTCAGGATGACGGAGAAAGGAAATCCACTGGAAGGGAATGGCAACGAGTGCACGCGCAAAGGAGCGGGTGGATTGGGCCAAGGCGATGATGCGGCCATGAAGAGCGGCAGGAAGACGGTGCATGGAGACCCATGATTTGCGCGCACACTATCATCACGAGAGAAGCAGTCATAGTTTGTTTTTTCCTGGTATTGTTTTTCACGAGGCAGAATAGTATCTACCGGTACTCGTCACTGGTTTTAGTAGTTTAACGAGTTGTATACCCTTCATGGGGAATAACCTACGCAATTATCAGGGACGTGGTACCATAACTGTGCTGCACCTTTTTGTGTCAGACAGTCCAGGAAGAGATGGCGATCGTTGATATTCGTGTGGCAGTAAGGTTCGATTGCTCCTTTTTTCACTGCATATCCGCGAGTCTTCACTCTGACAGCACTCCAGATAGCAGGCAGGTGTGTTCCTCTTTCGTTTTCACGACTACCGTGCGTTTCGTACGGTGCAGGCAGCACTTCAGACAGCATCCGCTGTAGTCAGCAGCCACGAGTTGGTTAGTGGTGGGAACGGGGGTACTCTTCTATATTATAGTTGAGAGGATATACCCGCGGCCATGTTAGTTCAGTTTTGCACATTGGTTTTATCTTGTGTGCGCTTTTTCCGTCTCGTGTATTTTGAGGCAGCCGAATTTTCGATTTTTTTCGTTTTTCGGATCTTCCTAGGGCTCCAGCACCTTTGTGTGACCACGGACTCCTTCGTCAGAGAGTTAGTGTGAGAACAACAACAACAAACAACAACAACCCGTGGCCATGTTAGTTCAGTTCGCACATTGGTTTTAGCTCGTGTGCGCTTTCTTCGTCTCGTGTATTTTGAGGCAGCCGAATTTTCGGGGGGGTTTTTCGTTTTTCGGATCTTTCTAGGGCTCTAGCACCTTTTGTGTGACCACGGACTCCTTCGTCAGAGAGTTAATGTAAGAACAACAACAACAACAGTAGTACAGTTCATCGCAATGCAGTAGTACTCCCAAGCCGATTTGACAACGCAGTACGACCTATTACGGGGTAGCATAGTAAATAGGACCCACGGTGAAGACAAAAGCCTATATATTTCCGTGTTTTTACTAACAATATTTGGTCCTATTAACTACGCATGGTTCCCCGTGATAGTAGTTCTGGGTAAAGGCAAACCTCGTGTGTGTCTTTCCGTTCTTTCTACCCGCCGACATTCTGCATAACCAGTACCCCTGGTATACTTTAGTATGCCGGTCGCCCCGATGGTTCAAGTGGTTAACCTCGAATTCTACTTGTTTGAGTCCTGGGTTCGAGCCCCAGGTGGGTCGGACTTTGACTTTATTTGCAAAAATAAAAAAGGATTCAATTGTTGAGAGCGCCTTGCAGCGTGGGTAGGCACACTTCGATGCGAGTCGACGAGGGAAGAAAAGGCTGAAATCTTCTCGCGACAAAAATGAAGCCACGTACCGCGTAGCGGGAAGGGAGCGGGAAGAGCCTGCTATGTGACCCCGGATCTGAGTTACGAGTGGGAAGGAGAGAGAGAAGATGTGCGAAGATAATGAATGGGATGAGCAAAAAAATAAACAAAAACAAAAACAAAAAAAAATGTCCGTGCGGATTCTTCAATCATACCGGTGATCACATAACTTGTCATCTATTCTAGGATTGAAGAATCGGCACGGACACTGGTTGTCCTGGATGTCGACGGGTAGACAGAACGGTTTAATGTGAAGAACACACACATTAGAGATACTACAAACGTACAATAAAAAAAATTGTTACGTGAATAAAATGAATCCCAAACGGTTTCATCATCCTGGATATGACAAGAAGAGTAGTGAGAGAGGTACAAGCTTTTGTGGTCACAACGACACATCGGGGTCTGTAGAGATACTACATTGGTACGCAGTACGCAGCAGGCAGAGTAGAGAATGCGGCCTCGTATGCCGTCGACGGGTCGACCGAGACGACTTCGAATATTCCTATAGGCCGGCGTCCCCGGTGGCTTGGTAGGTGGTCCGCGTGCCTATCAAGATCAATTTCGTGGGTTCAAGTCTCACCGAGTGCGCATGCTCGCAGGGACTTTTTCTCGCATGAAGAAATTGATTAGCGGAAAGCGCGAGAGCGTGAGTTAGCTACATTCGATGAAAAATCGACGAGCAGTGGGAATGCTGAACCCTATGCGCGACAAAAAATAAAGGCACGTACCGGGGGGGAGAAGGGACGACACCTGTGACCACGGCTTGTCCAGAAGATCGCCGAGGGTAAAACCTCCTACGAGCTAGGCTGGAAAGTAAAAGTGATGAAAAAAAAAAAAAAAAAAAAAAAAAAAAAAAAAAAAAATATAATACGTAAGAAAAATACAAAAATGCAGAACTTCGCCCTCGAGTTTCGGGTGTTTGTTATTATCACGAAAACATATTATTCGAACTTAGTGTGTACCAGGTACATGTCCACGTGTTTTTCAGAAGTTTTCTCGGAAATTTCGCGGCTACAGCCACCGTCGTGGCGGTTTCGCAGCGCTCGGCAGCAGACATGACAAGTTAATGAATTCCCGCGGTGATCTGATGTGTTAGGAACGACAAGTAAGTTCTGGTAGGGGGGGGGGGCGCGGTTATTCGCCGCTCCTGCTTTATCAATATAAACAAATTGCGGAGAACGGATACATCATAGAGCAAACAGACCACAAATACTGAAAAAGTATACCAGGTACCAGGTAGACCACAGGTATGCATGTATGAATTGAAACGCAATCTACTTCGTTGTGTGTTTTTCACATTAAAACCCTTTTAGAACCGCAGTCCCGTTTTGGGGACACACGACTCCATTTTCTAGTTTGTACCCAAAACGGGACTGCGGTTCTAAAGGGGTCAAGCCTTCTTTCAACCCGTCGACATCCAGCCCAGCCACTGTCCGTGCCGATCCTTCAAATCAGAGATATATACATATACAAGCTCTGCTGTGGTCACAAAACCTCGGCGGAGATGCTCGTACAGCTGTACGAGTCTGTCTGGTTGGTTCCTCGCTACTATTCGGCCTGCGGTCTCCGTGTCTCCGTCCTGTTTTCGTCAAACATGTCCCACCCTCGGAGAAGATGCGTCAGACTATACGAAACAAGCAAAGCAGGCTCGTCATCCCTCAACGCTATTGAGACGTCAAATAAATGTTGATTTGCATCAGGGAGAACTACTTTTAAATTTTTCAGCTACAGCAGTAATTGCTTGACACTTGAATTTGCGATTTAGTTTTTTATTTTTGGTCTTCCTCTGTCTCACAGTCTGTGACCACAGAATCAGTATCTCCCTAGGATAGGGAATCAGGACGGACACTGGGTGTACTGATGAAGCTGGGTAGAAGGGACGGTTTAATGTGAAGACAGCAGCAGGTGCAAGTACGAGTACATACGTACGTGTGTGTGTTCTTCACATTAACCCTTTTAGGACCCCAGTCCCGTTATGGGGACAACTCACTTGGAATTAGACTGGTTTGTCCCCAAATCGGGACCGTGGTACTAAAGGGGTAAAACCGTTCTCTCTACAATACCCGTCGACATCCAGCCCAACCGGTGTCCGTGCCGATTCTTCAATCCCATTAATAGAAGAGACACAGGTTCTGTGGTCACAAAGCTACGCCACATTTTTTCTTAATTTTTGTTCTTTCTTTTTTCCAGCTCGTTCTTTTTCCAAGTGTTGGCCACCTCGCCTGCGGGAGGGGGGCACGACAGATTGTTTCTCCTAGATTTTGCTTTCATTTTTTTCTTCTTCTCTTTCGATTTGTCTACCTTGTTTTCTGTCCTGCGACCACGGACTGCATTGTATTGTGAGTTGATGTGAAAACAACAACCAACAACTATTAATAGATACGACAGGCACGACATACACATTCTATGAAATAGAGAAACAAAATGAAAAACAAACAAAGAGAATACAAAAACAAAGAAGACAAATCGAAAGAGAAAAAGGAAAAAAAAATGAAAGAAAACTAGAAGAAACCATCTGTCGTGCCTATAATTATTCAAATAGAGAAGAAAAAACAGCCAACCGGGACAAGATTGGGACTTTTTTATATTTAGGTGACAAAAACGTCAGCTGTCGAAACCATGGGTCGATATTCGGCCTTGAACCTGGGTGGGGCGTCGGGTGTCGGGTGTGTGTGTGTGTGAGTGTGTGTGTGTTCTTGTTTTTTCTATCCGTCGACAGCACAACGAGTGTGCGTGCCGATTCATTAATCCTATATTAATAGAGAGATAGAAGTTCTGTGGCCACAAAACTACGCCACATAGATAATACTACGTTGCCACGTGTGCAACAAGCATGCTAAATTAATTGTTGTTGTTGTTGTTCTCACATTAACTCTCTGACGAAGGAGCCCGTGGTCACACAAAGGTGCTGGAGCCCTAGGAAGATCCGAAAAACAAGAAAAAACGAAAATTCGGCTGCCTCAAAATACACGAGACGGAAAAAGCGCACACAAGATAAAACCAATGTGCAAAACTGAACTAACATGGCCGCGGGTATATCCTCTCAACTATAACATAGAGTACCCCCGTTCCCACCACTAACCAACTCATACCTGGTACCAGGTACCAGGTAGTCGCTAGTGTGTTCTTCACATTAAACCGTTCTTTCTACCCGTCGACATCCAGCACAACCAGTGTCCGTGCCGATTCTTCCATCCTAGAAGAGATACAAGTTCTGTGGTCACAAAGCTACGCCACAGAGATACTACGTTGCCACGTGTGCAGTGTGAACTGCAGTGGGCAATGCAAAGCCATGTCATCATACTAGATACGACAGGCACGACATACGCAATCTATGAAATAGTGAAACGAAAAGAAACAATCAAAGAGAAAACAAAAACAAGGTAGACAAGTCGAAAAAGAAAAAGAAGAAAAATGAAAGCAAAATCTAAGAGAAACAATCTGTCGTGCCCCCCCCCCCGCAGGCGAGGTGGCCTACACTTGAAAAAGAACGAGCTGGAAAAAAGAAGAAATAACAAAAAACACCACTGCTTGTGAACAGAGTAAGACAAGTGAAATGCCTTGATGCCATCTCAATATACTGCATACGACGGACACGAAAATAGGGACGTCGGTCCCGCGATAGAACCAGACTACACGCCGACATGCGGAGAGAGGCTGGTCACCGCATGATTAGAAGCGAGGACCAGCCAGAGCGGGAAGACGCAAGCTACACACAGAGAGGATGGTTTACCGGTCAGCTGCGACCCGCCTGCTAAAGAACACCAGTGTAGCAGCAATAACGTCCCGAGCCGATCGTACATATTGCGTGTCTGTATGCTCCAGTGCCTGCCTTTCGGATTTGATTTCCCCCCGCCCGTGTTTGTCCCTGCTTGTCCCTTTTTGTCCCTTCTTTTTTATTTTTCTTTCCCGTTGGTACCTCTTTGTGTCTCTGTTTGTAAGCTCCGTTTTGCTTTTTAACGTTTTGCTATCTGCTTTTGTTTTTGTTTTTTTTGCTTCGCTTCATCTTTTTTCAGTGGTTTGTCTGCTATTTATAGTTTCCTTTTCGCTTCCCTGGAGTCCTTATTAGTGGTGGAGTGCGTATGCTTGTTTTTTGTGTTTGCCTCTGTTTTACTACCGAGGTATTTCTTCCACTCTGCTCCAGAGTTATTGGAGCCTGTCCTGCGACCACGGACTGCGCTGTAATGTGGCGACAAGCTAATGTTTTTTTTTTTTTTTTTTTTGCTCATCCCATTCATTATCTTCGCGCATCTTCTTCTCTCTCTCCTTCACACTCGTAACTCAGATCCGGGGTCACATAGCAGGCTCTTCTACCCCCTTCCCGCTACGGTACGTGCCTTCATTTTTATCGCGAGAAGATTTCAGCCTTTTCTTCCCTCGTCGACTCGCATCGAATTGTGCCTACCCACGCTGCAAGGCGCTCTCAACGATTGAATCATTTATTTATTTTTATTTTTGCAAATAAAGTAAAGTCCGGCCCACCTGGGGCTCGAACCCAGGACTCAAACACGTAGAATTCGAGGTTAACCACTTGAACCACCGGGGCGACCGGCTTAATGTGAGAACAACTGGTATGCGGTGGTATCCGTACGCGCGCGGACCTCCTTTTTTTTAAAGTTTTGTCTGAGGTGTAGAAGTGCTTCTGTTATCGAGTTTACTACTCTTTGCTTGTTTTATTTTTTTGCCGAGGTAATTCTTCCATTCCATCCAGAGTTATAGGAGCCTGTCCTGCGACCACGGACTGCATTGTTTGTGGCGATGAGTTAATGTGACAACAACAACAACAACAACAACAACAACAACAACAACAACAACAACAACAACAACAACAACAACAACAACAACAACAACAACAACAACATACTGGTAGGCCCTTCCTCATACTGGTATATGGACGCTAAATTCTACTGCCATGTAGCGAGCGGTAATATTGTGACATTGTGACAACAGAAACAACAGTATTATTAGTATTCATAGTAGGACCAAGTTGTACGCCTATCATGCATACTTCTACCACCGCACTACTGCTGTAGCTCATCTGGAGCCAGCCACGGCTTCATCGCGAAACAGTCGTCACTCCAGCTCTCAGCTACATGCCATATGCCATCGTGTGCAGCCAACAGCGAACAGCTCCAACAACTCGAATCTTAGCGGAGGCTTCGCAGGTGCTTTCCATGCATCCGACTTCGCCCTTTCAAATTTAGATATATCCTCTACTAAAATCAAGTACGAGCTGGGCCAGCCAAGGTGCTGAATTTTTGTTTGATCGGCGCTGCCCCGCTCAATATTGCATATTGGGAAGTGATTTTCTGACACCGTGTTGATCATGCACCAACCAACGAACCGAAAACTCGCCTGTTATTTTTCTAGATTTGTTCGAGAGATATGACCGATACAACGATCCGAAAAAATACAAAAACGGCCATAACTTGCCCGGAAAAAACTAAAACAAGAGGCGTGTTTTCCGTTTGTTTGCACATGCGGTTCCCAATATGAAGTTTGATTTTAGGATCGAAACTCGCAAAATTGAGCGGGGCATCGCAGAAAAACCCAAATTTCTCGTAGTTACTTGTTTTATGTACAGAACCGTGTTTTGACAATATCTCTTGATGGGTGGCGAATTGGGCACTTATCGAAATATCGAATGTTCTCCTAGGGTCTTCAGCTACGTACGCCTCCACCAATTTTCGCCTCGATCGGGAACGACAGTTTGGTTGCGAAATTTGTGTTGAAAAAATTGCGTTTTTGAGTTTCCGCCGATAACTTTCCTAGATCGAGTCGACATATAAAAATGTCTTAATTTTAATATACATTTTTTTTTTCTGCGCGTGCACAGCAGGGTCGGGGTCAGTGCCTCCAAATTTCAAGTCCAAATTCGAAGTGGTTCACGAGATACGACCTTAGTCTTAGAACCCCAGTCCCGTTTTGGGGACAAACTACTTATAAGTAGAGTAAATTGTCCCCACATATGGGAGTGCGGTGCTAAAGGGGTTAGGATGGTTCATCCACTTTTTGGGTGGCCCAGCTCGTATTAAATAGTGTGTACCGACAAAACAGCTCAAGTCGGGGACAAATGACCTTGAAATTACACATGTTGGGAGATATCATAGACTCTGCGATGGCATGTAAGTGCGCCTACATGGCATGGCATGTTGCCCTACTACTGCTGTGTCGATGCAGATCACGAACAACACGCAGCCGATTTTTTTAAACGCTGCTAGAAAGAAGAGTGTCGTGAAATGGCGCAACTACCGACCGTCGTGAGCCCATCAGTATCAATAATAGGAAGCGCGGACGATTTTGGGCTCGGAGATAATTGTACAAGTGGAAAAGAGAGTGTGTCTTGTCAGCCTCGACTACTACTGCTGTAGATCGGGGGTGGTAGGCTCACGCTCGCCTACAAGATAAGCTCATCTTCTGCGCCTTCAATTTGATTTTTTGGAGGAGGCCATGGAACGGCGAGCAGAGGTGGGCCGGCACGAAGAATGGCAATGTCTGTGCATTATACCGATACAAAGCTGACAGCATACCAGGTATTGGTGTGAGCCATCTTTTGAGGAGAGAGGCCATGGCAGAGCAACAAACTGGCCTTCCAGCCGAGCAAATACCTCACCTGAGGTGGTGTGTGTCTCCGACACGGGGAGTGAGGCAGTGGTCGCCCTCTCCTGAAGATCAAAGGGCCGCCCTTGTTCGGAAATATTAAAGCCCTGAGCTAAGTGAGAAGGAAGAGAGGGGAGAGAACGAAAGGGAGGGTCTTGTATATGCTCGCACTACAGAACTTGAGATTCGTTGTTGGTGATTGTGGCTGACGTTCCTTGGAATACCCCCTTGTGTTTCGGTTTTTCTGCGAGCTAGAGGAGGTGGGGGGGGGGCACTTCTTACTTCCCAGGTACCCACTCGCGGGGTAAAAGGTTAGCCCATCGTTATACCCCGTTATGATAGGCAAGTCTGTCTTGCGTATTATATGAAATCATACGTACAGACTTCCAAATATACGACGGCGGTCGTGCGGTACCCCGAACTTCGTTCCCACATGAGATCAAAGGTCAAAGGATGGGGACCATCTCCACCTGCGGGAGAGAAGGTGTGTCCCTCGTATTAATAGTCCTGTGGGATGCAGAGGCGCGCGAGAGAATCGTTCCATGATCGCAATGTTGGAGTCTCGGCCAGTCCGGGTCTTACCCGGGCCGTGGTGAGCCTAAAAAGCCTCTTTTTCGACATGGTGGTGTGGTGTATAGATCTGGACCATACTCGTACCAGGTATACTTCTTTTTTTTTTCTAAAAAACAAAATAGTACCAGGTACCAGGTACGGTGGTATATATATCTGGCGTATTTGCTGCTCGTGGCAAAGCTAGGTGCGTACAGCAGTCTCCCCAAAAAATAAAAATGTTACCCCCCGGAAATTAAACGCATGCGAGCATATCCTTTATTTATTCATAATTTGATGGTGTTCGGTACCAGGTACCTGGTACCAGGTATTAATACTTAATAGTAGTGATGATGGTATCAAAACATGCCGATACCACGGACGTACCAGGTATGTTGTTGTTATCACATTAACTCTCTGACGAAGGAGTCCGTGGTCACACAAACTTTAAAGGTGCATGATACCCTAATAACGGTAGTACTTACCAGGTATAGAACAAGCATTTTTACCAGGTACTACCTGGTACCGGTATGAATGAAATACACACCGGAAAAATTCCCCACTCGTGGCAATGGCACTGCTGCTGTGCGTGCAACCTCCGGGAAGTTACTTTTTCTTAGACAAACACACTGCTTGAACTCTGCAGCTTCAGATCCTACTAATAGATGTTATTTTCCTCGCATGATATTATACGAGATGTATGCCCAGCACGACGAGGCTAAAGACAGAGGTGATGTACCTGGTATGTTGTTACAACTATCGAAGTATCACACGCAGACAGTCCGCAAAAAATACATACCAGGTACCAGGTAGTACCCGGTATGAGTTTCGACGAAATCCATATCGATCTCGCAGCTACAGTACGGTAGTATGTACCGATTACTATTGATAGCTGTTACCGTTTTAGGTTACTACTGGTATCGTTTATACCAGGTATGCTGCTTGTACTCTCACCGCCTCTTACTCCTATTATATACACTACGATTAATATTACGCTGGAACATGCTATATTCATTCGATGAAAATCGACGAGCAGTGGGAATGAATGCTGACTCCTATGCGCGACAAAAAATAAAGGCACGTACCGGGGGGGGAGAAGGGTAGGCGCTTGTGACCACGGCTTGTCCAGAAGATCGCTGAGGGTAAACTCTTACGAATTAGGCTTGGAAAGTAAAAGTGATGAACAAAAAAAAAACTGGTAGCAATCAGGACAGAATAAATATGCTTCTTAATGGTCAAACTACTGGGATGAAAACGGTTTTTGTACAAGCAAATCAAATCGGTGTGCCGATAAAGTGGCTACCGCTAAGTAAAGCTGTTCACTTTGACATCGTCGTGTTGTGCTCGTGATATTCCGACAACCCGTGGCCGCTGCTAAATCCGGGGGAGGCGTGATGCACCTAGTGTTATGCTTACTCTTCCGATGGGGGAAGGTATTCATATACTGGTGCCGGTAATTCGGTATGGTGCTAATAAGTTGTTTCCCCCTTACAAGACGGCCCACGTGGATACAGACGGGTATAATACCTGGCGAATATTTGTATTAACGACAGACAGACGGCATTGTGCAGACAAATATCGAGTCGTCTCATCACACAGCACGCACAGTGGGCAAAGCTTGAACCGCTATGTGGGGCAGAGGTTGAAAGATCAACCCCTGCCACTCCACACCGTTGTAAATTCATCGGTGACCCCCCCCTCGCCCCGCCCCACTTGTCCCCGTCGCCGCCTGCACCTTCCGAGTGCGTGTCTCTGGCGTCGTTGGCAAGCGCTTATACACGAGGTACAAACTGGCCGGCCGCTGTTTCGCGTGGAGGGAGCACGCGGCTGCCGGTTCGGACGCAAAGGTTTTCTGCAGCAGCTATTTCCGCGCTCGGATAGGGCTTGTTTTCCACGGGCCCACGTGACGGTCGGAAGGCCACGATGCGTTCGACCACCGGCGTTATTCGGAGCAGCCCCTGGTGGAGGCGAGGGCGGATATCTGTATCGACATCTTGGCCTCCAGTACGTCAGGAGGTTCAGTTGCGAGCTCGACTAGGCGTACGTACGAGTCTGGCCGCCGATCTTGGAATACGTTTCGCAGGTTGATGGGTTGTTAATAATACCTGGTAGGAGTTAAGTTCTCGGCGTCGAGTGATTCGAAGGGTTTTGATGTCTGGGCGTTGATCGAGTGTGTATCTTGGTGTTGCGCGTCGGAAGGTAACCTGGCGAATACGGTTTTCCGGGAAATTCGCGGAGGTGCAGTATTTCCATCGATTGAGGGTAGGAGTGGAGCTGCCGGCCACGCCGCGTCCGCTTACCGGTGTCTTTCGGTATGCTTCTCGCGGGGGAAACCCTCAATCCCACGTGGGGCCCGGAGGGAAAGGTGGCGTGGCTGTGTCTGTGTCTGAGTTACTTCCTGATGATGCGATCGGGCGAAGTGTTCGCCGCTGATTCGGGGGCGGTGCACCCTGTGCACTGCCCGACGCGGGGTGACGTGGCGTTTTTCCGCCAAGGGCACACAGTTAGGAAACATGCGAGGGCAACAGCCGGACAACGTAGAGGTGCGGTTAAAGGGGCATAAGGGGTATCAGGAACAGGTTGGCAGTGTGCGCGTGCGGACCCGAAGTGAGGTTCGTGGGCCAAGGTCGTCCTTTAGGGCAGACGGCGGGACCGTTGCCCTTATGTTGGAGTTGATGTCAGGTGTTCCTGGTTTTCCCGACCATGCCCCCCTTTCCTCGTATCGGCGTGGCAAGGCCGTACAAGTGGTCAGGTAGGGCCGTGCCCTTCAAGCAATCAAGAAGGTGGTGGCGAAGTCAGGTTGGAATCCCGATGAGTTCGCCCTGCACTCGTTGCTTATAAGAACCGCGACCACGCTCGCGGCGGGGGAAGACATAGCGGAACGAGTTATCCAGAGAGAGGGGAGGTGGAAGTCCGACGCGTACAAGGCGTACACGCGTAATGACATAAACGATCCCTCGAGGGTGTCACGTAAGCTGGCGAGGGCAAAAGGTGGCAAGGGAGAGACAGTCGGGGGAAGGAACAGTCTGGGGTAAGACATAACTAAGAGTACGGTAAACAGTAGTCTCACATCACCTCGGTGTTGGAGGAGTCGAATGGTGCCGTACCATTCGGAGGCTTCGTCATCCGAGGCAACTGTAGGCCGTACTAGTTGGGAACCCGGCCGGTATCATATTACGGGGAACCATAGTCAATAGGGCCAAATATTGTCAGTAAAAATGGTTAAATGTATAGGTTTGTATGTATACCGTAGATAGGTCTTCTTATGAACTATGGCTCCCCGTAATAGTAGGGAGAGAGTCGTAAAATAGAGTGGTCGAGATACTCGGGGTATCGCAGGAAGCTGCGATAGAGGTATCGGCCCGAGGGGAGGAACCTCTCTCTCCCACGACTCAGGAAACGATAATGATAATGCAATTCGAAAGATATACAATAAATATATGCTTGTGCTCTCACCACCTCTTACTCGTATTATATATACTACGATTAATATTGCGCTGGAACATGCTACCAGGTATATACATTCGCTGGAAATCGACGAGCAGTGGGAATGCTGAACCCTATGCGCGACAAAAATAAAGGCACGTACCGGGGGGGAGAAGGGTGGACACCTGTGACCACGGCTTGTCCGGAAGATCGCTGAGGGTAAACTCTTACCTGGTACCTGGTACGAATTAGGCTGGAAAGTAAAAGTGATGAACAAAAAAACAAACTGGTAGCAATCAGGACAAAATAAATATGCTTATTAATGGTCAAAATACTGGGATAAAAACGGTTTTTGTACAAATGAAGGGTCCTGATTACTATGTATGGTCTCCCGTACTGTGCAATATTATTACTACAACAACAGCAGTAATGCTGTTAGGGCTAGGCACTGACTGGTAAAGTAGGTACTACTATTAGTAGCAGGAGCAATCTACCTACTAACTGCCAGTATATTCGCCAGTAGTTTCATCTCACGTACCAGGTACAGCAGTATATCCAAGTAAGACGTCATAAGCATTAGAGTACGGAACCCACCAAATAAACGGCCGGAGAGAGGAAGATCGTCACATCATCGCCATATATATATCCATACGCTGCACACGCCTTTTTCTAGAGTATACGAGTGATGTTGCCTTTTCTATGTAGATGACCGCAATCAGCCTCGGCCATTGAATTATACTGTCGTTGAAACCGGTCAGTATATATACTGGATTGTGTTTTAGTACTGTTTTTATCAATAGCTCGCTGCCCCACCAATTGGCCTTCCCTGACTGGGGCGCCGTAGCTGACGACTCCCGCCCCTTTCACGTGTACTGCGACGCCTGTGTCGACGGTTTTGATGCCACGCTCGAACAGGCTCAACCGGACGGTTCGGGACGGCCCATTCCATATATCAGCTGCGATGATTCCGAGAGGCACTGGACCCCGCAGGACATGGAAGCTGGTAGCGTTGTCGGAACCATCAAACGACTTCGAGGTTACCCATGGGGCACGAATTTCCGCCCAGCTTGAACCGTAAAGTGCTCTAGAGCATCGGCAAAGTAGGGACCACAACGCGGGAGTCCAGCGGTGGCTGGAGTTCCTCACCGCGTTCGACTACACGCTCCAGTACCGCATGGGCACCGCCAACAGACCTGCTGATTTTCTATCCCGTTTGCCGGCGCTTCAACAGGATACACGACCGCAGTGGGTCTAGAAGCCTCACCCCCGTCATGGGCGGCGTAATCTTCCTCATCCGAGCTTGCGGGCTTCGCACTCGCTCTTCACCGACTCCCGGTGTCGGCTTGAGTGGGCTGGTACCCCGCCCCGAAAGTGCCGTTTGGGGTGGACCTCCTCGGATGTTGGCAATTTTCGCGCACACGGGCCACGTATGAAGATTGACGACTTTTCTGGTCCTTTTGGGGATATTCGTCGTTCGTGTATCTGCTCCTATCACCGCCGTCGATTGCCGTCCTGGCTTGGGAGGGGTTTTCCCCCACCGCCAACACCGCTTTCGATTCGGCTTTTGTCGTACCCTCAGGGGGCGACAAGGGTTCTGCTGAAGTCCCGGCTGCAGCGACGACTGTCGCCCAGCGCGCTCTTCCCCCGACTAGCACTTCACAGGGAGAAGATTTGGCCGTGATTTCACTGATCCGGACGCGTTTGCTCCTTCGCCGCCTGGCAACCGCGCGCCTCTGACTATCTTGCCGCCTTCAGGTCGCATCTCCACCCGGACGCGCCGACGAACTGCCGCTGCCCCTGGCACGGAGTCACCTGCTGTTGATTATGAATCCGGGTCGGGCGGGGCCCCTAGACCATCCGTCCGGCGTGCTGTCACCTCGCCGCGAGTCCCACGGCTGTTCCCGCCCGCGTCCGTCGTTTCGTCCCCTGCGTCTGTCGTCTCGCCAGTCCCGACGGTACCCATTCCGTCCGACCGCGACCGCGCCGAGCCCGTGGAAACTTTTCTTTTACAGATTCCGCCGCCAACTGACGTACCGCCCGTCACCACGACCGACTTGGACGCCCTCGGCGCAGCTGCCGAATTTCAGTTCGGTGATTCTTCAGCGCGCTATTCGCGCACCGACTGGGCTCGGGAACAACAGGCCAAGCTCGCGTGCAACGCCGCCATGGGCTACATGGCCCTTGGCCAGTTAAAAGCTTTGCCCGCCTATGTTTTGTCGAGTTTCCCCTTTCATCAGCCCCCCCTTTTCGGATGTTCAGGAGCTAGCTGGCAAAGGGCGATTGCACACCACCGACACGAGCATCGCCCTACTCGTCCGACAGACGTCTCCCTCCCTTGCGCAGGGCACGTAACGCCCGGTGGGTCATACGGCCTGTTTACTAAAGGACGAGCCTATTCCCATTTATGTGTGACTGCACATGCGCCCCTGGGCCAGGAAGGTTTGCCATTCCACAGCTTCCTGCCACCTTGGGACGGCGCGCACCCTGCGTATGCTCGAACGCTTTTTTTTCTGGTTGATCAGTATGAGCTTCTACACCCGGTGATGGTTACACAGCTGCTAGAGATGTCAAGCCAGGAAAACACCGTGGCAGACAGTCCTGTGGCCCACCATCACGATGCCCTTGCCAGAAGGGCCTGGCATCGCCGTCAGTGTCGACTACTTCGGCCCTCTCCCGGTATCGCCTCGAGATGATACCTACTTTTTTATTTTTACTGGTCGTTTCAGCTGCCGAGCCGACATGTTCGCCGTCACAGCGGCTAAGGTCCCCGCTGAGGGCACGGCTAACATTATCATCAACCGGTGCATTCCCCTCTGGAGATGCCCGTGCACCATCCTCTCGGGCAATGGCCTCGAGTTCTGCTCCAAACTTTCGCACGTTGTTCATTAGCTTCTAGGGGCTCGCAAAATTGCCGTCAGCTTCTAGCACCCAAACGTCAAGAAAGAGTGGGGTGAAACGTGTAAACCACACGATGGCCGAGATGCTCTCAATGGTCATCAACGAGTTCCAAAACAACTGAGAGGAACAGCTCTCTTAGGTCGAATCTGCCTGCAGAACTTCCGTCCTAACCGACAAGGGGTTGGCTTCCAACAAGGTCCATATCAGTCGGCTTCCACGTCTCCCTCTCACGATTATCGAGCGTGCCGGATTCACCGCCAACCAGAGTTTGGTTCGCGACCACTTAGCTCGACTGCGATTTGTCGACGGACCGCTAGCAGCGCGCGTGAAAAATCTTGCGCGAACACCATGCTCTCGCCGTTTCTCGCGTGAACCGCCGCAACTCCGCCCTCACGGACGCGCGGCGTCCTGTCCCCAATTTTTCCGTTGGCGACTGGGCGTGGGTGTACAGAACGGAGGACACCATTCGCTGGGGCACTAAGTCTGACACAGACACCAAGGTCCTCACGCCTAAACTCTCATTCAACTGGACTGGCCCCGACAAAGTCCTCGCAGTTGGTCCCTGCTCCTAAGCGGAACCCCCGAACGGGTCTAATCTCCTGTATTTGGATTTTCCTTCCGATATATATGCCCGACCCTGATGCTCACCGGCGCGTATCGGTTCGACACTGCAAACCCTGTGCCAATCCCCACGGCCGTGGTGACATGCCGAAGTATTTCTCCAGCGGGGTTGACGCGATAGATAGGTGCTCAACAACTTCTCCGAGAAAAAAAACCCGTGCCACGTAACGCAAGACGACGCTTCGACTCCTCTTCAACGACTCGAATTGGAAATGATTGACGGACACAAATCGGTTGGAGGTCGAAGTGGCGTCATCGCGGTGGTGTACGAGACGCATTGGACAGGACTCTCCCGACCGTCCTTGGAACGGGAAACGGACCTTCAGCTCTCTCGCCACGACAATTTGCGCTACTGGGTCGGCATCCCGAACCGGCACCGCCAAACCAACCGCCTGTGCCGCCGGATGCAAACTGGCTAGGCACAGCGGGAACTTTCTCGAAGAAACGACGAGCGGATTCTGGCACTCAGCTATTATTGTGTATCGCACGCTGATAAGGTTAACCGGTACCGCAACACCCTGCTTCCCAACGGGGCCCACTTTTGGCACAAGGGGCGGCGATGATCTATGTGGCTCAAGAAAATCAGCGCGACTACATCGACGAATGGGGTATATTTGTACATTTGATCGATTTTTGGATGACCCGGGACCAGCCAAGCTTCCTCTATCTCCGGCGCGCTACACGATTTCGACGAGAGTTATACCAAGTTTTTGGTGTCAACAAATGGCCTCGCTTTTTGTGCTGATCTTTCGCTTTACCGTAGACACTTTCTCGCCCCACCCCCCCTGGCGGGTGGGTGGTATCGCGATGGCTTTTTCTTTGACGATTTTTTCCTGCCTCTGACGCCTAGGTCTTCCTTTCTTTCTTGTATTTTTAGGTTTCTTGTCGGCTTCGTCACCTTGCCGTGCAGAAATGCGGGAGTGGGTTTCGAGAAGGCGCATCTTCGACTCATGTTCTCGCTCGACGATCGTGGAAATTTCCCATATTTCTTCATAATATGATTATATACGGTTCATCAGAGTTGTGGTACTGCTTTGATTGAGGCCGAACGGGTGGTAGTTACCTGGGTTCAGGCATTGGGATCGTATTTGTAGTACTTGGGGAGCGTATTTTAGATGGAAAACCAAGAAATAACCCGGCGAGGCACGAACCTTGGTGTCGGTCTCTCATCGTACTCGAAAGGGAAAAACCATGATTTTCTTCATCTCTAAGCATTGAACAAACGATAGTACCAACGAGTACCTGCTCAATAGGCAAGCCTAGCAAGGAACACAAAGTGTCCCGACCTTAAACATAAATATTGCAGCAGTGTACTAGCAAAGAGGGTAGCGGTCACCGGTGTAGCTCGGCCAATCGGTCCGTCTGGCTGGTGGTGAAGAAGCCCCGCTGGCGGCGCCGCCAGAGCCAGAGGCAAACCAAATACGCGTTCGCACTGTATTCCCCATCATCACAATCGGGGCTCAAAAGTGCAATGAATGTTGGTCAGGGGCGGTCGCAGCTATCAACATTCAAAATCCAAGAGATACACCGAGCAAAATGCATGCAACGTGTGTTTGACAATAACCATGTGACGAGACCTTCATGATAGTGGTTGCTCTCGCAGGCGTATCACACATTAATTTTATAAAATAATCGCTCCGACACACAAGTTAAAAAATATATTTGAGGTTATTACCCCATCGTTAAAGAAACGTTCGAAGAGAGATTCGAACCTGTGTCCTCGACGATGTCAAACGTAAAGGTTTTACCCACTGAACTGCTGTAGGGATAAAAGAGCGGTCGATTGCCCGGCGCGGGGTAATCCTTATAATAATACGCAACAACTAGTTTCAGTCATTGTAGTTACTCATATTTGTATGATACTAGTACACAGACAGGCTGGTTATACCAAAAACACTGTGGGAAAAACGGAAGCTAAAAACTTCAGGCTGAGATATTAATAAACTGAAGAATTTACAGGTGAGCACGAGTAACGCCACACTAAAACACGTACACTGGCTATTATTATCAACGTTGACATCACAATATGGCGCGAGCCTTGGGCATAGCAGGAGACTCCTAATTGCTGTCGCGTACTGTATACCGCTCGTATCACACGCAACGCTGACTTTACTTGTAGATGGCGATGTACACTGCTGCTGAATAGTCCCAACCGAGGTTATAACCAGGCGGCCGTCCCGTCCGTGGAGCCCGCAGCGCTCCGGCCGGGGGTCCCTCGGAGGGCAAACATTTGGGTCTACATAATATATAAGCATACTTACCGCATACATACATACCGGTACCAGGTATGCGAACTCAAAATGAGCGTCTTGGTCGATCTTAACGAGGACTGTTTTTTAGGTTTGTTTTGGTATTTTCACGAAATTTCGGTATTTCCGTTTCTTAGGTTTATTTCAGTATTTTCTCGAATTTCGGTATTTGAAAATAAATACAGAAATAAACCTAAACAACAGTCCTCTGAAATAAACCTAAAAAGCAGTCCTCGTGGACTGTTTTTTTAGTTTATTTCAGAATTTTCACGAAATTTTGGTATTTATTTCTCGGTTTTTTCGTATAGATAGATAGGGGAAATAAATACTGAAAAAAACTGAAAAACACTCCTCGTTAACATTGACCCTTTTACCCTCCTATTCTCCCCTCTTTTCGTAGCGGGCGGGTGTGAAGGTGTTACCATCTATCTGAGCGGTAGGGGAAAAATATCGATCGAATGCTCTTCACCCCCCTGAATTGCGGTATCTTTGGAGCGTCCGTACCGTATACCTTACGTAGAGATAAAATATAGGCTGATTACCCAACCCACAGGGTAATCCTTGTAACACTTTCCCCCCGTCTGAACGGCGGGCTTTTTGGGGCGTGGGTACCGTATACGGCCGTACGCTGACCTACCCGTTCCGTTTCGGTACCTGGGAAACCAGCGAGATATGTTTTTTTTAGGGACGCACGCGCAAGCGTTTCTATAAAGGAAACGTTTAAAGCGAGATTGGAACCTGTGTCCTCGACGACGTCAAACATGACGGTGTTCCCTACTGAGCTACTAGGGGGAAAATATTGATCAATTCACAAGAGGTAGTTGCTGTGCAATATAAGGATCCCATCTAGCAGGCCGTCTGCCCGGCCTGGCCTGTGACATTTTCCGATTATTTTCGCTCTTGGCTTCGAGCTGTGGCTCCTCCTCGCCTGTTGTACGCAAAAGCGGTGTACAAGGGTCTGCCATGTGCCCCTATACCGGCTTTCGGGTACCGTTGATGCACGTGGGTTGCGTATAGTGCCTTGATCAGGCGTATTTCGAGACATGACAAGAGTCACGAATCGTGATTTTGTTCTTTTAGGGAGAAAAAATCGAAAAATATATAGCGTCATGAACCATGGTTTTTTTCTGACATGATGCTAGACATCAAAATCACTATTTAGGCTCATTCTTATCGGAGAGTTTTTTTGCCATTTTCTCCAAAGGTTGGAAAAATTAGAGATATTTACCAGTATACGGAGGCGTTCTGTCACTATTCGTGAAAATCTCCAGAAGCAAAAAATCAAGTATGTTGAATTTCACATATTCGGAAAAGAATCAGGAATTATTATATCTGGAAAACTGAAAAGTTGCGCGAAAAAAATGTGGAAGAAATTAGGGATAAAAGCTCTCCGATAAAAATATTATTGAAACATAAATCTCACGCTTCGCGCGCACCTAGAACAAGAAAGCCATGCATGGCTTCTTGTAATAGGACCGGTACTGTATATGATGTGTTTTTCTCGAATTTGGAGTGTTGGGTGAGGTATACCTGGTATATAATACTGTAGAGCACCTCATGCGAGGAGCCTCAGGGAAAAGCGGTGCTACCCCAGAAGCTTGTTTTGATCAATTAGTTGAGAAATCCCAACCCGCTGGTTTGTTTTTCGTCTTGACCTTCTGTGGAGACGTGGTGACGTCTGGTAACTTTGTCATGCACATTACTCCTACGATATGAGCGCAGAACGCCTCGTCAATGACGTGAGACCCTCAAGAAGCGAGCGTGGTTCCGTCGGCGGAACAAGTTGACGCCTGAAGCGAAAGGGCTCAAAGGCCACCAGCATGTATACCCCAGAAGGAGCAGGCAAAGAAAGAAAACACGTTTAGTGTCCTCACGTAGAAAGAAAGGGAACCCCGCTTCGTGTGCCACCGTAGTAGTAAAAAGTGCACGGCCTAAGGTAGTGGGGATGAGGTACGCAAACAAACTGGTCGGTGATACGTACATACATGACTCGGAGGAGAATGCACGCAACGTACTCCAGTGGAACCGCAACCAACCAAAAAGAGGAAACGAACATCGGTAGGGGAGACGAGGCAAAAACTACTGTAGAACCGACCAACCACCCGAAGCTGTGCAAGGCTGCCCTAGGGGGGCAGCAGCGGCACGGAGGGCGCTAGAATTCCGCAACCCACCAAGAGCTGGGTCACCACTCGTTGTAGCGATGTGGATGCAGGTCGATGTAGATCTGCGTCGTGAAATCAGACTACTTGTAGATACAAGCAAATCCAGCAGGTGTCTCCATTACGTCCAGCCACCAGAGTAAAATTGTGAAACTCAATACCTACAGTACAGTGAGAATACCCCTGTAGTAAGGGCGAGACGGCTTAAGCGTCAACACAACCGGGGTCCAACCGGAGCCGAAGTCATTTCATTTCGGCTTGTGCCCTCGATGTTCCGGAGTGGACGACGCTGGTACGCATCTTCTAGCGATGGGGACGAGTGGTTTGCTTTTCGATGGTGTGCAAGTGTGACGGATTGGTAACACAAGGTGTGTCGCCGAAAGTGATTCAGGACAGGTTGGCGTTTCTATAAAGGGCTGATGGCCTCGGCCCGAGTGAAAATCGTGCTGTACCGGAACACCACCACCGCAGTCGGGGACACATTGGTGGTATGTGATACTCTCGATCGCGACGCGATCCGGCGGTGATATAATACTCTCGAGAATGGCGCGGTAGAGAGGAGGGGGGGTGTACTCGATATCATACATGGCCGTAGCCGTATGACCATAGATCCTCACAATCCTACAATGCCAGGACGGAGCACGTCGATTTTCCCCGACCAGGCAAAAAATGTTTACACCAAGCGGGGGAGGTCTTAGTGGCGGAGGACCTTAGGGCATGATTTCGATACGTCGGCCGGTACAGTACCGGACACCTCCATAAGAAACAGGAACGCTGGTCCAGGCTAGATTTTGTATCTGAGGACGGGTGCGTCTTTCTATACACTAAACTAAGTTCAGTAAAACTACTTCGGAACCTCTTATTTTCCTGTAGATTTCAGCCTTCCTTTATGTTTGCCCATTTTCTTAGTAGGTGCCCTGCACTGAAGATGCTTGGGCATGCCGTATATGTCATTGCAGTTCCGGCAGGGCTGGTATCGAAGGGAGAAGACCAGATCGTTGGAACCCTCTCCCGGAAATTTAGACGGCGACCGAGGTATAATAATTTGCTGTGCTCAGGGCGGCGACCATAGGTTTCGGGGGTACGTGGCGAGCCCACGATGAATCATTAATGAACCACAACAAACAGTTGAAGGGAAAAGTGTTTTTGTTGGCAACTGCGTCAGTGCCGTGTATAGCTTGTTGGATGAACGGTACGAGCAGTGTGGTTGTACAACCATACATCAAACACAGAGAGCATTGGAGAAGAGCATCCAGGATATGTGAACAGCAACAATTCGAATGTGAGGTGGCGACGTCGTGATGCTTCGCGGACGGTGCCGTATGAGCCCTGATCATAGGCGGTGGCAAGGTTACATATGGCGAGTTTAGCGCGGAGCACGCCTGCCTACCGTCCAAGGACTGTGCGAGAGAAACCTAAAGTCCGCAGCGTAATATCCAACTTACCCAGTTCCCGATTGGTACCCTGATCCCACCCAACCCTGATCCCCCAAACTGACCCTACGTGTATGAACAGCCGCCGGCAGAGCCCACCAAGAACCCTGACCCCCCGCCGCGCCGACCTATTCTACCAAACGCTATAAAAACTCGAGGCTGTATTTTGCAGCTTGCAAATGGTTTTCTGGTGTATCTCATAATCCTCGATCGCGGTCCAAACGTTGATGCTCTCCAATCCCGGGGAGCGCGAAGGCCGTGAAGTAGAGGCGCGGTCATCTCGTTGGGAGCTAGGTCTGTGGCGACGCTAACGGGATCATTGGATCAAGACTATGTGCGGGAGCTGCACGCTCTGCCTACTTTGCCACTATTTCAACCATACGAGCCACCGTGCCCGCTTAAAGCCGCCAATGGTGCTGGGATGGCCTACGATGTGTTCATCTTATCGACGCCAACGACTTCCTACAGTAGATGGCGCTGGAAACATTTGCACACCACTGCAGTATGCTGTCTCAAAGGGACGTAATCAGGCATTCCTAGGGAGGGAGGTAGTGGCTGATGAGATTGAATATTTAAGTCGCGCTGGTCGAGACATTGGCCCCGACAGCTGCAAAATCTAGCGCCCCCTATAGATCGGCAGCAAACGCGGAGCGGGGCTGGTGCTCGACGAAGAAGATGGATATTAAGACCAACACAACAGGTAAGGAGAGGTAAGACTGGGGAGACGTCTATATGTATGCGTCGACAAGGGTGGGAGCATTCTGATAACAAGCCTGAAAGAGGCAGACAACAGGTTTAAACAGACCAGAAGGGCCGCGGTGCGGAGAGGGATGGAAAAGGGTGGCGTTTGGCGAGCTTCCGTGGCAAGCACTGCCCTGAAAACGGGAACGGGAAATGATGCGGACCTACCTAGCAATCAACAACGTTCGGCTACAAGATCGTAGTGTGTCGAGAATCAGCACTCAAGGTTGACAGATAGTCTGCTCACAAGAATATGTCGAGCCCGCGCGGCAATGATCGCCGGGCAAGGATGCAATGACAAGGAGAGGGTTTACGTGGCCATTTCGGCGTGGGGGTGCCCTGGAGAAAGAGAAGCGAAGCCGCCTACCACAGGAAACAAAAAGGCATTTTTTGCGTACGTACGCGTCTTAGTTTCTCCTTCTTTAGCAAGCTCTTCTGCAGTATCGGTTCTGATCAAAACATACGCACTGTAGTAGTTTCCGATATTTATTGGTGAACCACGCACACCGACAGCCTCCACTCGCGCCGTCACATAGTAGAGAGCTCTCCTTCCGGCATCCGCTGTAGGTCTGGCCTGGGATATGAACACGCGTTGGGCTCAGCACGTGCCGTCGCACGCCGGGTTCCTTACTGTATCGATTGGTGCTTATCCGCGTAAGTTTGTGCTAAGAAGTCCTGAGCGGGTTCTGGTCGGTGAAAGTCCCACAAGAACACCTCCTGCGCCGCCAGGCTTCGAAGTCGTGGTCGAGACTACACCACCGGGGCAATCGGATACCAAGGTCTTCACTCTAGCGCATTATCCATCCGAAGATCATCGAATACAGGTTTTGTGTTTACATTCCGCTCTGTAGGATGCTCACACGTAGGTAAGCGCCAACCGACGTCAAGGAAGCCGTCAACATCGCCTAAGGTGAGCGCCGACCGCTCTCGTGCCTGTTCTATATGTGGTAATATACAAGTGCGTGATATGTGAACGAAACATACCGACAGACAATTTCTAGGCTCGTCTGCAAGGGTGCTCCGAAACATCCGCTTCAAGAGTGAGTGCATCGCGCCCTTATTACGTCTGCTAAAACACTTGTGGCTACTCCGACCACCAATGGCCGGGGGGGTTCGGTTACCAGGTACACCCGGTAGATAGTTACCGAGTGTCAATCGCAGTAGTGTTGTCCTTTCCGCCGCGAAAAACACTGTAGTAGCACCCAGAGCAAGCAACCAAGGCCAACGCAGTGAAGACATATATTATATCATGAGAGGTATATGTAAACATACTGCTCACCATCTAGTACGTTTTAGTTTCTCTGCTTCTCAAGCTCTCTCCCTTTATTAACTCAAATCTCCTGGCGATGTCATAGAACAGGCATCCCCCCGCGCGCGCTACGGTACATGTCGTTTGCTTACTTTCGCGGGAAGGGTACCTCCGACCAATCAAGGAAGATGACAGTAATGTTGATATACACCCCTTCCTGCTACAGTCGTCTGGTCAGCCAGGAGCTGTGCCTTTTTCTGCGCTCTATGGACCTTGACCAATTTGCCACCCCACCCAACATGAATACGCCGCAAGACATCTACCACATCTACCCAGGGTTTGACGTTGGGCAAGGCAGGCTAAAACCCGAAGACGGACGGTCTGAAGCCCTCCATCTGCCCACAGAGAAGTGGGTACGTAGCAGTGAAGCGATACCGCTGACGCGTCCTTCTTTTCAGCCTACTCGTCGCAACGCATGAGAGAGAGGAGCGTTGAACCTCATTTGCCGAGCACAGGCCATACCACATCACGCTTACTTGCATCGAGGAACACCTTATCAAAGCGTTTGAGCGGTGGAAAAAACGACACGATGGTGGCCGGGATCACTCTTCCAATGCACGCCGCGCGTTGTGCATATGGATGTGGCTTCTAGGCTGCCCTTCGGCCCAAACGTCTAGTAAGACCCTTGGTTCTGGTCATCAATAGCAAGCACGCTTCGGTGCGGGCGACCTGTTGTGCTTGCGGGTTGTAGACCTGGCCCCCGAACCCGCCCTCGTCGGCCTTCATCATGCAGGGGAGTTGTCCGCGCGGGGAAAAGGGGCGATAGGCATCGGGGAGAGACAAGGATGTGGGAGAAGGTGGGCCAACATTGTCAAAAACACTTTTCCGCTGTAATATCGACGCCAGATGTGCGCGCACTCCAGCAGAGGACATAAGCCGCCTGCACTACAATTTCAACGCGCCCACAATGAGTGCGATGCATGCGTTTTGCTCTCGTAGCGTAGGTTCGGGCTTCATCACATACAGCGAGGCTAGTTCCGTCTGGCTGCATGCTGGACGTCGCTGTGAGGTTTCCAGAAAACGCTAAAGGTGTTGAGTGCTGGCGTAGACATCCCTCGAAGTAAAATGAAACGCCGCCCGGCAACCAAGCCACGAGATTGGTGCGCCCGCAATGGCTGCACATTTAGCAGCCATGGTTGAAGCGTCTTTGTAAGCGAACCTTCGAGTGGAGATGCCTTCGGGGTGTACGAAGTGCAGCATCGGCTTGTGCCATATTGTCGTCGTCAGAAGGGCTAGGAGACTAGGTAATTGGTGCCGTAGGGTTTAAACAGGGCGAAGAAATTGGCAGCACCAACTCGTCGGTATCTAACACACGTGGGAATCTTCAAAACACATATCGTTGACAAAACACACCCTTGCAACCCATGCTGCGTGTCTATGCAAAACCCGAAGATATCGACGGGTTGGATATCTCCGGAAGCTCCCAGAGGGTTCCTGCCGATACGGGGCCAATTGGCTGCAGCACTGACAGGGCACCAAAAGGTTATTTGATGGTACTATACGGCGTTTCGCTGTCACCTGCATAAATTCGCCACAGACTATATATGTCGTGTCGGTGGGTTGAGTCCGGCCGACCCCACTGTCCGACAGATACCACCGGGTTGAAAGAGTATCGCTCTTCAGGGTGGAACGATGTGCCGCGCTGCAACTTAATTGCACCGTGGTCCGGCCCCATCGTGGTTTTAGGACACAGCGTACGTGCCCCCTCGCACAACTCACTTGGGCTTGATGACTGCTGCGGGAGGCATAGAGCGCGTCCCGCTGTTGCTGCTCATCCTCTCGTAGTGCTGCGGGTTCAGCGGCGCACAATGTGCGACATGGTTCGATGCGAGGCGGCGAGGGAAGAAAGGGCTGAAGTTTCATCGCGATAAAGAGGCAATGCACGAGCCATAGCAGGGAGGGGGGGGGGGGGGGGAGAGCGCTGCGCTACTCCAGATCTGAGTTACGCCTAGGAGCAAGAGATAAGAAAGGGGCTAAAACAGTAAACGGTGTGAAGAACGGCAGGCATAACGTAGTAGAAGGGGGGAGCGTTTGCGCCTTCATGGCAAAATATACTGGCCGTATCAAAGCATGGAGCAGGCGTTCCGAAAACATTGAGGTCCAAGTGGCACGTCGATATACAAAGGAAGCTCGTTGTACCGAGCTGTGAAACAAGTGGGTCCATGAAGCCGTCGTTCTTGAGCGAGCGCGCTGGAACCACCAGGAACAGGGGCGTCGAACCAATCGAGAATAATGTCCTCACGGGAGAAACAAAAAAAAGGTATGGACAAGCCTGCTCGTGTTTTTGGTCACGTGATGTCTGACACTGCATACCAATGCAAACACCTCGACTCGACAAACTAAGCATCGCTCAAGCATACCGTCTAGCGGCATCATCATGCCCGAACGTGAAACGACTTCATTCAGCAATGTAGCACTGTCGCGATGGCAGCTACAAACGCTTACGGCAGCTACAAACGCCTATGGCAACTACAAATGCTTACGGCAGCTGAAACCACCTATAGCGGCTACAAACGCCTACAACAGAAAAAAAATGCCTGCCAGGGTCGCCGGGATGATACGCGTACAGTCCGGAGCTCTCAGCTCGCGACTGCACACAAAACAAACGCACCCAATTGCTAGAACCTCCCGACAATTCCCAAACAGACTATTTCTTCCCCTCTCATGCCTGAACAGTTATCGTTGGCGGAGCTCTTCAACTGAAGACTCGATGGAACGTTACACTATCGTCCGTTGAGTGCCAAGGTAACCCCATGGGATCGTACAAGATACTCGCAATCGAAAGGCATGCTACGGTACGGGCAGAACCATTTGGTCAATATAACTATCACTGACCGGGTTCCTTCCTCCCCCAACGGCGTTGGAGTACCGGTAGTGGTGCATCCATATGATTCGCGATATATCTAGGCCTTGGGATTGTTCGTAGGGTTTTCCATGTGCATTGGCTTTTCTCCGAATCAGTATTTTGGGTTAGAAACATTGGGTGTTACAGTTCCCGTGGCGCGGGTAAATTAGCAACTAGGTGCATAGAGCACGGCTTTATTCGCTCTTTCGGTCGGCCTTACCTCCTTTTCGCGGCGAGCTACGGCGTCCGGCCCTACCGAAAGGTTCTTGACGTGCTTCAACAAAGCAATCCCGTTCGGGTGCTTGAGGTAGAACTCTTGCTGCGCCATCGTCATCCTTCTCAGTCTTGGTTTGTCTGTCACTGTGACTGAATATAAAAAAATAGGAAATGGATAGCATACAGATGGGTACAGGGGGGGGTGGAGAGGGGCAGTGGACTCGATATCATACATGGCCGGAGTCGAATGACCATCGATGGTGGGGACGGGTAAACTTGATATCGTGCGTGGCCGTACTCGTATGACCATAGATCCTGGCACTCCTGCAATGCCAATGTCGGGACAGAATACGTGGGGTTTTCAGCGACCAGGCAGACATTGCTTGCACCGAGCACGAAGCGCCGTGAGGTGTTCGGCGAGTATGGAGTGGGGGGAAGGGTATTCATTGTCAGGTCAGGCATGGCCGTAGTCGCATGATCATACATCCTCGAATCCCTACAATGGCGTGACGGAGCGCGTCGGGTTTTCAGGGGTTTCCTCACAAAGGTGATGTTTTTCTAAAATATAGCGAAGGGGGGGAGAGAGGGTGCACATGATTGGTAGAAAACGGCTGATCAGGGAACGCCTAACCACTAGGTATCCACTTTGTGGAAAACTATATCCAGTTGCTGGCGCATGAGCGTCCATTCCCAACTCTTCGACAAGCACCCCTTCAAAGCTGATGAGACGGTGGGCTGACATAGCATGTAGAGTGGCACATTTAGGCCTTGGACAAACCTGTCTAACATGTCCACATGTCGTTTTCTTAGCTTCCGCCTACGCAACAGAAATGGTGTCAGCCCAGCACCAGGCAGAAAGGCGATGTCCAGATATGCTGGCGCACACATTGCTGTTCCTGGGAGTCCATTCCGCAACTCTGACTACGGCTCCTGGCCGAGCTATGACCAGAGGTATATGGTGCACCACAGGCCGGGGGGGGGCGCCACACCTCGAGCCGGAGGCGGAGTGCGGCCCCCTTTGAGCGGGCCCCGGAGGACCGCCGGGGAGCACTGCCCACCTAGGGGCCGCCAGAGGGTGTTGTTGGATATATGCCCAACACACTTGTAATTCGTGGGGCCCTGGCGTTTTTTTGTTCGTCCTCTAGTCAACGCTGCTCCAATCAAAACACCCCCGATTGTATCAGCCACGAATGCCGCATGCAACAGCTACTCGAATATCACATATCTTGTATAATACTGGCCACCATTAACAGTGAAGGAGGGCGGCACGAATACTTTTTTGTTCTCTACCTAGGATTGGCGCTGGCGGCGCAAGCGTGTGCCCACCAAACTCGACGTTAAAAAACGCCCAATCGGAGAAAACAGGCAAGCGCTTCCGTAGGTAGAATCCCCGGTATTTTCATTTTTTTTTCTGAGCGAGCGGGTTGCAGGCACTCCGAGGCATGTCTGTAGATCGTTTCGCGCAAATAATTGAACAGTAGAATGCGTTGTATACTTCTATCAAGCCATATTTAACGCCCAAAATCGAGTCTCTACGGCTTTTCAAGAACCAACCGTAGAAGAACTTCCGTCGTACGGATGTCGAACCGAACCGAACCGAACCGAACCGAACCGAACCGAACCGAACCGAACCGAACCGAACCGAACCGAACCGAACCGAACCGAACCGAACCGAACCAAACCGAACCAGGCGGACGCTCGAAAGCTCCAAACCGACCCCCTTCCACGCGTCTTACAGTCTTCGTCGCCATCCCTGAACCTCTCCTGAGTGCAGTCGTCGAATAAAACGCTCCATGGCCCATCGGGGTGGCGCCTGTCCTGCGCCGAAGTCGCATGGTTGTTGATCGTCCCCCAGTAACGTTTTCCGTCGTCGAACAACACCTCAACACGTGCTCCAAACGCGGCTACCTTCTGAGCCTCTTGGCTAGGCAGGCTTCGGGCAACGGACAAAGGCATCGGCAAGAGGAGAGGGGGAAGAGGGAGGTGTGCTCACTTGAAACATCGCAATATTCGTACGAACATAGAACCTCGCATTCCTACAATGGCGGGATGGAGCACGTCGGGTTTTCGCCGAGATTGCGATGGGGGGGGGGGGGGGGGGGGGGGTACTCTATAGGAGATATGTACTCGATCTCATACATGGCCGTAGTCGTATGACAATAGACCCTCGCATCCCTACAACGCCGGGACGGAGCATGTCGGGTTTTCACCGACCAGGCAGACATTACTCGGCATCATGCGTGGTCGTAGTCGTATAACCAGAGAGGGGGGTGTACGTGTTGCTGCTTGCGTTAGGCATCTGACCCTTGACCACGGATTTCCTTCGAAACGGAGCGCGGTAATGGCGGCGGGCGCCAGAATACGTCAATCTTAGGCAACATACCCTCCTTGCTTGTTGTCGATACACTGGTCAAGGCTACGGATAGAAGAAGATCAACATTTTGAGCGTTTAAGTTCGGCGGCTCGGAGTCTCTCGCGCGAGCGGCAAGTACCCTTTTTGCTCGCAAAATTTGCTGTAACCTTCCGTGCTTATAGATTGAGCGATATGCCACAGCATTGAATTCTTGTGTTCTGCTGTGCCGACACACAAAAACACAAGCAGACCGCTTTTTCCAGTGAGGCACAGCGCCGCTGGCACTATTAGCTTAAACCCGGTAAAGAACATACAAACGAGAGTACCTCGCTTACCACAGGCTGTATCTATTACGGGGGGGGGGGGGGTATATGTAACAAGAAACAGAACCCACGATGGACCCGAAATCCCAGGTATCTCCTTGACCCTCTTAGAAACCGCAGCCCCGTTTTGGGGACAAAGCACTTGGAATCAGACTGGATTGTCCCCGAATCGGGACTGCAGCACTAATGGGGTTCACTTTACTTTTTAGTTTATTTCGTTCTCTCTCTTTCATAGAATGTATATGCCGTGGGTATTATCATGAATATATCCAGGACGATGACATGGCGTTGCATTGTCTACTCTGCTTACTGCGTAACAACTGCTGTAGTATCTCTGAATGTGGCGAAGATATTTTTACCACAGAGCTTGCATCTCTCTAGGATTAAAGAATCGGCGCGAACACCGGCCTTGCTGGATGTTGACGGGTAGACAGAACGGTTTAATGGGAAGAACACACGCAAACAGTCCTCGGTTCTGATTGCTATGCTCCCCAGTAGCGATACGAAGAACCATGCTGCCGTGTGGGAGGGGGGGGGGGGTGTACTCGATAGGAGAGATGTACTCGATATCATGCATGGCCGTAGTCGTATGACCATAGACCCTCGCATCCCGACAATGCCGGGACGGGGCATGTCGGGTTTTCACCGACCAGGCAGACATTGCTTGCACCAAGCGCGAAGCGCCGTGAGGTGGAGGGCGAGTCGCATGAAGGGTAAGCTACATCCTACTAAGAACCGCTTTTGAGGCGGACTTGCATATGGATGACAGCTTCAATGAGTTAATTTAACATCCGGTATAGCCTCTTCCAGGGACAGCAATGGAAGTACTATGTGCCTGCCTCTTGGTTTCCTTACCATAAACACTACCAGGTACGTGATACGATCATTCCCGCTTGTGCGGAGTAAAGGTTATTTACCTCGCACAAATGATCTAACTCGACGACCAGCTGTGGGCGATCGCCAAAACTAAAAGAAAAAAACGGTACCCTGGTTGTCTAGCTCTCACGTAGTGAGCGGCATGTTTCATAGTGTCGTTGTCAACCGACGCTAACCCGACCTATATATATATTATATATATATAGATATATAGAATGGGGGAGAGGGGGTATACTATACTATATTAATAGGACTTTTGGGACCAAACCTTTTATCACGACTGGCGGGGTTTTGGGGGTGGGGCCTCCTCGCCCGGGAAGGAAGGACCAATGATGTGGCTCGCTTCGTTTGCCTGACTATAGTCGGCAAGTCGGCTGGCCATCAGCTTGCTTCGCCAGCCAACTTGCCGACTATAGTCAGTATCTTGGCTAAGGGAACCGGCACTTGTTATCTCTGAGCGTGAATAAAGGCCCAGTTTGGGATCTGATATGAGTACCTAACGGATATGGTATTTCCGGTCGGCGCGGTAATCGTGGGATGCTGCCGGCTCACAGCTCCGCCGACTAGACGAGAGCTTTTTCAACAACAAAAAAAAGAAGCTACCCGATGTCTGTCTACTTTACAATACGATTCGTCCTCTATACGTAATTAGTTTGAAGTCTCCGGAATGTTGGTCGAGTAGAGCGTCAAAAAAGATAGAACTCGAAATAAAAAGTTCCAAAGGAAGGGTCGTTCCTGACGAACGTACACAATCTCGATTGGTGACGGAATAACATGATTCGTAACATTTGAGTGTTTTCGCTATTACGGGGGACCAGAGTTAATGGAATCTATGGTATACATAAAAACCTATATATTTAGCCATGTTTACTAACAACATTGGACCCTATTAACTATGGTCCCCCGTAATAGGTCGCGTTTTCAAGAAACGAAATCACGGCGCTTTTTCATGAATCATCGTGAAAATCAATTACGTTTCTGGGCTTTGTTTCAACACGTTCGGATGCCACGACTCGTGACAATAGCCAAGATTCGTCCTAATGTCGCGCACGTTTTGTAACTTTTGTTTTTTGTATGAAGCCCCTGAAAGCTGCGCTCCGCCGGTGCCGCAGCATGCGCCTGACGCCGATACTGCCTCTTCAACTGGTCCTTGGTATGTAAGTGCTCACATCTGACTGGTCTGGCGCGGTCTCTAGGGAGGATGGAGCGGGAGGCTGCTGCACCCAGTTTGGAGCATCGTCGTACATGCTAGTATCCCTGTTTTTTCGCGACCGTGCACATCAATATCTCCGAATTTTTATCGTCGCGCTACGCTTGACGGAGTATGCCTCTACCCTTTTCCCAGTTTATTAACGTTCCGACTCCATACCCAGCTATCAATAGTTTGTCCACAAAACCTAACTGCAGTTCAAAACCGAACTAAAAGTAATAACTAAACCGAATACGAATATAAGAATAATGTTCGAAATAAACTGTACTTCGCTAGCGAAATGTGCACACGACCACTTGGATGTTGATCCAATACTCGCCGAGTCCTTGAAGGCGAACCGCGTAAACCGATATGCCAGCAACATACGCTTTACGCCCGCGCCGACTTGCCTCGGTTTGCTTCTTTTGGTAGAAGTAGGTGTCGAAAGCTGCGACGCACTGTCTCCATCGCGCTAAGAACGGTAGCAGCGATGGCAAGAAGGAGAGAAGACATCGCGACCGCCTTACAGCCGCCGAGCGTCTGGGATAGAGGCACAACATGAAAAAGCGTCTGCTCTGTGTAGTCCCCCAGCTAGAAAACGAGACAAGCACATAAAAATCGGAGTCCTACGTACCTGGATCCTGCCAGCGGCCAATGTCAGTTTGGACGGCTCAGGCCTGGGTGGGATCAGGTCCGAGTGGCATCAGGGTGCCAAGCAAGAGCAGTGTATTCAGAAGCAGAACGATGGGGAAAGCACAACCCTAATATATGCTGTCGTAGATGCACGGCTTCTCATATGCTCTGGTGCGTACAGTATGCTGCCGGCACAACAACACAGCAATACACCGGAAATGCTAAGCCCCCGGGAGATGCGCAATCGCGGTGCTACTGGACGACATTACAACACGGAGGAATCACGAAACGGGTTCCACGCCCTGACCTTTCGGTGGTGTCCTTAAGGGTGGCCTGGGCGCCGCCGCTGCTGCCGCCGCTGCTGATATTGCCGTCGCTACTCACATCATCGGGAGAAATTGCAGGTCTGCCACCGTCGCCGCTACTGGGGGGGGCGATCGTTATGCGGAAGCGACTGTCACCGTCGGATGACGCGCTGTCGCTGTCGCTTATGCGGCTCTTTGTCGCTGTGTTTCCGCTAGGAACTGTCTCACAGCTGTAGTCACTGGTTGTGAGGCTGCTGCCGCTGCTGCTGCCGCTGCCGCCGCCGCCGCTGTTGGCGCTTCTGCTGCTGCTTCTGCTGCCTCTGCTGCTGCTGCTGCTGCTGCTGCTGCTGCTGCTGCTGCTGCTGCACTTGCTGCGGTGGGTGTAACCATCGCGAAGGCCAAGCGAGGCGCCTGATTTGTGGCAAACTCCGCGCTCGTACGCCGCGCGCCAGGCGTTTCCGATGGCCTTGTCTTTCTCACCGATGTCGAAGCGGCCGTGTGTGACACGTGCGGAGTTTCTAACGCAGAAATCCTGGTACGATGCGCTTTCGTTAGGAGGCGGCTGGTGCAGCATCACGCCGCGAATGGCGCCCCCGCCGAGGGGGGAGCCAAAAGCGCACACGGCGGGCAGCGGTCAGTAGACCGGTGTGGTAACAACGGCCGAGACGAGGAACATCGGCGAGCTTAGTTCAGGGTGGGCACATTACAAAACGTTTTCAGGCCACCACTGCTTTGTCTCAAGTCCACTGTTCCAGTTTCGAAAGAGCACTATGCCACGAGCACCGTTATGTAACTCTTGCAGCAAGGAGAAATCATCCCTGAGGAAACCTCCAGCCACAGAGACCCTGGTCGCCGCAAACATATTACTTGGTACCTGGTACGTAGTTTTCCATTAATTTGTTGGCTTGTTTGGGGGGGAAGGGGTCATGCCGTAAACTGGTAACGTGACGCGGAGTTCACCATTTTTTCGTCATAAATCCACGAAACTCAAGCGCCGACGGCTCCAGGCTCAATACCCACACTGAACTTGGTACCAGGTAGTTCACTTTTTTCGTCATGGTTACGTATTATCGTTTTTCGCCTGGCCTCCGGGTTTTTTTGCAGCCTTTTTCTGCTGCGGGCGTTTCTGCAAAGCCGCATGAAACGATGAGTCAGAAAACTTAACTGGCGTCCTATCGTCTTCTTCCCGCGCTGCAGCGGGGTTTGTCCGGGTCGTGCCGTGCAGGCCACACGCAGCGCTTTCCGTGTTTTTTCATGATCGCGCGCCGTGGCAGCATCTAAAAGTCCGACTCCGATGAAGATAGTACAATCGATAAAAAAACACCTCAAAAGGAATCCACTTCTGAGAGCGCGTACCGTGGGTAGGCGCAATTCGACGCAAGTCGACGAGGAAAGGAAGAAATGGCTGAAGTGTGCTTGCGATAAAACTGAAGGCAACAACCGTAGTGGGCAGGGGGGGGAGAGAGCCTGCTAAGTCACCCTGGGTCTGACTGAGTCACGACTAGCAGAGGAGGGGAGAGAGAACAGAAAAGCGAAGATGATAAACGAAAAGGGGGGGGGAAACAAGCAACACGAAAGAGGCCGCTGCCTTTGACGCGTTCTACGATAGAGGTAGCACATTTCCGCGAACCCAAAATCGTCAGAATGCCCAATCTTGTGTCGAGAAATGACGTTTTTGTATACTTGGGCCATGAGATTGTTCATCGGGATGCAATTTGATTTTTAGTGTTCGGGGTGACACATTGAGCTCCTCAGGCGAGGAACCTCTGAAAAAAAATGGTGCACCTCTACTGTAGCTTCCGTCCTTTGTGGCGCCGTCGAAACTAGGGACTAGAACTCTGGGCGTGAATATAAGGATCGTTCAGACATCAACCTTTTGTGTACTGCATTCCCGTTTTGGGGACGAACTACTTCGAATTTGAGTGGTCTGCCCCCAAAACGGGACTGCAGGACTAAAAGAGTTAACATGATGAAGACAAAGCGGCCCTTATATTTCAGCCAGCAGAGTAGAATTAAAAGTACTCGCCCTTAATACATGTTTGCTGGGTTGGTGAAATCTGTCACGCTCGGGTCAATTTCTATTTCATGCTTAGGTCGCCGCCGCCCGGAGCTTACTCGTACCCTCCCCACGGCTAGGGTGCCTTTCCGAGATGCGAACAAGTTTCATAAAGAGGTAGCCGACCGCCCGCAGCCTACTACATAGTACCCTGTCCACAGCTAGGGTGCCTTTCCGAGATGCCAACAAGTGTCATGAAGGCAAATCTTCTGCTCTAGGTAGGCCTTATTTGGCACTGGTCGAGGTACGCAGCAGGAACCCTCGCCCTAACGGCAACGCGTATCCCCCCGGAGAAAGGGCCGTTTCGTCTTCGAAAAAATGACACAAAACCCGTCATTTTCCTTGCCAGTTGGAAAAATAGGTTTCCATAGTCTGACCAAGCTCATTTGACGGGTTATCTATATTTTTCGCTTTCACGCTTTGCGGCGAATGGGTGAAACCTGCCAACTCCCGCTTCTGTGGTTTTTCAGAATGATTTTTTTTTTTTTTTTCTTGGACGAAACGGCGAGTTTTTGGCATTGCTTGTGTCGCTGAAATTGGGGAAGCGTTTTGAGCATCGTCGAGCATCTCGGTTCTCGCTTCTCTTCAAGGCTACCGTCGTTTGGATCGGGTGTTCTTTTGGCTGTTACCGTTTCCGTTCCTGTTGGGCACGATTGGGTAGTACCTGGAGAATCCACAGTACGAAGCTATTTACTTGGGCTATCTCTCGATGGCGAGTTAGACAGAGAGATAGAGAAAAAAAGCCTACCCGAAGGCCACCGACCGTACCATACACGCCACGGCCATCTACGGGCGGATGGGAAAAAGCATACAAGCCCAGTCAACTCCCTCCTTTAACCTACCGGTACTATCGGGGAGACGTTGTCCGCGGAAAAGCTCTGTAGAAAAATCCGACCAGACTTGAACCAAACAGATAACAACAGAGTGTCAACGTACCGGTACCGCTGTCTGGGAGACAGACACGCTTGCAGCCGAAAGCATCTGTAGAGTAAAAAAAAGCAGACGTCAAACAAACGAGAAACAACGAAGGCACTAAAACCCCGGGCTCCCCGCCGCCCCGTGGAGCCGTGCTACTGCAGGTTTATCTTGGGGTTACAATTTCGAGCCCAACCGTTTCTCACTGACAATGCTCACATTAAAACCATATATTTTTCGGGCCGCACACAAAAAACAAGTAAATTTCGACCACCTACACAAAAGACAAGTTGATCGGTATTCACAACTATAAACAAGTCCACTGAGAAGATACCCAACCATTGTGCATTTGAATCGTATGCGTATGCTTCAACGGTAGTCATTCACACCGACCGTAAACATTCTCGATCGTTATCGCACACACCACGCTATCGATCGAGTTTTTTCAGGAAATTTTCGATCTCGCAGGTCAACTTTTTTTTCCTTATATTTGTTTTTCCATTAGTATTTGCTACCTGGTACCTATTAATAGTGCATCCACACCTAGGCCATGCGGACGTGTATCGGGCTCACGTAGGGTTTTTTCTTATACATGTTATACATCTGGTGAATAGTTGTCTTCCTTTTCAATGCTAAATACCTGGTGGTAGCGGTTTTTTTTCTAGTCAATGTCAGATGTTTGGTGAGGTATACACGTAGAGCTCCGATAGGGCGGAGCCTCAGCAGATGTTGGTGCTACCCCCATCGCCGCACGCTTCCCCGGCAGCATTCAAACCCCGGCGGACTCACCGTATACTCAATCATGTATCCAAGTGCTTCAAGTGCGTTCCTCGACTCTTCGCTCATGATAGACTCGAGGGATACGGCTAGACCCTTGTGGCCCATTACGTACTCCAAGGTGCCGCCGAATTCCTTCAGAGTGTCGCGAACGCGGCCAAAACCTTTGCCTGCGGTGGGAGGGAAAGGGGGCGGAAACTAGGCATACAGCATGTCTATTCTGCGTTGCCATTCAAAAACGTGTTTTACAGTAGTAGTATGTTTATGGAGAGAATAAGGTAGAATCAAGGCCTTTTCTTTGTGCGAAAGTGGCTTAAATTCAGACCTTTCGTGAAGCACGAAGTGCGTAACTGGGGGAGACGCTAAAAAAACATAACGCATAACAGAGAAACATTAGGAAATTTTCCCACATGGTAGAAACAAAGGAAACATAGCAGAATTGATGTGAGTCTAGGCGGAACGTGACCACAACGTGCTGCGTTTTACGCACGTTCACGGGTGGAAGCGACAGGATTGTTTGCCGCGATCAGGCAATGTCGCTTTCTGCCGTATGGTGCTCCGTACAAACATACAGATAGATCAAGTATGCCCGTTCTGGTGTCGGGAAAGGAGATCGTCCGCCATATCTCCCCTCCGAGCCGCACAACGTCGCCCATGCAGCAGTACAAAACTGAGTTTCTACTAACACGACACTCTGAGGCCCATCGTGTTCTCGGTTGAACCCAGGAATGTCATACTCGATGTCCATGTTTGTTGTCGCCACCAAGCCGAACATTACATACTGGTAACCGTTTCGTGCTTACGAACTGAGCAAATTCCGTCACTCCGTCGTTTGTACCCCCCCCCGACCCCTAGTACAAACGGCGCTTCGCGCTCGAGGCAAGCAATGTCTTCCTGGTAGGTGAAAACCCGGCATGCTCAGTCCCGGCATTGTAGGGATGCGAGGGTCTGTGGCCATACAACTACGGCCTTGCACGACATGAGTACGTACACCCCCCCCTCACGTTAAGGGCAATATCTTGGCAGTTTTGCTTCCGTCCAATCACACATTTCAGGATGACTTATATGTTTTGCAATTTGCAGGGTTTCAGGGGAGTAAACGGCCTACCATACGCTCGTCGTACTCTAGGTTTAGTTCAATAAGGCGTTACTCCACATTCGCGGCGACTGATTGCTCCAAAAGAGGGTACCTTCCTAGAACAAGAGCCTGCGCGTCCGTAGAGTATAGCTATCACCAATCTTCGTAAGCTAGCATTGTTAAGGTTAACAACCGGAGTCATCGCTACCAATAGGACCCGTGTTGTTTCGTTGGCAACCGTGTCGTGCACGCAAGAACCCTAAACCCTCGTGAATTCGTCGGTCGTTTTACCAGGACTGTGCACAGGTTGGGCGAAAACTTCGTGGTTCAGGTCGGGTCGGGTCGAGTCGGGTCGGTCAGCGGTGACCGGACCCGATCCGTGACAAGTTGAAAATTCCCTGGCTCGTCCCTACTGGCACGCATCTGTTGCCGCAATTCATGCGTTCGGGGTGGCCTGTCGTCGATATGAACGGAAAAAACACGAGAGATGTGAGTTCACAGCATTCGAAGCAACCACACTTGTTCGTCATCGGCAATGCCGACCCGTGATCACGAAAAAAAACGCCACTTGCCGTAAAAATTCAGAACATTCAGATCGGCGTACCACGGCAAACGTTCGGTACTCTAGCGTATTCGGAAAGTGTCAGGCAGGTCCAAGTGGGGGGAGGGGGCGGTCACCCCTCGATGCCAGGTTGAAAAAAAAGGAGGGCTGTTATTTTTCTGAAGAACGAGTCGCCGACTATCGTCGTAGTTTTAGATGGTTGTGTGTTGCAATTAGGTGCGTGCGATTATTAGCGGAGCTCTGCGTATTGGCTTCCATCTTCCTGGCGCGTGGTTTGCTCGAATTTCATTTTTTACAGGCAACGACTACGCAAAAATTCAGTTAGTTGGTTAATTGCGTCACCCGACTAAAATTACTGTAGCCGTAAATTCCAGTACACTCACAGCCCTCAAGAGGGGGGAGGCGTTTTTATGAAATAGCAAAACTTAACCGCGCACCTAGCTGCTTGAAATCTTCGCCAGAAAGCCGGAACATGGTGTTCGCCTTGTTCGGGTTGCCCCTCGCGCCGCTGTCGTGGTCAATACCGCCGATGCCGAAACCACGTCCCCCACCACCAATGCTAGTCACGCCGACCTCTTCCATGTCGAACAAGTCCGGCGTGCGGAAAAAAATACGCCTTCCGGTTACACCCAGAGTATTGTTATCCTTGTCCGACGTCTGCCGAGATTGTAGAAGCAAGCCAAGGGTAGAAGCATCTCACTCAGCGGATCGGGCTGCACATTGTCTGTTGTCGGTACGGTTCACTCGCGGTTCGTCGTCAACGAGGGATCGGATAACCATGCCGCGAAACAATGTAATGTCCGCGAAGGTTGCACATCTCGAACATATCGGGATCTAGAGCATCGATTGCCACTTCATGATCTAGATCTTTAGGGGCAGCTCTGTTCCCGATACCGTATGATTTTGATAATTTGCCGGGCGAGTCCCGCTCAGCCCGCATGATCTAGCGCGTGTTTCCTGGGGTGGATCTATACTGTGCGGATGCTGCACAACCTTTCACGGCAGAATGTGGGAGACTTGATGATCCACAGTGGATAGGTAGGTCATGATCTGCATGTCCGAGGTGTCGAAGGTTACTTTAAATGGGTATCTGCACCGATGGTATCGTAGAACTCGAACAGCTTCGCAACCAGAACGAGAGTAAAGCTCCAGCCACAGACACCGACGAAGTGAGAACAGAGTGCAGGAGCAAGGTTCGTATTGAGAGCGAAAAAAAAAACAGGTTACAGATGTTTGGTAAGGAATTTTGGTGTTAACAACATTTCTATGTTCCAAACCGAACGCTTTCGCCCATAAGCGAAGATGGATACATAATTATGGAGTCCAAGACAGGTCATGTTCCCACCCAATTTTTCGCAGCACCTGTTCCCACCGCGATCTTGAAAATAATGGGCGCCAGAACTCTAATTACCACCTCATTGAACCAGACAGTTAAACAATGGGGCGCTGCCTTGTATAACAATATGTCAACACCCACTCAAACCCACACACGTGTCAAAAAAAAACGTGAAAGAACCACCTGCCACACGCAGATGCCAGAGATCGCGCAAAAGCTTACACTCGCCCAGGATTAAGCAAGAAACTATCCTAAAGAGGGCATCAGGGAGGTGACGATGCGGCACATAAGCCATCAAAAGCCTGCGCTTTTACCCTCGTCGTCAGGGGCAGCGAGGAGGTGCCCGAAAAGGCACCATATAGCGGAAACGATAGCATACTGCGCTGAGGAGCCTTGAACCGCTCGGCGTGACTTCACTCCATCCCCAACAATCACGCTCGACCATTCCTAACGCGAGCCAAATATTGAGGCAGGCACTCCCTGCTGGGCGCGCCGCCCCACCCCACGGAAATAATTGGCGTTCTTTCCGTCGATTCTTGACTCTCGGGTGTTTTGAAACTGATTTTTTGGGGGTCTTTTCATTCCGCCAGTCAACGACGGTTGTCCTCTTATACCTGGAGCAACATTAACAGACCGCTTTTTATTTGCTCGGGTCGCTGGCGATAGCGAGTTAGGCACCGATGACGATGGTTCTCCAGGGGGGGAGCGCATGCTGCGCATCTGCTCGCGACTACAGTACCAGTACCAGGTATGAAAGATGATTGTACCTTCTTGGAACTTCAAAAACAAAAAATCGACAAAATGTGACGATTACGGGATCGGCCACTCCATCATTAGGCGATTGGGGGATGATCAAAACTTGGTGTTCGAAGTACAATGGCCGAAAGCATGGAGTCGTACGGCACGGATGCATGATCCTACCCTGTACTCACGCTGCTGTTGGACGATTTATGAACAAGGAACTTATGTATTTTCGGTTGCAATCTCGGGATCGCAAAAACGTTCATCTAAATTGAGGGTTCCAGTAGGCCGGGGGGGGGGGGGGGGGAGGGGTGCTCGATATCATGCATGGGCGTGGTCGTGTGACGATAGACCCTCGCATCTCTACAATGCCGAGACGGAGCACGTCGGGTTTTCACCGACCAAGCAGACATTTCCTGCACCGAGCGCTAGGCGCCATGAGGTGATGGGCGATTCGCATGAAGGGTGAGCTGCACCCTACTAAGAAACGCTTGTGAGGCGGACATGCATATGGATGTCAGTTTTAATGAGTCAAATTAAATTCCGGTTCCAGGGACAGCAATGAGAGTACTATGTAATTGCCTCTTGGGTGTTTTACGATAAACACTACCTGGTACATGATACGAGCATTCCCCTTGTGCGGAGTAAGGGTTCTCCACCCCGCACGAATTATCTAACTCGACCACTATTAGCTGTGACCGACCGCCAGAAAACAAAAACAGAAAAAAACGGTACCCTGGTTGTCTAGCTCAAGTAGTGAGTGGCATGTTTCATAGTGCCGTCGTCAACCGACGCCAACCCAATCTATGTATATCATGGGGGGGGGTGAAGGGGGGGGGTATATTCCTGCGGATGGGTAAAATGAGACAATAGTAAGAAAACCACACTCCCACATCCATCTGTGCCGGGTGTCGATTTTAACTCGGTTGTAGGAGACAGCATTCCTTCCGTTGTCGTGACGTACGGCCGGCGCGTGGCAAAAGCGGCTGCGAGCTTCATGAATAGCGCCCAGCAGTACTGATCGTCTCGGGGTCCTGCCCAAGGAAAGCGCTGGCATGTCGACACGATGCGCGCCGCTCGAACACCCTCGGTGTCCAAGATAAATAAGAATGTAGTGTATGGGCGCGGTAGACGCCCGATGGGCGTTGGCTGGACTTTGGCCATGGACGAAACCACATTTTTTATCAGGGCTGCTCACTGGTCATGACCCGACCCGTGGATCGGGTCTGGGTCGGGTCAGAAAGTTTTTTAATTCTCACGGATCGGGTCGGGTCGGGTCGGGCCAGGTCCGGTCGGGTTTCGTCGGGCCGGGTCCGGAGGTATTCGAAACCTCACGAGTTGGGTGGAGTCGGGTCGGGTCGGGTTAGGTGACCCCACCTGACCCGACCCGTGAGAAGATACCGTGTGCTTGGCGTTAGAGACGGATGAAACCAATTATTTGTGCCGCGGGTTGGGCGCGCAGATGCGTATCTTCGCAGATGCAGTAGTAGCGGTGGTGACCATTCTAACGTCGCCCGACTTTTTCGTGCATCGTCTCGCGTCTGAATACACAACTGGTCTCGAAAGTATTTGTACGTGTCAAGGTCGCTCATGATATGAGTCATTCTACAACATTTTACGACGGCAAATAAAAACCCCCTACACGATAAACGCCAAAAACTGCTTCGTACCGGTATGTAAAACAAAACCGAACCACACGGACGTTGCTTTACACTCTGGTGCGAGATATTCAAGTGGATTGTGAATACAGTGAAGTGGTGGTTGCATTATTCAGGGGGGGAAACCTCTCCGTCAGGTCAAGCCTACCACACCGGTCGTGTCCCGAACCCCGACTGTCTGCCTCTACGTATCATGAAACGAAAAATATCTATTAATAGCTTTCGGCGTGGCCTACCCCTACTCCTCCCGGCAAGATTCCTACATTTGGGTCGATATCACTGCGAGATGATCGAACTCTACCTGAAATATGAATTGAATTGGCCCCCTGTTTTAGTTAACGATGGACCGACAAACAGCCTTCACTTATCCTCCCGAAAAAACGCGGATTGTTACTCCACTCCATCCAGTCTGCTGCTGTAATCCCCCCAACATATGTTTTCTGCGTAGCAACGAAAATTAACAGTAAATTTCAGCACAGGGATCATTCCCCCATTTTCGTAGGTGTGTGTCGGGGACACCGGGTATTGACATGTTGTCATTTTAGACTACTTCTGTAACGTAGGTGATGACGGTCAACACTGGTCACCTACTGTATGTAGTACGTTGCTACAAACCGAGCATGAAGGCTCTCTAGCAATGACTTTAAGAATATATAGACCTGGCCCAGTGGTACCGGCTACTACCTTCTATGATGTGGTACGGGAGTGTCACGTGTGATATGCACAGAGTACTCCTGACCTATCCATCAGTTAAATGCACTATGATCACTCTTCCTCGGCGACCGCACTCGGTCGCGTCACATGCTCGTTTGTATCAATCGGCTGCGTGCTTACCAGCCAGTATCAATATAAACTTTCGACAACACTTCAGAAGTACACTACATCAGTCGGTAAGAAACGTCAATTTGGTGTCCAGGCCGAATGTCCTACTGTATCCGACCTTGATCTAACACTATTGTATAGGATTTAGAGTCGGTCCCACTGTTCGTTGAGCTGTGTGCTTTCAACCCAATTTTTTTATTGTTCGTGCCGATCTGAGCCGATTTTTTATTGGCCTAATGGTTCTCAACTGGGGGCGCCCACTGCTGTATAGCCCGAATCGCTGAGCACCGAATGATGGCAAATCCGACAAGACGTGTCCGGTGGTAGCGGCATGGTACCGTATAATTGAAAGCGCTGAATAATGGCATTTCGGCAAGACGTGTCACCGGTGGTGGACTAATTTATGGCATCGACAACATCCATATCTCTTTACCACGACGGAGTTATATTCCACCAGAAATGCCCGACAATCACAACCAGGTACCTGGGCAGGCTTTTGGGCTCCCTCGGCAGAAAGGCGGCGGGGTTTCGTTGAAGTTGTGCTTGCCTGTGCTGTGTCCAGGTGATACTGTGTGGTGTCGCATAATACTTCGACGTATATCGCCATAAATCGTGATATCATACAAAGTATCTCATATCATGAGATATTACAAGATACCTGGTACCTGGTGCGATATATCGACATGCCAAAAATCAAAAGGATTCAATTGTTGAGAGCGCCTTGCAGCGTGGGTAGGCACAACTCGATGCGAGTCGACGAGGGAAGAAAAGGCTGAAATCTTCTCGCGATAAAATTGAAGGCACGTACCGTAGCGGAAAGGGGGTAGAAGAGCCTGCTGTGTGACCCCGGATCTGAGTAACGAGTTGGAAGGAGAGAGAGAAGACGATGTGCGAAGATAATAAATGGGATGAGCAAAAAAAAAATCGGCATGCCGTACGAGTATCCATATCCCGATTTTTGGGGACTGATTATATCGAGATATCGTACCCCCTCGAAAGCATTATCTATACCAGTTACCGAACAGGTACCAGGTAGTCTGCAGTCCCAACAAGATGAGTCCAAGATCGGAGAAAAAGTCCGAGTTCCAAAAAACGCTTGAAATTGAGTCCGACCCACGAAAAACAACTTGGAAAATGATTCAGCTTTTTTATTGTTGATGAAATATTTAAGACCACGAGCACGAGACCATGCTGTGTTCGTGTATTGGTATAATATACTCGTACGCTGGCGGAAAACGTTTCAATCGGAGATGCTGCAAAGGGAGGCGGATCCACGGAGAAAAACCACGACGAACAGGAGCGGCCTTGCCTGTGTGTGCCATCTCCGTATACATACAAGTAAGTGCGCAACGAGAGCCGTCGCGCTACGAGATACTGCCAAAGTCTACTTCTGCTTGCGACAAGCTGACCGATTTGCTTCGGGAAGACCCTGTCTGCGATGGCACAAGGCTGCTGTTACTGCAGATCGCTGCTCTTCTTGCCGACTGCCTGATCAGATTCGCGTGTCGTGTCTCACGTAAGCAGAGTAGTAGGCGAAGAAAGATCTGCTTGTTGTCCGTTTCTCGCGGGGTGTGTGTACACACTCACATTTGCCACCGTCGCAGTGGGATGTACCCGAGGAACTGGCTGTCCAAGCAGTCCGTTTCAGAGCCACTGTTATTCGCGTTCGACTCGATGCCCCTTCTATTACCTCCCTCGTGCGCTCTCTCTATGCACCTCGTATCTCTCTCTCGTGGGTCTGTCATGGTGCGCACCGAAAAAACAGAAAATAAATGCTCAAACATGCGTTCAAAAAATTGGTTCCATAACTTCGAATTTGACGCGATTGGTTCCGTAATTTGAAACGTCGTTTTTTTCCCCCCAGCTGCCAGAGGAGGGCACTTTTTCGGTGTTCAGGCATTCACACATCCACACCCGCGCGTTGCAGGATCCTTCACCGCGCAGTGCGTCCAAAGGTACACAGCGCCCCAAGGAACATCTCCCAGGTGGGAATCCGTCTGTGTGCTGGGTCTCCGCAAGATCCCAGGTGGGCCCGCCCTCTAACGCCCGATACCAAAACTATGCCTCGGAAAAGTCAGCTGTGGATCGCGCTCGGTCGCAATGCAGGATTATTATACTGCTTTTATTGAAGGCAGATGACCCCATGGGCAAGCGGACACAGCTATGAACACACCAGTTCCGCGCGGTATGCTCCCTTGGCCAAGAAGCACTGCTGTGGTTGTCGGTACCGCAACTGCGGATGCGAGGGATATCTGTTGGTGCGCACTTCGTGGGCGTGCCCGACGTAGAATTTGTGGAGGTTCGAGGCGCCTACCCCTACCCTCTGGCTTTGGCTCCGCGGCTGTACTTGCTCGTACGCGTCGAACGTCGTACACATACCAGATACAGTATGCCAACAACCACAACCAACCGTCGTTGACGAAAACCCTAACTCCCTGCTCATTTTTCTCGCACGTTTGGTGCTACGAGTATGCGAAGCCGTGGATTCACACACACAGGTTTGTTTGCGTTACGCAATCGAAGCCGTGGGCATATGAAATGGATTGCAGAGGCCCGCTGCGATTTAGCGGCATCAGCGATGACAGTGAAACATAACCTTCAATGGAAATCTTGACGATCGATATCTGCCTCTTCTTCGAGTGTGTTGAGATGCTTGGTAAAACCGTCGCGGGTCCACTCCACTGCTGCTGTCGTACGTACCACGTACCAGGTATATACCATTGTGTCCGTCAATATAATAACCGTTTTTTCATCATATCAAATTTGAAACGGTTCTTACATTTCCGGTCAAATTATTACTGCAGGTAGCAGTGCCTAATGCTGCTGCTGTCACCAGCCCTCGAGTTCTCTCCCTTTAGAACCGCAGTCCTATATTTGGGGACAAACCACTCAAATTTCAAGTAGTTTGTCCCCAAAACGGGACTGCGGTTCTAAAGGGGTTAAAGTACCATGCACACATTTTCACACCTCGGGTAGGTCATGATCTATCTATCTATCTACAGCAGTACTCGTAGATAATATATTTCCTCGCCTGCCATTGTGAGGGGTTGTGCGGGATCTGCATAGTCTTATACGGGGGACCATGGTAAATAGGACCAAATATTGGGAGTAAAAATAGGTAAGTGTACAGGTTTCTATGTATACCGTAGGTCCTATTAACTATGGCCCCCCGTAATAGTACATATCCAACCCAGGAAACATTATGTCCTAGATCTAAAAAGCCGGTCGCCCCGGTGGTTCAAGTGGTTAACCTCGAATTCTACTTGTTTGAGTCCCGGGTTCGAGCCCTAGGAGGGTCGGACATTGACTTTATTTGCAAAAATAAAAAAAGGGATTCAATTGTTGAGAGCGCCTTGCAGCGTGGGTAGGCACAATTCGATGCGAGTCGACGAGGGAAGAATAGGCTGAAATCTTCTCGCGATAAAAATGAAGGCACGTACCGTAGCGGGAAGGGGGGAGAAGAACCTGCTATGTGACCCCGGATCTGAGTTACGAGTTGGAAGGAGAGAGAGAAGAAGATGTGCGAAGATAATGAATGGGATGGAAAAAAAAAAAAAAAAAAAAAAAAAAAGATCGCGCAGATTATGCGGCTCCCACTCGGCAACATGAGATACATACCAGGTACGATACACTACTACTGCTGTAGATCATGTCATGATCGGGATCGATCTATCTCGAAATATCGAACGAGATTATGAAGTGAGCGAGATCGATGATTCATTTGAGGTGTGCATGTTTTCGCTCGAGGAGCACATATATATTTAATAGTCGGCATCCCTCATGCACCAACTGCTGTAGCGGGAAGGGGGTAGGAGAGCCTGCTATGTGACCCCGGATCTGCGTTACGAGTTGGAAGGAGAGAGAGAAGAAAATGTGCGAAGATAATGAATGGGAGGAGCAAAAAAAAAAAAAAAAAAAGGCACTGCGAGTTCGCTTTGTGTTCCAAGGACAATGAATGGCATCGCATCGAACAAGGTATCACTGCTTTAGTAAGCATCGATATCGTACGCGCTTACATACCTGGTATACCGTGTACTGCTGTTTTGCACGAACACAAACATATCCACAAACACGAGGATACTCCATAAGCACCCATCCTTGCGAGAAAAAACGAGGATGAACTCGTTCATACCCAACGGCACGTACAGCCAGTGGGCGCCCCGTGTTGAGAAACGTCAGTTTTTTTTTTTTTTTTTTTTTTTCCATCCCATTCATTATCTTCGCACATCTTCTTCTCTCTCTCCTTCCAACTCGTAACTCAGATCCGGGGTCACATAGCAGGCTCTTCTCCCCCCTTCCCGCTACAGTACGTGCCTTCATTTTTATCGCGAGAAGATTTCAGCCTTTTCTTCCCTCGTCGACTCGCATCGAATTGTGCCTACCCACGCTGCAAGGCGCTCTCAACAATTGAATCCCTTTTTTTATTTTTGCAAATAAAGTCAAAGGCCGACCCTCCTAGGGCTCGAACCCAGGACTTAAACAAGTAGAATTCGAGGTTAACCAGTTTGGTCCTGGCTCAATATCTTACTTTTTCCGACCTTTTTCTAACTCTGTTGTAAAGGATTCAGAGTTGAAGCCACTGCTGAGCTGTGTTGCTTATTAACCCATTTTTATGTTGTTCGTGCCGATTGAGTCTAATTGTTTTAATGTTTTATTTTGAAAGATTGACGCCCTGCACATTGTCAGAAGGCAAATAATAACAAAACAAAAAGCATGTGTCTTACCTACGGGCTCACATTGTATAGTATATGCCAGGTATACAGCAGCTAAAGCGTTGAATTTCGGACATCGATATCGGAATCGACTTCAATACGACACAGAGGAACAGAAAAAACACTTTTAATAATAATACCTGGTATAATGTTTTAGACATCGAAGTTTTCGTTCGATATCCGCATGAAAAAACAAAAAACACGCGGACGCCAGGGCAAAAGAGATGGAGGGCAAAACACGTTCGATGCGATCCATCGAGATTGCGATATTTTGGTATATCGAAACCTTCGATACGATACCCAACATCGACATTACAACAGGTCAACCACTACTACTACTACTGCCGAAAGAGGAGAATGATCGATATTTATACATCGCACAGATCAGATCCCATCGTCATTATTTTATTATTTTATTATTTTTCATCTTTCGAGTAGATCGTGTGACCTGTGTGGCACGGCTACTGCGCACTTGCTTGCCTGGTGGGATCTATATATATATATCTGATCTGTACAGCAGTAGGGTGCGACTCTTGCACAGCATATATATAATATCGGTCTATGCGGGGCATCCAGATGGTTGACGTACATACAGCAGTATACTTCAGTAGATAGATCGTGATCTGTCTGATGTGTGAGTGTGAACGGTTACGGTTTCGCAAAAACTAGGGGCATAAACTCTGACTTAGACTAGAAAACAGTATGGCTGGGTACTGGTGGAGCATATACGGCCGGTGCAAGTATACTGGCAGTACAGTTATACTGGCTGGCTGAGAACGCCAGTATGAATAATTGGAACAGTGACACTGAAAAAAAAAAATTACGTACGTACGGGCACAGCAGAAAAACTCACAAACGAATAAATGAGTAAGGGAGGTAGACTTGGTGCATGGGTTTCCTTTTGTTTCCGAGGTTTTCTTTTTTCGGGAAAGTTATGAGTGATCCATGTTGAAGATCATGCAAGCACATTGTCGGATGGCAAGAGAAAAAATAATAAATGAGTAAACGATGGACAAATTTCCATCTCCCGCCACAGTAGTGCTAACCCGTACATATATTTCCCCTGGATTGCGATGGGACAGATTCACGGAGAAATATTGAAGCTCCAAAGTGGTCAATGAGGGGAATATTGTCGGTCAAAGGGGGGGGGGCAAAGATAGCCAAATAGGGATAGTATGCGTCAAGACAGTAGAATTACGGGGCCAATCCCCCCCCCCCACGTTTTACGTAGTCACAAGGGGGATCCGTGCACACTTCGGATAGATCTACATATAGATCATGATGTAGATCATTCCGTTCCTCAGTTGCTGTTGTCAGGGGCCGTGCGGGATCTGCCCATAAAATATCCAACCCAGGAAACATGTGCTAGATCATGCAGATTTTTCGGTTCCCACCCGGCACTTTCGGTTCCCACCCGGCAACGCGAGCTAGATCTTACAGGATCGGGATTAGATCTGACTTGAAATATGTATATAATACAGTGAGAATCGATGATCTGTCCGATGTATCAATTTTTGTGCACGCTCCTGCTCCACATTCGTGCACCACGGTGCCGTCAGCCCCAAACACGTTCCCGAAAAAAGTAAGGGCGCGCGCGTCGACTCCCGCGGGCGTATTATCCTCGTATACCTCCTTTTGGCTGAAAAGTCGGCGATATACCCCTTTTTGACCATTTTCATGTGTTATATCATGAATGGCAAGGGCGCGTAAGAGCAGCCCACAGTTGCTCCCCAATCAATACTTGGGCACACACAGGTACACTTCGTACAACTAAATATATGCATGTAACATGCGTCGTGATGTTTTTGTGTTATATAGTGTGCAGAGCTTATGTGCGCTTTCTTCGTCTCGTGTATTTCGAGGTAGCCCAATTTTCGATTTTTTCGTTTTTCGGATCTTCCTAGGGCTCCAGCACCTTTGTGTGACCACGGACTCTTTCGTCAGAGAGTTGATGTGAGAACAACAACAACAAACAACAAATGTTGCATGCCCCCCGATCGGGGTCGCCCTTATTGGTTGTTGTCGTCAAGATGGTCTACGTGTTTCTTCCGGCATGATCCATATCTGCATATCTTCGGAAACCCAGAATATATGGCGCCTGACGACTACAGGTTCCACGCGCAGGATGGTTCAGCCAATTCAAGGGGTGCACCGATGATGGAGACACGTATTTGCCGGAAGCGGCATTTATTGCGGTGTTTGTGTGCTTGTGCAGTAATATGTCAGGGAGATGTGTATTCTACTCTTAATGGTCGTGCGCTATTACTATTAATATCATCCTGGTTTGACTGACTGCGTATACTGTTTGCTTTGCCCGCCCCGCTTGTATATTTCGTGCGTACGTTTAGACTCACTTGCCAGTGTCGTGAGCGTAAACTAGATGGTTGCAGTGAGCTCTGTACTGCACGAACGTGCCCACAGCGGTGGCGCCACAGTAACGCTGTCTGCGGTCTGCATAGCAGAAGGAAAAATGCAATGTGCACCTTTTCAGAGTGATAGAAAAGAAACTATTGCGATACTGGAAGATATTCCACTCCAGTCATCAAGTCGGAATGGAACATATTTGTCGGGGGGGGAAAATAACAACAATACGCCGTAGCAGAGATATTGAACACGTGCGGGGGGGGGGGCTAACATTGGCGCCCGGAACTGGAAACAACAACAATGTTACTACAGTACTTCCTGGTGCTTGTGGATGATAACGCGCTCCCGGATCCCCGCCTCCTTTCCCCAGACAGGTGCTGACTCCCACGCAAGAAAACCGCGACGAGTTCGGAAACCTCTCCCGTAGCTGGCGCATTGGCAAGACCTTTCAAAGACCGCCATGGCCATGGACAGCAGTCACGACACCCGAGAAGAGACAGCCATCGGCCTGGCAAGACGTGAGTCGTCTCGCCGAGGTATAACAGCGCAGGTATCGCAATGTCGAAGCTGGCATTACTTTGGTGCGCCGTCCTCCCGTGTAGTACCGGTTTAGGCTGAAAAGTAATCCTAACTGATGGATCCTTATTCGCAAGGCAAACCTTTGCGCCTGAAGGGGCTTGCTTCCCATATGAGGCATGCGGTATCGTTTGCGTTCATAAAAGTTTTCGATAGGAACCTACAGTAGCTCGCTCATCGGGTTAAACGTATGAACCCTTTTAAGACTGCAGTCTCGTTTTGGCGACACACTACTTAGGATTTGAGTGGTTTGTCCCCAAAATGGGACTGCCGTCCTGAAAGGGTTACAAAACCTTTTTCCGTTACTTACTAATAGTACAGTGTACACCTCCTCGCGTGAGCAGCCTCAGAAAATTCTGTAACATGGTAAACCCAACCCTACCGTCGCATGCGTCACCTGTTAATTCCGTCGCGGTTCTCGTTCCTCCATTTTCGGGCCTTAACCCCTTTTCCGACGGCACCGAAAGTTTCAAGGAAACAACTACCTGGAGTTTTGAGGGGGGTCGTTTTGCAGCGTGTGAACAAGATTCAAAAGGAAGGCGTTGTTGACGTTCAAAATTCAGAGCGTCATATGTCGCCGGTGAAAACTCGATGTCAGTTACGAAGTACCAGGTATCAGTTTTGCCCGAAAGGTTAGTTGTATACTTGCATTTTTTCCCAACGGTGCCTTCGCTTCGGTGACAGAGTGACATACGTATGTTTACATCGTGTTGGGACTTGGGGGGGGGGAGGAAATGACGGCTACATAAGGCATAGGCCACTGCCTGGTCGGGGGGTGATAACTTTCTTTAGTGTGTGTTGGTCTCCAAGGTACGATGGTTGAACGGAGTCGCACGACACGTGGGGGCGCAGCATGGCCCCACTACCAGTGTTTTGAACCGAAAGTGAAAAGTGGCTCGGTTGGTTTTTCGGTTTTCCCACACAAAAACGGTCCGTTTTGGTCGGTTTTAACCGAACACAACCGAAACCGAAACCAAACATTTATCGGTCGGTTTCTCGGTCGGTTTCTCGTCAAATCCAATTAAATGGTCAGTGAGTCGAAGGGTTGGGTGTGCATGTGTTGGTATAATGTGACGTATCATCGTATGGTGTCAAATGGCCCTCCTGCAGTACCTGCGTCTGCTGCGCCACACGGTACAGGTCGACATAAACTGTCATACTGGTAAGTCAGACGTGCTAATGTTCTGCAGCTGAACAATAACTACAGATACAGCAGTTAGTTGCTGCAATGAAAACATTTTGTAGGATTGTGAGGACACGACTTGCAGCATACAACTAACGCCAAGGGGGGGCTGTTAGCACGAACAAACATTATTATTGCAGGCAGAGGGCGACAGTGCGGCAGTCAGTTCAGCAAACGAAGCAGCCAGCACTGCCGTCTGCACAGGACGCGATTTGTGATTTATCCCTCGCAGTCTCGCGGCGCACTGTGCCCTGTGCGACTCCTGCTGCCTACGGCCACTGCTGCTTCTGTGTGCCGTGCTGCTATACTGGTATACTGTTGCGGGATGTGGGCTGCGTGCTGGCTATGGGCTATGGGCTATGGGCCGTGTTTTGACTGTGTCGCGTGTGGCGTTTCCATACCTTATACATTATGAAGGGGTTTTCATACCTATATGAAGGTTTTATTGGGGTAGGGGACAGGGGGAAAAAACCGACCGGGAAAAACTGAGTCGGTTTTCCGGGTTCGTTTTTTTTTCCCAACCGAAAAAACGACAAATAAAAGTCGGTTCCCGGTTGGGAAAATCGACAAAAAAACGACCGAAAAAAACGAGTTTCGGTTTTCGGTTCACAACACTGCCCACTACTCACCCTACTGGGCGTTTATTCTGCTCCGGTGGGAAAAACAGGGTTCTTAGAAGCGCTTAAATCATCGCACCGTTTCATACAGCAGACAGATCAAGTCCTTTTTACATCGGACTGATCAGACCCTTCATACATCGAACAGATCAGATCCTTTATACATCGGACAGATCAGATCCTCCATACATCGGGCAGATCCGATCCTTCACAAATTGGACAGATCATATCCTTCATACATCGGACCGATCAGATCCTTCATACATCGGACAGACCAGATCCTTCACACATCAAACAGACCAGATCCGTCACACATTGGGAAGATCAGACCCTTTTACACATCGGGCAGATCAGATATTTCATACATCAGACGAATGAGATCCTTCACGCATCGGACATACCAGATCCTTCATGCATCGGGCATATCAGATCCGTCACACATCGGACATATCAGATCTTCCCCACATCGGACAGATCAGATCCGTCACATATCGGACAGATCAAATCCTTCATACATAGGGCATGTAAGATCTGTCACACATTGGAAAGATCAGATCCTTCATACATACGACAGATCAGAATCCTATTTTGCACATCAGATAGACCAGACCCCCATGCATGAATGATCTAGATCTTTCAGGGAGAACTTTTGTTTCCCATTTTATTCGTACGATCTTAGATAATATGTTCCGGGTGGGTTATGTATGGCGCGGTTCTTGCGCACATACATTTCCAGATTGGATTTGTATGGTACGGGTCTTGCACAAGATATCGCAACCGTACAGATGTAGGAGATAGAGACGATATGGTCGATGCGTGCACTGCTTTGTTCTCATACGTATTAACGCAATTGTTTCGGTCTTAACAAATAGCGTTGATAGGCTTACACGCAAGCCAAGAGCTATAAAGGCGCCATCAAAGCTCTTCGCCCCTTCAAGAAAAGACAGAGATCATCTCCTATTAATAGAGTCAATGTGATAACAACAACGACAACAACAATAGCTGACTTGCACTCCCTTTCCCCCATTCCCTCTGCCTACCATGCGCTTGTGCTGCCCTCTTATTTTGTGTCTAGTAGAAAAGGCGCAAAGCGCTGTGATCGCGCTCGACGCCAGGTTGTGCGACGATGTTCGGCGGCCTCTCATGTCGGAAACCCTTCCAATTCTGGCCAAGCACAACGTGAGTGTTCGATAACCCCATGAGATGTGATCCCCTGCGACGGAGTTGTGCCCATTTTCCCCACACCTTCTGCGGACAAGCCCCACAGTATCCCAAAGCGACCGGAAGCACGACAGCTCCCACCGGCTAAGCGGGCTAGGGCTCAGTAATATACACGAACGGTTCTACGCACGATAACACCTGCCGACAACCTACGGCTCATCCACGGTTTCCGTTCTTTCTCAAGCCACCCTGACAAGATGCGTCGAGTCTTAGACATGGTTTCCCGTTGCGGCAATGCGACGAAGTGCTGCCCCCCCCTCCCTAAATCGACTAATGTGCTCTTGTGCTAACGGAGATGGCTTGACGCAACTTAACCCCCACACTTACGCCCCTTCAATTTCCCGTCACTCAATCTTAAACGCAGTAGGAATTGTTGCAGGTGTCTAATCACGCTCCATTCTGTCTGTCGATTGTATTCGCGAGGACGTCTTACACACCTCTGATGGATCACGATCTACTGATAAATCATCTACATCCTAATATGCCGTTACTATATGTTTATGCAGGATCTATGCAGTACAGATCCAACCCAGGAAACATGTTATACTGTATATCATGCAGGTTAGACGGCTCCCACCCGGCAACATGAGGCATAGATCATACAGGCCCTGAAGATCAGAAATATGTATGCCCTGAAAGATCTAGACCATCAAGTGGGGCTCTATTCTATCTGACCTGTCCGGCGTGTGATTTTTTGGCGAGTTCTGAGAACTAACAGCTGTGCGGCCCCTCGCAATCCCCTTCTGGCAATCTTCTTGATCCTTGAGAACAGTCCTGGTGCGTACCCTTGCCAAAGAGTAGTGCATTCCACTGAGCGCTCGGTGGATTTTTACCCCTCCCCCACCGTGCTCCGTGCGCCGGCACGTCTACCTATCTACCTATCCCTCCCTCCTGCATTTTTTCGCGAAGCCGTTTCACACCAACGCTCCCCTTCCTTGCCCTAAAGCAGCCGTGTCTCTTTTGTAAACCATGGTGGGCGCCATCGACAGACAGGCTCATGCGACCTTGGCAAGCGTTATTATTTAATAACAGCAATGTCACCATGACGCCCTCTGGTTAGTCGTGATGGGCGCAATCTCGAGCGTTCTGCGACTCTGGCAGGGGTTTTCTTGTTAAGGGCCACCAGTACCTCCCCATGCCGCCCTCCGACATCTGTGCAACTCCTTCTCGGTGTGAAACACGCTGTAGTCGTGTGAAAACGCCTTTATCTTGTGAAAACCGCTTTCATCGTGTGCAACACGCTTTCTTCGTGTAAAAAATGTTTTCTTTCTGTAAAAATGGATTTTGTCGTGTGAAATCGATCTTGTCATGTGGAACTACTGGCGTTAAGAGGCGATGCGCCTGATGCTCCCGAGCGTACCTCTGACTGAAGCGCCAAACGAACGACCGCTTTTTTTTATCGTGGTCGGCGCTACTTCGCGCGTTTTGTCACTGCAGCACACAATTTTGTTGACGACTATGATGCATCCCCTTGCCGCCCTCGGACATCGGTGTAACTTCTTCCTTGCGTGAAAAAAGCTGCCCTCGTGAGAAAAGCGATCGGGGTTTTCGACGTTGTACAGGCAATTTCTCTTAGTGACTCTGTCCTCGTGCTTCCTGTCGAATTCCGTGTAACGTCTTATTCGTCGTGTGGAAAACACCTCCCTCGTGTAAAAAACGCCTTTATTTATCGCGTGAAAAAAACAGGGTTCTGCGACTTTTGCGGGTGTTTTTGTGTTAACGACTTTGTCCCAGTGCCCCCTCCAACATCCGTGTATCTCTTTCGTTGTGTAAAATAATACTTTGGCCGTGCAGTGAATGCCTTCGTCGTGTGAAAACCACATACATTGTGTGAAAAAAATAGGTATCTACGGCCTTCGGCGGCTGTGAATTGTCCCCAAGCCTCCTTTCGACATCCGTGTTTTCCCCCCCGTCGTATTAAAAACGCTTCCATAGTGTGCAAACCGTTTTCATCGCATACAACATGCCTTCGTCGTGTGAAAATCGTTCTTGTCGCGTGCAAAATGACTCCGTCGTGTGAACACGCTTTCTTCGTGTGCCAAACCAAGCGCGAAACGGCGATGCGCCTAATGTGTCCGAGCGCACCTCTGACGGAGGGAGCGAAAGTTTGCGTCGAAGCTTGGGGAACGGTGTGCCGGACCACGCCAGACGGCGAGGCGTTCATATTGTTGGACTCGGAATCGCACCGCGGTCTCATCTTAGCGCCGAAGGACACGGAACGTGAGTGGTTCAGATAGCACTGGTATAGAGACAACTCGGCACCCTTTCATAGCTGCAGCAACGTTTTTTGTTTCGGAACAAAACACTTGGAATTAGAGTTGTACAATGTATCGCTTATTTTCGGTTACAAAGAATGTTCATTCACCGTCAACCCTCTCAGGACTTACTTAGCGTGGAAATGGGCGATAAAGCATGGGCGACGACAGCAGCGCCCGCTGCGTGATTGAGAGATGTTACAAACTGGTGCCCAAGTTACAATGCAAGGAGCAGTATGGCAGGGGGCTCAACATGGTCCTACCCTTACTGATGGGTGTTCACGCCGCTCGCAGATGGTTGATAGAATCAAAGTCGCCAACCATTGTTTGGTTCGCTATCAAAGGGGTCCCACAGGGGCTAGCTCTGTTAAAACCGCACTGCAAACACGCAAACACTGTATACATATAATATATATATATATATGTTGCGTACCAGGTTTAATGCAAGTCTACTTTCACGTAATTTGTCCCGGAAACGGGCGTCCGTTGCCTAAAGGGTTGAGGCAATGATCCTAGAATGGTTGAGAAAGTGTTGCGGTGATTCGATAGACCGAAATAGCGGAGCTGTCCCTAATCTAGATACGGAATGACGCACAGTAGACGGTTGCCGGATTAATATACCCCCCTCGTGCCAGATGCGTGCCGTTGGGGTTGTTTTCGGTGTAAAGGGGTTCGGACATGTTTCGTTTTCTGCATGCCTGCGACACGCGAAGCCCTATGCACTGATCGATTACCGGAACAAAATTGAGGTGTCCCGGCATTCCAGCTCTCCTCCTACGGGCTTCCGTGTGAACGGCCAAACCATGGTGGGCGTGAACGATACTAAAACGTCGTGTATCTTTGAAGTAGGTGCTGTCGATGTTTGGTGGCAAACTGCTGCAGTACTAAAGAGTGCACAGCGTCCGAGGCACCAGGTGAACTCCAAATGGTTTTGCACGTCATGAGCAGCGCAGTGAGCGCCGTGCGCGCGGACAGCTGCTTGTTTTTAGTGCATGTTTGTTGTTTTACCCTTCAGCGGATTGGTTATATCTAGTAAGACTATGTGTATAGCTTAATCTCACCGCACTTCCACATATGAAAGTACGTGCCGTGTGCCAATTCAACCCGTCCCTCCCGCTACACTAGTAGACCAAGTTAAAAGGCTGCTGCTATTATTACCTCGTTGGTTTGACGGAGGGGGAGATTATACCCATACCTTCTTACCAGAACCTTTTCAGAACCTTTGACGTGTACGGATCACGATCTAGATTTCTGGATCCTAACCTGACGTTATGAGATGATTTGCAGTATATGCACAGTGCAAATCCAAACCAGGAAATATGCCCTGGATTGCAGGTTGTAGTACTCCTACCCGGCAACATGAGCCAGATCATACAGATCAGGAATATATATAGTATATACATATATATACATATCCTGGGATATCTAGATGATTAGATAGAAATGATCGATGTGATCTGTAGATGATCTTCCCGAGATGTGGAACTTGTTGGGAGTGTTCATCACAGGTGGTTGGTGATTCGTCGTAAAAGAACCGACTTGTTGCTACGTGCAAGCATCGCGATACATACCACCGCTGTCGCTGGCTTCCGTCGAAGCGCCAACTATTACCGGGGGGGGGCATATGTAGCAAGAGTCAGCACCCACGATGGGCCTGAAAAACAAACATCCCCCAGTGTTCACGCATCATGATGATAACTGCTGTGTTCCCCCAAACGGCGTTGGAAAAGGTGTTGCTGACGTCCCTCGTTTCCGACGGAAGGACAATAGTTTTTCGCCATGCGTCACAGAACAGGCAGATCAACTCTAGTTGTCCCAAAGCCATGAACTAGCTCCGAGAACGAAGCTTTCCCAGTTCCCGTAAACCGCCTGTTTACGTGATAGAAATTCACATTTTTATTGTTGAACGTTTTCAAACAAATAACGCAATATGATGTCGAAAATGAGGCCCAATAGCGTCGGCAGGTAGCGCGGGGGGGTTCCCACCATGATCTTTTGCTTTTGTTTTGTGACAGCTGCTTTGTCGAGAGAGGGTTCGGTCGTGTGTTTCGTTTTTTATGGGGGGCGGAGGATTCCAGGAGCACAACAGCATCTACCCGTCATAGCTCGTGAACTGCTGTAGTAGGTTATACCGGAGGCCTCGTGTATGGCGCGTCTGAACCCTCTTTTTTCATTCTTCTTTGATTGTGAAGGCATGAAGAAACCGAATACGTTTTTTCCAGGGCTGTCCACGGGTCAGGACGCCTGCAACACATTACGGCTCGGGTTGGGCAGGGCCGGGTCGGATCAAGAGGTCTCTAAACTCTCACGCGACGAGTCGGGGTCGGATTAGGAAACCCGACCCGACCCGCGGGATGTAATCCGACCTATAAATAGCCTTTTGTTTTGGGAACAGCCGTTCCTCGTCCCGAAATTGTCGGATGAATAGGGTAGTCGGTACAGGCATAGCCTTCGACGACCGAGGACCCAATACAATCCTCTCCGTCACAGACTCTGTATGCCTGGGCAGGAACTAACGTCGTCTTACGTTGCATTATCCAACCTGCGTGGTTGGATGGCTGTTTCCCCCAGGGGTGAGATTTTAGCGTGGCTTTCCGCCAGGTAGGCCGAAAGTTGTGGATATAATGTTTTGACTTCCCGTGTTTACCTATTAATAGCCATGCACAGCAAGTTCACTCGCGGAGATCTCCAACTTCCACGTTATCTTGAAAAATAAATGTACAAACTCTCTTCCAGGAGTTTCCGACGCACCTGCCCATGGCTATAGGGAGTGGGGGAACTCGAGTTGGCAATAGAGTTGCACCCCGTCTGACTGAGAACCGGGTACCCGATGGCGGGAACCCAGAACCGTCGGAACCGGAATCGTCCCGGTTCAACTCACGGAACCGCGGGTATTTGTACCCCGGTTACCCGGGTACCCGTCAATTGTAATATACAGAGCACCCAAGTCTAGGGTAAACGTTTATTGATACATACACTACAGCGGCTGTGCCCCTGGCCTCTTGCCTCTCGCCCCTGCAGACTACATACCGAGAATAGATAATACCCTACCTGCCTTCGCACAACCCGCTACGCACACAGGATACCTGAGTAAGCGGCTCTACTTCACCATGCACCAGGAGATAAACCAATCACAAGAAATCTATACCTTTCGATGTTTATGCTGTTCGCAGAGAGACTGATGTGATTGTGGCAATGAGAAATCGAACACCTTGGATTCCCACGGGGCTGATATATTGGATGTTTGATGAGATGGTTGGACGGATATCGGTCTGGGTTCTTGTATTTTGGATTTTTATATGTACTATAATCCTATTATTATTTATTTTGCCATCCGACAATGTGCAGCATGATCTTCAACATTGCATCACTCATAACTTTCCCGAAAGAAGAAAACCTCGGAAACAAAAATAAACCCATGCACCAAGTCTACCTCCCTTCCGTGCCAACTTTCGGCTTGTCTACTCTATTTGCTGTATTTGCTCCTTCCTTCTCATTACGTTCTATCCTTAAATCCTATTGTGTTTTTTTGTTGCTGCAGTAGGGGCGAAGGTTTGCCCAGCATTTCTTACTCCCTTCTTCGTTGTTTCTGGGTGTGTCTGAGTTTTTGTCGCATCATTCGTTCGATGCAACCAATTTTATTTCAAGGATCTTCCCGATGACTCGACGAATAAGGGTAGAAGGGAAATTACATCCCATGCTTTTATTTCAACTCCCCACCTCTCTACTCGATCCCACAGAGAATACCCCCACCTACTTGCTCTCAGACCTTCTTTCTTTGGTATGATTGATCGAGAGCAGCAAAATGAAAAAATCCTGTTTTTCCCACTGTTTGCCTTACCACGTCGCCGTTCAAAAGCTACAAGGGGAGCAAAGAATGTAAGGTAACCCGGGTACCCGGGTACCACGATACCCGTGTCCGCCATACCCGCCGCCGCTAAAATGCTACAAGGGGAGCAAATAGTGTATGGTAGATAACCCGGGTACCCGGTTCCGGGCCCGCCTCAATCGCCCTCCACCCGGTAGGGTACCCGGTTACATATTTTGAGGCCGGGGTGCAACTCTACTTTACAACAGGGCAAGATTGACACATTTTCTCCAAATTCTCGATATTTTCCAAATATTGGCCCCCCAAGATCCCTAAAAAGTGAGTTTGTCGTAGATGTTGATCGCCTCACCAAATTCGAAAAAATCGACCAAGCCCTCCAGGAACATGAAGGTGTGCTGCAAACGCCTAGAAGAGAGCTAGGACAGTTCCGTTGAAGAGAACGGCCGAATTTGAGCTGCTCGCGAGTGAAAGAGCTATATGAGTATATGGTCGCCCCGGTGGTTCAAGTGGTTAACCTCGAATTCTACTTGTTTGAGTCCTGGGTTCGAGCCCCAGGTGGGTCGGACTTTGACTTTATTTGCAAAAAAAAAAAAAAAAAAAAAGGATTCAATTGTTGAGAGCGCCTTGCAGCGTGGGTAGGCACAATTCGATGCGAGTCGACGAGGGAAGAAAAGGCTGAAATCTTCTCGCGATAAAAATGAAGGCACGTACCGTAGCGGGAAGGGGGGAGAAGAGCCTGCTATGTGACCCCGGATCTGAGTTACGAGTGGGAAGGAGAGAGAGAAGAAGATGTGCGAAGATAATGAATGGGATGAGAAAAAAAAAAAAAATGGAGAAAATGTAAGATCAAGATCGCATTTCCTTAAGGTCTGGCCTAACGAGTGTTCTTCGGGTGATACAGAAAGCACCCGCTGGCAAGAAGTGTTGATTTTTTTGTCTCGAGGCTCAACTTCTTGGTCTGTGGCTAGCATTTGGCACAGAGTTCCACTGACATGGGATGTGCTGCAGTATGGCACCAGACCCTGATCGATGTTCCTACGATCAGCTTGACTATTTATCGTGAGAAAACGAGCCTCAACTTCTTGCGGCCGAATCTCATGGGAGAGGGCGGCCGAATTTCATGGGAGAGGGCGCCATCAGTATTTATTCACACGCACTTGTCCGGCCCTCTCACGTTTTGCATGGCGTTGCCCCGACCGTTCCGCCGACCGTTCCGTTGTCTCGCACCTATGAAAACACTACCATGAGCAGTTACACCGATGGCCCATGAACCCCTGACGGAAAAAAGCCTTGGTGAAATGAGATCTAAAGCGCAGGCGATCATGGTGAGATAATGATGATGATGATGATGATGATGTGTGGGTAAGAAACGCCTCGTTGAAAGAAGGGTAGGGACCCGTGCTACGACTCAGGTAGCACTTCGTGGTTAAAACAAACCTGCCGCACGGGTTTGTCTCCTCATCTGAAGAAACTACTCTAGGTCGCGGGAATGCCATCCATGTTCTCCTCATCTGAAGAAACTACTCTAGGTCGCGGGAATGCCATCCATGTTCTAGAATTTTTTGTCCGTTGTACCCCTACATCTGATCTAGGTTCGGGGATTGTTCGGGTTGATATTGTTTTTTCAGCTTGTGGAGGGGTTAGAGTCGTCCTCGCGCCAGGAACCTCTGAAAATTTGGTACCTGCCCCGGCCGTGTAGCACTTGTCTCTCTGCCGTCGAGATTTGACGCTCGGTTTTGTCTAGTTGAGGCGGGGAGAGGGGGGTCGGGGGGGCTACAGTGTTTTCGATCGCGAGTAATGCGGCGGGAAGGTTCTAGGGGGCAACGTTTTATGCGTGCGTATCATCGCGCACCCGAGTGCGCACGACCGCAAGAGGCTGTCGCCGTGCGTTCCTCGTCGCAGACCATGGTGTGGGTCGAACGATCGGGGTTTGAGACGTGCGAGGTAGATGACAGTGCTGTGCTCGCGCTATTCCGACATCAACTACAGTTGTTACGGGGGACCATAGTTAACAGGACCTATGGTGTACATAAAAACCTATATGTTTAACCACTTTTACTAAGAATATTTGGTCCTGTTAACTATGGCCCCCCAAAATAGTATTTTGCCTAGGTCGTACCGCACAAGCCCAAAAACGATGAGTCTACGAATTGCAGAAGAAAGCGTCTCCTTGTCGAATACTATTTTGTTATCTGTTTCCGAAAGGTGATTTCAGGTTGTTGTTGCTTCACGTTGCCGCTTATGTCGGTGTGTCTTGTGTGAGACCATGCACCCTGAAGAGATGGGCTGATCGCGCGGAACTATAAACGTATTGGACACGCGCTGAGGTTAAAGCCCTTTTCGATTAAATACTTTCTGCCTGCCATGCTCCATAACTGAAGAACCCCTGGTGCCCAACTTCGTTGAAATAGCATTTGCTTTTTCCAGTGGTGGTTTCTGTACCTAAGCCGTGGGATTGTTCTCTTGAACAATTTTAGCGTGAAATATAAAGCTCTTGGAGCGAGGAGCTCCAGAAAACTGTACGTGTACCCCTGTTGTAGGATGGGTCATTGACAAGCCACACCTTCCACACTAGTGAGCGTCAACTGGCAAACAAAATGTGTGTTTGCTGCTTGTACTGAGACATACACACGCGTCCGAGCTCGCGGCAGCTGATGCTGGTGTTCACACGGGCGGCACTATTGGGTACTACACCACGACGACCGTTATGTACTGCAACCTAGTTAAATTGACACACACGAGGCGTATTTTGGACCCCTATGTCCCAAAATACAATTCTATTTTGATTGAGTATTGATGTCCAAACTATGGTTATATTTTGATACAGAATTGTCTGTGAAAGTGTTCTGAGATAATGTCATACGTCTACCCATCGGCCGGCGGAATAGAAAAGAAACAAGAAAAAATAAACGTGCTTCTCCAGCACAATCGCCGTCGATCAATGTTTCATGCGCCCTCAATACGTTTGCTGACGATAGGCCGATGTAGCGCGCCGACAAACCGCAACTTCGGCGTTTCTTTCCGCTCCAGGAGGCCGCCCGGGTTCTCGGGAGCAGTAATTCTCCTGGAACACAGCCCGACAGCAGCAACGAGTTTTGCAAGAGCCAAGAATCTGGAGTACGCGTGCCACGCGTCGTATCGGGAGCGACCGCCGCCGTACGCAAGGGTGTTATTCATGCCCGAGAGGGAGAGGTGGAAAGGGGAGAGCGCGACCCCGCCGCGGCACCCAAGAGGCGCAAACTGTCCAAATATTCGCGTAGGTCCTCCTAGAATTGAGGCTGCTTGTGGATGCAATCGGCATGTGATACATAGATATATAAGATATGAACTCTTTCGTTTATGTGAAGGGGCATTCTGGTTGTTTTCGTTACTGTTACTGCGTTCTTTGTGCTCAAGCAGTGCGGATGTTTTTTTATGCAATACATGCAGGCCGAGTCGTTCCTGAGGAGCGTTAAGAGTCCAGATGGGGTTGGCGCGGCTGCGTACTTCCAGTCTGGGTTGTTCTTGAGGACCGTTGGGAAATCGTGTGGGGTTGGCCGCGGTAGCACACTTGTAGTCTTAGTTGTCCTTCAGGGTCGTTGGGAGTCTTTGCCGGATTGACCCCTGTCGCATACTTGCAGTCCGAGCTGTCCGTGGAGGACCGTTGGGAGTCCGCGTAGTGCCGGTAGCGCGACCGTACACTTGCAGTCCGGGCTGTAATTGAGGACCGTTGGAAATCCGTGTAGGGGTGGTGGCCGCGGTTGCATACTTGCAGTCCCGGCTGCCATTGAGGACCGTTGCGAGCCCATGTGGTGCTGGCCGCGGACGTATACTTGCAGCCCAGGCTGTCATTGAGCACCGTTGAGAGTCTGTATGCAGTTGGCCGCGGTCGCATCATGCCGCTCATGCTCACGGCGTGCACTGACGAGAGCCTTCTCGATGACTGAAAGCGCAAGGGATGCGTTCGCTCCTATTACGTTATGCATTACCGATGACGATGCTCGTCTTCCTTCAATAGCGGATCACCCCTTGCAGGGCGTGCTAAGAGCGTACCTATGGGGCCGTTAGTGACTACAGCAGCAGTCTTAATGGTAACGACGCTCGTATAATTTCAGTGGCGGATCACCCGCGACGGGACATGCTAAGATTTTTTTCATGGAGGAACCGTGGCTGACTCCCAGAGCGTTGGATGAATTCAACCAACATAATAGCGCGATTTTGGGGGGAGCAAAAGGTTTCGCATAAACCTGCACGACGTAGGTGGGGAAATACACGTTCATGTGATGGATGTGGGACAGACTCCCCTGCCCGTTTAACTCTGTCGACTAGCGTACCGGGCGCATACAAGATGAAGGACGAATTCCGTCGCCAATCAATGTCCGTTGCAATTCATCACTAAGCAGCTCATGTACGCACCTGCGGAGCCGTGGCCGCACTACAATTGACAACGCAGGGCTAGCTCAACGGGTGGGGCCGTGGCCGTAACGCCAGTTGTAATAAAAAACAATGTGGTCGACGAAAGCTACGAACGCAATCCATGCGCCTCCAGGCAACACACATAATATCCACCCAACTTGGATCGTACCGACAACATGCACCCGGAGTTTCCCATCAGAGCCAAAAATGGCCGCTACCAAGCTCCCATGAACACCAATGCTACCATCCAGGTAGACTGCAGATTGCACCGGAAGTAAGACAAGTCTAGTCGTCCAGACCGCGATACTCGATTGGGGAATCCAATCCCCGGACGGCTAAATCAAACTAAACGGGGACCATAGATTCGGGCGTCTTCACCCAAACCTCGGACGTCTGCATCCTCGAGTCTATATATAGGTACGAGTACGTACCAGGTGCCATCTCTATGCTCAGTTTTGGCTTCGCTATGATAGCGGTTTACGGTTCCCCCTGTCGCAACGAACGGCGCGGTCGAAACGCCAAACTCAGTCAATAATATCGCGTTCCGGCACCTTCCCATATAGCTGTGTTGTGAAAAAAGGTGTGCAGCGGGGAACTGCTTGACATCTAGCGAAGATAAGCCCACGCAGGTGTATCCTAGGCGGTGCACCGTCGCATTCCCTAATTTCTATGGCTGAAGAACCTCCTCCTCCTCTCGCAAGCGCTCTGTCAATCGCGGGCACCACCAAGGATCACGAAGGCCTGCCGACAAGTCGACCTTCTGGAAAGTCCACGAACAAACGTGTATGTTGTAAAGTCGCATGTACGTGAAGCATACAAGGCATTCCAAAACGCAAACCCAGCCCCAAGAAAGAATTGGCCACTCACGCACCTCGCCAAAGCAAAACAAAAATGGGCACCACACCCACGATTTCAGCCCAAAGAGGCACATATCGGCCCTTCTAGACGCGCGACAAGCACCGCCATAACACGCCAAAAGGCAGCATCGTGGGTGCCGCCGACGTATGACAAACGACAGAGCGCCGCTATGCACAGATATAAACACAAATACGTGCGACCTCCTTCTTGGTCGTGCTGCGTTAGCGCGCGACGCACCTTGAGAGTCTAATTTACGCCAATCAACATATACTTACCACTGCTGTCGTATTACTTTCAATCCCTCACCGATCATTCAAAGGGAGTACTGTGTTTGTCGAGGCCTCCTGGCTCTCGATTTTGCGTTCAGTGACTCAGAAACGCCGAAGTGCCCACACTTTCCCGACCTTTTTTCGCATCTAAAATTGGACGATAGGCACCACGACCGTTGCACCCACCCGTCATATAAACAATGTAGGGGCTGTCAACAACCAACTGCTTCCGCACAAGGGGAAGGCGTCCCTCCCTCGAGGCTGACGACCATGCAACCACGGTTGCTGTTCAATTTCAACGCACAGCTGCGATATATATTTTCTGCGTTCCTCGCCTTATTTGACTGAGAAGTTCGGAGCCACCGCTGTCGAGCACAACTTACCCCCACACACAGCACTTAAGCTAGGCCCGAGGTGTTCAGCCGGCGGCATTTTGTAGGAAGCGAGCATCTGAAGGGGGCGCTCCGAGCCCTCAATACGGTGACGAGTCGCCACCAGCAGCAACCATATATCCAAAGTGAAGAATTCAATGAGGCTGCTGTAAGGTCCATCGATGCACCCCACCACCGTTTATTTGGAGTCCAGTGCGGTCAAACGCGGAACAATGGAGGCGAGGAAAAGGAATTGGTTAGAAACGTGTTTAATCCGTGCAATCGCTGTGTCGTATACACGCTTACGGTTGGGTGTTGGCTTGACCCTCGCCATCTGGGGGAGAATGGAGTGGTACGCACGTGCGGATAGTGATTTTTCGGCGTATGTGGATACACCGAATACGCTTGACAAACTAAAACAATGCGGCGCACTGCCGAGTAGTGTAGCCTAGCGTCCTCTCTGTGCTACCTGCGGAGTGCTGACTCGTGCCTGGTGCCAAACACAACGTTTCAAGTACTCCAGCCTGCGGAACACGCGCAAGAAGGGCAGAATGTATAGCTTATCTGTTGCGCCGAATGCGCCACGCCTAGAGCCTTCACAGCGACAAACGGAGAACAAGTTCATTTTTTGTGAGTTGGAATTCGAACCCCCGACACCAAACAACATCTCCCCTAGCCCAATGCTCACCCCATCCTCAGAAGGAAACTGGGACAAGGCGACATCCAAAGATGCTCCAAGCGCTCTCTTCTTTCTGGTACTTTTGAAGCTCCTCATGCTTTGCCCCAGGTCGTCTAGCGTCATGCCCGTAGTCGTTTTAAGAAGGGCGTCCACGTTGAACTCAGTCTCAGAAGAGTTAGCGGTCGAGTACCGTCTGTTCCTCATAATAGCGTGAGCCCGGGCCATTGACCACTCCTCCTGCTCGTCTAGATCGAGTTGCCTCCTTTCCCAGGCGGTCTCCTTGCTGCGGCATTGATCTATGTATCGCAGCACAGTGGTCAAGCCGCGCGCCCAAAGCACGATCGATAGCAGCGGGTAGATGAGGAAACATAGCACAGCGGCTAGGACAGCACCGGCCAGCAGGTAGGCCAGGCTGCCCAAGAGAAACGCTGCGTGCGCCGTGGAGAGTCTGCCCTTTCCTTCGCTCGAGCCCAGGAAAAAAATGCGCTGTGAAGGGAAACGATAAATAAAGGGTGTGGTTCATGTGTTTCCGTCTTCGAGGGGGGCGATTGACAATTATCTCGGACAAATCACGATCCCGGTAATCCAGGCCCTACCTTGCCGTTGTGATACGTTGCGCAAGATCCGTGCAGTACAGATCCAACACAAAAAGCATGCGCTAGGTCATGCAGACGATACGGCTGCTACCTAAAAGCAGGAGCTACATCATACAGATCTGGAATGTATCTTGCCTGATAGATGTAGATCATACTACATACGGCGGTGGGAGGTCGATGATCTGTCCCCCGCGTGTAACCTAGCTGAAGGGGTGAGATATTGCATTGTTTCAATTTGTTTAAAGAGACGACAATGCAGACAGGTAAAGAGAAGGAGGAGGGCATGCCTCCGCATGGGGGACACCCGGCGTTATTGTTGTAATTGGGGCGTAAGTGCGTCAAAGCGCTCCGGCAGCGGCTGTGCTGCGTTCTTTGTCGCGAAGCAGAGACCTCGGAAGAGTGATAACACCATCAACGATGCAGAAAGCACCAAGCAAACTCAGAACAGCCATGTTGCGAGATTCACCCTGGTCCATCGATTTGTCGTCCGCGAATTCCGAAAAAAATTACAGGTAATTATCAACTAACCCTCAACTAGCAACTACCTCCCCTGACAAGCAGAAATTAATCAATACTCCTTCGTCTCCTAAAATAGAACACATATTACGGGGGGGCACAGTTAACAGGACCAAATATTGTTAGTAAAAATGGTTAAATATATAGGTTTTTATGTACACCATAGGTCCTGTTAACTAGGGTCCCCCGTAATAACTATTTAATGCACCCATTTATAACCCTATTGATACCTTGGCATGCAAATGATATCAGCGAAATATTGCATGAAGAAACGGGAAAAGTCGGGGTGGCGCCGTTGTTTGTGTACGTTTGACGGTGCTGAAAAAGCGATACCGGTATGGCTCAACATGCACGCGTTGCAGCGCACTCTGCAGCGCCAATTTACTCGTAGCGCTGACGTATTAACGCCTCCGTGAGGGGCGGTCGTGGACGCGACCCCGTGTATTTTTATGGTGGCACGCCGCGTTTTCCTGGTGGTAACAATAACGCCCTGCAATCCTTGCCGAGAGCTACAACTCCTCCCACAAGGTCTGAACGAGGAACAAACCAAAACGCTAAGATTTCAGCGCGAAAAACCAAGATGAGGTTTGTTTCAGAATTAAGGTCATTTGGGTTCACTTTTCTGATGAGGTAGTACGCGTCAAGCTGGGATACCATGGCAATACCCACCCCCCCGCGCGCCCTTGTCTATGGTCATGCGACTACGGCCATGTATGATAGTACGTACACCCCCCCCCCCCCCCTTGTCTGCTCTGTATCGACAGGCATGCGCGGTGAATGGTCAACTGACTAAGGCACGCAACAAATGAATGCGCCTGCCCACCCCCCACCCCCGCTGTCTCTGCTCCGTCTCGAAAGGGATGCGTGGTCGACGGTCAAATGACTAAGGCACGCAACAAATTAGTACGCCTGCCCACCCCCCCCCCCCCTTGTCTCGGACTCAGAAGCAAAAACGGAGTCGTTTTTTTCGAATACCCCTACCAGTACGGTTGCCGCTGTTCACCGTTCAGCGGGAAGCGTGGACTCCGTCAGGCCCCTTACCTCTACGGCGTCCATGACGTCATCCTTCTTCATTGAGCTCGGCTGAAGGTACAAACGCCGACATTCACGCGAAGACGAGGAAAAGTTGATCTCCTCCTACGAAGCGACAAACAAATGAAGAAATGACCGATTTCAAAAGGGAGGAAAATATGAGAAAAAGCTGGCGTTGTCCCACGAATCAACCAACGAAGGGGAGAAAAAAAAGAAAGAAAACTTGAAGACATGGCCGCTTTCTAGAAGGCGTAAAAGTTGATGTCGTTCTACGCAGCAACCAACGCAGGGAGAGAGAAGCGAACAACATGAAGAAACGACCGGTTTCAAAAGCGGGGCAGTTCGCTTCAATATACGACGTCGCTCACGAGGGTAATCGACGGAGCGATGGCCAACCGAACGCCCCGGGCCACTGCTCAAAGTGTTTGGCCATGCCGACCGTTTTAACGGTCTAGCCTACTTCCGCCCACCCATTGCACCGGACCTCTAACCCCAATATCAGGTTTGGAAAGGTGTCACGGGGAGGCGCTCGTCGACCTGTGCCACTCAGCGGTATGCTGAGCACGATTATTGGGCTGATTACCAGCCCGAAACACGCCATCAACATGCAGAATCAAGCTCGCGGTGCCTTATCTGGAAGAAGAAGCATCGCTGCTGTTGGTCAATGTAAGCGGAGGGAACTTTCCGCCGAGGTCTCGTGTACGGTGGATGGTACAAGCAAGATGGGTTTGAAGGACGTCGCCGGATGTGCACCCCTCGATCTTCGCGTTTCGTTTGTCTGGGCGGGGGGGGGTATACTCATGTCATGCACGGTCGAGGTCGTATGATCATAGACTCTACTGCACCTCTACAATGCTGGGACGGAGCACGTCGGGTTTTCCCCGACCAGGCAGGCATTGCATACACCAAGCGCGAAGCGCCGTGATGTGTTGCGCGAGTCGCATGAAGGGTGAGCTGCTTCCTACCCAGAACTGCTTGTGAGGCGGACATGCATCTGAATGACATCTTCGAATGAATCGATTCGCTTGAGGAGGGGGGGGGGGGGGGGGGGGGGGGGAGAATCAGGGGAAATCTCAGTCCACACTAAACGTTTAGAAAGAGCAATGCTCAGTTTCCTGGGGTACCCGGCCGATCGCGATCTGTTTGCTAAGCTCGGTCGCGGTAGCTTGAACTCTTACTTCCAAAACTCTGCTCAAAAGGTGGATCGCTTCCTCGCAATTGAGATGCAGGCGATGAGCAGGCCTGCAGCCGCTTCACTCGGAGCTTTGAACAGGGGTGCAGCACTCGCGCGGAGGACGGGACATTCTCAGGGGCATTAAATATCGAAGAATGCTCGTCCTAAAACATCCTGATTTTCCTGGCTTTTTTTTCTGTTTTCATTGTATTTTGTTTCCCGACTTTCCCAAAAATAAATCCTCAAAAAGCGATGCTAACCGTTCCTGATTTCGGAAATACATTATCTTTTCCTCTTTTTCTTGCTCTAGTTTTTTTCAAGAAAAGGAGGAAAACCAGGGGAAAGTTTCAACGTTCTTCGACAACAACGGCCCTTTTTCCATGCTAGCCTCCTCGTTTTTCCAGAGTAAGTGATTGCTGTGCGTGCAATCCAGGTCCATGTTCATTTTGAAGCATTACAGCGTTTCTCTTGCTGCCTTCCCCCCTTACATCTTGGATTTTGACGCCCTTGGGTGACAGATAGCTCCACCGCTGCTGGTGACTCATCCGCCTCACGGGGCGTTCCAGTGACGTGTGAGCGCGCGCAGTGGCTTCATTTTCCACCTGAACGGTCGAAGACAACAGCAGTAACAACAACAATGAAAACAACAACAACAACAACAACAACAACAACAACAACAACAACAACAACAACAACAACAACAACAACAACAACAATAAAAACGGAAACGAAAATAAACCTGGAGTCGTGCATACAGTAGCGTGATGTACTTTTTTTCTGTCAGGTGAAAGGAAACTATAACCCAACGAAAGACCCACCGTGCCCCTACGCAGGTCAATGGCTCTATTACACTCCAACACTATTCATAGCAGCACAGTCCACGTCTAGGGCATATGCTACAAAGCACCGCAGGTCGAAAAGACGAGGAAAGTTGGAACTAAAACGAAAGGCAACCCTGCGGTCAGGCCCCGCACCAAAAAAGGGGGCGAGAAACACAGGCGAGACAAAGGCGGTGTATCGCGGTTGACCCCCGAGGACATCACGGCTTTGTTTATCTTTTTCGTCAGAATAAAAAATAAAGATTCACCCCGTTTTGTGCCGCACTGTAATCTAATGCTCATCTCAGTCTGTTTGCAGGTAGTTGGCCTTTGAAAGGCGGAGGCGGTCCTTAAGGGGAAAACCCCCTTAAGGCTTGCGAGGAAAAACGCCGGGGAAAAAAATGGCGTCTACCGCATTGACCACTGGCGTTCGACCGAAATTCTTACATGGGGTGTGTGTACGTACTGGAATATTAGGAGCAGTACCGCAAGCGCGCGGTGTGGCCATACTTGTGCTGCTGCACGTTTTTTCCAGGAGTTGTATAGAAACGCCCCCCATAACCTCGTTTGTTTTGTCGCATAAACACGGGGGCCACAAAAAAGTTCCACACCTGGACCCGTAAAACTTTTTTTTGTCGTGCCAGTAAAATGTGTTGTTGAAGTACACCGCTCTGGAAGAATAGTGCAACGATCGATGAGGTGTAAATACGTAAGACAAAACGGTCCATACATCCCGTTAACCCTTTTAGAACCGCAGTCCCGTTTTGGGGACAACCTACTTGGAATTTGACTGGTTTGTCTCCAAATCGGGACTGCAGCCCCGTTTTGGAGACAAGCTACTTGGAATTTGACTGGTTCGTCCCCAAAATGGGACTGCGGTTCTAAAACGGTTAAAAGTGGCATGATACCTGCATGAGCGCACAACGACACGTGAGGATACTCGGCTAACTGGATGTACATGTCAACGACACAGTGCACTGTCAGGGGGTCGAATAGGTAAGAAACGTGTTATCAAGTACCCACACCTGCCTCCCCTCCTCTTTTCTCTTCAAGGGAATAACCGTCGACAGCCAGATCGAAATCTTCCACGTAATCAAGGGAAACGAAAGCGTCCACATCACGTTCAGAAGAGCCAACGCTCCCAGCCCGACCACGAATGAAAAAATCGTCCTGTTCAGCGCCCCCATGGTTATCTCCCACAACCTGTCCCATTGCTCGCTCCGCCGCGACCTGGCCCATCACAGAAAACAGTACCAGATGCGTTTAAGGCGGAGGGAGGGCTGTATCGACTTTGGCCCGTCTTCGACGACAGACGCGTGCTGCGATAGGGCACACCTTAGGGAACCATTCGGTACAAACTGTCACTGGGACTGACGAGACTCGTTAACGGCGCTGAAGAGCTACCCTATTAATACTAAGGCATAAAAACTTGGCACTTAGAATTTTGTGTGGGGCAAAAAACCAGTGGCAGCAGGGTTAAGCCTCACCCAACAGGCCACACAGCTCCGAGAATGGGCTTGAGAAGGTTGAACGGCGGAGGGAGAACGTCGTTCAGGACATCTTCCCCGCTCTGAATGATGATCTTCGCCCTGGCGAGCTGGAACTCCTTCGAGGCGTTCTGCTGTACCTCCGAGTGCGCGGTGCTCAGCACGGCGATCAGCAGGTTGAGAAGCATCACAGCCATGATGACGAGGTATATCACCATAAGGGTAACCCCCGCTTCGACGTGAATAACGCCTCCGCAGTCAAGACCCTCCGCGTTCTGGTAACGCTCGTAGAACACGCTGAAGTCGAACTCCCCAAGCATCGCGGAGAAAATGGTCAAGAGAGAGTCTCCAATTTCCCCGAACGCTATGACGACTGGGTGGTCCCTCACGTCGCAGCTTGGGTCCAGCCGCTCCACCAGCACGGTGTTTGTGTCATACAGGGCGCTGAAGCTCGCCGCGAAGCCCAGCATGACGAGAAGCAGGACGAGCGAAAACTGAGCCAGCTCCCTCATCATCGTGAAAATCACCTGGCGAATAAGAATTGGCGCGATAAGTCGTCGGCATGGGGGGGAACCTGATGAACGCTAGAATCTTGCCACACGTGCCACCAAAAACAATAACGAAATTCATCGGGGAAGACATCTTGGGTTCGAAGTATACAACGGTTGGGTAGTCCTCCCCGTCAACCAGGAAAACAAATCTGGCAACAACATCAAAAACACGCAGCACGCCGTACCTGAGTCATGGGACCTAAGGCGCTTCCTATTTGAGAGAGGAACAGGACCCGTGAGAAAAGTAGCGGCGCGGTAGATGCCAGGAAGCACTGGGCGAGAATCAGGTGACTCGGGTTGCCGGTCGCTAGCTCCATCATCCGGAATACGAAAGCCAGAAACACGAACAGTACCGTGGTAACGTCCAGAAAGTTCCACTTGTCGTAGAAGTACCTGTCGCCCAATATTTCGCGCACCAGAGAGGAGGGGGAGGGGGGGGGGGGGGGGGGTACTCGATAGGGGAGATGAATTCGATCTCATGCATGGCCGTAGTCGTATAACCATAGACCCTCGCATCCCTACAATGCCGGGACAGAGCATGTCGGGTTTTCACCGACCAGGCAGACGTTGCTTGCACCAAGCGCGAAGCGCCGTGAGGTGTCTGGCGAGTCGCACGAAGGGTAAGCTGCATCCTACTAAGAGCCGCTAGTGAGGCGGACTTGCACATGGATGACAGCTTCAACTAGGTAATTTAATTGCCGGTATAGCCACTTCTTGTACGGAGTAAAGGTTGTTTACCTCGCACAAACGATCTAACTCGACAACCAGCAGCGACCAACCGAAAAAAAAAGAGCGGTACCCTGGTTGTCTAGCTCAAGCAGTGAGCGGCATGTTTCACAGTGTCGTTGCCAACCAACGCCAACCCAACCTATATATAATAGGGGGGGGTGTACTCGATAGGAGATATGTACTCGATCTCACGCATGGCCGTAGCCGTATGACCATAGACCCTCGCATCCCTACAATGCCGGGACGGAGCATGCCGGGTTTCCGCCGACCAGGCAGACATTGCTTGCACCAAGCGCGAAGCGCCGTGAGGTGTTCGGCGAGTCGCATGAAGGGTGAGCTGCATCCTACTAAGAACCGCTTGTGAGGCGGACTTGCATATGGATGACAGCTTCAATGAGTTGATTTAATTTCCGGTGTAGGCAATTCCAGAGACAGCAATGGGAGTACTATGTAACTGCCTCTTGGGTGCCTTACCTTGAACACTACGTGATACGATCATTCCCACTTGTGCGGAGTAAAGGTTCTTTACCTCGCACAAATGATCTAACTCAACAACCAGCTGTGGGCGACCGCCAAAAAAAAAAACGGTACCCTGGTTGTCTAGCTCACGTAGTGAGCGGCATGTTTTACAGTGTCGTTGCCAATCGACGCCAACCCAACCTATAAAAAATAGGGGGGGTATATATAATAGGGGGGGGGCGTACTCGATCTCATGCATGGCAGTAGCCGTATGACCATAGGCCCGCTGTACTCATGTCATGCATGGCCGTAGTGGTATGAACATAGGCCCTCGCATCCCTTAAATGCCGGGACGGAACACGTGGGGTTTTCACCGACCAGAAAGACATTGCTTGCACCAAGCGCGAAGCGCCGCGAGGTGTTGGGCGAGTCGCATGAAGGGGTGGGCTACATCCTACTAAGAACCACTTTTGAGGCGGATGTTCTAGCGTATGGATGACACCGCCAATGACGTGATTTGTTTTCTGGTGCGACCAGGGGGCGGGTGTACTCACGGCATGGCGAAACACGATACGACCATCTCGAAATAAGATCACCAGAAAACGAAAAGTAACGGGTGGTGAAGAATTTTCATTGCCTGGTACCAACAAATACAGATAATTCAATGCTTCCGGCAAAAAAATGTTGTTCCCATATCGCAGCACACATACAGGTGACACATGAGATATTTTCGTTATACCCCACCTATCTATCGAGGCCCCCACGCCTGGCTCCGACTTGCTCGCGCTCGAAAACTCCAGCACTTCTCGCCATGCCACCGCCTGAGTTCGTCCAAAGTCAGTATGGTCGCCGGTACAGCGCGTGCGCTCAGGTGGGCTTCAGAGATTGTTCGTGCAACCGTGTACGTAACAGCTGCTCTTGACGCGTGCCGCGATATAAATGTCGGTATACCGTTTTTTGGCGAAAGCAGTACGGCTGACGGGGCTCCGTAAGGGCACTGAGGAACTATCCAATATCGTTTTAATACAATTTTAGTTTACATTACTACTCGTTTGTGTTCCTGGGCCATGGGATTGTTCAAATCGGGTTTCTTTCTCGACTTTCTGCAAGTTAGTAATTGGATGACTTCGTAATGACTTGGGGATGGCATGGAGCTCTTCAAGTGAGTAGACGGGTTTTAGGAAACTCTGTAACATGGTGCATCCCTCCCGTAGCTTGTGTCTCGTCGAGGTTCGAACCCCTTGCAATCGCCGGACTTAGCGCGAGGGCGCGACACGCGGCTGTGGACGGCGGGCGACATCGAACCGATACTGCGAGGGCAGCGCTTACGGCGACTAAGCACCGTTTCTACAAAACTAAATCGACGAGAATAGGGAGAGATGGATCCATCGTGCTAAAACACAGTAAACGAAGGAACCTAGGTAGGTCTACTGGAAAAGGGGGCTTGCAGTAGTCCCTCAGGGTATACGTTGGAAAGCAACAGCGAGAGGATGATAAGGCCGATGAGAGAAACCAACGGCACTACTCCTGGCGCAAGGTTGGTCAAGAAGCTGCTTGAAGCACGTCAGCCGGGTGGCGCGCGTGTGTCAACGGTACCTCGTGAAAGGCGGCTATGACAGCCTTTCAACTCGTTGGGGTGCTCCTAAGCGCGAGCGCCGTGTCTCCCCAAAGTGGAGAATATGTTCACGTCGCAGCTGCAACCGAGGGCCTCAACCCTTTGTACTGTTACGGAAGATCATAGTTAATAGGACCAAAAATTGTTAGTAAAAATGGTTAACTATATAGGTTTTTATGTATACCATAGGTCCTATCAACTATGGCCCCCCGTCATAAGAAAAGCAACTCCCGCTCTACATCCAAATACTTTGTCCCCAAAGCAAGTGAATACAATGGGGCTATTCTCTTTTTTTTCCTGCTGAAAAAACAATCCCACACAAACTCCAACATAGTTGCCCGAACACAACCTGTGCAAGGTTATTGAGGGGGGCAAACCAAACATCCGCGAGTGCTTTGTTTTTTTTCACTATCGGGCTATGAGATGGCCGACCATGAAACGCCGTAGCTGGCCACGTAGTACAGACGGTTGCTTGCGGTAATTGGCGGAATGACTTTGTTATTTTGATGAAACAAACTCGCCTTGGCGGAATGGTTTTGTTATTTTGATGAAACAAAGTTGTCTGTGGGTTTGTCGCTCGACGTGTTTTTGTCACCCCCCTGACCTTAACTATAAGAAACGTTTGGAGTCTGAATTTAACATCAAACGTAGCTTGTAAAATACTGGTCAAAACGGCAAGGCGGGTAGTAGGCATAAGCGCCACCATTCTCAGACAGGTGCCCACTCGTGGTTTGCAAGCAGGGTATGCAGTACTCAAAGCCCGTGGCGAATCCCTCTCGGGGAGCGTTGCAGTCTCACCACCATGAAGATGTAGAATATCCACTCGTTGGGCGGGACATCCTGGCTCGTCAGCGACACGCAGCTGAGGTACAGCCCGATCGTCGCGCTGGAATGTTTGAGGAGGAGGCGAGAGCAAGGCAGCAACGTTCATCGGACTCATCCCACGCCAGATAGGGGTTGCAGTTTATGAATATCTTGTTTTTCGGCCGCTTGAGGCCGTCAGGTGACCAACTACCGAGATATACCAGGTATAGTTCGATCCTTTCACTGGAATAGGCATACTAGTTTTTTAGGACTAGCGCATAGACATGTTGGCGAGCAAAATTCTTGAGTGTCGTATTCCGGGTGAGAGGAGGTCAGAAAACAAGGTACCCCTCCTGCTGTGGCATTTGCTCATGGCTGTACAGAGACGATAGGTTTTCTGACGTAGAAGACCAGAACTCCCTCACATGGCGTTGAGAGAGAGGTACCTCACACCCAAGCGTCACTCACACAACGCCCCCCCCCCCCACCCCCCGACACCAACATCAACACCGGCAAAAAGACCAACACCAACACCGGCACAAAGACCAAACTCAACACCTGCACAAAAACCAACATCAACACCGGCACAAAGACCAACATCAACACCTGCACAAAGACCAACATCAACACCTGCACAAAAACCAACATCAACACCGGCACAAAGACCAACATCAACACCGACACCGGTATCAACACCAACAACACCACCAACAGCATACTCCGTCACGGAACTCACAGGTAGCTGATGACAACGAACGCCATCCTGATGGAGGGAACGATGTAGTAGGATACCGGCTTCCCCATGATGCCAGCCAAAGTGAACTGCAGACCAGGGAGAATCGTCCGATGGGGTATCGCAACGTGCTTCACCCTCCATCCTTGGAGTACCCTGGGAGGATGAGCGTGAGCACGTATCAGAAGCGTGCAAGATTGGACGTTGGAGTTGCGGCGGTTGTGGAACGGGATTCAACATCAACGTATATGGAAGGCATGTTTGGATAGGGGATACATACGAGTACGAGGTTGAGCTGCTGTTCAGGAGAGAGACGAGCACACGGCAGAAAATGGTCAGGGTGTAAAAGTGTGTCGCGTAACGGTACCGGACCACCTTGCGGGACACGGCAGTGGCGTGTCACTTTATCCCTCACGAGAGGAATTATGTCGACCAAACCACACCACCAGGGCTCGTCACAGGTAATGACCCCAACCGGCGGGTTGGGTCCGGAACTTTTCAAAATCTCACGTGTAGGCTTGGGTCTGGTCGGGTCTGGTCGGATCGGGTCGGGTCGGGTCTGGTCGGGTCGGGTCGGGTCGGGCCGGGTCGGGTCGGGTCGGGTCGGGTCGGGTCGGGTCGGGTCGGGTCGGGTCGGGTCGGGTCGGGTCGGGTCGGGTCGGGTCGGGTCGGATCGGATCGGGTCGGGTCGGGTCGGGTCGGGTTGGGTCGGGTCGGGTCGGGTCGGGTCGGGTCGGGTTGGGTAGGGTCGGGTCGGGTCTGGAGGTTTTCAGACTCTGACGGATCGGTCAGAGTCACCCTTACCCGGCCCGACCCGACCGGAATCGCGAGGCTTGAACGACCCGACCCGTAAACAGCCCTGCAAAAGACGAGTGCGATATGTGCGATATGTTCGATATGATCAAGCGACAGGGAAGATCGCCCCTCAGCAAGAATATCACATGCTGCGCGCGCGTGCTGTACGTGTAATACGGCTGAAAATCGGATGCACACCCTACCCCGGCAACTTGGGATTGCTTTGTTGTGTGGCTGATGCTGCTTTCTTGTGTGTTATACGGTGTAAAACCCGTGGGGTCAGACATATCCCGTGGCACCGCGCGAGATCGAAGTATCACTCACGCAGCGTGCAAAGACGAGTTTCAACCGACATCGTCCACCGGTACGAGGAGCCTGCCTCACAGCGGAGGTGTACCAGTCTGGACGGATATGTAAGGACATTTTTGAAATCAATGAAAAAACGTAACGGTCCTTACATTTCCGCCGATAGTGATGCATCTTTAGATTCAGTGTCTAAAATAGCCGTCGCCAACAAAAAGGCGAAAATGTTGGTGGAACGTGGAAAACTCAGACGTGCGAAGTCTCCACCACACCATAAAGGAAACAGTATACATCAAGAAAATAGCGCCCATGGCCCCTCATGCCTTTGCGTTCTCAAAGAAAACAGCACACAAACGTACTGGTAGGAGAACACCCATGGCCTCACCCACCCACAGATGCGTTCTCAAAGGAAACAGTACACAAACAAAAAGAACACCAATGGCCCCGCATATAGAGGCGTGCTTCAATGGGGGTCCACATGTTGGAATAATTCCAGACGCTCCTCGCTTGAGCTCTGTACTACTACTGAGTCGAAGCCTGACTTTGAAGGGAATGAAAACGGCCTTGTACCCCACGTGAAAACCTATCTTCGAGGACCTAAATGAAGAGGGGAATCTGATAAACTGTACCATGGGCTAAGTAGGTATTGTATGCAACGAAAATATTTCTGAGCGAAAAACGATATGGTTTTGTTTGTGTTTGTCTTAAATGCCTTATAAGGCATTCCTTATTCGGTAGGGCTTCAGTTGATAAGCCCCCTTCAGTCAGCCAGAAAAAAAAGGCACAACTAAGTGTTTCTCCTGTCGTGGCACGGTGTATCTCTCTATACGAATGTACCTGGTAGTAGCTAAAATGAAAATATGTGGGGAACGGAAATTGGGAAACGGCTGGCAGAGAAGTGCATGAGGAATACTGCTGATTTACGGAAGGATATTCGGTGTACATTGGAATGGCATCTACGCTATATTGTCGGAAGGCAAGCATAATAACAATCATATGAATGTATGTCTATACAGTAGAGGTGCCTCACCAGTGACGGTTGAATATTGCCGGTTGCCGGAGGAGTGCCGGCGTTCTTGGCTGGCACAGTTTTTTCATTTCCATGCTGAAACCCCGCCTGTTCCCCAAATCCGGAGTAGTGCCGGCGGCTGCGGTACTATAGTGCCGGATTTTCGGCCTGGTTCATATCGGCACTGCTGCTGTACTGAGGGGCCACTACTATTGTATGTCTACATGTCTATACTTCGAGTATAGCTCGTCTCTCAGTATGTCTATACCCCTAAGTATGTCTAAGGTATGTCTATATTTCAATCACCCACAGCAGTATACCAAGTATAGCTTGTCTCTCACAGTAGCAGCGTCTGATAGAAGTCCGGCTTCCCCTCCGCCGCGGCGTCAGCGGCCGGTGCCTTGCGCGCCTGGTGGGTGTAGCTGTAGAACGCCTGGTTGATGTTGCGCTCGAACGGCTTCTGAGTGTGCCATCGCGGCAGCGTCCGGCTGAACTTCAGTCCGAGGTAGTCCAGCACCAGCGCTTCGCTCAGGAACTCGAGGGACCGCGACCCGGACCTGACCGCTTGCACCAACGAGTTTTCCCCTCCGTCCAGGCGGCTGAAATTATAGAAATATGTATCCGTTGAATGGCGGAATTGAAGAGTCCAGACCCGTAGCATGGGCAGATTAGAGATGGTGAGCTCTCTACCGAAAGGAGGCCATGACGCCCCGAAAAAATCCGGTCGCGAATAGCTTCTTCAGATCCGATGATTGGCAGAATGCACGCAGTATTTTAGGTCCGATTCCACCAGGCTTACATCTCTTAATACATTGTTTTTATACCATCCGACAATACGCAGCAGCATGGGCTTCAACGTCCATTACTCATGAGTATTCACCGAACATTCCCAAAGCGGCATGACATGCTTTCAGCAATTCTTTCGAAAAGTTGGACGTTTCGAAGAGCTTAACACCATCACACTTACAAGACGCTTTTAAGGGGCATTTTCCAAACATCTGGGCAGCATCGTTGGCATGGATTCCACCACGCAAACCCATGGGGTCTCCAGCCAAATATGGAGCATTGACGCCCCTTACAACATCCTCGACGTTTTTGATATAAATCACTTGGAAATAGTGTACGACAATTTCAATAGTAGGAAAAGGGGTGAGAGGGCATTCGATGGGCATCATACCGGGCGCGGGCGGTCACTTTCTTCGTATCAGAAGGAACGGGGCTCTATCGACGCTACCACGCCTACTTTGGGAGGTGTGTCCGCACACGTGTGCATACCGCTTAAAAAACGGGGGGGGGGGGGGGGGGGGGCATGAAGGGGTGCCCTTTGGCGCCCGTGCCAAGGCTGGGGGCGCTGAAACAAGAAAAGGTGTACTTCGTATACCATGAGTCCACTATGTAAGGGTGCCACGAGTAAAGGATGCGCGCGAAGCCAAGCACCTAAGGAGCCATGGAGGCAACCTATTTGCGGCGAAACTACTGTAGGGAAAAATAGGGTTCGACTCGAACGAGTGGTTGTGTCTCACGACGCGAGTGTGACAGAGAGACGATTTCGGTAGAATAGATCCGTTGGAATTTCGACAGAATAATTATATATATATATATATATATATATATCCGTTGGTGCGCAGCAGCTGATCGACGCGTGCTATGGTAAGAGTAGTTACTGTTATAGCCGTTCTGAGGTTTCTAACTAGAGGAGCTCTACGTCTCATGACTCCGAGCAAAAATAACCTGTCCACCACCCTGACCAGTCTGTTGTACGTAGGCTACCATAAACTCGATACACAATCTCATGGGATAGGTATCAAACGAACAGTATAGATTAGCGAAGAAAGAAAGCACATCGGATCGAAACAAATCGGCTAGTTTGAGAGTTGAGAAAGCCACGCCCGTTAGAATCATTAAGCACTCAAGAACTGCGCTTGCATGTATGGGAGCGTACCCCCCAATTTTTCGCCACCCCGTTTAGGTTACTCGGAAGAGTGGGCTTTGTACCTCGCTCAAAGCGAAAAGAGGCGTTCTACGATACAGGTTCTCCCTATATTTTCTAAGGCTCCTCACCTAAGGAGCTCCATACCTCAACCGGAAACTGATTTCAGCAAAAATCAAAATTGCATCGCGGCGAGTGATCCCATGGCCCGAGTCTACAAAAACATTCTCTTTCGAAATCAAGATTGGCATTCCGACGACTTGGGGATCAAGGAACCCCGCCTTTCAGAAACAAAATAGCGGAAGTGTGCTACCTTTATCGTAGAACGGGTCGAAACACATTTTTTTGTTGACCACAGCGTAATAAACCATCTCAAAAGCATTCCACGACTTACGCATAATTTGGGTACGTGGTCACTCGGCGGCCGACTTGATGAGAGCAGCTGACCAAAAACAGACTTACACGCGCCCCCGTATTCTGTTGAAGGAGTCTCAAAAGCGCGACCCCTCCCGCAATACGGCTAGACATGCACGGGAGTTCTACTCGTACAGAGGCTCGTCTCGGTGCTGATATGCATGCTCACTAACGGGAAGGGGGGGGGGAGAATACTCATTTGTTGCTTGCCTTAGTCCTTTGACCATTGACCACGCACTCCGTTTGAGACGGAGAGGGGAGAGGGGGGAGGGGTACTCATTTGTTGATTGCCTTAGGCGTTTGACCACTGACCACGCATCCCTTTCGAGACGGAGGAGACGAGACGAGACGGGGGGGAAGGGTGTGCTCATTGTCATGCATGGCCTCAGTCGTATGGCCATAGACGCGCGGGGGGGGCATACTCATTCGATGCTTGCCTTCGTCGTGTGATCGTTAGCACTAATCACGCACATCCCTTTCGAGACGGAGCACTTTTCCTACTCCTGACAGAGACACCTCCAACGTCTGGAGCCATCAACGCGGGGCGGTTTCTCAAAAAGCGCGGTGTAAGTATCATAGTCCCGCCGCGTGTCTCTTACATGGCGTCAGGAACGGTCGCCTGCCCGCTTCCCTCGAACATCCACCCCTGCCATGTTCCAGAGTTAGGGGAAGGAAGCACGGAGGTGAGACACCACGGCGCATGTAGCGAACACACAACATAACCATTTTTTTCGACAGAAGAAGCCATCAACCGGGGACGCGTACAACGAGAGGGGTATACAACATTTTCTGGTAAAACAAAATGTTACTGGCCGACCGAGCTCCTTATCCCAATTTCGCTGGAATACCGTTAGTTCTTTTTACGGTAATATTCGAGCGTATACCTATTACGGGGGAACATAGTAAATAGGACCTATGGTACACTCAAAAACCTGTATAATTACCTATTTTTACTAACAATATTTGGTCCTATTTACTATGGTCCTCCGTAATTTTTTATTGAATTATCACTTTTACTTTCCAGCCTAATTCGTAGGAGAAACAAACTTCTGGGCAAGCCGTGGTTACAGGTGTCTACCCTTCTCCCCCCCGGTACGTGCCTTTTTTTTTTGTCGCGCATAGGGTTCAGTATTCCCACTGCTCGTCGATTTTCATCCAATGTAGCTAACTCACACTCTCGCGCTTTCCGCTAATCATTTTTTTACGCAAGAAAACGCCCCTACGAGCATGCACTCGGTGAGACTTGAACCCACGAAATCGAGCTTGATAGGCACGCTGGCAACCTACCAAGCCACCGGGGACGCCGGTTAGATCATGGGATTGTTCGTCGAAATGCTGCACTTATAGCTGTTCTCAAAACCATGTTTTGGGCGAGGCATAGAGCCCCTTATGGTTAAGTGCGGTGGAACCTCGGGAACTTCAAGGAGAACCCCCACCGTGTCATGCGTGTTGATCTCGATGCGCTCGGAGGCTACTTTCTCCACGTGGGGCAAGTTCTCGATACACCAGCTACGCAGCACCGGCGGGCGCGTCTGAAGATCCACCCACCAGAGGCCTACTGTAGTCGAACACCGATACCACCAGATTTCAGTGGGAAGCTGCGGGGGGGTTCTTTCCTCTCCCGCGTGCTTACGGCCCGTACAACACCCTCGGCACTGCAAGAGATAGCGTTTGACTCAGGTTCAAGCCAGGGAGGGGCTTTTTTCATTTGCCAAGGGATGGCCTAAGGTCAGCAGAAAAACCTGGTGTTACCAGGTACAATATAGAGCCCTGTGTATTGTCCATGAACAGTCAACGTACTCTCAGCAGTACTGCTGTCCTGTCCCGATGAAAATGTTTGACGAGAGCAAGCACAATATCTCCAACCACACCCCAAAGCCAAGGAGTTTGGAGGGCGCGACCATCGCGAATGGCAAGTGACGGACCGAGCTTTAAGCCCTCCCTAGCGGCGCGGGGGCTCTACTCGTAGCATGGGCCCCGGGACGAGTGCATGCACAAGCTCTCACCGCAACGATACAGCCTCTTCGGGTAATACCGAGGTGTTATATAGGGATGGACGCATGCTCCGAGTAGGGGGTGTTCGCGGCACCCAACTTTGTTCAGAGGCTCCTCACTTAATTATAGTACTTGAGCTCTAAACCTCACCCAAAAAAAAAGGAGAACAGCGAAAACAACGTGCAACCCGATGAAAATAAATTCAAAGCTTACAGTAGAGGCGTTCGTGGACTAAGAAAATAAAACACGACCAGGTATAATACTGTTACTGGTGGTATTCTAACGATGTTGGGTTGAACCTTGTCAGCGCTGCAGTCCCGTTTTGGGGGCAAACTACTCAGAATTTGGGTGGCTTGTCCCCACAGCGGCACTGCAGTCCTAACAGTCCTGAAGGGTCAAGGAGCCCGGCCAGACAGAAATATTTGCCTTGCAAGGCAAAAAAGACTAAACACCCCAATCGCAGCATGCATCGGTACCCAATATGCCCTGACCGGTTGAGCTCGTCGGGTGGGCCATAGTTATCAGGACCCACCCTATACACAAAAACCTATATATTAAACTATTCTGACGAATCATATTTGGTTCTGATTACTACAGCAGTTGTGTTCCGCCGTCACAGCATGATAATTTTTCCGCAGTGGGTGCATGAATACGACGTCTTTGTTTCAGAGCCTACTACTAATATTAATAACTGTAGTGCATGGAAACGTTGGTCGGGTTGAGCCAAAAAAAACTTATTATTATTTCTTTTGCCATCCGACAATGTGCAGCATGATCTTCAACATGGATCACTCACAACTTTCCCGAAAGAAGAAAACCTCGGAAACAAAAAGAAAACTTATTATTGTAGAAGTCCTATTTTCGGGCGAGATGTTAAGCCCCTCGTGTGCGAAGTGGGCCTCAAACAACAAAGCCACCACCCCTGAAAGGCAGTTCGCCTCCTGCGACCTGGAACTCCAGCCCGAGGGCAAGCGACAAGCTCTCACCACGACGACATAGCCAAGGAGCTCGGAGGGGACGACCTTCGCAACGGCGTAGAACGGTTCAAGATCCAGGTCACCCCTTGCCAGCTCCTCGCCTACCCCATTCACTGAGTGGGGTAGGTGCTCGAGAAGCTTGTACGCGATCGAGAAGACAAGACAAAAAAAAAAAAAAAAAAAAAAAACGGGTTCAGGAGAGAGGGAAGATGTGGGGGTTGATGTTAACCTCTTTTCGGGTCACTCCTAACGAAAAGCTAAAGAATCGCAACTCGTGCCATTTTTTTCAAGTTGGCGTTATGTCCCTTTTTTTCGAAAAAAGAACAGCACGTTTCGTTTTTCGTCCCGACCGCCACCTCTTCTTTTTTTTCTACTGTATATCTGATTTGCAACTCACGATTCGTGACGACAGCGGTATCACGATTCGAGAAAAGTTCGAGTTTTTTTCGTCACGATCCGTGTGTTTACTCGTACGGATCAACGTTTTTCATCTCTGCTCCAACTAGTTTGTTCCCGAAAAACGCGCGTTCCTTGAACCACTGAAAATAATTGTCCTCCATTTGTTTTCAAGTATTGCGGGGGACCATAGTTAATAGGACCAAATAGTGTTGATAAAAGTGGTTAAATATATAGGTTTTTACGTATACCATAGGTCCTATTAACTATGGTCCCTCGTAATAGTATGCCCCAAAAAAAACAGTTGCGGTTCTTGCGGCGTCCAGGGGTTAAGACAACGAACGTCAACTAAACCGTGGAGGACGCAGTGGTCGACAGCGTTTGAAAAACAGCTCAGCCGATCGAAACGTGATACCTGGTGCATCGCCGACTTTGATGAGCGGAACAGTTCCGGGGTTGCCGCCGAACACAGCATTGCGATCTTGTATCATACGCATATGATGCACTAAATACGTAAGTTGCGGAATATGTGCATTTTAGTGTACACGTGCATTTTAGTGTACCTACACGTAGATCCTTTTACAACTGATATCCCATCTAGACGGCGACATCACCTCTAAGGTTAGCTCCATGATTCTTTGTTGAAGGCGAGCGAGCGGGGCGTTGTGCATCTGCCGCTTTATGGTGGCTTCGTAGATGGCCTTCGATGCCATTCCGCATACCACGAAGGGGTTGCTGTCGTAGGGCCGGAAGTGGGTGGGGCGCACAGGGGGTGACAGGTGTGTGTGAAGGAACGCATGTAAATATCTCGAAAACAGGGCTGTTCATGGATCGGATCAAAAATCGTGGGTCGGGTCGAGTCGGGTTACCTAACCCGACCAGACGTGTGAGAATCGAACGCCTCCTCACCTGACCTAACCCGACCCGATCCGATCTGACCCGATCCGACCTGACCCGACCCGACCCGACCCGACCCGACCCGACCCGACCCGACCCGACCCGACCCGACCCGACCCGACCCGACCCGATCCGACCCGACCCGACCCGACCCGACCCGACCCGACCCGACCCGACCCGACCCGACCCGACCCGACCCGACCCGACCCGACCCGACCCGACCCGACCCGACCCGACCCGACCCGACCCGACCCGACCCGACCCGACCCGACCCGACCCGACCCGACCCGACCCGACCCGACCCGACCCGACCCGACCCGACCCGACCTGATCCGAGAGGTTTGGCCCGATCCGTCAGCAGCCCTGGAACAAATTTGGAGGTCGTGCACACCAAGGGTCGTGGCTTCTCGAGAGAAGTTAACAAGCACCGAGGGTGGAAACCGAGAAGCAACATCGCGGAGGGTTTTACTACCCCCATTGCCCGCCCGATGCATAACTTTGGTAATAGCAGCGCGAAATACAGGTCGGGGTTTACTTCTGCACCCCATGTAGCTTGCAAGGTGGCGCGGGGGGCTACAACAAAGAGGAAAACGCCACTGTAGAGTTCCCAAATTGCTACAGTTTACCATAGTTAATGAAATGTTGTTGGCAGTGTGAGCGGCATAACGGCCACCAAAATTCACAGCACACGGCGTTGTCTCCGGTGCTGGAACCGCGTATCTGTCCCTCTTTCTGGGTTCATTACGTACATGAAACACAAGCAACGAATATCCCCATTGAGTACCGGGTACAATGAAGTATTTTCGATGATGCAACGAAATAACGGTACGAAGTAGAATTCGGTTTCCGCCATCCAGGGGTGGGGGGGGGGGGGGGGGCGGGAAGTCATGGCGAGCGGAGTCTCTGCGTGGCGTCAACCGAGAAAAAGGGGAAACAAATGTGTTGTCGATCTATTAATAGGGGTGAAAGTCGCTTCATATTATACCAGGCGTACCGGGTGGTGGCGGTAAGTTGACACCAGGCAGCGGTCGTCAAAGGAGATCAAAAGCGGGTTCAGGCCCTCACCTGGCTGTAGTTATCGCGAGCATCATGCAGTCGATTGTGTTCCTCTCGTATGTGCCGATCAAAGAGAGGAGCGAGGGGAAGTGGTTCGCCAGGTTGCACCCGATGTTCACCAGCTCCCTGCTCATACACGCATCAGAAACACGTTTTGTGTTCGCCACCCGATGTTATCAACAGCATGCAGCCCGAGTTTCAGCGTTGATCACCCATAAACATTCCCATACAGAAGAAGAAACAGAAAAAAACAAGCGAAACCATGTGGCAGAATAGATGGGGTGGTCGCGCGGTTGCCAAAAAAATCTGGTTGGGTTTCTTGTGGCCTGTTTTCTGTATACTATGTATAACACACCCAATCCATGATGAAGCCTTCCTAAGAGTTGCGTAGGCGTGGTGGGCTTAACTCATCTGAAACCCCTCAGGAGCGACCAAAAACATGGTTGGTAACTTTTAGTGGTATCAATCAATCGTATCCAATGCGAGCGGTGCGAACGCCTTGCAGAACGGAGAGGATGATGTTGCCCCCGCGCCGTACAACTCCCTACGTTCAACCATCGTTGCTCCCGCACGAAGGGTGTATCATCCCCCGAACACGCAGTGGCCGCTGTTACAACCGCCGTTCTTTTTGTTTCGGTACTTTTTCAGGGGTGTGCATTTCCCCAGCTGGAACCGGGAATTTTCCGGAAAACAGCATTTTTCATACTCTTCCGTTTTTTCCCCCCCCCAATTTCCTCTCGTCCAAGAACAGTAAGGCGTCCTTCCGAGGCGGGGACAAAAACTACCATCCCCGATAGTCCATGCATCGAATGAAGCCTAAGAGTACGGTTCGTTGAGGCCTTCGGGCTTTCATTTTTGCGGATTTGCTCTAGGTGGTATCTACAGCAGCAGTTGCTAACAATCCGAGTATCCCGAGCATGTTGACAGCTTGCAGTTATTGTTTCAATCGTTTTTCCTCAGTTTTCCCTTACCCTCGTCGACTCGAAATAGTGCATGTCTGGGGGCTCGAAAACACTGTAAATGCTACACGTACACAGCTTTTGACAGCGAAAACATGAAAAACAGGGCGTTCATACTATTACGGGGGGCCATATTAAATAGGACCTACGGTGCACACAAAAAACTATATTAATCGCTATTTTTACTCTATATAGTTGGTCCTATTTACTATGGACCCCCGTAATATTTGGGGGCGGGTCATGGGACACGCCGAATTTCTTCCCGAATACATATATATATATATATGTATATATGTATCTCGAGCTCTATAAATTTCGGGCAATTGCGGTTACCGGGAAATACGCATCGCTGCAATTTTTATCTCTCGGAAGTCTCAAAGAGGTTAAGCTTGAATCTTATTCATGCTCTGGGGGGGGGGGGGGAAACAAGATAGTTGAAACTCGCGCTCCGTGCTACGGCACAGGACACCTACCACGAACGAACGAGAGGAACAAGAACGGCAGGCTGGAGTTTTACAGGGAAAATAGGGCGTGTTCACACTGCACATGGTTGTAGAACGCGGAAAATTAGGGCGTGTTCACACTGCACATGGTTGTAGCACGCACCTATTATCAAATAAGAAACCCAGCCTGGACCCATTATCCTACTTCTTATTAGAGTTCCCGGTGCTGTACTATTGCTATAGGCACGCTTCAGGCAGAGCCTAGTATGTGGCCCCCACCTGACGTGATCGAAGGCGCCCAGCTGCACCGAAAGCCGCACGAAGTCATCGAGTATGCCGACATCGAAGTAGCCGTCCGCGCTGTCTTTGCCAGCTGTTTTGGCGGCCTGCAGTACATTTGCCCCAAGGGTACCACGCACACACGCAATGAGACGCACTACGGTCAAAAGGGTCGCGCTCTTGTGCTGAAACGTTTCCGCACCTCGAACAGATCGTGATCTATATATCCACATATCATGAACTAGATGGTTGATCTAGTTCCTCACCTGCGGTTATCAGAGGGTTGTGCAGGATCTGCAAAGAAGTACAGAGCCAACCCAGGAAATACGTCCTAGATCATCATGCAGGTTGTCCGGCTCCCACCCGGCAACATGAGCTGTATATTACACAGATCATACAGATCATACAGATCATGAGTCTACCTGACCTGAAAGATCTAGATCATCGTGTGGGCGTCGATGATCTGTCTGATGAGCTGTGAACATTTCCCGTTGAAGGGTCACCCTTCTCAACCGATAAGCTGCCCCAACATTTTTGGATCCGATGGCTCCAAAAGATACGGCCAGTTTGTATATTACCGATAATATTCAATCAAAAACAGTGAACAGTGTTAATAGTCGTTACATACCGTACCACACGGGTGACAGCATAGCACACCCCCCTCGGATGATTTCCCAAGATGATTTTGTCGACACGTTGTGTTCGCCCCCCCGTAATTCCGGAGAACCTCGTCTCGGTTACTCGTCACAAGGGGGTGTGTTATTGCATGGCCTGTGCGTTGTCTTATCACCCGTGTGTTATCCTGTTATCCGTGTGTTATATTGTCCCCCGTGTGTTATCTCATCACCCGTGTGTTATATTATCACCCGTGTGGTATACTATCACCCGTGTGTTATGTTATCATCCGTGTGACATATCATCACCCTTGTGTTATCTCATCGCCCGTGTGTTATCTCATCACCCGTGTGTTATATTATCACCCGTGTGGTGCCTCATCACCCGTGTGTTATGTTATCGCCCGTGTGACATATCATCACCCGTGTGTTATCGTGTCACCCGTGGGTTATCTTCTCCTTCGTGTGTTGTATTATCACCCGTGTGTTATTCTCTCCTTGGTGTTACACACTCAAAACTCTCTTCTTCGTGCCAAACGGCATCATCTTGCTCAAAGCTCGGCTGTATGGCGCTATTACGAGGGGGTCGTAGTAAATAGGACCATAGTTAATAGGACCTATGGTATCATAAAAACCTATATATTTAACCAATTTTATTAACAAAATTTGGTCCTATTAACTACGGTCCCCCGTAATAGTAAATAGAACCAAATGTTGTTGGTAAAAATAGGGAAAAATATTGTTTTTTGTTTGTACCGGAGGTCCTATTTACTATGGTCCCCCGCAACACTCCAAGTGGGGAGCTTCAGAAAACATACTGGTATTGACAGTACCGCAGTTCACGGCACACGCATACCGCACATATCTAGCGTCAGAGAGCACACACCCTAGGGTGAAATTCGGAACGTTCGTCCGAAGACAAGGTTGGCGCACCGCAACGAAAGTTGCTGCTGGCTAGGGAAGGATCTACTGTAGTCGAGATACTCATTTTCTCATTTCCACGGACGTATCGCTCGACGTTGGAAACTCTTTCTGTTCTACAGCAAAAAAAAATAAACAGCTGGGAAAAATCGTCGGCGGAAGGGTGTTTTACGCCTTGTGCTATACATAAGCATGGCATGCATTTTCAGCTGAATGGTGTGCCCGCGAGAGGATACGCGAGGTCGGGACTGTCTACGGCACCGTCGGCATTTTGCGCGACGCTTTCGCAGGACGGGAGGGGATAAATACACTGCGCGTAGATCGTACTGCTAATACCGAGAAAGAATGGCGTGTGTATGCACACGGTGGTATGTCTTTTCACGGCGAGTCAAGGGCCCAACCAATGGCCGCGTGCCGGTAAGCCGCGCGAGAGACCGCGACCTTCAGGTTGGATGGCCGAGCAGCAGACCAATCGCTGCCGTTTTAGCGAAGTCGTACGACGCGCAAGCCAAAACGAAAATCAGCTGTCCGACTTCGTTTCCCTCGGTGAGGGATACGTGTCCACGTCCTTCATGAGGTTACATAATAACCCGTATGGTGCGGGCACTTGTGGCCCGATTTTGGGGGACTTCGATCCAAGAAAATAACATTGAGAATGTTCGAAAATACCCCTTGAAAAAAAACTCTTGGAAGGAAGGAGCGTTCGAATAAGCCTGTGGAGATAAGCGGGATCGCGCTGTGAAGCTCACAATCGAGTGTTAACCATAGCTCCAGAATGAAGGCACTTCGCCGAACAAACATGGTCATATCTCAATCACCATGGCGAGTCCGCCAGAACGAGTTGCAGATGTTGGAAACCTACTACCTGGTACTGCTGTAGCTTCCTCAGCGATTTTATGGCGTCTGAATCATCCCCGATCCTCTTCGGGACCCGGCCGATACCAAACAAAACTAAACTAAAACAATAGCGTTATTTTTTCCACCCATTTCAATTCTAACGAGATAAAACAGAGCTGTGAAGGCGTATTGGGGACGGGGATCGACATTTTTTTTTCGGGGGGGGGGGCGGGGACACGACCCCCGTCATGCTGTGTACTATACGCGAGCTGATTTCCACTGCGCTATACATTGCTTTCGTGCCTTTGGAGTTGAAATAATAAATTTGAGTGTTTTATGCCCAGGTCGTGAGTTCGAGTCTAACCGAGCTCCTTTTTTTTCCGGGAAGATTACTTACTTGGATATAATATCTTCTTTTTTATCCCAACTGAACGGAATAACGATTTCATCAAGTTGTCTTCATCAGCTGTGATTCGTGTTCAAATCGGCGATCGCACAGTCAAATGTTTTTGACCGTTCAACTAAATCTAGGGTTACAAGTGCCCGCACATACGTACAGCAGTAGTACGCGCGATCGAAGCATCACACCAAGATCCAAGAGAGGAATTTCGAGGAAATCCTCGATCCCACAGCTGATGCTTGTATTTCTTATTTCATGACCATACCACGCGCCTATTGATAATAGAAAATAATACCGCACCAAGCCGGGTTTTGGCCGTGACACCGAAGAAAGCGGCGAAACGACGTCAGCTCGCATGATAATCAAAGCACCACCCATTCATTCCTACATTCGTGATCGGCAATTGTCACAAAAAAAAAAAAAAAAGTGTCAGATCGTGTCCACCAAAGCTTACGTGTGTCACAAACAATCACGTCTCCTCGATCGCTGTATTCGTCTTCCCTCTCGCAAGGGGCGCTAAACAGCAGTGCACCTCCAAACCAAACCTTCCCGCTACTTAATTCAAGGAAACACCGATTTTCTGGCTCCGCATCCCGCGACATAATTCGAGGAATAAACAGCTTCCCTACGGCGCCGCACCTCGAGTACATGGGCGAGCATCTTCGCCGATATCCACTTCTCGGCCAGCTGCTCCTCTTTGTTGACGTCCCGCATCGCGTGGCCCATCTGCTCGATGACCTGTCACCCACGAGAAAAAAAAAACGTGGCGGCCGGGGAGAACCAAAGCTGTGAACCCTTTCACAGCACAGAACCGCACCCTCAGAGGGTTTGGGCGGAAAATAGTTGGAACCTGTGTCGGGTTTTTTTTCGCGGTCGCGTATAAATCCCCACCCACGGTTTTGTGGTCGAGCTACCTGGAAATAGTGATGATTTACCTCGTACCAGCCTGATCGTATATATATGGTGCCTTCCGGCAGTGTTTCAAGATCTAAACGTCCCCTTATGCTTACGATTAGACTGGTATATGTATTTTGGGATCAACTCTCTGCTGTGATCAGCCGAAGACTCTCACCCAGGGATACTGCCCCCGCATGCGATTTGATGGTAATCAACAAGGCACCTCGTCGCAGAGAGTAATGGCTCCGATAAAATGAGCCCTACACACACGCATAGTCATGAAGGGGTTGAGTTGCACTCAATCAAGACCGATATTCCCGAGAAAAAACAGAACATCTGAAAGTGAGCTGGGGGGATAAACGAGAGAGCGCATGTTTCAGGAAAACCGTGCTGCCCACAAAGGAATACACACCTCGGACAGATCGGATAGATCATCTACGGATAGATCAGATAGATCATTTACAAACAGATCATTTACCGATAGATCAGATATGTTATCTACAGATAGATCAGATAAATCATCTACGGATAGATCAGAAAGATAATATACATATATACCATATAGTTCATCTACAGACAGATCAGATAGATAATCTACAAAACGATCCTCTACAGATATATCGGATGGATCATCTACAGATATATCAGATAGATAATCTACAGATAGATCAGATAGATAAGGAAGAACACCTACAGATATATCAGATAGTTCATCAACAGGGAGATCTGATAGATCATTGACAAATAGATAATCTACTGACATACAAATCAGATAGATCATCTACAACTAAATAACCTACAGATAGAACATCTACAGATATATTAGATAGATCATTTACAGATAGGTCAGATAGATCCTGAAGCTGCCGCTGTGAGATCCTGGGCAGGATCTGTGCAGTACAGATCCAACTTAGGCAAAATGCCCTAGATCACACTGACGCTGCGGTTGCCACCCGACAACATGAGTAACAGATCCACCGGATTTAACTGCCCCGAACGATCTAGATCATGATGTGAGAATATCTAGATGACCTGTCGAAAGTTCTGAAATAATGTGCTCATTCATACCTCGGAGCTTAGCGCCACCCGACCCTGCCAAGAATATTCAAAAGACCCGTTAGACTCCCTGCCACCGCCAACACAATTTGAGCATCTGGCACTGGGTGCCAGTTTTCATACGGTGGGTTGCCCATTCAAGACCGTCCGGTTGAAAGCCACATTAGAGATGAGACCAGGTATTAAGAGGCTTATTGACGCGATATCAAAAATACTGTGAACTGGTGTGGGATCACTTTTTCAGTAGAAAAAAGATCAACACCAACTCGGAGAAAAGACCACGTGAATCGCCTTAAGGTCACGGGAGGGTCTTGTAACTGGCACTCCACTCTATTCATGCCTCTATATCTCGTAGAACGCCGTCTCACAGTGTCGCCGCTTAGCCAACCGCCTTCGCTTTGCGTCGCATAGCCGTCGATTGCCTTGAGCACGGCCGTGAACAGTTCGGGATCTTCCGTGTAGGCAGCCGACACCAAGGGCGTGATCCCAGCGCTTTTCGTTGGCAGGATGAGGCTCATCAGCTCTCGCTTTAGCTCCCCCGTCGCGTCGGACTCAGCCACCGCCTGGGATCACGGGGGCAACAGCCGACATTCGTCAACACAAAGACGGTGGGATTCGGTCAGACAACACTGAAATAGGGCTGTACACGCACGGGTCGTGTCAACCCTTGCGCATCAGCTCGGGCCGGGTCGGGAAATGGTGACCAGGCCCGATCCGTGAGAACTTGAAAACCTCCTGCAATGACCCGACCCGACCCGACCCGTCAGATTTCAAAAATGGCCAGACCAGACATGCGGGTTGGGGACATGACCCGCGAAGAGCCCTGAAAACGATGGTTGAAATTTTTGAATGAATGGCTTGAGCTACAGTAGTGTGGCTCAACTAATCACTGTCGTTCCATTCGCCACCTGACCATGTGAAGCGCTTGTTTCAACCATACCATCCACATATGAAGAGGGAATCTACTGTAGGATCCAGTGACTTAAAATGTTTTGTTTTTGGGGGAGACATTGGGGGCGAAGCGCTCAGGTCTGATTGGCAGCATCTTCCATGCTTGAAAAGTTACAGGATCCTTGATTCCCTTTTGATGCTTGGATGGTATGCTTGGAACAAGAGCTACACATTGTCAGAACATACAAATGGAATACTACCGGCAACGGTCAGTAGCCGATCAAACCGTCAATCGGTACAAACTCGTTGCTGTAGCAAAACACCTACGGAGCTGACCTGCAAGACTTGCATCGTGTCCAGGAAACATTCCATGGTCGTTGATGCTGCTGGAACCAGGGGATTTCCCTCGATGCCACACAGCACTGTCCAACGAATCTGAAGACGGGTGCAGGTGGAGAAGATCAAATAAGCTGATGGATGAGCGGATGGGGTGGTGTTGGTGGTGTTGTTGGTGGTGGTGTGGTATTTGGCGGTCGATACTCGCGGCCGTGTACAAGTCTACCTGAGCGAGCAGGCACGTGCCAGACATTTTGCGACATACCCAGTGAATCGCGTAGCACACACAGCGATCCGACAAAGCTCGAGCGTGGACGAAAACCAGGGGCATTAGAGCAAAGCACCCGGCCTACACAGCTGAGCTCCGCGGCCAACGAAAAGTTGCGGCAACATTCGCATCGGACGACAGTGACCCCGGGGCGTGGCGTACAAGCACCAACCTTTATTCCCCAAGCCTGCTTGTTGGGAGTAGAGCCGGTGGCGGCATCCATTGCAAGCCTTCTTTTTGCTTACCTTTGGGTTCGACACAAGCTCTTTTATGCCTTCAGCGACAGTCTTGATCATGGCCGGCATGCCAGACTCGACGGCCGAAAGAAACAGGGAGGCACCTGGCCTGTCGGGGTACGTGAGGAGGGCGTTGGACAGAGTGTCGGCCTCCTGCGCAGAGTGATAGTCGACGTCGAACCATCGTCGGCGGGCGATTCCACCTGGGTACACACGGGTCTTTTCCGCGCGCGGGGCAACAAGGGAAAAACGTACGGTCAGAGGTGAAATTAAGTCACACTTCGGACGGACGGATCATGATCTATCTATCTATCTATATATCTATCTATCTATCTATCTGTCTACAGTAGGTCATCTAGTTTCTCTCCTTCCGTTGAGCGGGGTTGTGCAAGGGCCTGCACAGTGTAGACGCAGCCAGGAGAGTGGAGGTGAGGAGAGGAAAGGGAAGAGTGGAGGTGAAGGTATTTTTTTGTTCTCCAACAACCACAGGACCAGCACACAGTACAGAGCCGACCCAGGAAGCAGGTGCTAGCTCGTGCGAAATATACGGATCCCGCCCGGCAGCATGAGATAGACCATACAGATCGTATAGATCTTACAGATCATACAAGATCGGGAGTAGATCTGCCTTGGAAGGTCTAGATCATGAAGCGGGAATCGATTATTTGTCCTAGGTGTGGAAGGTTGGCGGGGGGGGGCGGGGGGGGGCGTACTCATTTATTGCTTGCCCTGGTCGTTTGACCATTGACCACGCATCCCTTTCGAGACGGAGCACCGTTCTTACTCCTAATAAAGACACCTCCAAGAACTAGGCGCTCAATACGCTGCTTCCATATATTACATAGAAACATTTTGCTATTCGTATCCCCTTCCTGAAGGTTGGAGGGGGGGGGAGGGAAAAACACGTACGCTGCTACCAGCCGAGGACATGGTTTGGTTTCCCCGCCCGAACGATGCCCATATTCATACACCTGGCATACCTGGCATACCTCAGCTGCGATATCGATCAATTCGTCGAAACTCATATTATGGCAAGCTGCGCACGATGTCCGGATTGATTTCAATCCCTTCGCGGTATATCGTACGCGGCAGGGGGTACCAGAATATATCGCACTGGGTGAGCATTCGGTGTCCGTCGCAATCGCCCGTTTCGTAGGCGGAGACGCCCGCCTGTGAACGCGGGCGTCCGAGAATGCCAAGAGTGTTTCATCGCGGAGACGCCCGCCTGCGAGCGCGATCGTGCGAGTATGCGAGCGAGCAGTGTTTCGTCGCGATTGCGCCGAGTACCTTGATCCCCTCAGCCACCATGTTGAGCACGGTGACGTCACCACCCTGAGCAGCCCAGCACAGCATCGCAAGGTTCTTGTTGCCCTGGTCAGGGTTGCCGGTGTACTCTATCTCGCTCATCATGCTGCAGACGAAGTTGTACGCCTTCCGGCCGCCGATCGACGAGTGCATCAGCATGGTCGACCGGTCGTCGTCGTTTGCGACCCTGGTCAGCTGCTCCTCGAGTTTCGCCGCGTCCGCTCTCGAAGCGAAACACGCGGCGCAAAGCATCTTCAGGAAGCTCAGGTTGCCTGCCCCGCGCCTGCGCACAGTGTACATGAAGCCATTCCACCCTCGATTGTCTGCTTTGCTGAAGAGGGTGTACACGTCCTCTGCAATTATGCGGATCTTGTCGAAAACAACAGGATTTCCGGCCTCTGCGGCATAGAGAACCCACGATTTGCCGTCCTTGTCGTTCTCGTCCATGAGCTCGCGGAGGCACCTTGTGCGCTCTAGAAGCGCCCACACCTGTGACGTACCACGATATGGGTCGGGAGCGTGTAGGCTCAGAGTTTCTGACTCGCGGAAAGAATTTTCTGACTGGCGAAGCTTCTCGACCGAGGAATTACTAAAGCTGCGAGTCGGTTGGTGCCGCTAGCCAACTAAGTGTCTTTAGTCGGCAAGTCGACTGGCGAAACCAGCTGGTCGCACGATAAATAGATAATACTAGTTATGAATAGTGGCTTGACCTTATTAGTACTGCAGTCCCGTTTTTGAGACAAAATACTTATAATTTGAGTGGCGTGTCCCAGAAACGGGAATACAGTCATACGAGGGCTAAGTCGTCCCGACTCACAGCTCTAGAAATTACCCGATACATTCCTAACGTCACTTGTGTTTCACGTTATGTGTCTAGTGTCACGATGTCGACTAAGACAGATGGGGCGGAGCAGTATCCCACCTGCCGCCTGTGTTCCCCATCTAAGGCATGCCTCCCAAGCAATACGAACACGTTGTCGCATCTAAGTTCTACCGGAAAACCGGCCTTCCGGAGCAACACCATGACACTAACAGCCAATGATATTGCTCATCGGACTGGGTGTACAACTATTTCCGCGGTTTCTGTCTGGGGTTTATACCGTATCGCCCGTTTTGGGGACAAAGCACTCAAATCCTAAGTAGGTTGTCCCCAAAACGGGACTGCGGTCCTAAAAAGTTTACGAGGTTATGCTCAACGTTGACATCACAATAGGCCGTGGGCCAAAATGGAACATTTTTTAAGTGCTGTTGTCGTACTTTTTCCAACACGATTTCCTCGAAAACGGGGACGGTGCACACCTACCGACGCGGCGATGTGGAGGGGGTCTTAAGTCTCCAGGCGATACTGATGTCCCGATGATCCCAGATGTTGATGCTCCGATGACCACATACGTTGAAAATCCGATGATCCCGGGTGATGCTGCTCCGGGGAGTGGATGAGATCTTAGTGTTTTGTTGAGGATTTTGATATCCTCATGTTGCTGGGACGCACGTCAATCACCATCACCAATAGAGACCCTTTTCGGATCTCGGAGGAGGAAAACTGGGTGATCAAAATCTCCAACAAAACACCAAGAAGCCATCCACTCTCCGGAGCAGCATCGCCGGGATCATCGGATGATTACCATCTGGGGTCATCGGCGCATCAGCATCTGGGATCATCGGAGCATCAGCGTCTGGGATCATTGGAGCATCAACGTCTGGGATCACTGGATCAACATCATCTGGGATCACCGGGTCATCAACTGGATCAGAACCATCTGGCATCACCGGAGCATCAGCTTAGACATCACCACCTGCTTCACGAGGGGTCGTGTCAGCGGCGCGAGATCTGTGTCAGACTCGCGCCTCCACACGAGCCGAGCCCAAGACAGACAACACAACGACCAACCGTCAGCTGAAGAAGAAGGCCCACACGCTCACGACGGCGGAAGGGAAACCGCGGGCAAACCCCGGGACAGGATCTGCCGAATGCACACATTGCGACCACGAGCCATTGGCGACATCGGTCTTCGTTTGCACCCGCAAGCCAACTCCAAGCTTCCTCTTCTTGCCGGATGGAGAGCCCATCGACATTCGGGACCACGAAACAGACACTGACGGCTTGATCAACAGTGGAGGCGGGAGCTGAAACGGCAATCAGTTTTGAGGGAATAAAAGCCGCCTTTTTCGCTGTGCATGCCGTGCTTGGTTAGAAGAACAAAATCGGAGGTCAAATTCATCCCAGGATGTGCGTCGTCTCGTCACCCGACGAAATTACCGGTACATTTGAGGATAGGACTCCTATTGGGAGCCTGAAGGGAACTGGGTGCGCCCTCTAACTGCCTCAGCATGAGTCACCTCGCGAAACACTTCCGGGTCGGCGGATGACCTCATGAGAACGTTAGTTCCCTTCGTGCACTGATGCCTCAGCTGCTCCGCCAGGCCCGCAACCCCGATGGTCTCCTTGATCAGCTTCTTCACCGCTAGAAACATCATCAGCGACGACGCCGTCGCGTAGAAGATGAGAGGTTTCTCCTCGTCGTCCTCGTATCTCAGCTGCCTAGCCAGATGCGTTGTCCCGAGCTGGTGGCGTGTTTGCGGCCGTCCACAAAAAAAAAAAAAAAAAAAGAGGAGGGAGGCAGGAGAAGGGACGAGGGAAAGGCGTCTCAGACGCCGCGAAATGCCTTATTCCCAATATCAACCGCAGACGCATATCGCTGGCAATAATGGTGGGTGACTCTTGTCCATGATGGCGACGTGCTTGCACAAATGCCATCTACGCAAAGAAGAGGAGGTCTACGGAAAACGCACCCACTCCGTACGGGCGAATGGGGGGGCATCAAATTAATTCGCCCGCGAAGCCGGGGGAAAGCGGACACGACGACACGCACCGCGCCCGTAGGAGAGCGCCACCACGCTAACGCTCTTCCGGGGTACCGCACGACGAACAAGTCTATTGCCGGCACTCCGCCTTCATCCTCGCTCGCGCCGGGAGTTCAACCACGGTGTGTGAAAAATGCGCCGGTAGCCGCAGCATCGTCCGGCCCCCGCAGGAAAACATGTATCCCATGGAATATCCCGTGGGATATCCCGTGGTATCCCATGCGATACTCCCTGGGATCCTGTGGGAGTAACCTTATTCCACGGGATATCCCATGGAATCTCATGGGCATGAAGTCCCACGGGATCCCACGGCATGTCCGTTGGGATGTCCCGTGCCATGTCCCGTGGGATGTCCCGTGCCATGTCCCATGGGAAAACCAGAAAATGTTGAACACTCTTGAGAGCGTGCTGATCTCACCCACTGTTTGACGGCGGCGGCCACGCGCTGAAACACGGGCAACCTTCCCATTGACACCGCAAGCATGAGCGGCCCCGCTCCGTTTGCAGCGTTCTTGGCCATGAGCTCCTGCCGGATGCTGCTGCGCCTGAGGGAGGCCTCAAGGTTCATCAGGGACCGCGATCGAATTGCCTCACGTAGGTTCATGATCTTTGGAGCTGAGGCCTGCAGTCACGGGTTCCGTTCGGCCGAAGGGTCGGGGGATAGTGAGGGTGGTTCACTGGTTGGCCGAGAGAAACAGCCCTGCAACGATTCGGGCGCAGGGACGACGGCTTGGCAAAAGTGAAAAACTCTACCTCAGCTGCTTGTAGGACAAGGAATTCTTCTCTTTGCCCGAAGCAGAAAAAAATCAACGTGTCTGAATTTTCACCGTGTTTTTTTTGCCAGCACCGTCCAGCGTCGATGTTTTGTTTTCTCGCCAAAAGCGTTTCAAGATCCACACTTTTTCGCTCTTCAGAATTGCCCATCGACGTTTTTCTCATTAGAAAAATGGTTATTCAACAGCCGCTTCGCTCATCAGAAGTGTAAATTCAACACCGAAAACGAGGGTGGTAAAATGCTGCAGACAAACATATCCCGACGGAAATCTACTCAGGCGAGAAAGTCGACCGCGTTTTAGTTGTTGTCAGATCGTAGTGTCAATCGTTATTTTCACGCCGAACGCGTTTCAACATCGGCGTTTTTTCCCCGTCAGCAACCACGTCCAACATCGGCGCTTTTTTCTGGTCAGAAGCGTTCCAACGTTGATTTTTTTTATTTCTCCTCAGATGTGGTAATTCAGCATCGACTACGCAGGTGGCAAAGCGCTGCAAACATAAACATACCGGTACCTCGCTCTGGTCCCGGCGTGGGCCGGCGGAGACGGTAAATCGCCGTTTTTTTTCGCCTCGTGTCACAACTATATGGGTCTAATGCTGACGTTTTGTTCTACAAGTAGTTAATAACCGACGTATTTTCTCGTCAGAATCGTTTAACATTGAGGTTTTTGTTGGTATGAACCGTTGCATCATCGGCGGTGCAAGTGACACACGCTACACATATTGAATCGGTAAAACATACAGACGACGTACACTACGAGTTGTAACGATGCCGTAACTTTTACGAGGACAATGTCCCGGTACGACCACCCGGTGTATATTCAACAAATTGACCAAGAGAATACGGATTGTTAGTATATACCTGATAGGGAAGAAGGCGCAAGCAGGAGCCCTTACCCGTTTTAGAACTGCAGCCCCGTTTTGGGGACAAACCACTCAAATTCTAAGTAGTTTGTCCCCAAAACGGGACTGCGTTCCTAAAAAGGAAAAAGGGATATACGTTGGTTCAAACTGATAGAAGTGGGACTACAACTACCACTATCACGACTGCGATGTGTTCGATTCAAGTTGGAATGGAACATGTAAGGTACATTGTCGGAGGGAAATGTAAGTAGTTATATGTCGGAGCTCGTCGGCGCCACTTAGCTTGCGAACCTGAGTATACCACTGACTCGATCGAGCTCACAGCTGACGTATCTGTGACACCCTTTTCGTTTTAGTTCACATACCTCGCTCTCGTCCCGCCGTAGACCGGCCGAGCCGCGAAACTCGTCTTCATCGTCAATCCCTGCTTCGGCAGGCTCAGCCGAGAATCTAAAACGGATCGAGCTTGGTGGTTCAGGAGCCTCCGCCGAGGGCCCCGAATACATCCTTTCGCTGCCGTGGGACACAATGGTACTGCTGCTGCCTGGCGACGTTCGTGCCCCGACGTCCCCGGGCATTCTTCGGGGGACAGTCGCTGGCACGCTGGACCAACCCTTCCGCCTGCGGTGCGCAGAATACGAAAGGCGTTGGGGAATCGGAAGCGGGGGTCTTGGTTTTCTAAAAGGGAAGCAGCTTCTCCCCCGATTTGCACCAAAAAACAAGACTACCCTGTCCGCTTGGTATTGGTGCTGCCTTCTCTATGTTGTTGTTGTTATATTAATAGTTGTTGTTTCTTGTTTTTTGTCGATTTATTTCCGTATTTGGCCGTTATTTCGCTGTTTTGGTGTTAAGACATCTGATCTATCGTATCTCACCGGTGACAAAATTACCCACACCCCAAAACGAATTTCCGAGACGAACTTCTCCGAAAACTAGGGACAACACACAACGAAAATGGTGGCGTCGGCAAGATCCCGTCGACATTGTTCTCCATAGACACATCGGTCGGCGTATTCAGTACGCCCTCCCCGTCGACGAGAAAATTAGCTTCGAAACTCGTCCGTGAGGGCGTGTTATCTTGCGTGCTGTACGGTGTTCATGCATATATACCAGGCCCAGAATGAAGGTAGCTGCCCACTGCCAACCCTAACCCTGACCTAACCCCAATGGTTGATCAGCCAATGGGTTATGGTTACAATGGTCATCGTCGTCTCGTCGTACACAGCAGTAGTGTGCATCAACCATGCAGCTGTCGAATACCTGGTAAGTGGGTATGGTATTACCAGGTATAGCTTGCCCAGAATCCCCTTCTAACTGCGCACATATTATTTCTGCCGTTTGCTGCTTGAAGGAGATGCAAGCACTCGACAATTGCTAGCTTTAGCGGAGACGGCGAACATGAACCTCAGGAAATATTGAATGAGATGCAAGAAACAAGGACCATTAAAATTATATTGGAGGGAGGAGGCAGTCGCTCTTCGTACGGTCCCCTGCCCTCCTGTTGTGTACGGTTCAAGGTCATAACCAACACTATCCTTAGAAGTATCTGGTATAAGAGCTGGGACAGCCAAAAAATGGATACACCATCGGCACGTCGTATCCCACACTACCTGAGTCGGGAGAGATAATACCTAGACTCAGGTGCCTACATCCTCGGAGTAAACCACACTTTAATGACGGCCACAGGCAGGCCCGACCAAGGTGGAAGAAACGAACCGGGTTCGAACCGGTACACGAAAACTTGAGAAATAAGTGTGGACAGGGGTTTCCTCTCGCTCTCCGGGGCAGAAAAAAAAAAAAAACATCGGCACGTCGTATCTCGTGAACCACTACGAATTAAGACTCGAAAGTTGGAGGCACTAACCCTGACACAACAGTGCATGTGCAAAAAAGGGAATGTATACGCATAAAAAAGGAGACATGATGAGACATGTTTATAATTCGACTCGACCTCGACGAGACATTGGTGAAAACTCAAAACACCAAGTTTTAAACACAAAATTCGTAATAAAGTCGTCGCTCCCGGTCAGGGCGAAAATTGGTACCGTATAGATATACCTGAAGACCCTACGAGCAGAAGACCGATATTAGTTTCAGTGCCCAATTCGCCCCATCAAGAGATATCGCCCAAACACGATTTCAATACATAACACAAGTGATTACGATCATTTCTTGTTTTTCTGCGATGACACGTTCAAATTTGTGAGTTTTGACCTGAACAGTTAACCTCGTATGCGCACGACATATTATACATGCAAACAAACTGAAAGCGAGCCATTTTTTTTTTCAGACAAGCTACGGTCGCCTCAGTATTTTTGGGATGTTTCTGTCGGTCTTATCGCACGAACTGAATAACATTAAAAAAAGGACTTGCTTTCCATTGATTGGTGGGTTGGTGCATGATCAACACCGAGTCTAAAAAATCGCATCCAAAGACGCAGTGTTGAGCGCGACCGATTGGGCAACACCTTGGCTGGCCCACCTCGTACCGGTAGCTCCCCAGGCGGAGCTTCCAAAAAATCGTTCGGGAGGACACCAGAGACTCTCTTATGAGACGGTTGTTGCTCGCCTTATGGTAATACTCGTATCGTTGAGGGGTGCGTCGATGCCTCTGCCTGCCTGACGTCGTTCTGGTTAGGCCGCGGCGACTTCACGGCAGTCCGATACATGACGGGACAACGACACTACATCAACGCTGCTGGATGTTGCTGGGCCTCGTATTGGTATGCCGGGCATGGAGGAAGGACCCTGTTTCTTCTGTTTTTTTTGTTGGTTGTCCCACGACTCGCCCGAAGAGAAGCCCTCGCCGAATATATATATATATATATATATATGTAAGTAAGTAAGTAAGTCGAATTTATAACCCTATTTTAGTTATTAATAGTATGTTTGTCATCGGACAACGTGTAGTGTTGTTATAAAAAAACACTGACAGAAAGCGAAGAACTCTCCAGAACGAAAACCATATCTATCCATGTGAGATTCACAGGCAGGATGCGATTTGTCGATCTATTTTGAAGGGAACAACGGAAAAGAAAACCCGGAAATTAATCGGTTCGGTTGGCGTTAATATCGTAATGAACACGGCATATTAGCCGGTCGCCCCCCGGGGGTGATCTACTGGTTGACCCAGGTGTAACCTCGAATACTATTACGGGGGACCATAGTAAATATAACCAAATATTTTGAATAAAACTAGGTAAATATATAGGTTTTTGTGTATACCATAGGGTTCCCCGTAATACTGCAAACCCCTTTAGAACCGCAGTCCCGTTTTGGGGACAAACTATTTGAAATTTGACTGGTTTGTCCCCAACACGGGACTGCGGTTCTAAAAGGGTTAATATTAATAATATAGCGCATGAGGGCCGGGGTCCAAATCCCGGCGGGTTCGCAAAAAAGTAATTATTACAAATTAATTGTTTTTTGTGTGCGTTTTTTGTGTTCGTTTTTTGTGTGCGTGTTATAAGGACCTTCACACGAGAGCACGAGGTAGCACAAATTCGATGAAAATCGAGCCGTGGGAATGACTTGGTGCGATAAAAATGAAGGCACGCTTTTTTGTGCATGGGGGGGGGGCACCTGTGACCTCGAGTATACGACTTGTCCAGAAGGTGGGAAAGCGAAGTATATTAATAGTAAGTGAAGATCGGCTTGAAAGCAAAATTTGAAAAAGCAATCCCGAATACCTTAATAATGCCAGGGGTGTATATTGTTGTTGTTGTTGTTCTCACATTAACTCTCTGACGAAGGAGTCCGTGGTCACACAAAGTATGTATACATAGGAACATCAGTATACTTCTTCATTTGCAAGTGGTTGTACCCGCCAAAAATGACGAGGATGCAGCAGTTGGCAAGAGTTAAGAAATTGGGAGCTCAGAACAAAGTGGATCGGTATCTACACAAACCTTTACACATCAGAAAATATCTGGTATACGTCAAGTATACGTACTGAAATTATAGAGTAGCAAGGGCACACCTTGAGTAATAAGAACTTGATCCTGAGGCTCAAAACCCCAAGATTGATACAAAATACAAAATACCTGGTACAGCATGAATTTTCGCGTGCCGTATGAAAAGTGAAAACACACCCGAAAAATACGATGTATTTGGAGACGATGTACGTATAGGAGCCGTGCCATATGCACGTATGCGTATGATACTCACCAGCAACAGCAGAAACGAAACAGAAAATGAGATAAGCAGGACGGATTTCGCGTATCGCTGAAATTATACTATACGTATCTGTTTATAAAGTTGTGAAATACGTCAGCGTATCTTTATAGACAAATAAATGCGTACCCTGATATCTCGTATTGGTATTATAGCGAATTCAATTGCGCCCGTAGTCCAATTTTGAGGGATACCTGGTATTTCATATTTCAGCTGGGATATTTTGTCGCGCTGTATGCTGGTGTGCTGTTGTTGCTGTTGCTGCTGCGCGTTGTACATACATACATGATGGTGTTATCATATCATAAACTTTCCTGGAGCCGCACATTTGCTAGAGCGCAAGCAGTAGATGCCTTGGTACACGTTACAACAAAACAACAACAGCAGAATTTTACATACCTCTGGCGTGTATCTTACCTATACATCTCATACACATGCATGTGTACGTACTATTAATAGTACGGCTCTCTCCTTTACCTGGTGGCATGTTTTTGAAGAACATATTTGACATCCATCAAGGTCTCTCAAGCGCATCTTCTGGCCATGGTATTCGTATGTGATGTAAAACATACAAAGGGAGGGCCCTCTTCGTCCAAAACGTTGGGGCGGGGTGGTTTTTATGTTTTCTTGTAGTGCAGTACAACTGGCTGTACAACGTCTTTATTATGCATACCAGGTATTATTATTATCACACGTGGATAGTGCCTGTCGCGAAGTTCGCTCACAGCTACTACAGCACAGCTGCAGCAGAGTGCAGCACAGCACAGCACAGCAGCAACACCGGCATGTCCTACTGCTGTAATAGGCGTGCACCAGCTGGCTCTGGGGAGGAGAGATGGCCGCACATACCGAGCAGACTTTACTTGGGGCGGAATCGTGTAACGTTTCAAAATCAGTACCTGGTACCTACCTGGTACGTACTCAGACCGTTTCGTCTACTGTACGCGTACAGCAGTAGAGAAAAGCACCGCGCCGCGTATACTCGTAGCACAGGGCACAGCACATCCAGGACATCATAGAATCGTAGAGAACAATAACAGCATAGCGCCGCACTGCGCCGCAGACAGCAGCAGGGCTCTCTATATCGTGCGTACGCGTTTACCAGCTGGCGTGGGGAGGAAAGATGGCCGCAGACCCCGAGTAGGCTCTTGGGCAGGAAGGTTTCTACGTTTTTTCTCAGCAGCAGCAGCAGCAGCAGCAGCAGCCGAAACCGTTTCGCCCATCGTCCACTAAAGCACCGCATAGCACACAGCACAGCACATCAGACAGAGACAACAGCAACGACAGCATAGCAGCACCGCACAGCACAGCGTAGCAGTAGGGCTCGCTCTAGATTACTGCTGAACGCGTTTACCAGCTGGCTTGGGGAGATGGTCGCAGACCCAGAGCACACCCGCTATGTTGGAGAGTTGCATGCAGCAGAGTGTAAAACCGTTTCGCCTGTCGTTAAACATAACATATAGATATGTATGTACAGGAGTAGCTGAATGCAACACAGCACAGCCGAAGCACAGCACAGCACACAGCGGTAGGACTATACGTAGTACGCGCTTACCAGCTGGCTTGGGGAGGAGGTGGCTTCAGATCCCTAGCAGACCCGCCGCTGCGATTGGCTGCCTTCGCTGCCTCGGAAATAGCGAACAGAACATGCTGAGAAGAAACGTCGCCCTCCTCACCAGTACCAGAGCTGATGCTGCCGGGGGAAGTCGCCTCCGACTTCGCCTCGTCCGGATCATCGTTGGGCCTGGGGCATCGGGCAGGTCACAGGGAGGGGGGAGCGTCGTTGCGCCAGCACGGGAGCAAACTGGTGTTGTTGTCATGGTGTCATGGTTGTTGTGCTGTGTTCAGAGGTACAAATAACAGCGAAGTAACCATAGCAGCAGCAACCACACACAGCAGAAGTAGTCAGTCAGCAGTCAGCAGCAGCAGCAGCAGCAGCAGCAGCAATTTCCGGAGGAGGAGCGATAAGAACCAAATTGACGCGGCAAACGTGCCCACAAAATCACGTCCATCCAGGTTTGTTTTACGGCGAAGAACACACAACACCACCAAGCGACCCCACCACCCCACACGCAACCCCATCCAAGCTCACCCCTGAGGACAAGGCAATCCTCGCCAGGGATTGTCGTCGTCCATTTCCTCCCCAGCTGGCTCGTGGGTCGGTTTCGCTTATTTTTGCAGAGCTTGCGCAGACAACCCGGACAACCTATGCACAGAACTTATGGCAGAAGCGCATACCACCTCGTGGGACTGCTGTGTACCAGGTACCTGACTACAGCAGTGGTGGTATAAATATGGCGAAATGGCGTTGTGGTTCGCTTTGCAAATGGCCCAGAACACCCAATAAATAAGCTTCTCTGCTGTTGTTGTCTTTCTTTATGATGTTACGTTTCCTACGTACGTACAAAAAACGTACCAGGTACGATCTTTTTTTCCTCATTTTATGAACGTCCAAAAGAGGTAAATATACAAACGTACTGCTCGCGGACACGTGCTCTGGAAATATGGAAATACGGATGTGTTTTCCATTGATATATTTGGTGTTTTTTTCCTTCTTTTCTTGTAAAAATCCACATTTTTCTTGCTTCGCCTGACCACAAAGCACATACTGCCTGCTGCTGTTGTTGTTCATGAAGGATGTTGCCGATGTTATACCTGTAGTTGCAGGTTCTGCGGACCAAACACAATATACTGGCAGTACTATATCTACTGTATGTACTGGCTGAGGGAGCTGCCAGTGTTGCCAGTTTATGGACTATTTACGTGCGTACCACAGCAGCAGTAACGCCTGATGCTACATCAGCAGCGGAGACCTATCAAACTGCGCGGCGCCAGAGATAGGGCGCACGAAACCGAAGAGAGGGGAGAGAGAGTGGGAGGGAGACTACGATGAGCACGATGGACGAAGCCGCCTCAACCACTGATGGTTTTTAGGCTCTGTGGATCCTCCCGCGCCATCTCTGCATCATGCGCTTTGTGCGTATTTTATATTTTTTCTTTTGACGAGTCAGCCAACCTGGTACCACTGCTTAATTAACTTTGAAACATGGCCCAAAAACAACACACGTACCTGGTGGACAAAAAAAAACGCGGAGACAAAAAATTTGTGCCTCGGGATGGCAGGGGCGCCTGCAGCGGAGAGCTCCGGGGGCGTCGCCGGCGGACCCCCCTGACCAGCCCGGAGAGGGCGGGGGTGGCGGCTTCGCCACGAAGCCAGTTGCACTCTTAGGGTCCAGCGCATTGGCCTTTGGCGCAGCCAGTAGACATACTGCAGTGTCTGTATACTGGCTTCCTATATACTGGCTGGAGTTACAAGGGGGTGTGGGAATAACAAAATTTCCCACCGTGAGAGTATATATAGATACCGGTATACGTCCTCTCGCATAGTCTCCGTGTGCATTTTGGCGCCACGCGGCCTTTCGCTCCCTACGCACAAGACTTGTTACTATAATATACTGTAACTATTTGTAGTCTATGTTACGATAGATACTGATTGCAGTCTGTGTCTAAGGCATGTTGGGCCTACTATTTATTGTAATACTGCTATTAATACAACAATTATTAATGATGTTATTAATAGTCGTTTATTAGAACAACACCACACATTGTCGGATGGCAAGCACAATAATAATAATTATTATTATTAATCCTATATACCACTATATTTTAGAGACGTAGGTTTGCTTATTATAGTGTTCCGGATTTTCTGTCGAAGAAGAGGCGGTATACAGTTCTGTATGCGTATGCATGCCACCCATCCATGTCGTTCGCCCGAATGGCTAGGAGGTCGAGGATTGTATTCGAGTGTTCAGGCTTTTTGCCACATGTTTTCGAGCTCGGCGTTCTGGCCTTCATCGCTGCGTGTTCTTGGCTCACGGCAGCCCACCTCCAGGCTAAAATACCTCACCAGAGTTTGAGTAAACCTTACAGTATACCTGGTGCAGTATATTTATTCATACTGCAAACTGCAAAAAATATCGTACACTTAATTCAATTAGTTTGTTCCCAAAACACGCATGAGCGAAGTGCTAACGGTCTTCTCTCTTTCCTACTGAACACGCCGGATATATGCAGCTCGAACTTCACCCGCAACGATCGCGCGCTCTTGGTGGCATCCCAGGCTTATACGCTAAAATCCTGGGTCATACCAGGTACCTGGTATCTATTACGGGGGACCATAGTTAATAGGACCAAATATTGTTTTTATGTATATACCATAGGACCTGTTAACTATGGTCCCTAGTAATATTCAGCGTACGTCACCCCCCCCCTTCCCAGCAGTGATGCTCGATCTGCAACCACATCAACCGTTCGAGGGCTGCAAACATGTACCAGGGACATTATGTGCGAAGACCTGCTTGACTTTTCTACCGAGCGCAAGGAAAAAACGTGATGTGCCACAACAAACACATTTATTTGCAAGGGCCCGAAAACCCCTCGCTGCGGTGGAGGAGGGTGCTGGAGGTGAGTGTCGGGCGACCGGCGGGGGCGGGGGGGGGGGGGGGTACTCGATAGGAGAGATGTACTCGATCTCATGCATGATTGTAGTCGTATGACCATATACACACACACGTACCTCCGTTCCCCTCGCTGCCTCGGCAAGGAATGCTGCGAGGCATGCCCTATCAGGCTTATAGCGAGTGGGGTAGGTATTTCTGGCGGGTGTAAGGCCGGACTCACCCTCAAGGAGTGATACCTTCTTGCTGCTGCCTGTGGCCGCGAGGCTCAGGCGGCAGTAGAGTTGGGTCGTACGTGGTGCGTCAGGCACGGACACCTACGACTCGCGCGTCTTTTTTAAGCAGCTGCGGCAGAGCAGCAATGCTCAATCGGGGTGTCCGTACGCTGAGGCAGGCGCCACCACAGGCCATACTACGGCACAGTCTATTGCGCCGGTAGGAGGCTGGATTCGACGACGAGGGAGGAGGGAGACTGAGCGTCGACGTGCGGGGAAGAGACGGATTGACCTCCCCCTGGGCGAGAATTTTTATTTTTCAGATCAGAACCGCAAGTGCGAGGAGCATTTTGTTTTTCAGGATGACGGAGAAAGGAAATCGACTGGAAAGGAATGGCAACGAGTGCACGCGCAAATGAGCGGGTGGATTGGGCCAAGGCGATGAGGCGGCCATGAAGAGCGGCAGGAAGACGGTGCACGGAGACCCATGATCTGCGCGCACACTATCATCACGAGAGAAGCGGTCATATTTTGTTTTTTCCTGGTATTGTTTTTCACGCGGCAGAATAGTATCTACCGGTACTTGTTATTAACGTCGTCACTGGTCTTTGTTGTTTAACGAGTTGTATACCCTTCATGGGAATAACCTACGCAATTATCAGGGGCGTGGTATCATAACTGTGCTGCACCTTTTTGGGTCAGACAATCCAGGAAGAGATAGCGATCGTTGATATTCGTGTGGTAGTAAGGTTCGATTGCTCCTTTTTTCACAGCATATCCGCGAGTCTTCACTCTGACAGCACTCCAGATAGCAGGCACGTGTGTTCTTCTTTCGTTTTCACGACTACCGTGCGTTTCGTACGGTGCAGGCAGCACTTCAGACAGCATCCGCTGTAGTCAGCAGCCACGAGTTGGTTAGTGGCGGGAACGGGGGGGTACTCTATGTTATAGTTGAGAGGATATACCCGTGGCCATGTTAGTTCAGTTTGCACATTGGTTTTAGCTCGTGTGCGCTTTCTTCGTCTCGTGTATTGTTAGGCAGCCGGATTTTTCGTTTTTATTTGTTTTTCGGATCTTCCTAGGGCTCCAGCACCTTTTGTGTGACCACGGACTCCTTCGTCAGAGAGTTAATGTGAGAACAACAACAACAACAACAACAATACCCTCGCATCCCTACAATGCCGGGACGGAGCACGTCGGGTTTTCACCGACCAGGCAGATATTGCTTGCACCACACACACGCGAAGCGCCATGGGGCATCCTACGAAGAACCGCTTGTGCGACGGACTGGCATATGGATGGCATATTGAGGTAATTTAATTTCCGGTGTAGCCACTTCCAGAGACAACAATGAGAGTACTATGTAACTGCCTCTTGAGTGTCTTACCATGAACACTGCGTGATATGATTAATCCCCGGCGGGGGGGGGGAGGGGTATTTCGACCCCGTGGTTGGATCAAGCACTGCGGGCCGGGTCGGCTAAATGTGATCCAGACGAAAAAAGAAGAGATCGCCCAAGGGTGGTCGGTTTTTGTTTCCAGGGAGGACATGGTGCACTTTTTTCGCTAGCTGCTTCGGAGAAGAGAGCTCGGGAAGGAAACTAAATACTCTTTTTTTCGTGGTTGCGTGTTGGCATCTGCGATGCAATCAGCTACAGACTCCCCAACCGGGCGTATCCCCTTTAACTGCACACAAGTTCTGGGGGATAAACTACTTGACCTTTTGTGTAGGATGCACTTTTGCAGTAGCAAAAGCCCAATTCACAGTCGTTTAGATACTCCACAGTGTACACGTATGGGTGAAAAAATTGAGGTCTGAGAACCGCATGCACCAAAGGTTTGGGGACAAACTGCTTGATACTAGAGTGCGATAAGAGGGCTAACAGCTACAGACGGGCCCCCGATTGGGGCTTTGTTAGGAACGCATCCCAATTCACTGAGTTAGCAATCTACGCCCACGAATAAAGCAACGATTGTCGAGATCGACCCTCGATCGCGCCGGATTTCGTTTCGCCAACACTGCCAGCGACCACAAATAAAAACAGCGCCACCCGCCCGTCCCCCGTCACCGCTCCCGCTTCCCCCCCCGCTCCCCCCCGCCCAGAGCTCCCTCCGTCCTCGGCCATCCCACTCCACAAACCACCCTCATCGATTTTATTTCTACCCCACCCCGTCTTAACCCCTCAAGAACTTCGTTTGGGGAAAAAAAACAAATACTTATGGAACTAATTCGGCGGTAGCGGAAGGGTCTCCCCCCCCGACGCAAAAGATTGCGCCGAAACCGGCGGTAGAAACGAGAAAAAATACGCTAGTTGTAGGGAAGCAGGAAACCGAAAACTGCGCCTGATTGGGGTGGATAGGAGGATAGGAGAGGAAGAGGGGGGGGGGGGGATAGGCAAAATAAGACCAGGGGCGGGAAGAGAGAGAAAAGAGAGAGAGGGGGGAGAAGGGGGGGGAAGGGGAGGCGAAGGGGGGGGGGGCAAGCGGGGAGAAGGGGAAAGGGGAGGCGAGTAGGGGGGGTGGGAGAGGGGGGGGGGGGGGGGATAGGGGGGGAATGGGGGGGGGGGGGGGGGGGGTGTACTCGATAGGAGAGATGTACTCGATCTCATGCATGGCCGTAGTCGTAGGACCATAGACCCTCGCATCCCTACAATGCCGGGACGGAGCATGTCGGGTTTTCACCGACCAGGCAGACATTGCTTGCACCAAGCGCGAGGCGCCGTGAGGTGTCTGGCGAGTCGCATGAAGGGTGAGCTGCATCCTACTAAGAACCGCTTTTGAGGCGGACTTGCATATGGACGACAGCTTCAATGAGTTGATTTAATTTCCGGTGTAGGCGTTTCCAGACACAGCAACGGGACTACTATGTAACTGCCTCTTGGGTGCCTTACCTTGAACGCTACGTGATACGATCAATTCCCTTGTGCGGAGTAAAGGTTCTTTACCTCGCACAAATGATCTAACTCGACAACCAGCTGTGGGCGACCGCCAAAAAAAAATAAAAAATGGGAGGGGGGGGGGGGGGGGGGTAGAACACGGCGGAGGCATGGAAGAGGTGGGAGAGTATGGCACGATTGAAGGCTACTACATTATCTGCGGGTGACACCTCGATCCGGTCGTCTCTACCTTGAGATCGGCAACCTCGGTGGCGATGGCGAGGTGGCGAGGGTGGGGAAAGCCGCTTTATGAGGCCTGACGGCGCCGGCAGCGGAGGTGGGACGAACGGCCAGGGCGTGGGGCCAGGCGAGCAGGAGCACACGAGGAGGGGGGGGCGGGGAGGCGGGAAGACGAGGAAGACGTGCAGGAGGAAGAGGAGGAGGAGGAGGGGGGGGGGGGAGGAGGAGGAAGAGGAAGACGAGGAGCTGTCGATGCGAGATCGCAATGATGCGCCCGCCGCTGTGTATGCGCTGATGTGAACAGACCTGGCACAATCGGCCGTGGTGATAGAGCACGTGCAACCCGTGTACTGGTGCAGCATCAAAACTGAAAAGGCGAGGGCCTTAGATTAGAAGAGACAACGATGCCCCAGCGGAAGATAGTGAGAGATTCGGAGCACTTATTACTACAGTAGTGTCACAATGAAGGCCACTTCAAAAATCTCAGGCGGCAGTGGCGGCGGCGTTGGTGCGTTAGTGAGGTCACGACTGCGGTGGTGGCGAACGTTGCGTCGGCTGTGTTTTCCGCCCCCACAAAGCCTGTGTTTTTGAAACGCAACAAAGAAAATTACGTGGCACAACTAACGCTTTACTCTCTTTGGTACTACTGTAGTATGCCAGGTAATATATAAATACGAAGTGCCAGGTATTCTGCTACGTCATAAACACTTTTGGTACTGCAGGATAGCTTGATGTCTACTATTATTACTAGACCATGACACCGGCAAAATATTCGTATGAAAGAGTACGCCCTACTCCGTTACGTCATCATGCCATTATTTGCAGCCATGTGGGCCATGTGGGCCGCGTTTCGAAAAACCTGAAACACGTGTGTGTACGAGGTATGTCCGTTCGTTCTGTTTATTTTTTGCTTTACGGGCACGGCTTGTTGTCGTATAGCTACCGAGTGAGTTATTGATAGACTCTAGGGCTGGGTAGTTGTGTATCCGATGTTGTACCAGGTCGCTCGAGATACCCTGATTTTGTGTCACATTGCGTTTCAAACAGTGTCACCTGCTGTGGTTTCAAAGGCAATACGAGTACCGCCTTTGGACCACAGATAAGGGTGGGTGTAGACTTGAGAACCAATTGCAGTACTATTAATAGTATACGAATACAAGTACGCGGAGCTCAGGGACAACTTAGAAAATGAGGACAAAACGTTTAATACTACAAGTAGTACGTACGAGTACTCGTACTGTACAGGAGTGCACGTAATATACTGCTGTGCACCGCTTGTGCACACCGTCCGTATCCCTTCAGCTTAGACTGAGCAGGTACCAAGAAGATGTGCCTGTGGTCCTGATGTGGTGCGAAGTAGACGATATGGAAGTTGACTCCACAGACAGGATATATATACAGGTCGCCACAAGGAACAAATATTTTATTTTGGGGTAGTAGAGTAAAGGGTAAAGGGCGTACTCCAACTGCCATGCACCCAAGCTTCTGGAATCATAACTGGTGCACCAGGTTCCGCACGTATTGACGGTTCCAGTATTTTGACAGGTTTTTCAAAATCTCAATCAATCCCAATCCACGACGAGCAGGATCAAATCGAGTCTGGAGTAGCAGAGAGGGGAGGGGGAGAAGCACCCAAACACCAACCGCAGTGCCTGGTATTGCACAGCAGAAGCAGTAACAGCTCTCACCAACAACCAAGCCCCACAAAAAGCCTCACATTCAGCCTCGTCAGGAACGCGCCACGACCTTGCCAAGCGGCAGAAGCGATGCCCGGGAATGCGGAAACCAAAGGCAGCAAGACGCCAACACGGGCTCACACGATTGCCGAGTTCGACGCATGGCGCTCTCGGCAAGAGTTGGCTTCTAAGAGCAGATCTTCTCGGGCACAGGGAGGGGTCGCAGCGCCAGCAGGTACTGCAGCTGGTGGTGGCGGTGGTGCTCCGTACCACCATCGTCGAAGGACTTCCGCCGGAGGTTCAGGCGGTGCTGCAGCTGCTAAGATGCCCCTACTGCCCCTCACGAAGGTGTGATGGCGTTGATATCAAGTTGATACACAAGCTGGCTGGGACGCTCTTCTTGCTCTGTGTTTCCATTGAACAGCAACGGCAGGAGCAGACAAGATGCATCGGGCAAGGCAAGGTTGCGTATTCGCAGCTTGCTCTAGCTTTGATCACCAGATAGGTAGCGACGCGGCGAGCAGCGACAGCAGTGCCACTGCTATGGACTAACTCGAACCTTGACCCAAGGTACCTATTGCGCGCGCTGCCCTTTTTTCCACGCGTACTTGTAGACTGCATTTTGAGCAGCAAACGTCGTCTCGCCTGTATGGCACTCTGGACGAAAATGTAAGGAGCGTTGGGATATACATATGAAGACCAAGCGTTCTTTACATTCCGGTCGAGAATGGGTCAAAGTCAAAACGAGTTTATGGTTCAAATGTTCAAATTGTGGCAGCAGCCGCAGCAGAAGGAGCAGCAGCAGGAGCAGCAGCAGCAGCAGCAGCAAAAGCACGAGCAGCAAAAGCAACAGCGATAGAGCCGTTCCAGTATAAGTTCGTGGCAACGTGGAGAGGCTCGCCGAGGTCTGAGCTGTGTGTAAAAAAATGGCTGAGCGACATTTTAGAAGCAGTACAACTTCTTGTAGACCAGTGTTAGCATTCATAGGATCTATCTGATCTATCTGTAGATCAACTGCAGGTCCTTGCTCTGACCCTCGTACTCGTACGGGTTCTTCTGCGTGAGGTACCGGTTGCTGTTACTGGTGGTACAAAGTATATATCAATACGTGTAACGTGCAATGCGTATCAGCCGACAGGCAACAGCTGTGGGGTGTGGGGTGTCGGTAGTACACACGTAGAACAGCCCGCTGCTGCTGCTGCTGCTGCTGCTGCTGCTGCTGCTGCTGCTGTACCGTTATCTGGTAATACTCTGTCCGAAAATGTAAGGACCGTTTGGTTTCGTATTCATATCAAACTGGTCCTTACATTTCGGAACGTCCAGGTCATGCACATCTTCAGGACGATAAATACAACAAATGGAGCATGGTAGATAGAGCATAAGAGGTAGAGGGAAGCAGACGTACAAGGTAGCTAGCACCTTGTGCGTAGGTTTCCTTTGTTTCCGGGCATTTCTTCTTTCGGGAATGTTTCGAGTAATCAAAGCTGAAGCTCATTGATGCTGCACATTCATTGCCGGATGGCAAGCACAATAATAGGGTTGAGATTGAGATACGTGAGATCCAATGAACGGGAAGACCGACCGGTATATCAGGTACCGACCGGTATACCGACTCTCGACATCAAGAGCGGCAGTGTCAAAACGATCACACCAACCATCGCCGGCACAGCGGCTGCTCCTGCTGTGGGTTCTGCTGCTGCTGTCGGTATGCTGCTGTCGCTGCTGCTGCTGCTGCTGATCATGTTATTTATAGTGGACTACTTCGGTTTGCTGCTTAACTATCCCCATCCCTATACAGTACTTCCTAGTACTATTAACCTGACGATATTACTAGGCATTTTACGTACCTTACGGTTACAAGTTACAACAGGTAAAACGTAACTGCTCGTATCGTACTCAATCAAGTACAGTAACATGGGCGTGGGTCCACGGTTACCAGGTACGTGGTATGTAGCTTCCTTCTGCTATAGTCAGACATGGGCGCACCGCCAACCACCACGTACATACCAGGTACCGCTGCTACGTACAACTGCTACTACTATGCCTGGTATACCACAACGACGATTGTGCGCTGCTGCCATGCTAACCCTCGGCAATACCATCTATAGCACTCCAACAGCTGTCGATAAGCTATTTGCATCGCATAAGCCTAACAAGACGATCTCGAACGAAGAAAAAACCCGTATACGTTATGTATTTATTGCGCCCTCACAACATACCCGCTTGTCCGAGCCGACCCTGCCCACCTTCTCCCCTCGGCCCCGTCACACCAGCGCAAGGGACGCCACTATTACTAGGGGCCATAGTTAATAGGACCTACGGTAGAGACAAAAACCTATATATTTCGATATTTTTTCTGACAATATTTGGTCCTATTTACTAAGGTCCCCCGTAATAAAAAGCCCAGGAGCTCTGTGGAGGCGTCTTGCTGCTGTCAACCCCCTCCCCCCTCACCTTCTCCACTACCTGAACCCATCTCCCTCTTACGATCACCCCCCCCGCTAAAGTCCTCCTCAAAGATGCAGCTCACTCTTTATGCGACTCGCCGAACACCTCACGGCGCTTTGCACTTGGTGCAAGCAATCTCTGCGGGGTCGGTGGAAACCCGACGTGCTCCTTCCCTGCATTGTAGAGATGCGAGGGTCTAAGGTCATGCGACTACGGCCATGCATGATGTCGAGTACCCCCCCCCCCCCCCCTCCTCCTCCTTTACACCCCCCCCCCCCCCCCCCTCCCCCTATTCTATATAGGTTGGGCTGGCGTCGGTGGCAACGACACTGTAAAACATGCCGCTCACTACATGAGCTAGACAACCAGGGTACGTTTTTTTTGTTTTTGTTTTTCTGGCGGTCGCCCACAGCTGTTTGTCGAGTTAGATCATTTGTGCGAGGTAAAGAACCTTTTCTCCGCACAAGGGAATTGATCGTATCACGTAGTGCTCAAGGTAAGGCACCCAAGAGGCAGTTGCATAGTACTCCCGTTGCTGTCTCTGGAAATGCCTACACCGGAAATTAAATTAACTTATTGAAGCTGTCATCCATATGCAAGTCCGCCTCACAAGCGGTTCTTAGTAGGATGCAGCTCGCCCTTCATGCGACTCGCCAGACATCTCACGGCGCCTCGCGCTTGGTGCAAGCAATGTCTGCCTGGTCGGTGAAAACCCAACATGCTCCGTCCCGGCATTGTAGGGATGCGAGGGTCTATGGTCCTACGACTACTGACATGCATGAGATCGAGTACATCTCTCCTATCGAGCTCACCCCCCCCCCCCCCGCCCTCGTCCCTTCCAGCGGTTTCGTCCGACTCGAATTATCTCATACTAGCCACGCTCCCTTCCCCCCCCCCCAGACTAGCCTCCTCCATGCTACCATGCTACCCGAACCAATTTCCCTACTACTAGTCGCCCCCACCTCCCCTCTCCCATTGCGTGACGCTACCCTATATAGCCGAATTCCCCCTTCCTGCCCCCCCCCCTCCCCCGCTCCTCCATTGCGCGGCGTTACCCGAACCCGGTTCCTTTGTAATGACGATAGCAACCACATCCTCACGATAACACCGACAGCAACAACGATGACGACGGTAACTGCCATGAAGACCGTTGAGTTCGCACCGCAGCGGTGGGTGCGATCGTTTTTCAGCGCAATTCTCGACAACGGTAAGGATGCTAAAATTGAAAAATTCATTTTCGGAAGTTTTTTTTACCAGATCTTATGCGAAAACACGTACTTTCGGTATTGCCGACCTTCCCGTTCTGGAAAAATCGACCAGATCTTTCCGAAAACACATATTTTCGGTATTGCCGACCTTTCCGTTCTAGAAAAATCGAGCTCTGAAAAATGGTCGCACCCCTGCTGTGCGAACTCGGCGCTCTTGGCCCTTTAAGGACTGCAGTCCCGTTTTGGGGACAAACTAATAATTTGACTGGTTTATCCCCTGAAACGGGACCACTAACCGCCTTCGCGGGTTGCATAAAACCCCCGCTTCATCACCCTCCCTACCACCCTCCTGCTACCGCAACAGGGACCCTCGCCGGAACCTTCGACACGGATCCACGCTGCAGCACCGACAGCAACGGCAGCAAGAATAGCCGCAACTACTTACGGTGGCGACGGCAGCGGCAGTGGTGGCCGTGGTGACGGAAGCGGTGGTGGTGGTGGTGGTGGCGACACCATCGGCCTGAAAGTTGGCGTGTTTGGCGACGGGGCAATGACCATGCCCGAAGGGGCCGCCGGGGATTCGTCCGACCGCGATCGTCGGATATCTACCCGAGCGGAAGACCGGATGGGATACCAAATGGCAAACCGAAGTGAAAACCGAATGGGAGACCGAATGGATGACCAACTGGAGGACCGAATGGGAGACCAAATGGATGGCCGAACGGGAGACTGGATGGAAAACCGACCGGAAAACCGAGCGGTCTCTTCCTCCCCCGCCGACGCGGACATCTCTGCATTCGGGTTTCCATTTGAGGGGCGAGAGGCGGTGGCGTCCAGGGGACGGGGAACGGGAAATGGGGTCGCCGAAGATTGCTGTCCAGTGTGGTCTTCACGCTTCAGGGGGGACAGCGATGATGAGGTCCGGGTGGAAGAAGGGGAGGGAGAGGAGGAGGAAAGAGAGGAGGAGGCCGGACTGCGTGGGGAGCTGGAAGTGTTCGCCTCTCATCTGCGGCAGGAATTCGAGCTTAAGGTCGGGGTGGTTTTTCTTTTCTTTCTAGTTACCTCTTTTGGAGTCACATGCAAGTTTCCTGGGGCGCTTGTTAGTACTCCTTTAGAGTTGCGTCCACGTTCCCGGGTAAAAACTAAACTGTTATGGGGGAAGATAAATAGTAATTTTGTGTCTCTGTTAGTATGGTCCGTTTTGCCTTTTTTTGCGTTTTGCTATCTGCTTCTGTTTTCGTTTTGTTTTTTTTGCTTCGCTTCATCTTCTTTTTTAGGTTTTTGCCTGCTGTTAATAGTCTCTTTTTGCTTCCCTGGTGTCGGCAGTGGTGGAGTGCGTATGCTTGTTTTTTGTTTTTTCGCCTCTGTTTTACTACCGAGGTATTTCTTCCACTCCAGAGTTATTGGAGCCTGTCCTGCGACCACGGACTGCATTGTATTGTGAGTTAATGCGAGAACAACAACAACAACAACAACAACAACAACAACAACAACAACAACAACATAGTATTACGGTGGCCATAGTTAACAGGACCAAATATTGTTAGTAAAAATGGTTAAACATATACCTGGTAGGTTTTTATGTATACCATAGGTCCTGTTAACTATGGTCCCCCGTAATAGTATTCAGAACCGAAATACGATGTGTAAATAAACATGATACTGTAGGGGGATGCGTGGTTTTCGGGTCCATCGCGGGTACTGTTTCTTATTTCAGATGACCCCTCGTATTGGTTGGGACGAGAGTTGGTTGCTTTTCGCCGAGGTCTTGAGGGTTAAGAGACTGCACCGACGTTTCTGGGATAAACGAGGCTATTAATAGTGCGTAGAATTGGTAGCGCTGTGAGCTGGATAATTAAAACTCCCCGTAGGTATTGCAGCAGTGGTCCCGCTATAGTGCCGGTAGGTATGCCCCAGTCAATAACAACGGCACTATAGCGGCAACCAAGACTACTCCGCGCACTGCCGCACTGATTAATCCTATGGTATATGTGCCAAGCGATTTCACCAGCACTATAGCGGGCGATCGGCACTATAGAGGGACCGCTACTTTGCCTGGCTCGGTATAGCTGCCGTGCCGAGCATGGCTTGAAGGGCTCTAGTTGGTTGGAAGCGGTGCCAACTGTCCCACTGTGTGGCTCGCTATACATGGTTGAGCTGTTTCGACCCATGCTGGAATCTTCAGAACGGCATGCTCTCCAAGATGTTTTCGTAGGCATTTGTCTGCTCGGTGTTTGGCGTTTTCATATTTTTTCGCCCAGTGTACGGGTAGCGCTTCTTAGACGGCGTGGGTGGCACCTACCTCGTACATTTTCTGAAGGTCCTCACTTGATTATTGTACGAGTATAGGAGCGCTATCCCCCACCCGACACTCGATCTTGATAAGTATTCTATGCTTGCAAGCCCATTACACAATCAAATGGATTTGCATATAAATCAGATGCAATACACGTCGGATGCTAAGCTCGATGCACATTAGAATGGGCTTGCAATAAATAGCATGCAATGCACATCAGATGCTTAGTCCGGTATACATCAAATGGGCTTGCAGATAATAGCATGTGCAATACACATCGGATGCGAGTATATTGGGTGGCTCCTCCAGTTGACGAGCCCCCCCTTTCAGTGGGAAATGGTTGAGCTACACTATAATCAAGTAAAACACCTACCATAGCGCGGCTCTTGAGAGAATAAGCCGCCGCCCCCCCCCCCGTGTAAGCAGCCACACCAGAATACGAATCGATCCGTTCGAAGCTGCTACCCATATGCAAGAAAAACCCGCCTCACAAGCGGTGCTTGGTAGGATGCAGCTCCCCCTTTCTTACTACTCGCCCTAACACCTCACGTTTCGCTTCGCGCCTGGTGCAGCCAGCGATGTCTGTCTGGTCGGTGAACACCCGACGTGCTCCGTCCCGGCATTGTGCGAATGCGAGGGTCTATGGTCATACGACTACGGCCATGCATGACATGAGTACCACCCCCCCATGCAACTTCCCCCTCTCTGTTTGCAGCTCCTGGTGACGGCGAGGAAGGGGCTGAAGGCAGCTTCTCAGAGGGCTACGAGGGCCGGTCGGCTTCGACTGGACGCTCACAAGTGCGAGAGCGGGAGGGAGATTCGGCGGCTGGAGGAGGAGGCGAAAGGCCTCAGGGATCACGCCGCCGACCTAGAGGCGTGAGTTTTTTTTGCTGGCTTATTTGAGTGTTTGTGGTGGTGTTGGTGTTGGTGTTGCGTTGGTTGTTGTTGTTGGAAATGGTGTGGTCGATGGTCATATATTTTATTGGGCCAAAGGGATAGGCTGACTGAGTAGTAGGTTTCCCTTCGGGCCGATATGGTGGTGTGGGTGGTGTCCCCCCTGCCCGTCGTCGGACCGTCCGAACGCGGTTCCGACCCTTACCCTCGTCCGCGCACACGCTGCGAATGTCTGTAACGCGGCCCGGAGCCTCGACTCGACTATCAACGTATCGCTAGCTTGACCCCCACACCCTACGTCTCGAAAGGGACGCTTGGACAATGATCAAATGACCAAGGCGGGCAATGATTTATGTAGAGTACCCCCCCACACACCTCACGACACCGCTGCCATAACTCATGAGCCTGCTTCTCGTTCCCCCCCGACATGCTCCGTGCCGGCATTCTAGGGATGCGAGGGTCTATGGTCATGCGACTACGGCCATGCATGATATCGAGTATACCCCCCCCCCTCCCCTCCCCACGCGCTTGCCGATAACGACTCCATCGGCGTTGTGTATGTCCCTTCCTCCCTACCTTCCTCCGTTCTTTTTCTTCCTGTTCTTTCCGTACCCCCTCCTGTTAAAAGCGCGAACGTAACCCTAGCCGCGAAGGCGCAAGTCCTCGGCGAGCGCCTGTCGGCGATCCACGCGCGCACCTCCCACGGCTCCGTCGTCGCCCGCTGTCTCTCCACCTGGCGAACCAACGCCAGGCGAGCGCGCAGAGAACGTTCTAAGAACGAGATTGCCACGGCGCACGCTAGGTGGGTTTCATCGTTGCTTTTATTATTGTTGAAAAAAAAAATGTTCTCGTATGTACGTATGTTATGTTGATTTAAGTGTGGGTACGACTCCGGGTGGCAAACGGACCTTTTATCCTAGGTTTAGTGTGGGAGGGGCTATCTCGCTGAGTTTTGACTACTTTTAGATTCTGAATATTTTTTTGGAAATCCGTTTTTTTTCCCCCAACTTTTTTCGACTTTTTTTCAGATTTTTTCAAGAATAGTTATCTTGAAACTAGTGTGGGGGGTTTCATCTCGGATTGAATGTGGGCAATGTTAACTTGACTTTTGTCGGGGTACGATTTATGCTGATGTTACTGTGGGTATTTTATATCGAATTTAGTGTGGGGACGGGCCCGGGTGGGAAGCGAACTTTTAATCGTAAATTTAGTGTTGGAGCGGCTATCTCGCTTACAGCAGTATTAATACGAAGTAGTAGTTTAGACCGCTGTTCGATTCTGACTTCGACCCCCTCTACTCAGATATAGGTGGCTACCTCTAGTCGTGACTCCGATTCGGAGTCGCATACGTAGCAGGCTCTCCTCCCCTCTCCCCACTGCAGTTCATGTCTTGCATTTTTGGTTGTCGCGGGAAGACTTGAGCCCTTTTTTCCCTCGGCGTCTCATGTTACAACTATTAATACTACGTGCGCCCTACCTGGTACCTGGTACGCTGTTAATAGGGGGATTTGGGGATTTATGGCGTTTTTAACTGTTCCGGCAGTGCACCTTCTACCTACTTTAGTGTTTAGGACTACTACTGTACTGTATGTATGTATGTATGTATACCTGGTATATATACTGTACCAGGCCGGCGTCCCCGGTGGCTTGGTAGGTGGTCCGCGTGCCTATGAAGATCAATTTCGTGGGTTCAAGTCTCACCGAGTGCATGCTCGTGGCTTTTTCTTGCAAAAAAATAAATTGATTAGCGGAAAGCGCGAGAGCGTGAGTTAGCTACATTCGATGAAAATTGACGAGCAGTGGGAATGCTGAACCCTATGCGCGACAAAAAATAAAGGCACGTACCGGCGGGGAGAAGGGTGGGCACCTGTGACCACGGCTTGTCCAGAAGCTCGTTGAGGGTAAAACCTCCCACGAGTAAGGCTGGAAAGTAAAAGTGATGTTGAAAAAAATAAAATATATACAAGGGATCCGCATGGGTGCCTGCCGGCACCCATGCTCCGGATAGAAAAATATATCTCAGTGCCTAAACTCGTGTGATTATGTTGAAGCAAGTTGACCTAAGTACACCATTCGATCTTGTTGCGAACGGTATCAGGGCAATGCCAAGTGGTGCAAGGAAAAGGCAATGCCGAGTGTCAGTCCTCAGTTCTTGTATCTGCCTGACTCGAATTTAGAGACCAACTTTTATATCCTTTTTTGGGACGTTCTTATTATTTGGTGTCTTTTTCAGCCCAGCAGCCATCTACTCTGAAGCCCGAAAATCAGAAGCGTCTACCAGGTACCAGTATAAATTATGGTCCTGGTAATGATCGATAATTTGGAGCCCAGTTGCAGCTGGCGGGGGCAGAAATCAGCTCAGTTCTGAGAGGTCTCTCTTGTACTCTCAGAACTGAGATTACCTTAATGATGTTGTTTAGGATAGTATTAATAGTATTGCTGCCCTTTTTCTGCCCAGTTGCTAAGTACCCAATACCCACGCCGACATCACACCCCTATCTACGGCGAGCTGTACCTACTTCCAACGACGCTCGTGCAGAAGAGAGGGTCTCTCCCGCACATGAAAGCGATAGCAGCAGCAGCACAACATGCAAAAGGGCAGCAACCGCAGCAGCAGCAGAAGCAGGAGTGGTAGCAGGCATCGCTGCTGCTGCGGTCGGTTGCTGCAGCTGCTGCTGCGACATCAGCAGCAGCACAACAGCAGCAGCTGTACGTACGTCATCGCAGAAGACAACAACTTGCAGTATACGCCCAAATTACTGGGAGAACAGGACGCGTACTGTATGCGCGTTATCGCATGCAATCCTGAGAACAGGCAGTGATCGAGATACTGCGGGTATGAGCAGTATCATCATACACCTGATACTGATACCTGATATCGATCGGCAATACAGAATAACCGCAAAGTACTGCCGACATGGGCAGTATTCTCATAGCATGAATACCGAAATATTCATGTTGGATATAGTAGTACGTGTAACACACGCAGCGGTATACGTACAGCAGCACAAAACTCCGACATACTGCGAGTACTTGCAGTCTGAGCAAGCAGTCTCCAACCCTTGATTAACTCCAGTAGTGCTCGCCGAAACAACTGGGCGCGTTTTTCAGCAGGGAATCGTTCCCAGCCGAACATCATATCTAATTCCTGGAACGAAGGATCGTATCTTTCAAGCGGGTCCGTATCTCCCATTTACTAGTAAATAAAGACCTCACATCTGGACTGGATATGATTATTTTCTCAAAGTGAAAAACGTCTGCTGTGTACGATATCCTCCGATGTGATTGGCCGGTTTTTCTTATCGAACCCACAGCACCCGGCCGGCTTGCCAGCAACCTTCATTCAATTCGACCGGCGAAAACAAAGCTGTGTACATACATATTCGAAGTAGAACACCTCTGAACTACTGTATGCTGCTGTACTACAGTAGTTGTTAGTACTGGTATTCCAACGCGCCTCACTCTGCAGTAGTAGTGGACAAAGTCCGAGCATGTACGACCACCTGTACGATACCTTCCGATGTGATTGGTTGTTTTTCTTTATCAAACTAACAACACTCGGCCGAATTCATGCTCTCCAACAACCTTCATTCCATTCTACCGGCAAAAACAGAAGACGTGCCGAGTTGTCAAAATTTTACTAAAAAAAAAAACCAACGAAGCAAAATCACCGGGATAATATGCAACGATCTCGTACCAAGAACGGCGCGGTACGCCAAGACGGCGCGTGCACTCGTCCGGCGATGAGACAGGGGCAAGGGAAGGCAGCCACCGAGAAAGGCAGGATCGAGGGGTTCGAACAGGCCGATGGCGGCGGCCCGCAAAGCAAGGCGGTCGTTAGAAAGCGGTAGCATCAGCAAGACCGAGAGATCGAACCTTGGAGAGTAAAAAGCTACTACTGTGTAAGATGAAGCCTGGCGCAAGAAGCTCTTCGCGGAGTAACAACACCTAAACAATTTTCCAGGACCACAGAAAATAGAACGTCTGTGTCTCCTTTTTCCAGCAAATATCCCTCAAGTCCGGGGTCGCCGCGCTCGTCGGTGGCGCGTGACTCCGAGACGCGCGCACGGGAGAACACCAGTCGAAGTCCGGCTCGCGCGACCGTCGAGGAAAGCGGTCGAAAAAGCAAGCACGAAGGCAGGGGAGCGAAGGCTTCCGGAGTCCCAGACAAAGTTGAAGATAAAATCGGAATTTTAAGGTTCGCTCACAGCGGCCGAGATTCATTGTATATATATATATACCTGGTGTGTGTTTAGGACTACTGTATGTATGTCTGTCCCGGAGTTTCCAAGAGCGAGACTGATACGGCGAATGCTATAGATGGCTAGATTTGGAAATCCCTGCCCTTGTTTCCGTTTCTGGTTCGTTTCATAGCTAGAGTAGGTTTGGCGGCTTCAGGGCCTGCTTCCTGTTCCAGTAAGTGTATGAATACCTGGTATGTTACACATCACCTGGTATATTTATACCGTATACAATGGTGGAGGTATGCTGGCACCTATTATTAGCTGGAGTGTAGACCCGTTTGTTCTGGGCTACGGAATGTTTCGTGCTATTTTCCAGTATTTTTCACTCTGTCCGCAAATGTAAGGGCCGTCTCTTCATTCACATTGCAGTAGTGTGGTTGTTACAATTCCGGACATACAGTACCGGTATTGTTTACTTAACCGTAGATTTTCCCGGTACAACAAACAGCAGCATCGGCCATATTTGTCTTCCGGTTTGCCACTGGCGTGTTCCAGTTTTTGCCATCATCTTCCGATGTAATTATGTGTCTGGTACTAGCAGTGTTTTACCCCTTTGCACCTGTTGTTGTTGTGTTGTGTCTACCAGGGGTGCCCGGCGAAAAGACAAAGCGACACCTCTCTCCCAAAGAAGTGAAAAAAGAAGAAAAAATGTGGAAACGAACAAGTGGAGTTGGATTTCTGGACGTACGTATCATACTTTTTATACTGCTGTTCTTACGAAATCATTGTCTGTTGGGCGTGTGAAAACATTTCCCACACTAGTTCCGAATACATTTTCTCACCAAAAGGGTTGCACTACACTCTAAAGTCGCGCTGCTGCTGTACCCTCTACCGACTCAGCCGTGCCCCACCCCCCGAGCACCTGACGCGCATTGTCTTTGCTTTGTCTTGTTGAGGCTATTGCGGGGGGGCATTTAAAATAGGGGGCCTACCAGTACGATACACTAAAAAAATCACATACCAGGTATTTCGCTATTTTTACTGTTACGGGGGGCCATAATAAATAGGACCAAATATTGTAGGGAAAAATTAGCCAAATATATAGGTTTTTGTCTGTACCATAGGTCCTATTTAATATGGTCCCCCGTAATAACGATAATTGGTCCTATTTACTGTTGTCCCCCTAATACGGGGGGCCATAGTTAATAGGACCAAATGTTGTTAGTAAAATGGTTAAATATATAGGTTTTTATGTATACCATAGGTCCTATTAACAATGGTCCCCCGTAGTAGAGCGACGTTGTGATGTTCTTCGTTTTCTCGTTTCTTTTCCGGCCCCAGCGACGTGACGTAATCTAACGATATGGTTATCCGCATGCAATTACCTTCCGGTTAGTAGATGGGAAACCCTTTGCTGTTATTTATATTACGGTGGACCATAGTAAGTAGGACCAATTATTGTTACTACAAATAGCTGAATATATAGGTTTTTGTGTGTAACGTAGGTCCTATTTACTATGGTCCCCCGCAATAGTACCTCGATTGCATCCGAGTATGGAGGCGTTCTTCCTCTCCAGTTTGTTTTTTGCCCCCTCCTGTGACCACGGACTCGATATTTTTGGATATGAGACAATGTGAGAACAGCAACAATAGAGTCTGCCCACGCCCACCCAACTTTTGTGTCGTTTTTTTTGTTGTCCGGGCGTTGTCTTCGGTCGCCCTTGTGATGCGATAGGCGTAAGCTGGTGTCGAGCACCCTGATCGCTTGGCGTGATGAAGCCCGACTCCGTGCGACGAAGAGGGGGAGGAAGGCAGCGGACCTCAAACTGCACGCCATTACGAAGGAGATTATTGGCAAGTGCAGCAGAAAATGCTTACAATTTTGGTCGTTTTGGTCATTTTTCGTCCTGAGATGATCGGTAAGTGCACTAAAACGCTTACCATGGTACAATTTTTTACCGTTTTGGTAACGTTGATGCTGATATCATATTATGCCGCCTGTTGTGACCCTTCTACAATACCTGGTAGGTTGTATTTGATTTACGGACGTACCGCTTACTACTTTGATCGCTTCGGTCACGATTGCTACCCGTTTTGATTGTTTTGGAGGAATGTATCTACCTACTGTATGCCACCTGTTTTGGTGACACGTGATGGAAATGCCTGTGCGCGATAGAAACCAAGGCAATTACCGTTGAGGGAGAGGGAAATGAACACACTTGTGACCACGGCTTGTCCAGAACGTCGCTGAGGTCGTCATACTGTAAAACCTCCCATGAAATGAATGAAAAACTAAAAATGATGATTACAAAGTTGTTGTTTTGTCTTACGCCGCCATTTTGGTCAAATTGACGACATCTCGCCTGCTCCTAGTTATTTTGGGTCACGCGCGCCTGCCTGTTTTTTTTCACTTTGGTCGTGCATGCCGGCCAATTTGTAAAAAATAACAGAAATTGGTACCTGGTATTATTTACGAACCTTATTTTGACCGTTTTAGTACAGCATGCGGCATTTGCAGGTAAGTTTGATCATTTTGGTCCTGAAATTCTGACGGCCGTGCCTACATACGATTACTCGTCCCGCCTATTTTCTTGTACCACGTGTCTCTTATACCAACTGTTTCTTGTCCCACCTGTCCAATACTCCTCCTGTTTTGTTCCACCGCCTGTTCTGTTTTCCCTCCAGTGTGTTATCCCGCGTTTTAGTCAATACTGATATTGTTAATAATACTGTACCAAGGTATCCCGTATTTTGACGGTTTGTTGCCCCACATGTTTATTATGCCGCATGTTATATTCTTGCCTCTTGCATGCTGATTTTCCCGCTTTTTGTTATCCCGGGTGTTTCTTAATCCTGCCTGCTCCCCCTACTATTAACTGGTATGATTTAAAATAGCTCCGTAAATTGGTGTTTTGGCATCCTATACCACTGTCTATGAATGATGCGTGTATATACTCAGTTGCGCCTAAAGTTTTGTGTTTTGTCGCGTCTGTTTTCCATACAGGGCGCTACGAGGCAGAGCTGTCGAGTACACGGACTGCTCTGGACGACGCCAACAAGCAGATCGTTCTGGTACGCACGAGCATAGCCGCGAGTGCCTTTTCCTGTTCTGTTCCGAATCTGCGTGTATTACGTAGCTGTCGATTGTGTCTATTAATATTATATGTAGAGAGTTCTTTTTTTCGTCTTCCGTTTTGTGTTCTCGAATTCCTGTTCCAAGTCGAACAACGTACCGTGGTATTATACGCATAATACGATGTTTGTTTGTTTGTGTGTGTATTTGTGCGATTTTGTTCCGAAAAAATTGTGGTATACTCCGAAGTGTTATGTATTTGTATGTTGTGTTGTTTCTGATTTGTTTTATTCGTCCCCTTCCCCCCCCCCCCCCCCCCCCCCCTCCCGAAAAAAAAAAAAAATTGACGCTGCCATCCATTGCGAAAATATCAGCCTCATAAAGCGGTTCTTAGTGGGATGCAGCTCACCCTTCCGTGCGACTCGTGCTTCGCGCCTGGTGCAAATAGCAATGTCTGTCTGGTCGGCGAAAACCCCGTCCCGACGTTGTAGGGATGCGAGGGTCTACGGTCATTCGAAATGCAGACGACTACGCCCATGCATGACATGAGTACCGCCTCGCGACCCCTTCCTCCTCACCCCCCCCCTCCCCCCCCGCCCCCGCCGCCGCCACCGCTGCTCTGCTCTGATTCTCCGACCGAATGGTCTTGACTCGGCGTCCATGGGAATGCTCGCCGTGTTGACCTGGTTGGTGATGTCGGATGTGCCTGGTATGTTTACTGCTGGGAGGACAGGAGAAGGCGAGACAGAGGGAGATGGAGGAAGGGATGCGGCGGACCCTTCTAAGGGGCATGTCCGCCATGAACTTGGAGGCGATGCATCTCATGACAGAAGCAAGGTGCGGTCAGTTTGTGCTGGTGCTGGTGCTGGTGACGGTGATGGTAGTGTTGCTGTTGGCGGTGTTGTTGGTGGTTTGTTCTCGTTGTTGATGTTGCTGTTGGTGGTGTTGGTGGTAGTCTCGGTGTTGATGTTGGTGCTGGGTTGTTTGTCGTTCTTGCTGTTGTTGCTGCTGTTGGTGGTATTGATGGTGATGTCGGTGGTTTGTTGGGGGTGGTGATGGTGTTGTTGTGGTGAAAACGGTCCTTATGCTTCGAGATAGAATGGTATTTCCTACAAGAATTACAATTAATTCGTATCCCCTTTCGTCGACGCCATGTTATCTTCACGAAACCCCCGCGTCTGTTCAGTAGAGACGCAGGCGAGGAACTCTTGGGCACGAGCGCGGGTTCTAGCGGCGGGGTATCCTCCTCGAGGTATTCGGCCTACACGAGCAGAGCGGCTCCTCCTACTTCCGTCCTCTCTCGCCCTTCGACTGCCCACCACAGGTGACTAGAGGGTTCGCGTGGAAATATAATGGCTCAGCAAAACGCCGCCATTTTTGTTTTTGTTTCGTTATTTTCATCATTTTTATGCTCACGTTAACCCTTTTAGGACTGCAGTCCCGTTTTGAGGACAAATCACTCAATTTCTAAGTAGTCTGTCCCCAAAACGTGACTGCAGTCCTGAAAGGGTTGAACGAAGTAAGTCTATATAGGCAAAATCACTATTAATAATATAATTTCTTGTGATTTTTGTTGTTTTTTTTTGTCTAGGTTTCTTCGTTTTCTTCGTTCTCATTTTTTTTTCGCTCGTTTTATTTCATGTTTACAGTAGTGTTCGACCGGCGGGGCCGCCTCTTCGAGGTATTCCGGGAAACACCACCAGAAGGGGCCCTCCTGCTTCTGCCATCCCTAGCCCATTGGATGGCGCGAAAATCTCAAATTTTTGTTTGTAATTTCGTTACACTAATCGCGTAATTTCGAAGTTTTTTGTCGTTTTCGGTTTCGGTTTCATTTTCGTTACTTTTTTTTTTTCAGTTCTTTGTTTTTAGTATTTGTCGTGAAGTTTTCGAGCGGCGGTGTATCCTCCTCGAGGTGTTCGGCGTACGCTCGCTGAACCAGCGGCCCCTCCTGCTTCTGCCCTCTGTGGCCGTGCGATTAGCCATCCCTGGTGATATGTTTTACACAAAACACAGAGATAATGGCACGAAAAAAAGTGGGACTTGTTTTTTTTTTGTGCTATGCTCTGCTTGGTTTTAGTCGTAGCTTAATATTTTGTTTTGTTTTTTCCAGTGATACTGAACGTAGTCTCAGATAGTCAACAATTTTTTGTTTTGTTTTTGTTTTTTAGTTTTTTTCATTGCCCCCTTCCCTGAACCCCTTTGCAAGTGTTTTGGCGCGTGAATGAACGCAAGCGTCTCAACGGTTCCCTCCCTCTCTGGCTCCCTGCCTCCCTCCCTAACTCCCTCCCTCCCTTGCTTCCCCCTCTCCCTTCCTCCCTCCCTCCCTCCCTCCCTCCCTCCACCTCTCTGCTATATTGCTGTATGTTGTCTTGCCTACCATGCCACCGCATAGAATACTGGAAGAGTGTCCTAGGCCCCTTGCCCCGCCTAGACCGGCCACCCCAGCGTCTCGCTGATCGAGGCTGACCGTCGACGTATCGTGTACCGCGATTTGCATCACTCGGGGTACGTTGTATATCACACCCCCTAGAGCATACCACGCCGGGGGATATTCTTCGAGAGCCGCAACTGTTATCACCGGGGTGTGTTATACATTGTATACGGTAAATGGGGTTGGCTTCGTTGCCCCTGGCCCATACACACGTCAACAGGTCGCTGACAGAGCCTTCACGCTGAAAGCTTCTCCCTGAACGGGGTTCATCCATGGCAGTGACACTCTAGGCTGTCACCCCGGGCTGTCACCCCGTGTGGTATATACTCTAGGGCGTGTGATATTCAACCGTCGTACCAGTTATACACTAGTGGGGTCGATAGCCTCGTTGCCCTGAGCCCATACGTCACAAGTCGCTGACAGAGCATGTACGCTGAAACAGGTTTCTGCTCCCTGAGAGCGGGTTTCTTGCTGACGGTAGCTTCTTTCCTGTTTCTCCCTGAAATGGGTTCCCTGCTGACAGAGGCTCTTCTCTTGTTTCTCCATGAACGGGGTTTCTTGCTGAAAGAGGCTTCTCGCTGGGTAAGGTTCTCCCTTTAAAGAGACACCTCTCTACAGTGAGATCTACTACTCTCGATTGATTGATTGATTGATTGATTGATTGATGGACTGATTGGTTGACTAATTGGTCGGTTGATTGTTTGGTTGGTTTGTTGGTTGGTCGAGCGGCGGGATGGGTCCACCCATGTGCACACGAGAGAATGCCGCTGCTACTTCGTGGTTCTTATTCGAGTACAAAGTGTACTGCTATCGTTTTCTGCCTCTTTACTGTTTTGGGTTTGATCTACGTTTATCGCAAGGGCGTAACTCGCGCTGTAACAGATCTCGGGGGCGGGGGGGGGGAGGTGGGGGGGGCAGAGGTTCGTAGCAGCAGAGGCGTTTGTGTCGGTTACGTCGCGGCTATGAACAGCTGCAGATATTGTCCTTTTTGGGGGTACATGTATTAAATTTTTACGCCAGCCGACGAGGAAAGCACAAGGGCTCAAGTCTCCTCGCGATAACAAAAGCAAGGCACGAACGTACGTAGTGGAATGGAGGAGGGGAGTCTGCTATGTGGTCCCTGACCTGAATTACTCCCCATCATTAGGAGAGAGATGAAAAATAAAGAACGGCGAAGATGATGAGTGGGATAGGGAACGAAAGAGAGACACGCAAAAAATGAGAAGGGTAACCTTATCCACCGTCTACTAATAGTTGTGTGAACGAGCAACCGCTTGAGTAGTAACACGCAGTGCGGCGTGTCGTGTGTAGCGCAGTGCGGATATTTAGCCAACCCGTACTAATACGGGAGACCGTAGTAAATAGGACCAAATATTGATAGTAAAAATAACGAAATATGTGGGTTTTTGTGTATACCGTAGGTCCTATTTACTATGGTCCCCAATTCTAATGCTTTTAGTACTGCAGTCCCGTTTTGGGGACAGACTACTTAGAATTTGAGTGGTTTGTCCCCAGTAACGGGGCTGCAGTTACATTAGGGTAAGGGCTTTCGGTTCGGACATGTATCGTTTCTGGATATCGATAGCGTCGGTCGTCATCATCGGTCCCATGCTCCGGCCAGCCTTCACCTCGCGACGGTACTGTTTTGTCACTGCTGCTTGCTCGTGCTGGCCGGTGTGAGGTACCGCTGTCTGCCGTGGTGTCTGAACCCAGGGTTGTGCTTTTATTAGGGATGCGCCCCAACCACTGGCACTCAACAGCCAGCGCTGACTGCTGTATGCTTCTGGTTGCATCAGTACGTAGTTCTCCATGCTGCTGAGCGTTGACTATTAATAGATGGATCGCTTTACTGTAATCGCGACTTGAATTTTTATCACTACCAATAGGCTCTGCTGTCGCGTACTTCTTAACAATGTGCCGCCTCCTTTTTTTTCCGGGAATTTTCTGAGGCTCCTTGCTTGAAGGAGTTCTTCACCCATCACTACTACGGTAGAGGGGTGAGTGCACGTGCAACTTTCCGAGAAAATTCTAATGGCTCCTTTCTTGAACGGCTTATTTGCCGCTCACCCCCGAACAGACCGTTTCACAAGGAGCGTAACATCCCTAAATTCGCGCATGCAGAAATAAATGTGAATTTTTCTTACCAACCATTAGGACCTTCACTTTTTGGCTAAAAGTGATCGACTCTCCCGCGACGCGAAGGGTTTCATCCTCGGGTGGCGGGTGAGCTCACGCGAGTCCCACACTACCTGGGGGAGATGGCTCTCCCGGGTGGCTATCTCCACCGCACCTGCCCCTCTCGGGGATCAGGTCGGGTCAGCGTACCCCAGCGCGAGGGGTAACAGCAGCTTACTGTGACGTTACAACGGAAGCTATGGGTTAAGTTGACACACAAGACGAATTTTGAACGTGGAAGTGGGATAAGCTCGATCAAGCTTTATTTTTACCAATCCGCCGGAGGATCGTAAAGAAAGAAAAAAAAAGGTAGAAGGAGAGGGAGAGGGAGGACGGAAGGAGGGGCTCTCACTCTCGAGCGAATCGTGTACCCTCGTATTGGCTGCGCCGCGTGTAAGAGCAGAGGCATGCGTACGAGCAGACGGCACGACACTGACCGCTGCCGATTGACAGGCCTAGACTAGGTTTTGTTCGCACTGTCTGCACGGTTGGCCCCTTTGGGTGTTGGAAGATAGCGACCAAAACAATGACAGCTCGGGTTAGACGTTTTCAACCGTCTTACCAGCAGGTACGAGCGCCCAGCAGTACCATACGGGTATAGCATCAACCATTGATTCACCCCCGTGCCGTATATACGACTCCTTGATTTCAACGATTGTAAATCGGACACCATGTTGCAGAATATCATCCCCGAACCACGTACGTAGTGGCCGCCGCTGTGACCGTCAACATTTTTTATCGTCAATTTTCTCATTCTGAAGTTCGAAAGAGGGTTCGTAATAATAGCTTTTCGGAATCTGGAATCTGGAAACCACCCCCCCCCCCCCCCCTCCCCCCGCTGTAGGGGGCGAAATTATTCGTGAAAAGCTTAAATTGGACTTTCATGTCGATTAGTTTCACATGCAGCCGGTTTCTGACGCCTCCACAAGGGGTTTCGCTTGGGGAAAGTCGCGTTTATGTTATTGAAAAGTCGAGATTCCAGATGCCAGATTTAGTACTCTGAAACGAGCTAGCTAACAAAAACGGGTTTTAAAAGAAACCGATATTGAGCGTGCCGTATAGGCTTCCTCAGTCCAGAAGCCCTACCAGAGTAAAACGCGTTCAGCCAGGAAGAGGGACACTGCAGGTTTTGTGGAGAGATCGAAGGGTGAAACCTATCCTGGTAGTATTTTTTTTTTGTGAAGTAGAGTCAAAAGGAGCTATTAATAGTCGTCACGCGAACTGTTGAAGAGTTGCGATGGCAGGAAGTATCGTAGGTGGGTTGCCTCGTGTGAGACCGATGCATATCACAATCTTCTCGTCCGCCTCCGTCCTCTTTGCCCGCTGATATACTGGAATGGGAAATAGGCGAAAGGGCCCACATCTCGGATAGGTCCTCCTAGTCTCCACGGGGAAAACCTCCATATTTTGTCTGTGTACCGGGAATACATCCAAGTCTCGCCGGGGAAGGGGGGGGGGGTACTTTTTTTTTGCATGCCGTCGTCATTCAACCATTGACCACGGATCCCTTTCGAGGCGGAGCACCGTTCCTACTTACTCCTAACTGAGACACCTCCAACTTTGGGGCGCTCATTACGTTGTTTCCATGTATTGCCTAGAAACCGGGGAGGGGGGGGGGGGGGGTACTCATTTTTTACTTGCCTTTGTCATTTGACCATTGACCACGCATCCCTTTTCGAGACGGAGCACCGTTCCTACTCCTATTAGAGATACCTCCGACATTTTTTGGCGAACTACATTTTCCCCCTGTATGTATATAGGTATTACACAAGTCTCCCCGGGTGGGGGGGGGGTGGGGGGGGGGGTAATATATATTCCTACCCCCGGGAATCCTCGCCCTGATATCCTCTACTCGTACAATTTCCACTATTTCCCACTTTCCAATTCGCTGGTCACCCTATTGCTACCCTGCGATTTACAAGTCTGGACGTACATTCAAGGACGGCTTGGTCTGCATATTAATGTACAAACGACCATTATATTTCCGGCCAGGGTGGTGTGCCGTATCACACGGGTGATACGATATCACACCCCTTGGGACGAAAATCGGAGCCGATTTTTCTCCAAAAACACGGGAAGCATCCAACCTACAGTACGACGAAAAATGTTGCTGTGACCCCCGTTGATATGCTTTACACCTCAGACAGGCAGGTCATACAGATCATGATCTATACATCTATCCATATACAGCAGTAGATGATCTAGTTCCTCACCTGCGGCCGTGAGAGGCTGTGCAAGATCTGTACAAGAGTACAGATCATCCACCCAGGAAACATGCGCTATCGTACACCATGCAGATCATACGGGAGCACGAGCTATACCATACAGATAATACAAGATCGGGAACAGTTCTACCTTGAAAGATCTAGATCATCAACTGGGAATGATCTGGGGACGATCTGTCCGACGTACCAGGTATGATATATTTCCATGTGGACGAGTGCGTCGGTCGGCGTTACAACGCTAGCCGGTAATATAAGACACGTCTAGCCTCCTACATTGATATCAAACGGAGCTTATAGTGCCGGTCACAGGGGCTCTCCCCGGAGTCGAGAAAACCGGCTTGGAAAATAGACGATGGGGATATGTCATCTAATCATAAGTGTTTTTCTTTGTGCGTACGCATCACAGTTCTCTCAATAATAGGTCGGCCGCGAAGGTGTGGAAAATACGCCGGGGAATGCGCCGATATCTCCGTGGGGCTGCTGGAACCCGTCTGGATGCTCGAACCTCTGCAAGAGCCTGCCACACACAACAAAAAAAAGAAGAAAAAAACGGCGATACGCCGCCATGCGTTCGACCGTGACAAGAAGAGCAGAAAGGGGAGCGCAGCCACGGGGATAAGAACGGGGGGGTGCGTGATTATGTTATTACAGTGGGGTACTCGTGCCATTTTTTTTTTTCAACACCCCGTGACAAGCCAATGCACACGGCATTAGCTCTGATGCATACCACTCTGGCCGGAAATACAGGGGTCGTTTATACATTAACAAGAATACCAAGCGGTCCTAATGTTGGCAGACACCCATAGGGGTATGGACCAAGCGGTCGTCCTACTTATGCCCTGAGTTGTATGGTCTTACCTTTTACTTCTGACAATACTATTCCGGGGTATCTTAGCAAATAGGACCTACGGCACACACAAAAAAAAACGATATATTTCCCTATTTTTACTAACAATGTTTGGTCATATTTACTGTGGTTCCCCGTAATAATTCCAACTGTTCATTTCTTGTGTCAATTGAGCCGATTTACCTGATCTTATCCCCCGAAAAAACTTAAAAAAAACGGACGCTCTTAAAGCGGGTACACCCCACTACACCCCACTACTGTTGTGCGTGTCGAAGACGACTTCTTTTTACCCATTTTCCGTCGTTTCTTTGACAAGAACTGCAGCGAAAACAGGGATAAAAGACAAGGAACGTTTCCTAAATCAGCAAAATTCACCATTATGGAAACACATCAGGAGCGCTCACTAACTGCTGTAGTGTGCCTCTTTCAGGCAAAAAACAAAAACCCCATCAGGAGGGGGCGTACTCGTTTAGTTGCTTGCCTTATCTATTTGACCGTTGACCACACATCCCTTTCGAGACGGAGCACCGCTCCTACTCCTATTACGGGGGACCATAGTTAATAGGACCTATGGTATACATAAAATCCTATATATTTCACCATTTTTACTAACAGTATTCGGTCCTATTAACTACGGTCCCCCGTAATACTGATGGAGACAACCTCCAACTTTTGGGCGCGCAATTTTTATCATAGCATGCTCTTCCTGTTTCGCCTTTTGAGGCCACCGGGAGGGGGGGGGGTGAAGGCCGTTATTGTCGATAAAAAACAGGGAAAACGGAAACCTTTTCCACAAGTCAGGAAATTTAGCAGAGGGCAAAAAACTCGGAAACGCTTACAGTAGTAGTAGCATTCCTCATTGACCCCTTTTTGGTTTCTGCCAATTGACACGGAGGATGAAAATAATTATATGAACGGCTTGCGCCACCCGTTTAGACAAACTAAATTCCCCAAAAGGAGGGACACGATATTCAGCAGGAGCTCCGACGTTGGTCACTCAACACGTAAGCATTCCCCCGAAAGAAAGCTTTTGTTTCTGTTTTTTTGGAGGACGATATGATACAGCGGTGTCGCTTGCTTCGTTTCATTGCCTTACCGGTCTAGCTGGTCCTCATCTCGCTCAAACGTCCGGAACAAAGGAGACAGGCTCGAGCTCGCGGCGAGCCTCCCGCCGCGTGCCGGGAGCGAACCGCCGCTCGACCCCCCGTCCGGAACGCCTATCTCCCAAGAAACCTTCCCCTTAGCGTCCGATTTTCTCGGCCCAACCTTTTCAACCGATTGGAGGACGAGGATAGCGGAAGTTACGTAAGCCGAGCTGATAACACCTACAACAAAAACGAGTACACTTTTTTTTTGTTTTTTTTAGTCATCACTTTTACTTTCCAGCCCAACTCGTAGGAGGCTTTACCCTCAGCGATCTTCTGGACAAGCCATGGTCATAGGTGCCGTCCCTTCTTCCTGTATACGAACAATAACGGTCCCTACACGTATGGTGCCGGTATGTATGCGTCAGCAAATAATACCGGCACTATCCGAAGTAGCGGCAACCGGCACTATCCGAAGTAGCGGCAACCGACACTATTCCGGATACTGGCACACTGGTTTATTCAATAGTGTCTGTGCCAAGCGGTTTCGCAGGCACTCTACGTAGTGTTAAGCCAGCCCTACTCAAGCGGCACTTTAGAGGGACTACTGCCGTACTAGCCATGAGGAATCGAAATTCGACCTGGACTCACCGGGGGGGAAGTACAACAACATTTTTTCCTTCTTTCTTTTTTTATCCTCCGGCGGATAAGGGTCGGGGTTATCGGAGAATGTTTGGCGCTAAATTTCCCGATGTTCCGCATTTTTTTCCCAGCTTTATTGATTTTCCCGAGGGCGGGGGGGGGGGGGGGGGGGGGCGGAGTTTCTGAAAGAGGAATGCTACGTGAGCGTTCCTGTTGTTTTGCCCCCCTGCGTTGCCTGTTTTTTTTTTTTTTAAAGGACGATCACGGGGGGGGACGATACTACCCGCGCTAGGCCAATAGTAGTTGCACACACTGGGACTACACTCCCGTTTTGAGGACGACATACTTAGAATTAGACTTAGAGATGCGTGTGTTTACAGTCCGGTACTAAAATGGGTTTAGATACTTTCTTGAGGGATGTTTTTCTCCCCCCCCCCGCTACAGGACTACAGTGCGGGTGGACACAGCAATCAAAACCCCAAGATGAAACCAGAAAGCCAGGTATCTCCTTATACCTGGTATTCGTTTCATTAAAAAACAACGCTGCTGCTGTGATATGGAGGATCTCGTCGAACCTCATCTGTGCAAGCTGTGCACGGAAAATCACTCGCACGTACTGCGGGTTCTATACGGCCTCATGCAGGAAGTACAGCCCTAAACACGAGGGAAGACAAGAATCTGAAGCCGCAGAATTCAAGGAGTGGGTGTGTCAATATTGTGGAAAGAATCGAAAATAATAAAAACGAAGAAAGGTTATATTTATACACACCATTCGTATTTGGCTCCGGATTCTCGCTTTACCCCCTTTACCCCACAGTGATGGCCCGGGCGCTCACCTGGCCTTGGTCTCCTTCTTATACGCTTATGTATAGTGCCTGCCTCATCCGCTGCGGGAGGGCACGAGTTTTCGAGCGACTAAAGTAAGTTGAAGCTCGTGCCATGTATACACGTGGTCGGATGGCAAAACGAAAAAATATAGTCAAGTGCCGCGAGCCGGAAGCACCCAAGGGAGTTGGTAGACACTATGTTTGCGGGGGCGTTTTATTTTTATTTTATTTTTTATTTTACCGGCTACAGGATAGTAGTGGCACGGCGCGCTCACCTGGCCTTGAACGTTTGCTCTGCCCTTGGACTTGATCGTCGCCAATTCCGATGCTAGTTTCTCCAGCATCTACATGACAGAAAACGGTAAAAGCAGGAGGAGTGAATGAAAAAAAAAAAAAAAGCGAAAAAACAAAACAAAACAAGCCTCCATGCCGGCATTGAAAACCAACTATTAATATTACTATTGCTATTACGGAGGACCATAGTAAATAGGACCAAAATAATGTTAGAAAAAACAAAGTAAATATATAGGTTTTTGTGTCTACCGTAGGTCCTATTTACTATGGTCCCCCGTAATGGGGGTTATAATGGACCATAGTATATAGGACCTCCGGTACACACTAAAACCTATATACTTGACTATTTTTTACTAACACTATTCGGTCCTATTTACTGTGGTCCCTCTCCGCCGCAACGGCGGATTGGCCATTATTTTGGATTTAGCAGTTCGTCCGAACGAACCACAAAAAAGCAATGCGTACGAGACAGATGCATGAGATACAGGTAGGACCTACTATTAATAGTGCTAACAGTACGAGTGGGTGCAAACTACTATAGCGGAGTTGGGATTTTTCGTCGGAAGCATATTTTCGAAACAAGCTTTTTTCATTTTTTCTTTGTTAGTCGATTTGAGTGTACCCCCCGCCCTCCCTCCCTCCCCTGTTTAGGTCTTGAAACAAAAAAAAAGTGGGATACCAGTTTTGTTTTTACTTGTTGTTAGTATACCCTCACCTCCTGTTTGGGACTCGAAAGAAAAAAGTGGGGCTTTGATGTTTTTTTGTTTTCGCGTACACTTGGCAAAACGTAGCATACATCAACCAAGCAGGCCTGGAAGGCCCCCTTTATCACTAGTAGGCTTGCTAATTGTTTCACGCTCCACCATCGTCGACTCGCGCAAAGGAATATTCTACCTCGGATAGATTATCGATTGGCGTTCCATGATCTAGGTCTTTCAGGGAGTAGATAGATAGATCCCTGATATGTGCGATCTGTGTGATCTGCACCAGCTGTATGATCTGTATGATCTGTATGACATGTATGATATGAATGATATGTATGATCTAGCTCATGTTGCCGGGTGGGAGCCGTTCGACGTGCATGTTCTATTAATAGGACCTGTTTCCTGGGTTAGATCTGCTCTACACAGACCCTGCACGGTATTCCGTAGCGGCATGTTAGATGGGATCTGAGCTGCACAGGTCATGCACAATATGTCATGGCGGCATGTTAGGATATATATATATATTATCTACTTCGAAGTATCTGATCTACCTGTTGATGATCTATCTCATGTATCTGTAGATGATCTGTTTGTAGATGATATATCCGATACCAGTACATCTGTAGATGATCCATCTGATCTATCTATAGATAATCTATCTGATATATCTGTACATGATCTATCTGTCCGTGGTGTGCAACATTTCAAGGAGTTGTACGACACGGTCAGCGGCACCACTAGACGAGGCGTAAATACGGAAGCGTCATATGTATATACGTTCGGACAAAAAAACGACTGACTGACCGCGTTTCTCGAGACTCATCCCACAATAGGGGTTGCACTTTTTTTGCCTTCTGAGGCAATATTTTCTGATCGGTTGAGCTTCCCGAGTGAGCAACTATTAGTATACCGGCTACCATGATGAGTTTGCTACAGTATTACAGGGGGTCATTGTTAATAGGACCTAATATTATTGGTAAAAATAGCGAAGTATATAGGTGTTTGTGTGCACCGTAGGTCCTATTTAATATGGCACCCCGTAATAGTGTATTTGTTCTAGTAGTAGCGTAAGACAAATGGTTGATCGGGGCTGCGCGAACCTAATGTGTTCGAAGGCATGAATGATTCGGGTGAGAGATACTGAGCTCCTCATGTTAGGCGAAGCTCAGAAAATAAGCCGCCATCCCTCTAAGGCATTGCTCTAAACCCCACCATCGTTGGGACCCCATTACTACGGGGGGCCATAGTTAATAGGACCACATATTGTTAATAAAAATGGTTAAATATATAGGTGTTTATGTATACCATAGGTCCTATTAACTATGGTCCCCCGTACTAGTAGCTACCAGGTATATAGTATATGCTCATCGGATTGCACTTTTTGTTTTTGCTCTTCTCAAAACTCAGTTTTAGTGTGAGGTACAGATCTCCTATACTATATATACTCAAGTATGAAGCCTCATGGAAAATTAGACTCTACTGCGGTATCAATCTCTCTAGGAAACGTAATCAGGACGGACACTAGGTGCACCGGTGTAGTTGGCCAGAAAGAACGGTTAAGTGTGAAAAACCACACACAATTCCCCCGCAACGCAGACACGCGTCATACCTTACAGTACTTGTACCGCCGCACACTCTCACGAGGCGGGTTGGGTTGCAAGACCGCACCCCGCATCGCCTTTTCTTGGTCGCAGGTGTATCAAGTCGCAGGAAAAACAAGGATGACTTTCGAACGACTGCGACGTTCAGCTTGTTTTCGTTTCGAGCCGTCAGCCAAAAACTTTTTGACAGCCTGAGCAAGAAGAGGCCGCGGTTCGGTTTGGTTCGGTTCGGTTCGGTTCGGTTCGGTTCGGTTCGGTTCGGTTCGGTTCGGTTCGGTTCGGTTCGGTTCGGTTCGGTTCGGTTCGGTTCGGTTCGGTTCGGTTCGGTTCGGTTCGGTTCATTTCGGTTCGGTTCGGTTCGGTTCGGTTCGATTCGGTTCGGTTCGGTTCCGTTCCGTTCCGTTCGGTTCGGTTCGGTTCGGTTCGGTTCGGTTCGGTTCGGTTCGGTTCGGTTCGGTTCGGTTCGGTTCGGTTCGGTTCGGTTCGACCATCAGCCAGTTTTAGAGCCGGTCGTCGGTCAGGCTTGTTTTCCCTGCTGAAGTAAAGTACATATTACGGAGGACCGTAGTAAATAGAACCTACGGTACACACTAAAACCTGTCTTTTCCTCTATTTTTTTCAACAAACATTTGGTCCTATTTGCTATGGTCTCCCGTAATAGTAGGCGTGTTTCTTGGGGGTTGTTTGCGGCATGTTTCATGTCTTCACCTTGCTGTGGTCCTCCAGCTTTCTCAAAACGAGCATAATCCTGCTCCCTTCGTCACCCCCCCCACCAACACCGCCTCCACCGCTCGTCCTAACACCCACCCCTCCACCCCCACCCCCACCGCCACCACCATCACCGTGCGCGGCATTCGCTCCCCTCCTCGTCCCTTCTCCTTCGGCAGCAAACCCGACAAGGCCGCGGGTACCCGTTTTCCGGCCAACGAAACCTTTATCCTGGAAGCTGCTGAGTCTATCTAACGGCTGGGTGCTGTAGCAATCCTGCGGCTTGAGCTGCCAGGCCACCCTGCTCCTAGCGCCACAACTCTCGCCGAGAGGTGGTGCTTCGCTTCCTGAAGCGCTATTTCCGTACTCCTCCCTGGCTTCGTGTGGAGTGGTGGTCATCTCCCCGGTTCTCAGGTTCTTGTTCCTAGCCCTGCCGCAAAATCCGAATACAGTAGTGGGGGGCACGGTTTGAGAGCTACAGGTATCGGTTTAGGATGAATATTGTTTCAAGAGAATATTAGGTTCAATTGAGGTCAGACGGCTTTTGGCACGGGCATAGTAAACGCTACCAGGTATGTAATGCCCCTTCAGCTTTAAGAGAACTTGGGGGTAGAAAAGGGGTTAAACAGGCCCGATATACCCCGCTCTTTGATGAGCTTTCGATTTAAGAGAACTTGTGGCTTAAGAGAGGCCGAACGCCTGGGCACGGCCATAGCAAAAGCTGTATAGTACTGTATAGTACCCTTTCCGGTTGAAGAGAAATCGGATGCAAAGGAGCTAAAAACAGGCCTGCCACACTCCTCTATTAACCCTCTTAGAACCGCAGTCCCGTTTTGGGGACAAACCAGTCGAATTCTAAGTAATGTGTCCCCGAAACGGAACTGCGGTCCTAAAAGGGTTAAAGATGTACCACTCTGGCCGGAAATATAAGGAACGTTTAGACATCAATATCGAGACCAACCGGTCCTTCTATTTACGCCTAGAGTGCTATCCGTTTTATAAGGCTTGGCACGGGCATACTAGAAGCTGTACAATGCCCATTCGGGTTTTTAAGAGGAGCTTGGCTTAACTCTTTTAGGAATGCAGTCCCGTCTTGGGGACCGACCAATCAAATTCTCAGTAACTTGTCCCCAAAACGGGACTGCGGTCCTAAAAGGGAGGTCCGACAGGCCTGACACACCTCCTCGCTCTTAAACCGTGACCTCCACTACTCTAGGTTTTGAACATCCGACCAATGTGCAGTACGAGCTTGAAAGGTGATTGGTCGAGTATCCATTGGTTCCTTTTGAGACCTGCAAAATAATTGCTACCAGGTACGTACGTACGTAGGGTACCACGCTCCAAAAACACACAACAGACAAGGGTACCACGCTCCAAAAAATGTCAAAGTTCGAAGTTCCAAAACGAGCTATTACGGGGGGCCATAGTTAATTGGACCTATGGTATACATGAAAACCTATATATTTAAACATTTATGCTAACAATATTTGGTCCTATTAACTATGGCCCTCTGTAATAGTGGAGTGGGATTTTAGGACGAATCACGAATATATATATATATATATATATTCAAGATTTTTTTTCATGTGGTTTTAGTATATTTACCCCCGCACACGACTACGACCATGAATGATATCGAGTACACCGCCACCCTCCCCCCCTGCATAAACTGGGCAATCAGGGTACCGTTTTTTTTATATATTTTTTTCGGCGGTCGGTCACAGCTGGCGATCGAGTTATAGGTCATGTGTGCGAGGTGGAGAACCTTTACTCCGCGCAAGGGGAATGATGGGTATCACGAAGTGTTTATTTATGGCAAGGCACCCACGAGGCAGTTACATGGTACCCCCATTGCTGTCGATAGAAGTGGCCATACCAGAAAACTAACCAGTTCATTCGACGCTGTCATATATGTGCAAGTCCGCCTCACCAAACGGATCTTAGTAGGATGCAGTTCAGGTCAGTCACCCTCCATGCCCCTTCATGCGATTCGTCGAAAATCTCACGGTTCGCTTCGCGCTTGGTGTAAGCAATATTTTGTCTGGTCGGTAAAACCCCGACGTGCTCCGTCCCGGCATTGTAGGAATGGAAGGGCCTATGGTCATACCATTACGGCCATGCATGATACACCCCCCCCCCCATGTCTGCCTGATTGGTGAAAACTCGACGTACTCCGTCCCGGCATGGTAGGTGTGCGAGGGTCTATGGTCATACGACTACAGCCATGCATGATACTGAGTACACCCCCCCCCCCCTCCCGGTCTGAGTTTTTTTTTCAAGTGGCGTGTCGCATTTTTTTCCGAACACCCCTGCGTAGGGTGGCGTTTTTCGTTTTTTGTTTCACTAACCCTTATGTAGAAACCTTAACACGACTCTAGCTCCTAGTGTTTTGTCCCCACAATGGGAGTCAGTGCAGCCTTTAAGCCCATTTAGGCCTGCAGTCCCGTAGTTTGTCCACAAAACGGGACTGCGGCCCTAAAAAAGGGTCAACACCAGAACGGGTTAAACGCTATTGTTGTCTACGGCAGTAGTATTACTGTATTAATGTATTAATGTAGTGGCTAGAGGTGTGCTACGTGAGAGGAAACTTTTTTTGGCAAAAACGTCACTGGGACTGACCGAGCTCCTTCACCCACTATCGCCGGAATACCATTCGGTTTTTTACGATACTATTTCGCCGTAATCTTGGGTTTTTGGAGTTTGCTTTCACCGGGTTGCAATGTCAGATTTTATCGAAGCCGAATTTTGGGGTGAGGTGTAAGAGCTCTTATTATGCTGTTATAGTCAAGTGAAATGAGGTGCCACCCCAACAAGGCAAAGACGAATTGGTAGTCGTAGCACCTGCCGCGGAACGCCGCACGGTCTTCGGCCAAGGCCTTGAGCACCCCGACTCGATCAGCCTCGTCCTCTTCGCGCTTGGTTTTCTCCTCGCGTTCTCGTCGCCTCCGCTTCTCTTCCACTTGGCAGATCAAAGCGGCCTGGTTTTGGATAAAATCACCGGCTGGAAAAATAAGTTCGATGCTCGTGACCTGATCTGACCTGACCTAACCCCGCCCCATAATTCAACCGTGGTACGGTATTATAGGGGTGACGCCTGTTTTTTCTGGGGGCGGGGGGGGGGGGGGGGGGGGTTGATTTAGGTAAATAGGCGCTTAATCTCGGGCTATCGTAGGTTATTCTTCGAATCACATTGTGAAGAAAAAATGGGATGAGGCATATCCTATAAGGCATACCGGGCACACCTTCTTGGGTAGTCGTAACCTCAGTCGAGGAGTGCATTGTGACGGGGGACCATAGTAAATAGGACCAAATACTGTTAGTAAAAACAGGTAAATATATAGGTTTTGGTGTGTACCGAAGGTCCTACTTACTGTGGTCCGCCGTAAATAGTAGTCAGACAATGCTGCCTCATAGTAGGGCAAAAAAGTGCTGCCTCTATCGGACCGCACGTCGGGCGCGATATTTTTTTTCCAAGATCACCACGTACCGTGCAGAAGGGGTGCGACATTTTTTCAGCCTGAAAGGGTAGTATGATAATAGCCAAACATCACTCGAATATTTTCGGGGGTGGTAAATCTCAAAACCATTTTTTTTTTTTCTTGTTTTCCCCTAGAACACTTTGTTGGTAGGTATTGGCGAAAAAAAAAAGAAAAAAACGTCGTTGTAGAAACAAATCGAACGCTATAAAAAAAAACGATCGTAACCCCTGTGCGAACTCAACGGTCCAAACAACGGTAATATGTCAGCATAGGATTGCACGCGGTCGGATGGCGAACGGAATGAAAATACTATGAACACTCCAACGGTACTCATATTTACGTCTAGACTGCTAGGTAGAATATATGTGCAACAAAGTACAGCGCCGACCAACCGAAAACTACCAGGTATTCCCTAATATACTGCTGTACCCTCGTAGTGTTGGGTATCGTATCGTTTTTTCCGATCTATCCAACTATCGAACTTTCGATTGGTCGTATCGGACAGGTTTTGTTGCCCTCCATCCCCTGGCGTCCCCCGTGCTTTTTAACGCTAACGCTGCTGAACGAAAGCTTCGCAGGTGAATAAAAAAAAAATCAAAACCGTATCTATCGATTGTTTTTTTTGTTCAATCGGTATCGTATCGATTGCTTTTCTTTTTTTTCGGTATCGTATCGATATTATGCTTTGTTTATCGGTACTGCATCGAACTCGATTCCGACATCGATATCCGATATCTGATAGATCGGACACTAACCTCCAGTTCCCTTCGATCCTTCAGGCGGCGGTCGAGGTCCCTCTGCTCCTCTGGCGGGAGCCTGTCGAACCGATATCTATTTCGAGGAGGGGAAAGCGAAACGGCTGTTTTTTTCGGCCGTCGACGAACCTCGCCAGCGCTGTCGGCTCCGTCCGCGGTGCTGCTCGTGTCTGCAAACGGCGGCGGCGGTTGTCCGAAAGTCTCAAGTCAGGGCAGTCTGTCTGACGTCCCCGCCGTCTTCAGCGAGACGATTTATTCTTATACCGCTGCAGTATAGAGCAGAACAGGGGAGGACACAGTAAGACCCCCCCCCCCCTATTATATATGGGCTGGGTTGGCGTCGGTTGGAAGCGACACTGTAAAACATGCCGCTCGCCACTTGAGCTAGAAAACCAGGGTACCGTTTTGTTGATTGTTTTTGGCGGTCACAGCTGGTCGTCGAGTTAGATCATTTGTGCGAGGTAAACAACCTTTACTCCGCACAAAGGGAACTGATCGTATCACGTAGTGTTCAAGGTAAGACATCCAAGAGGCAGTTACATAGTACTCCCATTGCCGTCTCTGGAAATGATTACGCCGGAAATTAAATTTACTCATTGAAGCTGTTATCCATACACAAGTCCGCCTCACAAGCTGTTCCTAGTGAGATGCAGCTCACTAGTCATGCGACTCGCCGGACACCATAGGGCGCTTCGCGCTTTGTGCAAGCAATGTCTGCCTGGTCTGCGAAAACCCGACATGCTCCGTCCCGGCATTGTAGGGATGCGCGAGTACATCTCTCCTATCGAGTACACCCCCCCCCCTCCTGCGCTCGGTGCGAGCGATGTCTGCCTGGTCGCTGGAAACCAACTTGCTCCTTCCCGATATTGTAGGGATCCGAGGGTCTATGGTCATACGACTTCGGCCATGCATGATATCGAGTACCCCCCCCCCCCCCCCCCCCCGGCAGCAATGTCTGCCTGGTCGGTGAAACCCCGACGTGCTCCGTCCTAGTATTGTAGAGAGGCACAATTCGATGCGAGTCGACGAGGGAAGAAAAGGCTGAAATCTTCTCGCGATAAAAATACAGGCACGTACCGTAGCGGGAAGGGGGTAGAAGAGCCTGCTATGTGACCCCGGATCTGAGTTACAAGTTGGAAGGAGAGAGAGAAGAAGATGTGCGAAGATAATAAATGGGGGAAAAAAAGGGATGCGAGGGTCTATAGTCATACGACTACGGCCATGCATGACATGACTACCCCTCACCCCCCCCCCGTTGGCCCATTCGACGCTGCCATCCATACGCAAGAACGTCCGCCTCGAGAGCGATTCTTGGTAGGAGGTAGCTCCTCCTTCATGCGACTCGCTGAACACCTCGCGTTTCGCTTCGCGCTTGGTGCAAGCAGTATCTGCCGCGCCAGGTCGGTGAAAACCCGGCGTGCTCCGTCCCGGCATTGTAGGGATGCGAGGGTCTATGGCCATGCGACTACGGCCATGCATGATACTGAGTACCCCCCCCCCCCCCCCCCCCCCCCGTAGCAAATGCCTGCCTGGTCGGTGGAAACCCTGCATACTCCGTCCCGGTATTGTAGGGATGCGAGGGTCTATGGCCACACGACTGCAGCTATATGCATCACATGGACACTCCCCTCCCCGATAGCCCATATCCAAAGAAAAGCCAGTACCCCTTCAGAATGCCTGTGAAGGTGTGTGCAGTCCCCTGAAACTCGTAACCGTCGTTTTCTAGCAGATCTAAACGAGCGGTGGCGGTGGTGGCCCTCGCTATACGTTAGCCTCGAGCCGAGAAGAATCCAACGGAGTGGATCACTCGAAAGCTGGCACCGTTACTCAACCAAGTCCACGAACCCCAACTCCAACCCTAACCCAGCTCCAAACCTATCTCTAACTCTAAACCTGATGCCAATATCCCCTGTCAACCATTTTCCATCATATACCGACCATCTTTCACCCTGAATCAACCATTTTTCATCATATACCGACCATTTTTCTTCCGGAGCCAACCATATTTCAGGCATCGACATTGCAACGTACGCTATGTCAGCTACTATTTTTTTCAGCTTTCCCCGCCACATCGCCTTTATACGCAGCGCTTGCTTGCTCTGCCCTCTTTTTTTTCTCGATGTTGAAGGGCGAGTCCAGAGTTGTTTTCACAACGACCGGGGAAGACAGATCCTCAAGACGGACGAGTAGACATGCAACTCGGGTGTAAACCCTTGTTTTTTCGTCGCTTTTGGTGCGGCGCCCTCAACTCTGTCGGTGGCTTGCGTTCAAAATATGTTTCTCATTCATCCTGCACGGGGATTCTCAACAACAGCGTTTCTTTTTATTTAGGTTTCCCTCGGTGGTGTTCTGAACAACAGTGTTTCTTTTCGAGTGATCAACGTTGAAGCTGCTGCAGCTCAATAGGCTATTACAATCCAATAGTCTACTGTACGTGAATAGGTTTTACATTTTTGTTACTATTTCCCGCGGATTTCTTCTTTCGGAGATTTTTTTTTACGAGTGCACAACGTTGAAGCTAATGTTGCATATTGTCGGATGGCGAACGAAAGCATTGCAACAACAACAACAATAGCATCGTCTGAAGTAACTAGACGAGACAAAAGGCATTAATGCCGGAACCATAACCGTTGTCGCTGTACGATGGGCTTACTACGTTGAAAGTCAGACGCCTTTTTTTTGTGTGTTTTTTGTTTTTTTTTCAGATGCCTTGTTCCACCCATGCTCCTTTTTTGCCAGGTTGTCGTCGGATGCTCGTCTCATTGAACAGCTGTGCAGGCGTCTTTACTGTATATTCTCCAGCATTCTCCGCCTGACTTCTTGCTTGCGCGGGAGCAAGCTTCGCCCAGGAGCAATAGTTTTCCGGGCACAGAGTCAGAAGGGCTGTGTCACATCATTTTTAGTTCTAAAAAAAAAGCGCGGTACGTTGGAGCCAAACTAGCAAATAGTGCGGGGTTCAAGTGTTTTTTACTTCTTGCATGCGTGGGAGCAAGCTTTGCCCAGGAGCATTTTTTTCCCGGGCACAGAGTCAGAAGAGCAGCCGTGCCATATCATTTTTGAGTAGGTTTAGCAGTCTGGGAGAAGGGATCTTTAGGGATGTTTTTCACTTGAAAAAATCGTAGCGTGGTCTGCACTTCGGAATCGTCGCCCGCATCTGAGAAATTTCCTGGTTCGATGCAAACTCGGCGTAGCCTCGTTTATGGCGAGTTTTGGCCCGTTTCGGCTGCGGTTTGGGGTCAGGGTTTGGGCTAGGGTTAGGGTTAGGGTTAGAGTCAGGGGTTGGGTTGGGTCTCCGCCCGTGCCTTGATCCCAACAGGAACCAAAAAATCCGAACATCCTACCAACCTAAAGATCCCTTCTCCCAGATTGTTAAAGGTCCTCTCATTTTTAGTTCTACAAAAATCACGGTACGTTGGAGCCAAACTAGCACAGAGTCGCGGGGTTCAACTCGTATTTTAGTACTGCACTCCGTACCGTACAAAAACCTACTGGTACGTACGACTCTAATCCCAAGCGGTTTGTCTCCGCAACGGACGCGCGCCACGATAGAGGCAATAGAACGTTCCGAGAATTTTCCGTGAATTTTCCGAGGCCCCTCACTTGAGGAGCTCTGTACTATATTAGCAAGTCACCCAACAAACACTGACTTTGAACAAAGGGGAGACGTGCAGCCCGAGAGGAACAACCCCAAAGCCTCTACGGTAATACGGGAGACCGTACATCAGCAATCAGGACTCACCGAACACGCAAAACCTACCTTTTTCAGTATTTTTTGCTAACGCGATTGGTCCTGATAACTATGCCCCCCCCCGGTAATACTCAAGGGTCGCGGACATGCTTTACCGATATGTTGGCCCGAAACGGGGGGGGGAAGAAATTTCCCAACGTACTTATATGAAGAATAAGGATGAAGCATCGATGGAAAGCCCATCACCAACCGCGTTGTTGGAAACGGACGGCATTTTCGATTCACTCACGCAGGGGTTCTTGAGATAGAAACAGAGCCCCAAAGCGGGCGAGTTGGGCTCATTCCGGGCCTACATACTATGTGTGGGCCTCCGCGATAGTGTAAAACAAAGCCGTGGTGTAGGTATTCCGATGGTGTCGGGTTGGCCCCTTTGGGTGTTGAAGATAGCAGACAAAACAATGGTTTGTAGCTTTGGTGTTGCCAGCCGTCTGTCCACTGTAGGGGCATCGCGAGCGCTAAGCAGTACGGGTACAGTATATCATACAGGGTAGTTTTACGCCCGTGCCGTCCGACTCCTTGCATTCGACCATTGTAGCCCGGACACCGACCACCGCATCACCCCCCCCACAAATCACGCGGCGGGCGTTGCTGTAATTAATCGTCAATTTGTTATCGTCGGTCTTCCCCTCTGAAGTTCCAAGAAGGTGAATGGTTGATATGCTAATGCTACACAAAAGTAGATGCCACGAACATTATTAATGGTGAAAAACAATACAGCAGCAGGTATCCCAACGATATTGGCTTAAGGAGACCGGCCAGTCCCAGTGATAGTTTGGTCAAAACGTGTCACCCTCATCGTAGCACGCCTTAAAAAACTACCAGGGTATAAAATAAGCCATAAGAGGGTTAGTGAACCCCCCGTCCCACCTTCAGCGGAAAGGGTAAACCCAAATGGTTGCTCGCCGTCGCTGATTTCGTTCGGCGACAGGTCTTGGGCAACCAGCCCCTGCAGCTTAGCGCGGTAATACGCCCTGCAAAACGGAGATGGCAGGAGACGACAGCAGCAATAACAGTACAGCAGTTTTGGCCTGTGACGGACGGGGTTATGACTTCTATCATCACTTTTACTCTCAGGCTAAACTCGTGCGGGGGGTTTCCAGTATCTTCAGCGGCATTATGGGCAAGCCGTGGTCATAGGTGTGTTTGTTCCCTTCTCCCCTCCCCCCCCGGATATTAACTCATTCAAGCTGTCATCTATATGCAAGTCCGCCTCATGGGAGGTTCTCCATAGGATGCAGCTCAGCCTTCATGAGACTCGCCTCGCCCAACACCTCACGGCGCTTCGCGCTTGGTGCAAGCGATGTCCGCCTAGTCGGTTAAAACCCGACGAGCTCCGCCCCGGCATTGTAGAGGTGCGAGGGTGTATGGTCTTACGACTACGGCCATGCATGATATCGAGTACCCCCACTCCCCCCCCCCCCCCTATTATCTATAGGTTGAGTTGGCGTCGGTTGGCAACGGCACTGTAAAACATGCCGCTCACTACTTGAGCTAGACAACCAGGGTACCGCCATTTTTCTTGCTTTGGCGGTCGGTCACAGCTGGTGATCGAGTTAGATAATTTGTGCGAGGTGAAGAACCTTTACTCCGCACTAGGGGAACTATCGTACCACGTAGTGTTCATGGTAAGGCACCCGAGACGCAGTTACATAGTACTCTCATTGCCGTCTCTGGAATTGCCTACACCGAAATTTTAATTAACTCATTGAAGCTGTCACCCAGACGCAAGAAACTCCGCCTCAAAATCGGTTCTTCGTAGGATGCAGCTCACCCTTCGTGCGTCTCGCCCGACACCTCACGTTTCCCTTCGCGCTTGGTGCAAGAGGTGTCTGTGCCTGGGCGGTGAAAACCCGACACGCCCCGTCCCGGCATTGTAGGGATGCGAGGGTCTACGGCTACACGGCTACGGCCATGCATGAAATCGAGCACATCTCTTCTATCGAGTACACCCGTCGCCGGTACTCGCCGTCATGTTCTCCGCGCATACCGCTCTGTACCGAAATGTACGAACATTCTGTGTTCTATTTTTTAATCCAAAAGTTCCCTTATATTCAGGGACATACTACTACTGCTACTACTACTACTACTACTACTACTACTACTACTATTGCTGCTGTCGACACTTCAAACCCATTTAACCCCTTTAGGACCCCAGTCCCGTTTTGGGGACAATTTACTTATAATTTGAGTGTTTTGTCCCCACATATGGGAGTGCGGTTCTAACAGGGTAAATACTGCACGCCCGTCGTGCGTACCAAACATTTGCAATTAGAGTCAGCTTTAAGCACATGTACAGCGCAGTATTACGGGGGACCATAGTTAATAGGACCTGTGGTACACATAAAAACCTATATATTTAACCATTTTTACTAACAATATTTGGTCCTATTAACTATGCCCCCCCGCAATAGTGAAAGGGTTCATACAACTCTGTTCAGTGGGGGAGTTCCTAGACGTGAGTGCTGACGCCCGAAGCTGATTTATTATTATTTCTTTGCCATCCGACAATGTGCAGCACAATCTTCAACATTGATCACTCATAACTTTGCCGAAAGAAGAAAACCTTGGAACAGAAGGAAACCCACGCACCAAGTCTATCTCCCTTCTGCACCAACTTTCGGCCTGTCTACTCCATTTGCTGTCCTTGCTCCTTCCTTCTCATTACGTTCTGTCTGCTGATTTACTGTTTTCTGACACCTTTCTGCAAAACAAGTGGCCGACGGTTTATACGAAGCATGATAATACGCAGCTGTAGAGCAGTCGGCCGAGGGGGGCTTAAGAGCAGATGTAGTGGTAGTTTTTGTTGAATGAAATGTGCGAAGCGATGTTGGCCGCGAGGGAATTCCGACATCGTTGCTATGTGCATACCTGGTGTGTTTCGACGTTGTTTTGGGAAAAAAAACAACAGGGCAGAGCATATGCACAGCGTATACTGCTACGGTCGACGTACCCTAACCCTGTCCTTCGAAATACGTGTCAACACGAGTCCTGTAGTGCAGAAACAAGAGGAATGCCGTAGTTGCTTTCGTGTTTTTTCTCGCATACATGAACTCATCGCCTTACTCGAATCAATGATCGTCGTCAAAAGTCACGAGCAAGCCCACATTTTTCTGGAGCAGAAACAAAAAACACACACACACAGGAACACACATACCGCACGCATGGATGAACACCTACGAACGACGTTTTCTGTTTGCATGCCCATCGAGTCAACGCTTCCTACCTTCTTTACCCTGCTCGTATACTTTACGTACACGCGCTTCGTGTGCGTATAAAGTACAGCTCACTTGACGTTGGTGACGAGCGCGCCGTCGGCCTGCCGTAAGGGTGCTCCGCATCCTGGCTTCCCCCACGGATTGTAGGTGGCCTACAAGTACAAAAGTACGGGCATGAACCCTTTTAGTACTGCAGTACCATTTTGGGGGGAAATTACTTAGAATTCGAGCGTTTCGTCCCTAATTCGGGACTGCAGTCATGAAAAGTTAGGACTACCATCCCGTCTGGGGGAACACAACAGTCTACTGTCTTGTTTTTTCTTCTGTCTCACAGCAGTCTGCGACCACAGACGTCGTATCTCCCTACGATAAGGAACCAGGACGGACGCTGAGTGTACGGAGTTCGGGTAGAAAATTCTACAATACTGTACGTATTTAATCCCTTTGGGACTTGAGAGAGAAAAAAAAAATGACGAGAAAAAAAACACGATTACAGCCACGGCCGCTGCGTGATTGGGGGTTGATTGTGCACGTATCGGCGTCCGAGTTGTCCGAGTTACAACACACGGAGTCGTGTACCTGGCGTACGGCACGGCCGCGACGTGATCCTTCCCGTACTGCTGCAATAGGTGCCTTGAGCTGCTCACGCCAAGTGTATCAGTGTTTTGGTCGCTACGTCGGGGTTCCAAAGGGGTTACAACCCTTTCAGAATCGCAGTCCCGTTTTGGGGACAAACTACTTCGACTTTGAGTGGTTTGCCCCTCCAACGGGACTGCAGTCCTAAAAAGGTTAAACGTAAAGACACTACACACGTTACGAGTACCCGAAACTAGTTGCTGTGTAGACAATTGTTGTGTGCAGTATTGATAGTACAGTGCATAAGGGTTACTCATGGCGTGATTTGATCCGACGACCGCAACCTCAGACTTTGGAAGCGCGGCAAGAAGTTAGAGATGAAGGCGCGAACACGGCTCGCCGTCTACTGTGCACGCATCCGTATAGTATGGGGCGGACAATCGTGCAGCAGCCTGGGGTCTAAACTTCGTTTTTCTGGAGGGGAATGTCGACCGTCGTCGAGGACGTACGTGAAAGGCGTGTAGTACAGGAGAGTGATATGAATGACACATTACGCGAGTACAAAGTGCGTATACATAATACACCATGTCATCATGTCACACATGACATATCGTACTGTGCAAGCACCATGTCCGACATCATAGGTCGTACATTATGTCATACACCATGGAGTGTTCCGGCATCTCTTCTGCACGTAGTGGTGTGAACCGACAAAATATGCGCCAGTGCTGGTAGATGTCACCACAGCAGCAGCAAACGGCCTCCAACTTCCATGTTTTCACCCAGCACTTCGTTGTGCACTATCTCCCACCTACGTAACCACTTCGAGTCGGCAAGCGCAGCGGAAGCGTTATGCACTACTGCTGTATCAGGTAGTTGTCAAGCCAGGCTCGGGCCCATGCCAAACATAAAGTTATGTGGAGGGCTGTTGTTAACCTTTTCCATAGTAGTGTATTATACCTCTGGTTCGTACGTGAACGTTGCGGGCATTTCGTCGTACGTATTTGTATGACACGATACCAATTTGTCATGGGGTTAAATGTAATCACCGCTTGGACATCGACATGAGTACACAAAACGTGCTTACATTTCGGGACACAGTAGTGGTGATAATATATAGCAAAAGCTTACCGACTTCAGTTCGTGCTTTTGCTCGACCTCCCGTATTTTCTGCGCGTCCAGTTTCCGTCTCTCCCTGTCCTCCGCGACCTGCACGTCTAGCTCCTGTCTGTAGGCGTCCTGCCGAGCGCGTCGCTTCTCGTTACTGCTGACGCGGTTGGCTTTGGTGCCGTTCAGCACGAGTCCTGTACCCGTTGGTGCATCGCGACATGGTCGGTCGTTGGCTTGACCGTAACCTTGACTAGTGGCATCATTCGGCCGTGGCGTGTAGGGCTGCTGCTGCTGCTGCTGCCGCTGCTGCTGCTGCTGTCTCCTTCCTGAGTCAACCATAGCAGACTCCCCAAGGAGCGAGCATGGAGGCGTTGGTTGTCGTGCCGTGTTGCTCCCGAGAGAGGCGACCAACTTTGCAAACTTTTCGTAAGGTTTATCTTGTGTTCGTTGGACGACAAATACTCGTATCTCTTCAAGCCGCCTGATGACTTCCTGGTGGGCTGTCGGGCGGACTCGTCGTGCGACGTCGTGTGGCTGTCTGTCCGCGCCGCGGTGATCACGGAAATTCACGAAAAAAAACGACGGTTTCACAGGTATGCCTTCTAACTCTGGTTAAAACCCACTTTGAATTTTTGAGTGTCGCTTGCTCGCTCCGTGTAAAGCATTGCGGCTGATTGCCGTGTCCCGTGCTATACCCGGAGTACCCATGCTCACCCAGCATGGTAGGGCTCCGCAGTTCCTCACCAGGAGGTGTGCTGTGGTGCTTGGAGTCCTTGCGGTGAGAATGGCGTGGGCCACAGCAGCGGAGGTATTGTTGTATTGTTCAGCTTGCCGACTGTTCACGTTAGCTCGTGCTCGCATGCTCGCAGACAGCACCCCGGTTGCAGGCGACGCTCGCTGACAGGCAGGTAGATAGGCACCTGCAGTATTCGACCAGTGCTTCGGTGGGGTCGCGGTCGCGAGGAAGTGTCTTGGCCACCCCGTGTGCTGCACTGATGGAGTGTCTAAAAACGTCCAACGTTGACTTCGTACGTCGTACCTGGTATGTTTTGCGTCGAGCTGCCCGGGTCGGGTATCGTTCATCGTTGACGTTGGCGCACTGCTGGTACTATTGTATACTGGTACCAGGTATACCAGGTACGATTCAAGCGAAAAAGCGCTTCTCGCACGGGCTTGCCTTGTGCCACCGCCGTGCCACCGTTTTCCAGGGCTCGATTCTTCGAAACGGGGAAGGTTGCCAATGCCGCAGAGGGTGTTTCGGGAGAAGTCTGGTCAAGAGCTTTCCGAACATGTGTCGTTCGACTTTGGCTTCGGCACCCTCTCTGTCTCTCCGCTGTCGATAAAACGAGCGCCGAGAAACGATCGCACGCGCACCTCTTGGACAATACGTAACCGAAAGCGCTTTACTCGCGCGGCTTTACGGGGGTACATCAGTACGGCAGTAGTGCTGATAATCTCGTACTCGTCCTCCTGTAATCGTTCATAACCATCGATTCTGTCTCGTACTGCTGTTATATCGCTTTGTGAGCACAAAAATTGTGTCTCTGTGTACCAGGTATACCATAGAGATACGATGAAAATCAGTGCGGACACTGGGTGTGCTCGTCAGTAGAGCTCACCACTTGTTCGAGAATTGGTCTGATCGGCTCAGCGTCAGGGTTAGGGTTCCTTTTATTGGCTTAGTGGGAGGGCTTGTTGTCTTCGTTTCGCACACAAGCAGTGTGTGTCAATCGTTTTCTCGAATGAGTGTTAAACAACCCTCAGTAGAGCCTACCGACTATTCGAGATTTTGGTGTGATTGGCTTAAGGCCAAGGCCGCGGTTAGGTTTAGGGTAGACAACCCTCGTGCTCGTTGTCGATGTTGAATGGGTAGACAGAAGAACACAAACGCAGACAGCAAGCCGTAGCAGTATACGTGCACCGTGCATAAGTCGGGGCCCTGCGCTAACCGGGCTCAACTGGTCTAGTACAAAATCTACGAGTAGCGTCGTAAGGAGTGCAAGGCACTTCGCTCCGCGGACGGCTTCCGCCGCCCGTTACGCTCGCTCACACGGAAGAAGAGAAAGAAGAGACATGCGGAGGCGGTGGACAGAGGGTTTCACGATTGTAGGTGCAAACCGACGACTTGCAAATGCCAAGAGCTCCATGCTACTTTGTTTTAGTACGAAGGCCGAGCAGACTAGCTTTGGGTTTCTTCTTCGTTCGACTATTAATAGAGATCGCACTATACATATAATGATGAAACAGGCCATGACGAAAGCCGTCGACGTAAATTCAGCTCACTACGGGTTTTCGTTTTTTCCGTCGACGTACTTCGTCGCGAAAGGCGGAGCACCGCCGACCACCGGCCACATATGAAACAGCATATCGTAGGCCCACCGCAAGCACACACGACACATGGGGGACGAAGGACAAGACGAGAGAAAAAAAGCGTACGGTAAATTTTGATTAAACTAAAAAAGATGCACCGAAGGAGGAGCTTGAACCCTTGACCACGTCAACTGCTGTGGTTTGTGCTGGAGAGAAGAAGCGAAATATTTATTAATAGCATTGAATCTGAATATGGGAGGCGTGATTGAGTAGGGGATATGGGATGTACATCTTGGATAGAGCGAGCATGGGCGAGTCCTTGTACCCACGGGAGAGAAACGAGGACACACGACGGGCGTTGGAAAAGTGAAGCATCCGACAGAGCACAGGAAAACTGGTTTTGGGTAACTGGACTGGCAGAAGCTTTAGCTGCTGCCTCGTGCCACTCTGTACCTAAATGTAAGGAGAGTGTATACATTAATTTTCAATCAAAAAAAAAGTTATTTTGGGGGACAGAGCGGTAAGATATATATCAAGAACTACTGCTGTTTCTATGTACTCGTTCGGGCTGGTCGGTGTTTATTCTCCCGGTGGCTGCTTCTTTTTTTTCTCGGCCTTCAAGAGCTCTCTCTACATGTTCTTCGTTCTTGCCCGCGGGGGCTACGTACGTACGAGTAGCTGGGAACGAACGCCTACTGCGCTGTCACTCCCTTTTCAGCTTGCGACACCCCCCGGGATTTCAAGTCAACCCCAATCCCGAAAGGGGGGGTGCTTGTATACCGGGTATACGTAGTGAGTTGAGAAGGCGTTCTTCCATGGGGGTACTATTGCAGCACATTTGTTGCCAAAAAGGTTTCCGCCTGGAGGGGGTCCTCGAGTGAAAAGACTGAGGAAATACCCAACAAGGCATTCCCTATCGTTGGAATACGGATTGCTATATAGTGTTCTACGATAAAGGTTCGTGATATATGTTGGCTGTAAGCCACTGGACTGTTCGTTTATGTCATGGGTCAGTTTTTGGGTGAGGCTCAAAACTCCTCGAGCGAGGAAGGAACCCCAGAAAAAACGGGGTGCAGCCCTTTCGTGACACCGGCAAGGGGAGAGGGCGTAGGCGCCTCGAAACTCGGAACCGAACCAACAGTAATCCAATTTTTTTTTTGTTTTTTTTCTGCATGTTTTGGGTGTTGGGAGTACTTTTCGTGTAAACATTTGCCCAAATTCTGTAAAAGTGCAGTGATTTTCACCATCGGCAGGTCCGTGCTCGATCGAGGAAAGGCTTCCTGGCCCTTTCTCTAGTGCATCAGAAAGTAGCCAAGCGAACAGTGGGGTTGCCGGATGTCGATGGGTGGAGATAACCGTTCAAGTATTTTAGTAATGCAAGTGTACAGAAACCTGAATGTTACGCTGTGTAGTTCCAAGCGTTCCGTCCCCACCATGGCAGTGCTGTCCTAATGACTTTCAACCTCTTGGGATTTGAGACGGGAAAATGAGCGACAACAAAAAACGACGGTTACAGCAACAACCATTGTGCGTGAGTGGCGGATGAACACAAATTGGCGTCCCGAGTTACCTTGGTTGAATGCTAGGATTCGTATGCGACGGGTGCAACGTGATCATTCTAGTCGTATTTGCTGGGCGCCCACGCTGCTCGTAGATGGTTGACGATCACCAAGGTTACCAACATTTTTTTCGGTCACTATCTCGGGGCTATGTGGAGCCAAACGGGTCAATGTGGACTTTGGGGGAGTGAGAGGGGGTGGACCGTGGACGAAAAGTACTGGCGATTGTTGCACAGGTTTAGGGGATAAAGGGGTGTGTCCGAAAACTGCAATCTAAGGGAGCCGTAAGACACACGCGGGGAGTGCCTATATGGCACCCTTCCCGGGCTGCCGCTTACAAGACCGTGCTGCTCGATGGTTCGGTCGTTGAAGCTCGGTCCCTTAAGGGTGGTATTGTGGAGAACGCGCACGCAGCTATTATTGGCTGAAGCAGGGGGGTGGATGCACGTGACCAACAAAAAACGATACCCCTCTCACTGTGTTATATTTTCGAGCGTATACGAAAACCACGTATGGAAAAAATGAAGGAAAAATATTTACGCGAATTTCGTCCAGAAAATCCCGCCCCACTGCCCTTTCTTTTTTCATGATGACCTTTTTTAGGAACGCGGTGTCCGTTTTTTTTTTTTGGTCGTGTGCCCCTGGCTGAGTAGGCCGATGCACACCTCTTACAGGGCTACTCGAAGTTGGGCGTCACCTAGTTTTTGTCTTGGACTGCTGTACGTACTGCAGTCATAAATGGCTCAACTTGAACCTGAATGAGCCCTGCGACCGGGACCGCCAGGACTCTGTGATCCCTGCTGTCGCGCCGAGCTGTCGACGTAAAAAATGCGAAGCTTGCGAAATCGCCTTCTAAAAGCCGGTGTACATGTGCCGTTACTTTCGAGCACCTCCGAGTGCGACCGGCCGTGGGGAGGGGGGGGGCAATTCCCCGCAATGGCAAAAACCAACCCACCGCAACCACCAAACCATCCACCCACCCTCCCGGTTTTTTTTTCCTTTTTTTTCGTGAAGGCCACTTGTCTTCGCCAGCAGGATATGCTTGTCTTGGCTGAGCCGTTTTCCATCTCCTCATCGGCGGCGAAATCGGCGATCGAATCGACAACCGAATTGACAACCGAATCGGCCACGCCATCGGTTACCGAATCGGTTACCGAATCGGTTACCGAATCGGTTACCGAATCAGTTAATGAGTCGACACCGGACCCGGCAGCCGAGTCAAAGGCCGAGTTGACGAACGAATCGGCGGCCGTCTCGACGACCGAATCTGCAGCCGACTCGGCAACCAAATCGTTGCCTAATGGCGGCTGGGGCCCTGTCCGTTACGCGTCTGCCAAGGGCAGAGCCTTGCTGCAGAAAGTCTTCCGCGAGGGAGGGGCGGCGGAGCGAGCCATCGAGCTCCTAGAGCGTGGCGACGAACGCCTCGAGCGCAGCGACCATGGAGCTCGAGACGGAACCGCGCCCCGTGCAGCAGCTGATGATCGAAAGGTGAACGACTTGAGGCACTGCGATAACGATGATGACAGCTGCGGCCGGGACGGCAGCGCCAGTAGCATGGCCAGCGGTAGTATCGACAGCAGTAGCGCAGCTGGCAGCGGGGGCATCAGAGCGAAGTCTGCTGGTGCAGCATCAGAAGGCACCTCCGAATCGGAATTGGCGGTGGCGACGGCGGCGGATTCGGAGACACCATTCAGGGCGATGGATGAAGGCTGCGCGGCTTCCGTGGTGGACGATTGCCGAAACACCTCGGGGGGGGAGGGGGGGGCAAGCGGGCCTGCGGGCGGTGTGGTTTCTGCTGGCGAAGGCGTGGGTGGCGGCGGGGGCAGGAAAGGGGCGGGGAGGAGCAGGCCGGGGCCCGGAGGAGGGGGGAGCGTGGCAAGGAGAGGCTTGACGCTACCGGGGGGAGGGGATTTTGCTATCTGGAGCCGCTCTAAGGAGTTTTTTGAGAGACGGGATAGGGTGGTGGGCGGGGGGTCGGCGGCGGCGGCGGCGGCGGCGGTTGTGGCGGTGCCTGTGGTTCGCCGGCGGCAAGGAAAACGCCGGTCAGGGCTGAAGGGGGCGGAGGAGAGGAGGGAGGCGGTGTTGGGAGCGGTGCGGTGGGCGTGGAAGGTGCGGGTTTTTTTGTTGTTCCAGTCACTTTTGTCTTCTTCGGTTGCTCCCGTTTATTCGGTGGATTCGTCGATTCGGTTTCTTTGGTGTCTCGGTTTCCTCGGTTGCTTCCGCCGCCTAAGTCGCTTTATCTCGAGTGAGTGTTCTTGTTTTCCCACTTTGGCGTTCTAGCGACAAGATGGTGTCACTTCCAGTGCTTCCTATACTTCGGTTCCTTCGTCTGTTTCGGCTACTCGGGTATACCGTCTCTGTGGTCACTTTCGACACTTTTTGTTCACTGTTAATAGCATCCCTCAGGGGCGGCGATTAGGCCGGTGTACCCTGTTACTCCCGTTTGTCGGACTTAATCCCGACTTACTTCGAGTCTTCTTGGTTGATTCCGCTGCTTCGTGTACTTCGATTACTTCGTGTACTTTGATTGCCGTTCTTTCTTTAGGGAGGCTTTTTTTCATAGGGAGGGGTATTTTCTTGCTCAGGTTAGTTCAGTTTGTTCCGTCGCCTCCGTCATGTTGGGTGCCTCGATTACTCCGGTTACTCTGGTTACTTCGGTGTACAGTGCCCCGTTACTTCCATTATTTGACCCCTTTAGAACCGCAGTCCCATTTTGGGGATAAATCAGTCAAATTCTGAGTAATTTGTCCCCAAAACGGGACTGGGGTCCCAAAAGGGTTGAACGACACGAAACGAAGGGTAACGGACACCAACGAAACGGCACCAAAACGAACTAAAACTGAAACCCACCGGAACGAAACGACACGAAACCGAAACCGATTTAAAAGCGACAAGAACCTCACGAAATGAAACGGAACGGAACTACTGTAGAACGAAATTAAGCGGCATTAAACAAGAACGGAATGAAACCGACGCGACAAAAACGACACGAAACTATACGAAACGAATATAAGTGAAACCGCCACGAATCGAATTGAAACGAAACAAAACGAAACGAAACGAGAGGATACGAGAGGATACGAAACGGAACGAAACGAATCGAACTGCGAAACGGAACGAAACGAAACGAGAGGATACGAAACGAAACGAAACGGAACGAAACGAATCGAATTGAAACGAAACGAAACGAGAGGATACGAAACGAAACGAAACGAAACAGGCACCAAACGCCACCAAACTGTGATGAAGATTGGCATTGAATTGAATTTTCTTTTTTCTCGAGATTGAATTGACCTTTTTGGTGGCCGATTCTTCAATCTAGAATCATAATCGAAGAATGATCAGTTCAATTCTCGATCTCGATAGTTGGTACTCTTCGCCAAAATAAAGCCTTACCGTGACACTTGAAACCCTTGTTGACCGCGCTACCCGTGTCCCCATACCCCACAGACAACTAGCACAACGGCACAATCACAGGAAATGAGCTATGAGTACGAACGTAAACCATAGACGGGCAAAAAAAGAGGTCGTTCGATGGTCTAATTTTAACATTTGGCCTGTCAAGACCCCCTTATACTTTGTGAACTAGTTTTAGTGCGAGGAATGCCTTGACGGCTGCCAAGGGCGAGAGGTGTAAGAGTGCTGTCACGGGTGCCGTCGATCGACAGCAGCAACATCACACTCCAACACTTGGGGGTAAAAAGTGCTTGCAAATAGTGCTGTATAGTGGTTGCGGTGGCAGTGAAAGAGTGTCATCGCTCGGTCGCAGTACCGCACTGCTGTACACCTTTCCATGACATGTTGGGCATGCATTCCATACTGCGACTCGTACGCTACGCGAGTAGTCTATACGCTGCTGAAGTGTTGCAGTTTGAGCATCCAGCCAGCAGCATACATCTCACATAAAACAGGAGCTACGGCATGGAACATCAAAACCGCTTCAAATTTGGCGAGACGGAGATCGAGATCGATATTTCCTCTTTTCGTCAAGATTGCCGAAAAATATCTTCGTCGGGCAATCTTTCTGAAGGATTGATCGGTAGCAGAATGAAACCCTTACGACACGAAACGAAACGAAACGAAGCGAAATGAAACCGAAACTAAACCGAACCACACGGAGCCAAATTAAACCAAGCCAAACCGAACAACGCTTTGTGGTGAGACGCGACTCGACTCTTCTTCTTCTTCTTCTTTTTCTTTTGCAGGGATACACCTCGTATGCGTGGGGGCAGGACGAGCTTAAGCCCCTCACCCGAAACGGCGACACTTCCTTCGGGCTCGGTCTGACCATCGTGAGTGATGACCGATGGTTGATGAATGGCGCATGTTTAACGATGGGACATCTTATGGCCAGCATTGGTATTGTTGACTTAGTGCCCATATATTGAGAACAGGGGCTGAAGACAAAAAGGCCCTTTTTAAGCTGCGCAGGAATAAGGACTGAAGACAAGCCCCTTTTGAGCTGCGCAGGGATTTATCAGCTAGGATAAGTCTATCGGGGTGTACACCAACAACGACTACCGTGCAGCAACTCAAAACAACAACATCATCCCCGTATGTCTTCCTCGTTTCACGTGCTGTTCTCTCGCGCCGCGCTGGTCAGGTGGACTCCATGGACACGCTCTGGCTGGCCGGGGAAACGGAGGAGTTCGCGCGTTGTCTGCGATGGGTCGCAACCTCCATGGAGTTGGATACTGACCAGGTGCGGTACCCCCCCCGCACCCACCCACCCACCCACCCACCCACCCAATCGCTTTATCGTACGTTTTTTCAAGTATATTCGCTTTGCCAGTTTACCGTCAACCAATTTTATTATTTCGTCTGAGCGTTTTGTGGTTTCCGTTTCGTCCTCTGCCGTTTGTGGTCTTGTGGTTATTGTGTTATAACCTTTAGTTTGTACGTGGAGTCGTACTGTCGTCCGGCGGAGGATATTTTATCATTTCATGGTTCTGTCGTTCAATCGCTTGCCTGGTGTCGTCCACCGCTTCGTCGTTTTTCGTGGCCAGCCTTGTCGTCTCGTTTTTCGTTTGTCTTAACCCCTTTTAGAACCGCAGTCCCGTTTTGGGGACAAACTACTTGAAAATTGAGTGGATTGTCCCCAAAACGGGACTGCGGTTCTAAAAGGGTCGAAACTTGACGATGAAAAAAACGACGAGTACAGCGACGGCCGCGTCCTGATGGAGGGGCGATGTAAGTTGGCGCGTGAGTTATAATGGTTGAAACGCAACGCTGTTAGGACAATGCTGCTGGGCATTCGCGCTCTTAAGATGGTTGATATCGCCAACGCTACCAACCGTTGTTTCGGCTCCAAAGGGGGTTATAACCCTTTTAGGACCGCAGTCCCGTTTTGAGGAAAAAATGCTTAGAATTTGAGTGGTTTGTCCCCACAACGGGACTGCGGTTCTAAGGGCCCATCTTAACGGGGACGTTTATTTTTTTCAATTTTGATTTTTTTGTTTTTTTTTCTGGTTTAATTTGCATCTGATTGGCCGAAGACTGAACGACCAAGCAGGCAAATTAGAAAAATTGAATTTGAGTGAAAAGTCTTTTGGGGCTTTTTTCGTGTGATTTTTTTTTGTTTCAATCTGGAATTTGGGAGTTCCTCGTTCTTGATATAGCATGTTCATGGTGGGTCAACACCTTCGGTGGATTCTGGGGCGATTCTCGGTGACCACGATCGAGGCGATAAAACGCGAACCTCAACGAGATGTGACCGGACCAATAGCCGCGCCCACGCCCACAGACCATACCACATCGTACCCCGGCGGTGGCGCCTCAAAAGTAATCATGGCGGCCGCAATCCCAATTTTTCGGCCTGCTCGATCGGCCAACAATCACGAAACCCGAGCAAAGGAGCAAAAAAACGGAGGATACGCTCGAGACCTCGATAGTTGCATCACCGCTGCTGTTCCGCACGTGGCGCTTGAGGACTTCCTCCGCCCACCCGAGACACCCTGAGAGTGATAGCTTCCTATCCTGCGCGACCAAAAAGGAAAAGAGGCTGGCGGCGGCGCGCACGCGGCAGCGCAAACCTTCGCTCTCGTCTACGCGCGTCGTTGTTTGTCGGCTGGGCGTTGTGTGACGCGGAGCGTTTTTTTCCAGTTTATTTTTTGATTGACAACTAGTACGCTGTTCCCCGATAGGACGCAAACACGTTTTTTTTTCGAAATCAAATTAAAACTCATTGAAATTGAAAATTTATTTCCATATAGCGTTCCCCGTTAAGATGGGCCCCAAAGGGGTTAAGTGTCGTAAATAAACACCATTTTTTTTCGTTATTCGTTTAATCTTTTGCGAGGTATCGTTGATGGCTTATTATTCCCTTTAGAACCGCAATCCCGTTTAGGGGACAAATTACTTGATATTTGGCTGGTTTGCCCCCAGAACGGGACTGCGGTTCTAAAAAGGTTCATAGCGTTTTAATCCTTTTTCGTTCTAGCGTGCTTTCGTTTCATGGGTCAATCGGTTATTAGACTGGTTTTTCACTTGCTTTACCTTACCAGCGGTTCATCTGCGTTTCTGGCTTTCTCTGCTCACAGTCTGCGACCCCATAGTGCGTATCTCTCTAGGATGAAGATTCAGGACGGACAATGTGCCCACTGGTGTAGTTGTGTAGAAAGGACGGTTTAATGTCAAGAAAACACACTTTCTTAACTTCCGGGCGTTTTGTTACATCGTGGTAACCCTCCGCCGCGACAGAACGTGAACGTTTTCGAGACGACGATAAGAGTGCTGGGGGGTCTGCTGGCGGCGTATCACCTGTCTGCGGAGGGAGTCCTGCTCCGGAGAGCCGAGGACTTGGGGCGGAGGCTGGCGAAAGCCTTCAACTCACCGTGAGACCCCCCTCCCCCCTCGTTTCATCCCTCTCCCTCCCTCCTTGTACAACTCCCCCCCCCCCCCCCCCCCGCTTCCATGCTCCGTCCCGGCATTGTAGGGATGCGAGGGTCTATGGTCATACGACTACGGCCATGCATGAGATCGAGTACATCTCTCCTATCGAGTACACCCCCCCCCCCCCCCGTCCCTGCCACAATTCCTCTATCCCCTCCTTCCCTGGGCGCACCTATTTTGTAGACACGACCCTGCCACTGGTCAGGCGTTACTATTAGAGTTTTATTATTGTTCCCGTTTTTGATGTGGCCGTTCTGGTGGAAACCCCGATTGTGCCCCTCTTCGCCCCCCTCTAATTTCTACAACTCCCTGCCTCCCTGGGCGCAACAATTTGTAGACACGAGCCTGCCACAGGTCAGACGCTAATATACTAGTTTCAGTGGTGTTCCCGCTTTTGCTAAGGCCGTTATGGTGGAAACCCCGTGGGTGGGAGCCCAAGTTGCGTGGGGTTAGGGCTCTAGGTGGGTTCTGCCGACGGCTATTGCGGGGGGCCATAGTAAATAGGACCTGTGGTACACACAAAAACCCTAAATATTTCCCTATTTTTACTAACAATATTTGGTCCTATTTACTGTGGTCCCCAGTGATAGTTATGTGTCCAGGGTCGGTTTGAGGCAGCCTCAGGCCCGGGTGAGATCAGGTCGGCGTGGGATCAGGGTGCAAACCGGAAGCTTTCTTTCGCGGCCGAAAAGCGCAGGCGGATCTCGTTCACCGCACTTTCATACCGAAGGAGTTTTGTCACTCGACTTTCATGCGCGCGTTCATGGCGCTCTCTCGATCTCCATCCAACTAGCTGTGTCTATCCCCGTATGACCGTGGCTCAGCTTAGCGGGGTAGACGGCGGTAAGCGAACGCCTACCCAACGTGAAACCCGGCATCTGGTCCGCTCGTGGGAAACTTTAGTTGCCTGAACCCTTATAGTCGAAGGTCTTCAGCTTGGGACAGTGAACGTCTCACACTGTCCCCGGAGCTTCGGGCCCACGGGCCAAGTGGGAGCTGGATCGGTTGAAGGGCCGACCTGTGACATTGTCTGACAGGGTCTGGTCACGAACAGTTAATTCCTGTCTCCCTCCCTACGCCCTCTCCTCCCTCCCTCCTACGTCCACGCTCCTTTTTCTTGGCTATTTTTTTTCCCTGCTTCGTGCTGTCCGCATTGTACTGCTGTGCTGTGCTGTGCTATATATACTCTTGTGCTTTCCTCTGGTTACTCTACTTTACTCTAACGTGCCGTAGTGTGTCGATTGCGTTTTTCATTTGCTAAGTATTGTACTGGTACGCCCTGCTCTGCTGCTCTGCGATGAGCTGTACTATCCTGCAGTGTGCTGTGGTGGTGTCGCTTGTGTTTTTTAGTTGCGAGTGTTGTACTGGTACGCCCTGCTCTGCTGCTCTGCGCTGCGCTGTACTTTCCTTGTTCTGTGCTCTACTTCACCCACTCCGCTGCTCTGCGCTGAGCTGTACCGTACGGCACTTTGATCTAGTCTACGCTACTCTACTCTCCTCTTACTTTCTCGACGCTATACACTGTGCTGCACTACTGTGTTCGTCCGCTCAACGACCAATTCGCGCTCTCTCTCCCGCATTTGGCGTTATCCATCTGAGGGGACCCAGGTCTGGCATCCCCTATTCAGACGTGAACCTGAAGACTGGGCACGCTTTCAACCCTGGGTTTTCGCCTGGCAGTTCGCTGGCAGAGGTGGCCACGCTTCAACTGGAGTTCAGGTGACCTTGCAGGCGTGTTTACGGGATTGCCTTACAACCTGTTCACACCCGGGACAGCTCACGAGTTACAGAGAGATCATCTACAGATATATCAGATAGATCCTCAACTGCCGTTATTAGACATTGTGCAAGATCTGTATAGTACTAGAGATCCAACCCAGAAAACAAGTCCTAGATCACGGAGATAGTACAGCACCCCCCCCCCCCCCGGTAACATGACATGAGCTAGATCATACAGATCATACAGATCATGAGTCTATTTATCCGCCCTGAACGATCTAGATCATGAAGGAGAAACGACCTATCTGTAGAGGATCTACCCGAGCTGCGAACTCGTTACGTAGATGATGTCAAGGATTTGTGTCGCAACGGTGCTCGATAGAAAGAGAGAAAAATGCCTACACTCCTTCCCAGTGTCAACATGAAAAGCAAGCCAGTGCGGTGAGAGAGTTCTGGGGGGAAAATTACGAAAAGAGAGCTTGTTTCACGTCTGTGTTTCACTTGGTTTTAGACGCGTTCTACGATATAGAGGTAGCACATTTCCGCTATTTTGTTTCTGAATGACGGGGCTCCTCAGCCAAAAATCGTCGGAAGGCCAATCTTGTTTCGAAAAATGACACGTGTACTTGGGCCATGGGAATATTTATCGGGATGCAATTTGATTTGTGCTAGAGTGAGTTTTCGGGTGAGGCATGGAGCTCCTAAATTGAGGAGCCTCAGAAAAATTAGGGTGAACCTCTATCGTAGAACGCCTCTTTAGTATAACCCCCCTGGCTAGGTCTCGAAAATGTGCAGTAAGGTTTTTTTTTCTCTTTTTTCTTTTTCATGGACCTCTTGGGTGTAGCATGGTATTTCTTTTCGGAGTATCCGTCCTGCTTTGCCACATACCGAGCAGTATGGCTTGAAGTATGTGGCAAGGCAGGCGTCTTCACAACCTCACCCTTCATGCGACTCGCCCAACACCTCACGTATCGTTTCGCGCTTGGTGTTAGCGATGTCTGCCTGGTCGGTGAAAACCCAACGTGCTCCGTCCCGGCATTGTAGGGGTGCGAGGGTCTATGATCATACGACTACGGCCATGCATGAGATCGAGTGCATCTCTCCTATCAAGTACACCCCCCGTCTCGACAAGGGATATGTGGTCAATGGTCGAATGACTTAGGCGAGCAACATAATATTACGCTCCCCCCTCCCCATCCCCCACTAACTACTGCTGTGTTGTTGCTACTATTACGGGGGACCATAGTTAATAGGACCTATGGTATACATAAAAACCTACCAGGTATATATTTAACCATTTTTACTAACAACATTTGGTCCTCTTAACTATGGTCCCCCGTAATAATAGAACACGCGCGAACATCCTAGCCCAAGTTATTAGTTTTCGGCAACTTTTCCGCTTTGAAGCCGGAAAGGAGGTATGAGTCAATCCTCCGGCGAATCGGTAAACATAATGTTTGACTCTTTGAGTACTGCAGTAGAGTCCCAATTTGGGGTCGAGCTACTTTTAAGTGGTGTGGTTTGTCGCCGAAACGGGACTCTAGTTCAGCCCTATTACGGGGGTCCATATTAAATAGGACCTACAGTACACACAAAAAACTATATATTTCCCTATTTTACCAACGATATTTTGGTCCTATTTACTACGCCCCTCCGTAATGACAGTCCCCAAAGAAATTGAGCCCACCAACCACACCTCCACATTTGAAATGCGTGTCGCGTACCAGGTGCCACTCCCGCCCAATACATAAGGACCGTTCGGATCGAATAATTATATGCTATAGGTCCCTATATTTCGGGTCAGAGTATCAATATGAGCCCCCGTCGCCCCGGGCGGAAATATAAGGACGGTTGGGTCTTCGTTTTGGTGTGTAAACGATCCTTACATAGATGGCCAGAGTGCTATTGCAAGGCTACTATTACGGGGGAGCGTACAGTAGTAAATGGGACCAAATATTGTTAGTAAAAATAGGGAAATGTAAATGTTTACGTGTGTACCGTAGGTCCTATTTACTATGGTCCCCCCACTATTACCATACCAGGTACAGGTAGTAATTAGACCCCGCGATGGTACCGAAAACGATGCATTCCCCCCCATGTTTACGTTTACATACTCTATTTGTTCCTGATTGCTACCTCTCTGTCCCAAAACATGATGAACTTATATATTTATTTTTGATACACTTAATGGTTCTTATATTTCGGGACAGTGGTGTGTATCACTGACTTGCTACCCCTGTGGCTTTTGCTTTTTTTTCGCTTTGCTTTGCTCTCGCAGCTACCTTTCCAAGGTGACGGGCGACCCTTTCTTCAACGATATCGCGCAGCGCGCTTCGGACGCGATCGAGAGGGCTCGCCACCGGCTGGACTGGGCTCTTAAGAACGAGGGCCAAAAACAGGTACCTCTATTATTACGGGGGACCATAGTTAACAGGACCTATGGTACACATAAAAACCTATATGTTTCACCATTTTTACTAACAATATTTGGTCCTGTTAACTATGGCCCCCCGTAATAATAGTACAGCTGTGGTATTAACAGTAGTGGTCCCTCAATAGCGCCGGCTGAGTGATGCCGGCTGCCCGCTATAGTGCCTGCTGTGGAATCGCTTGGCACAGGTGAGATTTTAGCAGTATGGCGGTGTGCTACTAGTAGTGCCGGTTGCCGCTATAGTGCCGGTGTTGTTGGCTGGCGCATACCTGCACTACTGTAGAATCTACTATTACGGGTTACCATAGTTAATAATACCTACGGTATACATAAAAACCTATATATTTAACCATTTTTACTGGCAATATTTGGTCCTATTAACTATGGCCCCCCGTCATATTAACTTTTTCGGCGGAATTTGAGGAAATTCATTGCTGGTTACTGCCGAAAAAAATAGCTCTTCTTTGTTGCGTACGGGTGTTACGGTAAAACCCGGGGATTTAAACGAACCATCCTCGGGATTCATTCACTCTCTATGAGCGTATTTATCGGTGACGAATTCACTTTAACCCTCTCAGAACGGCAGTCCCGTTGTGGGGACAAACTACTCTAATTCCAAGTGTTTCGTCCCCAAAACGGGACTGCGGTTCTAAAAGGGTCAAGAAACGAGGGTAGAAAATATGGTGTGTCTTGTGTAGGTGTGACTACATGGGTAGTCTCGTGGTGCGAGGACAAAGCGAGACAAATCCCAATGCCTCTAGATATCTGTGAGCTGACCGAAATTCACGGAACTGCTAGAGATTGTTGCTGGCGTGAGCTCGATCAAAAACCGGGGAGGAACGAAGACAATCCCCGGAGGGTGAGAAAGCCTGCTGGAAAGTGCACGAGGAGCGAGTCAATGGCAGCTGTTGATGTGATACGGTGCCCTAGGGAAGAGGCCTCATTAATCCCGGACTACGTACGAGTTAAAGCGACGACGAAATGTTATGTACTGCGGTATAACGGGGTGGGCATATGTCGTAAGAATCGTAACCCACGATAGGCCCAAAAATTATGTATCCCCTTAAGTTCAATTACGCACCATTTTTGATCATGAGTACTGTGTTTCCCCGTGGTATGTAAAGCGACCATGGCAACGTGGGGGGTCAGTAGTCGCCAACTCGACTTGGTGGGGTGGAACGGGGGTGGGCAGTGATCCTACTATCGCCGCGTGCTACTCGTACGGAGGTACGTAGGGGTATACGTATGGCATTTTATTTTATTTTATTTTTCCCCCGAGAAAAAAAATGTGGGGCACGATAAGCAATCACGCAAAGAAACCAAAGTACGCGAATAATTGAAATACCGTAGAAGCGACGTCCATTTGTTTTAGACTCTCTGAGAGCGAAGCAGGCCCTTGCAACCAAGTGAGAGAAAGACAAAAGACAAATGTGACCGAGTTTAGAGCACCTGAATTTTCTGAGAACTTTCTGAGGCTCCTCCTCTTCCTCCTCTCCAGTCGAGGGGCTCTATGCTGCTTACCTCGTATAGTATACCTGACCAAAAAAATGATTTTGAGAAAAGCCATTGAAAAGTGCGAAAGACGACGAACTGTAGGTTGCTTGACGAATACTATAACTCTGTTTTGCGATGTTAAGGACCGTTTTGTATACACAAACATCAACCATTGATGTATTCCTGGTATTTACTTGGTTGTACGTGATACGGGATGGTACACCACAGCCCGTTCGGAACCGTCCCCCTGCGTAGTGGTACTGTGGCGCATGTATTTGTTTGTGCGGGTTTGTTGTCTTCTACCCAACCATGTACAAAAGCTCGTAGTCATAAATTTATTAGTAGTATGCCAACCCGCAGTAGTCGGGGGCCACCATGTGAACCGGGGCCTGGGATATGAAGGGGGGGGGCTCATACTCATTATTGTGCATGCCCGTAGTCGTATGACCATAGACTCTCGCATCCCTACAATGCCGGGACGAAGGGAGGGGGGGTACACGGGGGCTAAAATGCTAGGAATGGAATGAAAAATTTGCACACCTCGGACAGATAGATCATGATCTATCTATGTATTTACAGCAGATCATCTAGTTCCTCGCCTGCCGTTGTGAGAGGCTGTGCGGGATCTGTACATTACAGATCATCCAACCCAGGAAACTTGTGCTATTGTAGATCATGCGGAGTATACGGATCCCGCCCGTCTACATGAGCTAGATCATGCAAGGGCGGGATTGGATGATATATCTGCCTTGAAAAAACTATATCATGTAGTGGGAATGATCTGTACATGATATGTACATGATCTGTACATGATCTGTATGTGATCTGTATATTATCTGTACATGATCTGTACATGATCGGTACATGATCTGTACATGATCTGAAAATGATCTGAAAATGATCTGTACATGATCTGTTCGAGGTGTGAAAATGTGGGGATGAAGGGTGAAAAAAAAAGGGAGGAAGCTGGACCAAGTGTCACAATAGGGCAAAACGGACGAAACATGGGATGGAAAACCTGTACGATACCAACTTATACGATGAAGCAAAAACAACTCACCGCCCACAGCACTGCTTATCGCTCATGCAATTCCGCGCGCGCGACACCGTTTGGATTAACCCCGAACAACGCGAAATACAGGGCCTCGCTCCAGTTTTCATCGACCCAGAAAACGGTCTGTTTGGAGAGTCTGGGGGGGCGGTCGGCCGGGGGTCGGCGCTGGTTACGCTCGGAGCGAGGGGAGACTCGTACTACGAGTACCTGCTGAAGCAATGGCTCTTCTCGGGCAAGACGTAAGTGAGCGGGAGCGCAGACGGGGGGGGGGGGCGTACTCATTTTGTTGCTAGGCTGAGGTCAATTGACCATTGACCACGCATCCCTTTCGAGGCGAAGCGCTGTTCTGGGCGGGGGGGGGGGGGGGGGAGGGTTGTTGGGGGCGAGGGGATGGGATGGGGTTGGGGGGGGGGGGGGGGGGGGAAGGTGTACTCGATACCATGCATGGCCGTAGTCGTATGACCATATGGGGCGGGGGGGAGTTGTACTCTTGTCGTGCATGGCCGAAGTCGTATGTATCACCATAGACCCTCGCATCCCTGCAATGCCGGGACGGAGCACGTCGGGTTTTCGCCGACCAGGCAGACATCGCTAGCACCAAGCGTGAAGCGAAGCGTGAGGTATTCGACGAGTCGCGTAAAGGGCGAGCCGCTTCCTGCTAAGAACCGGGGGGCTGGGTGGGGGGGAGAGGGGGAGGGAGTAGGGTGGAGAGGGGGGGGGGAGCGGGCTAGCAGGGAAGAGCGTCCAAAGTGTTCTTAAAGGTGTAGGCAACCAGGTTGCGTAAGGTGCGTTGGTTTTGAAGAGGGGCGGTGGAAGTTGTCGCTGTTTTTTTCTGTTGCTGCTGTTACTGCTGCCGTTGTTGCAGCTATTGCCTCTACAAAAGCAGGCATTGGGAGTTCGTCCTGCTTTGTGCTCCCACCACCAGACGACGCTCGACCATGGACAGCCCTCGACCGCTTGTACCCCTCCCACCCCCTCGCCTGCCCGACCCACTGAAGGGTACACCCCCCCACGAAATACGGACGTTGGCGAAAAAATAGACGCTCTCTCACAATGTTCACTAACCTCGCCAACCAACTCAACCCAGACTTGGGGCTCTCCCCTCTTTTCCTCCCCTCCCCCATGCCCTTCTCCCCCCTTCCCTCCCCCCCCCCCATACGATTACGGCCATGCATGAAAATGAGTACCTCCCCCCCTTTCCCTCAACTCCCTTTCCCCGCCTTCCCTTCCTCTTCCCCCTGCCTTACTCCCCTCCGCTCCCATTCCTCTCCACGCCCCTTTGTCTTGTGCCCCCCCTCCTTTCTTCCGCCCCCCCCTCCCTTCCTCCCCTCTCCTCCCCATTAACTCTCCCGTTCCGGCAGGGACACGAAGTACCTGAAGAGATATCAGGAAGCGATGAGGGGGGTGGAGTCCAGCCTTGTCCAAAAGTCGTACCCGGGTGGGCTGTGGTACGTAGGGGAGCTCAACGGAAGCACCTTCTCACCAAAGGTGGGGTTGTCAAATACTGTACCAGGGTAGTTGGTTTCAGTCGGTGAAATGGTTGGATAGTCGTTGAGTTAGTTGGTTGTTATTAATAGTCGGTTTGGTAGTTTCTGTTGGTAGTGCACAAGTCGTACTCGGTGCGGGCTGTGTTGCGTACGGGAGCATAACGGAGAGAAGTTCTCGGCAATGGTTCGTTGTTGAATACCTGGTAGTAATAGTTGAGTAGTTTTTTGTTCGTTTTTAATCAATCCATTACTGCTCAGCTTAACTCGTAGGAGGTTTTACCCTCAGCGACTTTCCGGACAAGCCGTGGTCACAGGTGTCGTCCCTTTTCCCCCCCCCGCGGTACGTGCATTTATTTTTTTATCGCGCATAGGGTTCAGCATACCCACTGCTCGTCGATGTTCATCGAATGTTGCTAACTCACGTTCATGCGCGCTTGCCGCTATTAATAGTGAATATTATGTAAGAAAAAGTCTACGTGAATATGCGCTCGGTGATACTCGAACCCACGAGGTTGAACTTATTAATATTAATATAATAGCAGGCGCTCGGAGCACGTACCAAGCCATCGGGGGCGCCGGTAGATGTGAGGTAGAATGTACATGGTACTCGAATATTACCGTGATTGCTCCTGCGGTACTAACACCATGTTAGCACGTGGCCCCTTCCCTACGTTACGCCCCAATACGTAGATACTCGTAAGTGTTACCCGAGTGTTACGTCATCCGAGTGTCCCGTTAGAGTTGTGCCTGGCCCGGTGGTGGTACGTTACTCAACGGAAACAATGCCATCGGCGAACGTTCGTTGGTTGGTTTGCTGTACGAGTAGCTATTAATTTAGGGGCCGTTTAGGTGTTACTATTAGTACAAGCGGGCTTCGCTGCGGCGGGCTGGTACTCGCCTTCGGCTCCGCGCATGCCCGTGTTGGTCGAGGGTATATATACGAATAGCCCAATCGAGGCTGCAAAGTGGACTGTACTGCCAAGAGGTGCATCCATTCAGAAACTCCCCATGGTTTTGAGTCAGGTTGAGTAGAGGGGAAACAATAATGCCGTACACGTTACGCTTTCAAGTCTCAAATCAACAGGCTGAAAACGCCACGGAGATCCGTATCCGGATGGATACGATACAACAGCGGTCGACGTGAGGTGTATGCGAGGCCGATAAGCTTCTCGGCCATATCTGTGCCAATAAGCTTGTAGTTCGTATCATCGTACGCACAGCAGTAGCTCTGATGGGCTGATTGATAATGCACCTGGCACTCTGTAGTCACGTACTCGTATACTCGTACGAAGTTTGTATCGTTGCCAGTCTGTTCGATTTTCATTCTTGTGACGGTTTCGCTTGCGGCCTAATTTGGGATTTCTGTACTGCTGTACACATCTACACAAAACAGGTAGACGAAAGAAACCCAAGAGATACACCCTACGTATGATATCGCGCGTCGTCAGTAAATGCAGACGTTTTTATAGTCAATTTAAGTGAGTATAGATACATACACGTACGGTGAAGTAAATGCTGGCACGTTTTTGTCCCCATCAAGAAATTGATAGTTTCTGCACACAGGTCAATTGGATGTTCTCCTTGTCTTTGCCTGTTGACCCTGGATTACATCCCGGGGAGTTGCTTACTATTCGCCGAGATTGGACGGTGTCTTTGTTTTATTTTGGGCGATCCGGAAATGTACAAACCCTCAGGTAGTTGACTTTATGTCGACGGCTGTTGTTACGCTCTTTTCATGATGAAAACTAAAATGAAATCTCAAAGGCGCGCCGGGGGAATACACGGCAGAACGGAGCTCGATCCGTATTCGGGTCGACACAGTACCTTGGCAGTCCACACGAGGTGGATGCGAGGGAGACATGCTACCCAGTCGTATCTGTGCCAATAAGCTTATACCTGGTACTTGGTATCATCGCGCGTACGCCGTAGTAGCGCTGAAGTGCTTGTTGATGATACCTGGTATACTGACTGTAGTCACGCACTCGTATGTATCATACGCCAGTCTGTTCGATTTTCGTGTGTACGACGGTTTCACAGGCGACCAGTTGGTATGGATTGTGTTGTTTATATTTGTTTTCTTCGGCGGTGGGCTTGATCGTTTCGGCTCGAGAGCGTTTTAGCACCGCAGTCCCACATGTGGGGACAAAGCAGTCAAACTATAAGTAGTTTGTCCCCAAAACGGGACTAGGGTCCTAAAAGGGTTATAAATGCGCCCGGCAGACGACGGTCTAGGTGAAGGGTCGGGTGTGGATGATGCGAGCTGGTGTAGGCTGTCGCGGTAGTGGATGGGGGCGTCGCTTGCACTGCTGTTGTACCCGCACACCGTACATAGTTCGCGTTGATGGTACACGTCCTCGATCCAACAGTCAAAACCTTTCAAGACAGAATGGAGGTTTTTAGTGTGGGACCACTACGAGTGCTGCTGCTTCTGCTGCTGTAAAAGGCGTACCTGGGGTGTATCTGCATTAAGGAAGCCATCCCCAAGGATGGCGACTGATGCGGAGGTTTTTCCGAGCTCGTAATCCTGAGTAGTCAAGGAAAATGGAGCCCTCGCAGAAGCCGGCCGAACCTGCATATATTTATGTACCATGTACGTACCCAAGCGATTTATTTTTTGTATTTCCCGGCAGCGGTATCTGGTCATTTCGTTGGGAAGCATCTGCTAGTTTTTTGTTCAGTATTCACTCTTTTTTGTCTTACGACGATACCAGAAACCACAACAACGACAGCAATATCAACAACCATCGCCAACAACAACCTGGCTAGCTAAACAAGTGCCTATCTCTGCGGGGGCGGGGTGGATTTTCCGCCGCGTTGCGTTTCTGCTTTTGTTTTTGTACTTGCTCCAGATGGACCACTTGTTGTGCTTCCTTCCAGGAACCCTTGCGTTGGGCTACCATCAGGGAGCGGCTGGAAAGGCCCGAAGCGGCGATGACCACCTGCAGCTCTCCTGGCGACTCATGGAGACCTGCTACCAGGTGAGGGATGGTTTTTGACGCTACTACACGCCCCCAAAAGTAAGAAAGGTTTAGATCATGTATTCATATACAAGCGTTCAATATCTTATGGGACACTGCAGTCCCGTTGAGGGGACAATCCACTCAAATCCTAAGTAGTTTGTCGCCAAAGCGGGACTGCATGCAGTCTTGAAAGGGTTGTAGCCCAACAACTGGCTTTTTTTAAAGGCAAATTTTACGCTCAGCACCCTCGTAGGACTCCAAAGGAGAGAGAACTGACGGTATAGCTTGACGATTTACAGCAACGCTCACTGCCTGTTTGTTTGAGTGGGGGGAGGATACAATGGTTGGTGTCCGAGTTCCAATGGTTGAATGCGAGGAGTCGGACGGCACGGGCGCGGCATGATGCTACCCATCATGCTGGGCACGCACGCTGCTCCTAAAAATGGGTGATATCACGAAAGCTATCAACCATTGTTTCGGTCGCTATCTCGGTTCCCCAAGCCGCTGAGCAACCCCAAGCCGGCGTCCCCGGTGGCTTGATAGGTGGTCCGTGAGCCTATCAAGATCAATTTCGTGGGTTCAAGTCTCACCGAGTGCATGCTCGTAGGGACTTTTCCTTGCATAAAAAGTTGATTAGCGGAAAGCGCGAGCGCGTGAGTTAGCTACATTCGATGGAAATCGATGAGCAGTGGGAATGCTGAACCCTATGCGCGACAAAAAATAAAGACACGTACCGGGGGGGAGAGGGGTAGACACCTGTGAACACGGCTTGTCCTGAAGAATGTTGAAGGTAAAACCTCCCACTAGGTACAGTAGGCTGGAAAGTAAAAGTGATGATTTAAAAAAAAAATCCCAGGCTCTGTGACGAAAACAGCGATAAGAACGCATGTCTTAATGCCTTGTTGCCTTTTTGCGTTCTTGGGTACACACCGTATATCACACTAGGGTGATAATATAACACACCCCCTCGGGCGATTTTCATAACTGGCTTTTTCGACAACGGGGAGGGCGTACTGAATACGATGAGCGATGCGTCTTTGCAACCTTCTCGACGAAATCTCTCCAAAGCCATGTTTTTCGTTTGGTGTGCGCCCCATGTTTTGGCGGAAACCGAGCCTGAAATTCATCCCAGGGGGGGTGTCATCTTATCACCCAGGGTGTTATACTCGTACGGGTAACAGTGCCTCGGTCGAGAAGCGCCATCAGTCAGAGTAGTGGTCCCTTTATAGTGCTACCAGTACAGCAGTAGTGGCCCCTCTATAGTGCCGGCCGGTAGTGCCGGCTGCTCGCTTGACACAGGTGGGATTAACCAGTGTGGCAGGTTGCGGAGTAACTAGTACCGGTTGAGAAGCCCCATCAGTCAGAGTAGCGGCCCCTTTATAGTGACGGTGACCGCTATTATAGTGCCGGTGAAATCCCTTAGCACATATACTATAGGATCAACCAGTGTGGTATTGTGCGGAGTATATAGTGCCGGTTGCCGCTACACTGCCGATGTTGCTGGCTGACGCATATGATACCGGTACTATAGAGGCAAGCTGGCACTATTGTAATACGCAGAAGGAGTATCAACAACAGGGGCATTGCCACGTATAGGAATACCCAAGCGGCCATTTTTTTTCAGGACATAGTGTCATGTGTTTGTAATATGGACTGGGGATCAAACGCTTCACACCTCGGATAGGTCAGATAGATCATCTACAGATAGATCATCTGCAGATGGATCATGTACAGATAGATCATCTACATATAGATCATACACAGATATATTATCTACAGATACATCATTTACAGATACGTCATCTACAGATAGATCATCTACAGCTATGTCATCTACAGATACATCATCTACATATAGATTATAATATTATCCACAGGTATATCAGATATATCACCTCGGATATGTCAGATATATCAGATATATCACCGACGGATATGTCAGATATATCAGATAGACCCTAACCTACCGTTCTGACGTCCTGTTCAGGATCCATCTGTATAGTACAGATCCTACCCAGGAACACATACTAGATAGCGCAGACTACACGGCTCCCGCCCGGCATCGCGAGCTAGATCATGCAGATTATGCAGATCAAGGATCTAGATCATGAAGTGGAAATGATCTATAGATTATCTGTTCGGCGTGTGAAGCATTTCTATGCGCGTGGTACGCGTGACGATTGCCGTGCCTCAACAGATGTACGAGCGGACAGCCACAGGACTTGCTCCGGAAATAGTGCACTTCAACAGAGACGATTGGAGCGAGGAGGATGACAAGGACTTCATCATCATGCCGTAAGTGCCGCCCGCGTGGTAGGGGGAGGGGGGAGGGTAGGGGGACGAGGTGTACTCGATATCATGCGTGGCCGTAGTAGTCGTATGACCATGGACCCTCGCATCCCTACAATGCCGGGACGGAGCACGCCGGGTTTTCACCGACCAGGCAAGCATTTTGCTTGTACCAAGCGCGAAGCCCCATAGTGTGTTGAGCAAGTCGCATGAAGGGTGAGCTGCATCCACTATGAACCGCTTGTTTGAGGCGGGCTTTGCCTATGGGGGGGGCGTTTGGGAAGGGGGACGGAGGGCGAAGGCGAAGGGGTGGGAAGGCGTTTGGGGGAGGGGCAGGGGGGGGGGGTGTACTCAATCAATATCATGCATGGCCGTAATGGTATGTATGACCATAGACCCTCGCATCCCTGCTATACCGGGATAGAGCACGTCGGGTTTAACCGACCAAGCACACATTGCGGGGTAGAGGGAAGGAGGTAGCGGGCAGGATAGGAGGGGGGGGGGGGATTAGGAATGCGTCGGAAGGCCGGTAAATACCTACTGTAGTACCTGGTATGCGGTATTAAGAACGTATTCGTATTACGTGGGAGGCGTATTTTTTACGAGAAAACAGGGTACAGACAGATGGGATTGATATGTCCCCACCTGTCAGTCTCCTGTCGTGGCCTGATTGGCCTAAGGTTGCTCGTCTTCTATGCCCTATGAGAAAATAGGGGACGTACAGGTGGGATTGACGTATCGCCACCTGTCAGTCTCCTATCGTGACCTGATTGGCCTAGGGCTGCTCTTCTTCTGTGCCACCTAATCCAATTCAACCGAATCAGCGACGGTTGGGCGGCTTGTATATCGTATTGCCGTGCTGTGTTTATGTTTTTGACAAGCGAAATATTATAGTCGCAACGTTCGACCGATGACGCCCCGGAGTATTTGTATTGCCCTACCCACAGAACCACGTCCATTCCGACCCAATCCGATACAATTAACAAGAACGAGATAGTCGAACCGGCAACGGTTCTGCCGCTTATATATCGATTGCCGTGTGGTGTTCTTGTGTTGTGTTTTTTTTTCACAGACAGGACAGTCAAAAATTGCTTCGGCCGGAGATCATGTCGTCTGTTTATTGGCACAACCAGCCAACTCCCATCCAATCCCAACCAATGCTATTCAGTCCCAGCAATCCCATACGATCGAACCGGCGACGGTTCCGCCGCTTATGTGTCGTATTGCCGTATCGCTGTGATGGTAATGAATGTACAACTATTGTGTTTTGTTTTTGACAGGCGAGATAGCCACAGCTTGCTTGGACCGAAGACACATATTTTTTTTCCCATCCCATTTATTATCCTCGCCCTTCTTTTCCCTCTCCCTCCTATTAATAGTCGTACTCGTAACTCAGATCCGGGGTCACGTATGTAGTAGGCTCTTCTCCCCCGTCCTTGCTACGGTACTATTACGGGGGACCATAGTTAATAAGACCTATGGTGTACACAAAAACCTATATATTCACCTATTTTTACTCACAATATTTGGTCCTATTTACTATGGTCCCCCGCAATAGCTCTTTGTTTCCTCGTCGACTCGCATCGATTCTCGCTTACGTACCCACGCTAGCCGCTCTCAGCAGTCGACTTTGTTCAACATGAAGAATTGTGTGTGTTGTCTTCACATGAAACCGTTCTTTCTACCCAACGAGATCAGTGCACCCAGTGTCCGTCCCGATTCCTTATCCTAAAGGGGTAGTAGCTATGTGGCTACAGAATGAGACAGAGAAAAAAACATAACAAAAAAACTAAAAAATCAATGGGTAACGCGAGTAAAATGCCAACGTAGGAGAACACAACACAAGCCGAACCAGAAAATAGGAGCAAAACGACAATGAGAAACCAAGGTAACTGTGAAGCTAACGTAACGCAAGTGACGCAAAGAGAGCAGAAAGGATGTTTGAACGAATGCAAGCATGCTCGAGAGGTACAGATAACTGCTGCACGGACGAAGCAGCACAAAGGAGAGGAAGATACCGGCATGAGGACGGCGGGAGAGAAGAGGAAATAAAGAGAGGAACAAGGGCGAAAAGCAAGAAATGATAGAAAAGAGAGGAAAGAGAAAATCGTACTCGAAGGCGGTGATGGTAATATGGGCTCCCGTCTCCGCCGAACAAAACGATTTGGGGACCTAGCCACACCCTCCGCCGCCTCTTTTCTACTCTCGTCCACAGCGGTGTCAAGGGTCAGTACTGCCGCAGTCGCGCCTCCCCCCCCCGCGATCGAAAAACTCAACAAGAAGCAAACAAAAACTACTAGAATTCACGGGCGTAGTCGGATCGATACCTTGCCACGCGATGTATCTTTTCGTTTCTGCATCCGTCGACAGCTGTATCGGTACGGCTGCCCCATCCTTTGTCGCCGCTTTGGGCGTCCTGAGCTGCGTGACGCAGCGAGCTCCCCTCCGTCTCGCCCCTGTGCCACCTCGCCATGAAACAGTCCGCCGCTTCGACGACCCCCCGATACCACTTCCTACTATTATTAGCCGTCCTCGGCCATGACAACCGTCTCTACTCCGAACAGCAAAGGGGAGCTTTTCGTGGATCTTTCTGTGCCTTGAAAAACCCCGAGGTCGTCTGCTAGACATTGGGCCCAGTTATTTTCTGGTCGGCCTGGTCCGGGGTTCTCCTCACCAGCCATCGTCCCAAACATCACCCGACGGGTCAGCCACGCATTGGTCATCCGCTGTACGCCTCTCGCAAAGAGGAGGCGTCCTTTGCGGATGGTCGTCTCGACGCTCTCGCATTGTGCCTTTTCAAGGGTCTTGGCGTACGACATGAGGTGGTCGGTGCGTCGTCGGTGCTGGCAGCCAATGATCCGTAGGAGGAGTTTGCGGAGCTCAGCGAAGTGCTCCTGGCCGAGATTCCACGTCACGCATCCGTGCAGTAGGGTCTCCATCATCCCGGCCTTTAGCATGCGCACTTTTTGAGTGAACGGGGCGTCTCCCATATCGTACAGGTCTCGTTTGAACCGATTGTAGCATGCCCATGCGAGTCGGATCCATCGTTTGATGTCGGCGCTTGCGACGACCAGACCGCCTAGGTACGAAAAACTTCATCGTCTGTCTCTTCCCCTGTCGCGCTGCTGCGATGACGTGCGGTTAGGTCCGGAGCGCCCGGTTCGGTGTCTGCAGCAGCATGGGCTCCGCTATAGTCTGTTTATTGACCCAACCGATCTAGTCCAAGCCACTCCCATCCAATCCCAGCCAGTCCCACCGACTCCCTCAAACCCCATCACGTTCTATTAAACCGGCGACGGGGCCCGACGCTTGTGTGTGATGTTGCCGTCTTCGAAAGGGTGAGATAGTCACAGCTTGCTTCGGCCGGATACGCTCGAGTGGTTGTATTGCCGCAATCCATCTAATCCCACCGACTGTCATCTAATCCCACCCAATCGCATCTGGTCCCATCCAAACCTACCCAATCCCCGTGCACTCCCATCCCATCGACCGGGCGACGGTCCGGCCCCTTCTGTGTCGTCCTGTCGTTTCGTGTGTCTTTGGCAGGCGGGATAGTCACAACTTGCTCCGGCCGGAGACGCTTGAGTCTCTGTACTACCTCTACTGGGTCACCGGAGAGGAGGGGTACAGGGATCAGGCGTGGGCCATTTTCGAGGCCATCGAAGAGCACTGCCGCGTTAGTAGAGGAGGTTATGCTGGTCTCCGCGATGTCACCAATGTGAGAGCTGCCTTCTTTTGTCTGTGTGTTCCTCTCATCGGCGTAGATGGGTTACGGTTACCGTTGGGCTTGAGTGGGGGTGGGGTGGGGGGGGGGAAGGCAGGAGGGGGTGACGAGGGGGTGGGGACGGTACGCTGGGTATCACGAAATAAGCCCAAGTCGCCCACTTTGGTGCGCTGTATCTCAAGAACCACCGGGCGAATCGAAAATGCCATCCGTTATAAAAAGACGCGGTTGATTATGGGCTTTCCGTCGATGCCTTGTTCGTATTCTTCATAAATACGTTTGGAAACCTCTTTTCCCCCCGCTCAGTGTTTATCTATCAGGGGACACCGTGATGGTGCGGTGCAAGGTACTGCGCATCGTGCAGTGCGGTGTGATGCACTCGTAGTGTGCAGCAGTAGTGTAGTGTGGTCGTGGTGGGTTGGGTGGTGCATATTGTGACGTTGTTTGGTGCGGTAAGGTTACCTGTTTTTTCGGAGGCGATTTCGACATTCCGAGAATGAGGTTGTTGTGATTTCTGCTGCTGCTGCTGCTGCTGCTGCTGCTGCTGCTGCCGCTGCCGTCTTCATTATCATTGCTGCTGCTGCTGCTGCTGCTGCTGTCTGCTGCTGCTGCTGTCTGCTGCTGCTGCTGTCTGCGCCCCTTCCCGTGCTCATTGTATGAAAGTATACATGTACGACTCTGTCGCTCATCTTCAGGACCATTTTTAGATTGATATGTAATATAAACGGTAACCATATATCGGAGCAGAGCGGTCCTTTCTTTGAGGGATGCTATGTGTCGATTCTCCGGGCGATGATGCCGTTGTCAAGTGCTGCTGCTGCCACTGCTGCTGCCACTGCTGCTGCTCCTGTCGATGTTGCTACTGCTGCAGCTGCTGCCGGTGTAGTACTCACTCCAATCGTTGTTTCGCCTTGGAGCATGGATTAGTTTCCGCCTTATGACCTGAAGTTCTTTGAATCTGAGTCTGAATCCAAAGCTGACGCATAAAATCTGAATCAACCGCGGAATCCGAATATGAATTGAAGTTTGCGAGAGAAAGAACGAATCCTTCTATGCACCTGAAGAAACGAATCTGCCGTGAAACTTGAATCCGGAGCTTAGCCTTGAAGCTTTTTTTTTTATCTTTGATGTTGGTGTGCTGCTGAACAGATCCAGTCGAAGCACCTAAACAAGATGGAAACGTTCTTCGTCAGCGAGAGCCTGAAGTATCTGCTCATGATATTTTCAGAGGAGAACCCCTTTCCGTTCGACCGCTACGTCTTCAACACCGAGGCGCACGCCTTTCCAATACTCTAGAGAGTGCCGGTTCGGGATAAACATGGTTGCGCTTTAGTTAGTTGCCATTCGGTGCGCGCCTTTTTCCGATACACTGGGAGCGCCTGGAAGTTCCGGTTCGGTGTAAGTGTTGTTGCACTTCAATTGCCGTTCGTTTTTTGTTTCGTCCGATGCACGCCTTCCAAGTACTCTAGGAGTGTCGGATCGGGGTAACAGTTGTTGCGATTCAGTTACCGTTCGGTGCGTACCTTTTTCCCATTGCCCTGGGAGTGCCGTTTCGGCGGTTCGGGGAAAACATGGTTGCACTTCAGTGACCGTTCGGATGTTGACCGTTCGGTCCGTGTTTTTTCAGCAAAATATATTGCAGGCAGACGCTTTAGGTGCGGTTACGGCGCTCGCTTTTCCGGCACTCTGGGAATGCCGGTCGGGGTAAATACTTTTGCAGTTCAGTGCCCGTTCGGTTACTTACCGTTCGTTAAACGCATTTTCAGTAATATATACCAGGTATATATATTAGTAGTGCCATCTTGGGGTAAATATTTGCCGCACTTTACTTGCCTTTGGGTGCGTGCCTTTTCAGTGAGCTGCCGTTAGTAGTAGTGCCGGTTCGGGGTAGGTGCTTTAGGTCTTAGGTACCATGCGATGCACGCCTTTTCGGTACTCTGAGAATGCCGGTTCGGGATATGTGTTGTTGCGTTTCGGTTTCCGTTCGGCTCTTTACCGTTCGGTCCACGCATTTTCAATTTCAGTACCCTGGGAGTACCGGCTCGCGGTAAGTATTGTTGCGCTTCAGCTATTACGTTAGATGGATGCTGGATGCCTTTCTAGTACCCCTGGAAGTACCGGTTCGGGGGGAATATTGTTGAACTCTGTTGCGCTTCAGCGTGACTGTTCGATTTCGCCGTTTGGTGTAGCCTGCCCAGTCTCCTCGGAGTGCCGGCTCGGGGTACGTTTGTTGCGCTGTAGATGCCGTTTGGTGACGATTGCGCTGATGCCGCGCGTAGTGTAGTGCGCTGGATGACACCGATTGTCAGTCGTGTCTCCCCCTTTGGTTTCTTCACAACGTCTTGTCATGTTAGCAATATACGAGTATATATATGTGAAATACTACGATTTTCTTTCGCAGGTCGTGATGCCTCTTTTTGGGGGGGCTGTACAGACTTCAAAATCCCACAGCTGGCGGGACCTTCTGTTTTTTTCAGCAGCACAAAACGTCCTCAGATTTTACGTTGCGCCACCCCACGTCTGGATGCCTTCGGAGGGAAACCTTGTAGTAGTTTACCAGGTTTTGTATATACCTGGTACACGTTTCATTTATTTTTAGTGTTTTTTCTCGTGTGGTTTGTATTTCGCTGTGTTTTTTCGTACCCGGGTACGTTGGCAGTTTATCTGCATACCAGACGTTCACCTCGATTTAATTTTGCGACGGTTTCGTTTTGGGTCTGTCTCGTAGTCTGACCACAGCAGCAAAAGCGCTTGTATTTCTCCAGGGTGGGAAAAAAATCGGCACGGACACCGCGCGTGCTGGGCGTGAAGGGTGACGTCTTTACTGTGAAAGTCGACTCACACCCGATGTGGATTGGGTACCATTAGCCCCCTCTTAGGACTTCACAGGGGAAATGACGACGAAAAGTTACTACTACGGGGGACCATAGTAAAAAAGACCTACGGTACACACAAAAACCTATATATTTCCCTACTTTTACTAACAATATTTTGTCCTATTTACTATGGTCCCCCGCAATACGATGACTGCAGCAATGGTCACTGCGTCACTGGGGAATGGCACAATGATTGCTGTCCCGGGTGCAATGGTTGACACAAGTTGTACGGTACGGGCGCAAGATTGCCCTACATGTCACACCCGTACTACTACTGCTGGGGCGTCCACGCTGCTGCTCCTATTAATAGACGGTTCAATGGTTGATAAATAACTCCAAAAGTTACCAACCGTTTGTTGGGGTCGATGTCTCGGGGGTCCCGACCGTGTTATTACCAACACGGTAGGAAGGGACTGCACATTTGACATTACATTTACGCATTGAATCAACGCCTGTGCTACGTATCTATGGTATGGTTTATATCTCAATATATTCAGCTGGGCGGGTGGGGTGGTCAGTATTTCCCCTCCGAACCTCAACGAGGTCGTCGCTTTTTGGGTGCCTTGAAAGACACCGGTCCAAGGTGCGCCTCTGACGCTTGTTTCCAAGGAACTTGTCGCAGGGGACGACCATGGTAATGAGGACCCACCATTAACACAATAACCTATATATTACCATTTTTTTACCGACAATATTTGGTCCTATTTACTATGGTCCCCTGTAATATGTAGTACCGGTGTTGTTGGCTGGCGCATACCGGTACTACTACCGTAAACTATAGAGAGACCAACACTGTACTTGGTTCCCTCTCAGCCTGATTTTTGTCTCGCTTTGTTCCTTGGATTTGTCGACAAGTTGGACACCACCCGGCTTCCGAGTCTCTCGGCTATGTACCGATCTCGACCCCCCTTTCCCACACGGAGCGTCTTCAGGGGCGGCAGGGGTGTACCGCGTATGGCTCAAGATGGTGCTTCCTGTTTTAGGACCGGTTGAGCTCCTCAAAAGAGAGTAACTCTTACGGGGGGGCATAGTAAATAGGACCAAATATTGTTGGTAAAAATACGTAGATGTGTAGGTTTTTGTGTGTACCGTAGGTCCTATTTACTATGGCCCCCCGCAACATAAGTGAATCGGCTATTCATACTGCAGCATGATACTTTAACTGCTGGTATTTAATATTTGTATTTTCGTTCTACCCTGTAGGACCAATAGCGGATAGACATGTTGGTCGGTCGACATGCGCGAACTAGCCTCTTCAGAGTCGTGTCTTCGGGTGAGATATTGAGCTACTCGCGCGAGGACCTCAGACAATAAGGCACCGCCCCTATAAGGCATTGCTTGACATTTTCCGCAGTGGCGAGGCGGGCGGGGGGGGGGGGGGGGCGGCTATGTGACCCCGGATCTGAGTTACGGCTACTGATAGGAGGGAGAGGGAAAAGAAGGGCGAAAAAATAAACGGAAAGAAGAAAAAACAACACAACAACAACAACAACAACAACAAACAGCAACAACAATCGTGCATCGTACATTCTGGCCAAACGAGTCACGTCTAATGGAGGTTCTCAACCGAGAACCTACCCAACACGGCAAGACCTACCCAACACGGCAAGCTTTGTCGATGGAGTCCCACCCGTCTTTGTTGCAGACATCACTCCCATCGTAGGGGTACCACCTTTTTTTGGGCGCAATGCTTTCTGAGCGGGGTTGAGCTCATCAAATGAGCAACTAACTACCGTTCCATAGCATACCGTCCATAGCATGATATTTACTGTAGTACTATATTTCTGAGTCGTCAAGTGGGAGCGGGGTGTCAACTGGGATTGAGGCCCACTTCGGGGTCAGAGTACCGAATATTTTGGCCAAAATGTGCTGCTCCTACCACCGCAGCACGCGTCAAACGAGCAACTATACCGGTTAGCATGCTGTTTCTACTTGATGTGAATAGCACACACAGCTCACTTTGAGAGCGGCCAATGTCAATGTTCGGTCGATCGCGCTTGCTTGTGCCAATTCCAATGTTTGGTTGATCGCGCTTGTGGGAATTCCAAGTGGATACCGCACGAAACGGTCCTGACAGACTGACTGGTAGAACACGCCAACTGACAGGGCTGTTGCTTGCAGCTGTGGACAGCGGTCGCTCGCTTCGCCAGTTATTTCGTGACTTGGACTATTATACCTAGCGCGCGGAAAACTTGCTCGGGTTTTGCGCAAACAAAAGTTTCTTCGAAATTCACGTTCCGGGTGAAAAACACCGAGCTCTTCATTGCAAGCTCAGAAGATTTAAGGGTCCGCAACCCCTCCGTAGAATTGCTGCAGACCGCAGGCCTTGGCGTTTGCTCATCGATTGACTTGAGCGTGTGTGTGTTTTCTTTTTCCATAAAGGCCAGAGTATTAGGGTGGGAGTTGTAGAGCTGGCTACTCAGGCGCCGAGGAGCCCCGGATTCGTTTGGCAGATGTGGTGCACCCCCTAGTGTGCTACGCGTCGATACCAGTATAGTTCCGTTCCCCTCGCTGCCTCGGCAAGGAATGCTGCGAGGCATGCCCTATCAGGCTAATAGCGAGTGGGGTAGGTCTTTCTGGCGGGTGTAAGGCCGGACTCACCCTCAAGGAGTGATACCTTCTTGCTGCTGCCTGTGGCCGCGAGGCTCAGGCGGCAGTAGAGTTGGGTCGTACGTGGTGCGTCAGGCACGGAGACCTACGATTCGCGCGTCTTTTTAGGCAGCTGCGGCAGAGCAGCAATGCTCAATCGGGGTGTCCATGCGCGGAGGCAGGCGCCACCACAGGCCACACTACGGCACAGTCTATTGCGCCGGTAGGAGGCTGGATTCGACGACGAGGGAGGAGGGAGACTGAGCGTCGACGTGCGGGGAAGAGACGGATTGACCTCCCCCTGCGCGAGAATTTTTATTTCCCAGATCAGAACCGCAAGTGCGAGGAGCATTTTGTTTTTCAGGATGACGGAGAAAGGGAAACGACTGGAAGGGAATGGCAACGAGTGCACGCGCAAAGGAGCGGGTGGATTGGGCCAAGGCGATGATGCGGCCATGAAGAGCGGCAGGAAGACGGTGCATGGAGACCCATGATTTGCGCGCACACTATCATCACGAGAGAAGCAGTCATAGTTTGTTTTTTCCTGGTTTTGTTTTTCACGAGGCAGAATAGTATCTACCGGTACTCGTCACTGGTTTTTGTAGTTTAACGAGTTGTATACCCTTCATGGGGAATAACCTACGCAATTATCAGGGACGTGGTATCATAACTGCTGTGCTGCACCTTTTTGTGTCAGACAGTCCAGGAAGAGATGGCGATCGTTGATATTCGTGTGGCAGTAAGGTTCGATTGCTCCTTTTTTCACTGCATATCCGCGAGTCTTCACTCTGTGACAGCACTCCAGATAGCAGGCAGGTGTGTTCCTCTTTCGTTTTCACGACTACCGTGCGTTTCGTACGGTGCAGGCAGCACTTCAGACAGCATCCGCTGTAGTCAGCAGCCACGAGTTGGTTAGTGGTGGGAACGGGGGTACTCTTCTATATTATAGTTGAGAGGATATACCCGCGGCCATGTTAGTTCAGTTTTGCACATTGGTTTTATCTTGTGTGCGCTTTTTCCGTCTCGTGTATTTTGAGGCAGCCGAATTTTCGATTTTTTTGTTTTTCGGATCTTCCTAGGGCTCCAGCACCTTTGTGTGACCACGGACTCCTTCGTCAGAGAGTTAATGTGAGAACAACAAAACAACTATCTACAGTAGCCCTGAAGGAGGTACGTACTGTGGCTCTTCATGGCTTTGAAAATTCATCAGATACCTTACACAAAGTATAAAGTATCATTTCGTGAATGTTATAAACGTTAAAAAAAAATCAGCTGCGAGATCGAGGATTTCGTCGAAACTCATCTTTGTAAGCTGTGTTTTTTTTTGTCGCACGTACTGCGGGTTTTGTATGGCCTCATGAGTCATATATACACAGCTTGCAAAAATGAGCTTTCGACGAAAATGCTCGAAAATCACACCTGACGTTTTACTAATTTTTTGACAATCGGTGTATCGGTGTACGTTTAATACCACTCCTGGACGGAATTGTAAGGACCGCTTGGATGTCATACTTACACCCCACCGGCCCTTACATTCCCGGCCAGAGCGGCTACTACTCATACAGAGAGTCCCGTGGCTCCCTCCGTTTTCCAGATCCGACATCATCCGACTTAGAAGTCTCGACCCCCCTTACTCAAAAACGCGAAACCGACGCCTACTCGTACGTTAGAGGACCTCTCTGTCCCACCCAAACCGACGAAAACAAATGAAGATGATGATAATCCCATGGCTTGCAGGAATGCAACGGCAGCCATTGTAAAAAACAGGAATGACATTCGAACTACATTGGGTTGTTCCTGGCTTAAGAAGCGCCGTCAGCCAGACGTATTTTCGCCGAAAAGTGCTACATCTATCGTAAGACGGGTGTGGTCATATAACACACGGGTGATAATATAGCCCCCCCCCCCCCACCTCCATCCCTGGGACTGCTGTCTCTGGAAGCGGCACACCAGAGAATAAATCAAGTAGTTGACGCTGTTATGCATATGCAAGAAAATTCGCCTAAAAAAAACGGTTTTTCGTGGGATGCAGCTCTCCCCTTCGTGCGACTCGCCCAACACCCCACGTCTCTCTTTGCGCTTGGTGCAAGCAGTGCTTATGCCTGGTCGGTGGAAAAAACGGGCGTGCTCCGTCCCGGCATTGTAGAGAAGCAATAGAGTCTATGTTCATACGAGTACGGTCATGCATGATAAGGAGTACACCCCCCCCCCCCCCCCGCGCGCCTGGAACAAGTATCAGAGCCGATTTCCTCAAAACATGGGGGTAGCAGAAGCAAAACACACACCAACAAAAAAAGGCGGTGTCGGAAATAACGTCGTCGAGGGGATACTTCCATCGCACACGCGTTGTTCAGGGTATAGAGTCTCTCCGATTTGTCGAGAATCCCAGCTTAGCAACATACCATCCGAGGGGGTGTGTTAAAAATATCACCGGGGTGTGTTATCTTTTCTCGCGTGCGTTATCATATCGCGCGTGCTACAGGGGTATATCAGACATCAGAAGAGCCGCGTAGCTCCCCTCTCGAGGTCCGCCACCATCCGACTCCGAAGTCTCTCGGCCACCGGTCTCGCCCCCCCCTGCTCGCCCTGGACGTCATCAAGGCCACTCGAAGACGGCAGCTCTAGCCTCGAAACCAACAGTCCGGAGTTTCTCGGAGCACTGCCGATGCTGGCGGTGTCGTCGTCCTCCTCCACGGGGACGAGAAAAGCGGAGATCGGTGCCAGGACTCGACCGGTTCCTGGCAGAAGATGGAGGAGGGGGGGGGGGGGGGGGGTTGTACTCATTATCATGCATGACCGTATTCGTGTGGCCATAGACTCCCGCATCCCGACAATGCCGGGACGGAGCACGTCGGGTTTTCACCCACCAGGCAGGCATCGCTAGCACCAATCGCGAAGCGAAACGTGAGGTACGTATAGGGGGGGGGGTGTACTCGATAGGAGAGATGTACTCGATATCATGCATGGCCGTAGTCGTATTGGAAGGGGGGGGGGATAAACAGGGAACAATGGTAAATGAAGGCATTGGGGCGTGTGGTATATCCTAGTTTTGTTTTGGTTTAAAGTTGTTTGAATGTTCTGAGAGGCGGCGGGAAGGGGAAGAAAAACAGATCGCAAACAAAAACAATAGGGCCTCTTTGTTCATACGAGGGCCGCTTTGTTCATACGACTCGTAGTTTGCTTTTGTATAGAGTTGAGCGTTGTTTTGAGAGGCGAGGGGGGGGGGGGGGGGCTCTCCTACGGCGACTGCTCCCCCCCCCCCCGACATGCTCCGTCCCGGCATTGTAGGGATGCGAGGGTCTATAGCCATAAGACTACGGCCATGCATGAGATCGAGTACATCTCTCCTATAGAGTACACCCCTTCCCCCCCCCCCCCCCCCCCCGCGCTTCGACATAGAAAAAAGGATTAAAAAAAAACCACATGGTTCTGTGGTGAACGGTAAACAATTTTACACCTCGGGCAAATACCCAAATCCCGCACAATCTACTGTAGACATTTCACCGCAAATATATAGACAATTGCTGACCTGTATGGTCTAGTTCATGCTGCCGGGTGGGAACCGTATAATCTGCCTAACCTGCGTGATCTCCAGTAGGACACGTTTGCTGGGTCGGATCTGCACTGTAAGGCAGACCCTGCACAACGTCTCACAAAGACAAGACTAGGATCCGAGCGATCTGGATCGTGATTTCTCTGTGCGTTACAGATGCATACACGAGGAAGGTACAGCACACTACTGCCCGCTTTAACGCCACCAGCGCACGTGCTCAAGCCGGCGTGAACACAATACAAAACACATGGAACACCCACCCCCCCTCCCCACCCCCCTCGGTGTATATACACACACAAGGTTTCCCTTCGGGATTGTGGTTGAATTGAAACTGGAGAAGGGAGCTGGAGAAGGGAGCTACAACACAACAGGCGTTCGTTCCTCGGGCCAGCTAGTCGTACGCATGTGGCCACCGGGCAGGAACGAAGAAGATACAATAAAACTCTCGAGAGCTAACGAAAAAAAAAGGACGAGCCACGGGGCAAGTAGTCACCGACCAGCCCAAACGAGTTTAAAGTAACAGTACGAGTAGTTATAATATACCTGGTACCTGGTACCTGGTATCTAATACGGGGGACCATAGTAAATAGGACCAAATATTGTTGGTATGAATAGCGAAAATTTATAGGTTTTGTGTGTACCGTAGGTCCTATTTACTATGTTCCCCCGTAATAGTACGGGTTGCCGGAGGTTGGCGACGACGCTGCAAAAAAACGTCTCTCACTGCTTGAGCTACGTAGACAACCAGGGCCCCGTTTCATTTTATGCTCTTTCATTTTTGTCGGGCACCATGGCTGGCAGTCGAGTTAGATCACTTCTGTGCGGGGCGGACAGCTTTAACTCCGCACTAGGAGAATGATCGTACCACGTAATGTGTATGTACATGGTAAGGCACCCACGAGGCAGTTACACATACCCCATTATTACTGTCTCTGGACGTGGTCATACCAGAAAACAAATCAATTCATTCGAAGCTGTCATCTATTGCAAGTTCGCCTCACAAGAATTTCTCGGTAGGATGCAGCTCGTCCTGCATGCGACTCGCCGACCACCTAACGCCGCTTCGCGCTTGGTGCAAGCAATATCTGCCTGGTCGATGAAAACCCGACGTGCTCCGTCCCGGCATTGTAGGGATGCGAGGGTCTATAGCGATACGACTAATGCACGACATGAGCACACCTCTAAGAAGGGCATGAGAAAATTTAACAATGCAATATATGGACAAAACGTGGAGAGCCCCGGAACGTTGATGGTGTCTATTAGGAGTAGGAGCAGTGCTCCGTTTCCAAAAATATGCGAGGTCATTGATCAAAGGACGAAGGCCAACACAAACGAGTATCCCCCCCCCCCCTCCCATCGTATCACGTACCTGGTAGCGTGTATATGATAAGTCACCCACGAGGCAGTTACATAGTATACCCACTATTGCTGTCTCAGGGAGTGGCCAACACCAGAAAAAAAATATTTATTGACGCTGTAATCCATAAGTAAAAAAATCAGCTTCAAGCGCGGTTCTTAGTAGGATGCAGCTCACCCTCCATGCAACTCGCCCAACACCTCACGGCGCTTCGCGCTTGGTTGAAACAATGTCTGTCTGGTCGGTGAGAACCCGGGGTGCTCCGTCCCGGCATTGTAGGGATGCGAGGGTCTACGGTCATACGACTACGGCCATGCATGACAATGAATACACCCCCCCCCCCTCCCTTCTCGCGCCCCCGATCCCCGGGTCCCTCACCGGTTAAGAACGCCTCCTTCCAATGTCCAACTTCCGCCAAGTCCGGAGCTTCGGTTCGGAGCGGGATATCCTCTCGCTCGCACGCGGAGATGACCAGCTGGCGCATGCCCCCATCTAACACTCCCCCCGCAGGGGCTGTGCAAACCGACCCGTCCTCGTGTACTACAAAAAAGTTGGAAGTTAGCCCTGGCAGAGCGTTGGGAGAGGGGGGGAGGGGGGAGTACGTAAGATGCGTACCGTTGGACGCGTGGTGCGATAGGGGTAGGTACATATTAATAGCGTCTTTTTTTTGCCTTCTGAGATTCCTCACTTGAAGATCCCCATGCTATTAGTGAGTCAATAGTAAGTCGGCGAACCCCGATGAACAATCCCATGGCGTACGTGTTCACGAGAAATGTTGTGCAACTCAAATGGGGTAACGCATGCCTCAAGAGGCATAAGCCATACTGGTATTGAGTAGTTCCTCAGTTGAGAAGTGTAACGCAACATTGCCTCATAAGGAAAAAACAGTGCACCCACCATCCCAGCACGCGACGTAGCTGTCAGGCAAGCAGCTTGCGCTGTTGTGAAGCTAATCTCAGCTAAAAGAAGCTAAAAAAAGCACGCATTCGGAAACATGGTAGAAAACAACAGGCAAGCGCGCCGTTTTTTAGAAACCACAGCGGTGGCGTGCGTGTGTGTGACAGCGAGAGGAGGAAACAACAGACCACCAGGACGGGCGAGGTAGGCATCGATATGTCCAGGCGGGTGCTTCTCGCTCGCCGCTTCCATCTAACTCAGACGCGACTGGAACAAGCATCCTACTCTATTTCCAAGCTGTTCGTTTCCAAAAAAACGGGTGCAGCTGTAAAAGAGATATCGTACGCGACCGCCCCCCCCCCCCCCCCCCCCACTCCCCCGCCTCCAGCGTTCCAGCAGAAACCCCCATCTCAATGTTCAGGCTCCACCCTCACCTTCGAGAAGCTTCCGAGAAGACCCTTCCCCGGAACGTTCCGCCTCTGACAGTACCACCTCTTGCGCCCCAGCCTGAACAATCGACGGGCGGGGGGGCGACACCATCGACCCTTTTTTAGGGCAGTTTCGGGAACATGTTGTGTGTCAAGTGAGCTCACATTTCGGACAAAAAACCGAACCAACACCAGAATCGACACTAATACCAACGCCAAAAGTCCCACCATTACCGATATCATAGCCACGCACCAACACGGAGTAAACACCAACCAGCACCAACACCATAATCACCGACATCAACATCAACACCCAACACCCTCGCCACCGCCACCGCCACCCCCACCACCGAAACCACTACTGCCACAAACATCTATACTAACTCCACCATCGCCATCACTACCAATTCCACCACCACCTCCAACGTACCTTAAGGCCGTTGAGTTGCCACAGCAGGGGTGGGTGCGATCGTTCTTCATCGCTCGTGTTTTCTCTCGACAACAGATAAAGGTGCTAAAGTCGAGTTCTGTTTTTTTGGACGACTTGCGACCGGGTCTCTCCGAAAACACCTTAAGGTTGCTCGGTTTTGGCAATACATAGCCTTCCCGTTCTGGAAAAAGCGATCGTCGAAAGAACGATCGCAAAAAACTGCTATGCGAACGCCACGCTCTTTACAGTACTCCAGATCCCACCAGCTCCATGCCCAGAGGCCAGCCTTACCTGAGCCTTGAGGCTGTCAAGGTGTCGCCTGTCTCGCAGCCAACTGGAGTGCTTGGCCTCGGGAAGCGATCTCCCCACCCCCGCGATTAACACATCGAGCCCCGGCCCTAACACTGGCCCACTCGGTGCAGCCGCGGGTAAGGGCAAAGGCCAGGCGTGCGCCAAAATTGTCACTTTCTCGGAATCTACTGCCGTGTCCGTTTCTGCGGCCATTTCTGCTGCTGCTGCTAATGGTGATGTTGGTGGTGATGGTGTAGCTGGTGTTGTAGCTGTTGTAGTGGATGTTGTTGTTGCTGCTGCTGCTGCGGGTGCTGCTGCTGCTCCTTTTGGTGGTGGTGGTGGTGCTGCTGCTCCTTTTGGTGGTGGTGGTGCTGCTGCTGCTGCTCCTGCTGCTGCTGCTACTGCCACTACTGCAGCGTGTCGGTGTTCCTCTACCCCGCTGTCCTCCGTGCTTTCTTCCTCTCTGTCAGGCCGGCGGCGGGTGTACAGGATCGTCACCATGCACTCGGGGCAACCTCCGTCAGAGTTGGCGTTCGCTGGGCAGGATGGGTGTGGAGGGGAGGGCTTACGTCCAGCTGCGGGGTCACGGAATGGCCGGGAACAAACGAAGCAACCTTCCTCGGGCTTTTTGTGTTTTGTTTTCAACAGCAAATATACAAGGTTGTCTTCAGTACGCACAGGTAGGGTATGTGGTTTGGGTGTATAGGCTACGGCTACTCGACTGCCCGGGTATGTTATCTAGATCCAAGATTGGGTAACACTACGACGGACGGATGTGGAATTGAGGGGCGGTAATGCGGGTACAACATACCCGTTGACAGGTTCCACTCCGTTCTACCAGCTTAGAAACCCGGAAAAAAAATGGTAGAAGCCCGGGTACACAAGGGGGTGGTAGGTGCTTGGCGCTGGCAATAGTATCTCGACCCTAGCTACGTAATACTACGACAGAGGTGTCACATTTGGGAAAACGAAACGTTTATGAGCCACCCCGGTGTCCTTACCGGGCAGGCGGCATTTGGAAAGATGAGTATGTACCTTGTGCTCTACACTGTTGGGCATTGTTGTGTACGTACACGTACGGAATGCGTGTAGCATCAGTCTTACTCATATGTTCGTTCCGGTTGAGATCGGGGATATACCTTGAGGGGACATAGGAGCCTCAGAAAAATTAGGGTAGACCTCTATCGTAGAATACCTCCCGGGTAGGTTGTAACCGGGTGGGTTGTACCCGGGTAGGTTGTACCCGGGTAGGTTGTTCCCTGGTAGACGCTACCCCGGTAGGTTATACCCGAGTAAGGTCTACCCGGGTAGCATACCCAGGCACCCCAAAGTGCATACCCCGCCCGATAATCCTTCGCAAACGTACTGTTAATACGCACAATACAGTGCAGGACGCCCATCACTACGCACAGCTCGGACAGATCACGATCTCGATGCGCCTGGACTGCACTGTAAGAAGCTGCACCAACACGCCAGCAGCACGGCAAATTCATCGCAGACGACCCTTGATAACATCGCACCTGTCCTTTTTTTTTGGCCCGCTTTACATGTGTCTTTTATACAGTAAGTAGCACCTCAAGGGGTCCCTCTTGGAGGAAAACGGTATATAAGGGAATATATAAGGGAAAACGGTATACGAAGTATACACGGTATATAAGGAAAAACGGTGTACAACGTAAAACGGTATATAAGGGAAATAAATACACTTCGAAGAATAGGGAAAAACGGTTTACAAGGGGAAACGGTACACAAGCGGAAACGGTATGTAAGGAACCTTGAACTCCTGCGCACGATTTTTTCTCATTTCTGACTACAAAGGGACCGGTAACAACTCTTACAAGGGACGTTCGCTAAAAAGGTACCTCCGATCCCGAACGCACCATGGATAGTAGGGTCCCTTGAAATGGGCTCCCTACTGCACCACTGGTGGACGTAAATATAAGGAACGTTTGGTCATTAATATCAATATTAAGTGTGTCTCAATTTTCGTCCGGAGTGTTAGCACACAACACACCTCACCCAGAAAAAACGCCTCGGTTGCCTTGGCTATCGCGTCAGTGGTCCTCCGATCCAAGGACTGCCGGCCCTCGAGCCTGACGGCGGATCCTAGCCCGGTGGCGCAAGCAGACTCCCACAGCCTGGTCAGGTGAAAGCGTAGCATTGCCACAGACCGGTGGCCTACCGTCCTGAGACATGTGTATGGGCCTGCCAGGAGAAACAGGGAGGGAGGGAGGGAGGGAAGGAGGGAGGAAGGAGAAGGGAGGGGGCATTTGACGATGCCAGTAGCGACGAAATAAGCTGCCAGGGGTGCTGCTGGGTCTCCTCTATTACGGGGGGCCGTAGTAACCAGTTTTTGTTGGTAAAAATAGCGAAATATATAGGTTTTTGTCTGCACCGTAGGTCCTACCTGGTATTTAGTATAGTCCCCATAATAGTGCAGTCTTCGAAACAAGCTGCAAGAGGTTGTACGCTACATGCTCGTGCTGCTGGGTGCTCACACAGAACGCAAGACAGGACCGAACTCGTCATGGCGTGGGGTGCCAAAATGTCTTACCTGGAGGCTGGGCTAGGAGAAAGCCCTGGGGAGAGGCAGTCGGGCTTCCCGGGATGCATCGATGGGTCTCCTCCTCGCCATCGACGACCCAGACGCTCTCGACAGCGCTGCCCATTTGTGGCGTGACGAGGCTAACCCTTTTTCGTCTGCCGCCTGGGGTTTCAATAGGACAGCAACTGCATGTATGTATGGTGTGCAGGTGTGATGAAGGGATCGGGAGGAAGCGCGCGGGGCGGGGGGCGGGGACACATGAGGGGAGAAGGGTGCTTACAATGCTGTATGGTAGGCCCTGAATTTTGTTGGAATGAACTGATTCCGTCGAGGGTTGTATGTGTTGACCGCGCTTTTGAAAAAGCGGTGGACACTACAATACACGCAGTATGCGCAAGCTACGATATGAGCTACAGTTATCACGTGGCCACTGCAGTAGGCACACGAGGAGGGTTGGATGCCCATTTGTTGGCTTTTAAGGTCGAGAAAACGGCTGATCAATCAATGATTAATGGCGTTCGTTCTGAGCTTTGGATGACATTGGTATGGCTACCCTAACCCATTTTCTTTGACCCATCGATAACCCATAGCACGTGCTGAGGCTTCAACTCCTGAGAGAGAACTCGTATACACTACGGGTATCATAGATCATGGTATATATGATGGTATGATGGAGAGGTATGGAGATACTCGCGTTCCGTGCCTGTTGTACAGTGGGCGCCCGGAGTGAAGAAACAGACAGTATGTTGAGAAAAATAGGCTATAAGATCGGCACGAACAATACACTACGAAAATTGGGCTAAGAAACACAGCTCAACGGTGGGGCCAACTCTAAATCCTATACAAAAGAGTTACCGTAGATCAAGGTCGGAAAAAAATATGGCATTGAGTCTGGACACCAAATTGACCGGGCGCCCACTGAGGACCTTTGACTCTAACCCTACTAACCCTAACCCTGACCTTGGCCCCAAACCGCAGCCGAAACGGGCCAAAACTCGCCATAATCGCGGCTGCGCAGCGTTTGATTCGAACCAGGAAATTTCTCAGTTGCAGACGACGATTCCGAAGTGCAGACCACGTTACGCGTTTTTCAAGTCAAAAACATCCCTAAAGATCCCTTCTCCCAGATGGCTAAACCTACTCCGCCCACTGCTGTTTCGTATAGAAACATGGTCTAAACCAACGTATCGCAGTTTTAGGTTTTAGCTCCGTGAGATATAGGCCAAATCGCGTAAAAACGTGCCTCTGGCAGGGCGCCTCCAGCGCGGCCCTCCTGTGGCCCCTCCGGGGGGGGCAGGGTTCGGGTCCAGTGTACAGATATCTGACGCAGCGAGTACATATTCCTGTACTATTAAATAGCTGGATCTACGAGTACGTACCAGGCTCCAGCCGAGATACCAGTACTCGCACTATTACGGGGGACCATAGTTAATAGGACCAAATATTGTTCGTAAAAATGGTGAGATATCGTATAGGTTTTAATGTACGCCATAGGTCCTATTAACTATGCCCCCCCGTAATCATGTACGAGTGCTCGTGCGAGCTCTGTGGTCACATATCACTACGTACGGGACAGTGAGTACAAACATACCAGGTGCCTGGTATATGATACTCGTGCAGTAGCAGGTAGGTATCGAAGATGGCAGAAAAAAAACCTGCAGCAGAGTTTTTCTCGCAGAGTGTCCAACGCCGAGGGTTAGTTTAACCAGTCCCGGGCAACACCGCGATGAAGGTATGATAAAGGAGTCTCTCGTACTCGTACTATACTCGTAAGCAAGTTCGTACGTAGAGCGAAGCAGTGCTGCCGTTCGTGTACACAATGCAATTCAAATTAAATGACATCTCACCCGATACGAGTCCTGGAGACACCGCGTGTGCTCGTAGCTCTTGCGGGTGCGTTGCGCGGAGTTGGCTCGATCGGTGATACACTGTCGAAGCCTTGAGGAACACCGCACTGCTGGTGCCGCAGGAAGGCACCCGCAACGAAGCACAGAGCCCCTCGAGGAGACATCTTGAGCCCCCTGTTGTGGGCTGTCATCATGATCTTCTCTTGGGCTGCGAGGGGTTTCCACTTTTCTCAAAGTGCATTCTGGTTCGTAACTGTCAAAATATTGGCTCTCAAAAGGGAAGAGGCAGAGGCGGCCTGCCGCACGCGGAGCAGAGAGAAGGGGAGACTGGTCTGGTCGGAACCATCGCCGACGACCCACAATGGCGCGGAGAATGGGCAGTCCGTTGGGTGCACAAGGTACGGAAACAAGGTTGTTTTTTAAGCGCGTTGGATGACGGTTTGGGCGTTGGATCGTGCCCAGTTGCTGGGATTCCCGCCCCCCCCTTGAGCCGTTCCTTCTCGTGAATCACTCCACACCCCTGGGTGCAACAGTAGTACGGCCGCGGGGGGGCACTCAATACACGTTTGTGATCTGCAGTCCGAAGGGCAGCAGTGCACAACGAGCGTCGTGAGTCTGAAATGCCCCCCACCACCCCGCCAAGCCCTGCTGTTCACAGGCGATTGCCATTGCCACCCGCTCATGAAAAGTGACGATATTTGGCCCTGGTTGTTTTCTCGGGGATACCCTAGTACCATGAAGAGGCCGGATCATTCTTGGACACCCCAAGCTGCAGGATGGATACAGGACGCAACAGCTCGAGAAAACTTCCATGGAAGCCTAGGGTGGTCGCGGCTGGGCCCACCAGAAGTTGTCTGTTGGTTTTGCTGGTCGATCGAGCGCCCTCGCCGTGGGAGCCGCCAGGCATCCGAAGGGCGCAAGAAAGGCAAAAACGCAACAGCAAAAGGAAAACATCGCCGGGGGTTCGGGGTTCAGGTTGTCCGTTTCAACTCCTGCTACATACAGTACTATTAATACGATAATTATATCGCGATTGGCAACCAACCTGCTGCACGCTGCACAGCATTCAGGAGCGCACACAGCAGCAGTATAGCAGCTTGCGCGTACCACGTGACATGTAGTTAGCGAGGCACAGAAATCGGGCACAAAAATCGCCATACGAGTCACATTGGGTGACTTCGTGCGGCCATCTACTTTGTTAACAGTCTATGATCAGCTACTTTTAGCGTGGTGGCGTGGTGGCTGCGTCGGGGAATTGCATGACGCCTGACGCCTCAAACCGACCCGAGCGTTTCATTTATGCGTACCATACCACCATACCAGGTACTATTAATACTTGCTTACGTAGTGTATCGTATCATACCATATCCAAACGTACTGGTACGTCCGTATAATAATACATGTACATGGTTTTATTCTGTTTTTTTGCCCATCTAGAATCTTCGACCCTCACTCGCACCTTTCTCCGGCTCCTTAAGTTACTTGCGTCACTCAGACCCGGGGTCAAACAGCAGCCCCCCCCCCCCCCCCCCCCCCCGCCCTCCCCCCCGATGGTCTCTCTGTAGTGCCGGTATGTATGCGCCAGCCAACAATACCGGCACTATCGTACGTATAGCGGCAGCCGGCACTATACTCAGTACACTGCCACACTGGTTGATCCCATCTGTGCCGAGCGATTCCACCGGCACGAAGAAAGTGGGCAGCCGGCGTCACTCATACCGGCGCTATAGGTGGACCACTACGGTACTCACACCCGTCCAAGGGTCTAATGAAATAACATTGACAAACAAGTACATACCGGTTTACCAGGTGCCATGCACAGCAGACGTACCAGGTAAGGCTGGGCAATTGCCGAACAAGCACGGCCGTCTTGGTGCAAACCGACACGAGCGAGTTTTTCGGCGGGGTTGCTCCCCATCCTATCCATGTTTCCTCCGCCTTGCCTTTCTCAACCCCCCTCCCTTTCTCATACGAGTATAACTCAGAACCGGGGCCGCACACATGTAAGTAAAAAAAAATCGATGCGAGTCGTCGAGGGAAGGAAGGGCCGAAGTCTTCTCGCGACAAGAAATAAATGTCTTTCAAGGCAAAAGTCGTTGTGGGGAGGAAGGAGGGAGAAGAGACTCTGCTTTGTGACCCAATGGTTGATCTAAGTTACGACAAGAAAAACACGAGAAAAGGGAGACGAAGAGTAAATGGGACGGAAAAGGAAGAAGAAGAAGCAGAAGAAGAAGAAGAAGAAGAAGAAGAAGAAGAAGAAAAAGAAGAAGAAGAAGAAAATAGCAGGCATTTCTCCACCCTCCCGTCACGGCCGTGCGTGCCTTTTAATTTGATCGCGAGCAGATTACGTACGGCATTTTTGTCCCTCGTCGACTCTGGTCGAATTGCGGGCAGTCCATCCGACAGAGCGGCCGGAATCTACTACATACCTGGTGTGCGCGATAAGAATGAAGACATGCTTACACCGGCAGGGAGAACGAACGACATTTGTGACCATGGCTTGTCCAAAAATCGCTGAGGGTGGAAGCTCCTACGACTTAAGCTGGAAAGTAACAGTGATAATCCGAAAAAGAAAAAGAAAAAAAAAATGGTGTGTAAACTTATACGGAGATGTGCTGGTTTTTTATCCAACGTGTGGGTTCTGATTAATTCTATGATACTAAAAGGGTTTATTCACGTGGGCGAAGTAGTCCGAGAGGGAGCTTCCTGTGAACAAAAATCACATGGAGTTTGGGGCTCGAAGTGCCTAATCTAGACAACAAGAATCTCCCGGACACTCCCCTCGCCACGCACTGCCCATAACCCTCAAGGCCTTTGAACCAACAAAGTTATCTTCGGTCACCCCCCCCCACCACCACCACCACCACCATCACCACCCTCGCCTTCACCCACACCTCCGCCCCCACCCCCCCACCCCCACCCTCCCCCGCCGCCCCCATCCCCCCTCTTGCGCTATGATTCTCACCTCGTTGCAGTCCGAGATGCCTTCATGCTGGCTCGACTTCTCGACAACGAAAGGGAGGCCGTCGAAGCCCTGCGGCAGATGTCCGCCCGAGAATACCACGAAGCGATCGCGACGCATCCTGATAGACCGCCACTGAGCCAAGCCACCAAGGACCTGCTCTGCGTCGCCGGATGCGGACTAGACGAGGTCTGCGCTCAACTCTGTCCGTCCTCCTCGCTTTTTTGTGGCTCGATATTTTGTATGGCACGGCCGTATTTGAAGCACGACCTTTCTTGTGGCACGACCTTTTTTTGTGGCATGACCTTTTTTTTGGCATGACTTTTTTTTGCGGTATTACGCACCTTTTCTGTGGCACGGCCGTTTTTTGTGGCACTGCGTATCGTTTTTGTGTCATGAGCTTTTTTTTGTTTTTAGTATTAAACATCATACGTTAGTCAGCCATCTCAACTTACTTGTGCAGCGCGTATTTGCATGTCAATTTAATACTATGCTGTATGATAGACCGTATCTCTCATTAGATACAGGTACGTAAAGAGGGTACATTCAGTACCTCATTTTCCACTTTTCCACGGACTTTTTATAATGAGGAGATTTTAGATCTCAGCCAACCAGCGATTTTAGGGAAAATGTACGCACAAGCTGGTAAACACTCTTGGCTAAGGCATGTCACGAAGGAAACTGCAATCATTACAATCGAAAAACAAAAAGGGGTTCCATTGATAAGGCATGCATTATAAGGAGCATGCCTTATAAGGCATGGCTTATAGCTAGTTCCTCAGTGCCCTTAAGGAGACTATTTACAATCAGAACATCTTGAGCCCAAAAGCGCCCCTCTCCCCCATAAAATCTATGATGGCGCTTGTCGTCCGACAATATGCAGTATCATGAGCTTCAACGTTGGTCACTCAGAAGCATTCCCCGAAAAAAGAAGAAAGCCAAGGGAAACCAAGACAAAAAGTAAAGCTACTGGCCTGCAGTAGACTATTGGACTACAATAGCCCATTGGACTACGGTAGCTTCACCGCTGCCCACTCATAAACATTCCCCGAAAAAAGGAAACCCAGGGGTTGTTATGCTTCGAAGTGCATATTTTGGCGAATGTCAAAAATAGGTACACCTACGGATGCCCTTTGAGCCGTTTGAAGGCATACTACATTTTGCACTCGGGAAAAAGGGCTTCCTGGCCCTCTCTCTGAAACGACCATCCGCCGATCGTACCTAGTGTTGGCTGAAAGGTTCCAGTTACTGTTCCCTGTGTCTACTCAAGTAGGGTTTCACCTATTTTTTGTTCCAATTGTACCTATAGGTGTTGCTCAATTGAACCCTTTTCTGGCGAAACTGAAATACGGCTACACGGCCGTTGGGACCAGGTGACCAGAAGCTCAACAAAAGCCCACAATCATAGTGCGAACTCACCCTCCGCGGGTTTGCGGGGGGAATGCATATTGTTACAGAGTACCACTCACTCAGGAAGGCGAAATAACTCAGTAAGTAGCTAGGCTATTCGATTTCGTCCTTGGGAAAAAGTGCCGTTTGTAGGCACGGGTTGGGCCATCAAGAGGTACAATTGACGCCAAAAATTATTGAAGCCCACTCTGAATAGACACAGAGAGGTGTACCTGGAACATTCCAGCCAAGAAAGGGTACGATCGGGCGCTGGGCAATCAGAGGGAGGATCAGAAAGCCTCTTCCCGTGTGCAATGTTTCGTGTACCTATAAATGGCTGAAATTGTTTTGATGTACCTATTTTTGGCTTATGGCCTATATGCAAGAGTGTACGCACAAAGCGCCAAACTTCGCCTTAAAAGCGGTTCTTACCAGGATGAAGCTCACCCTTGATGCGACTCGCCCAACACCTCACGGCGCTTCGTGCTCGATGCAAGCAATGCCTGTCTGGTCGGTAAAAACCCGATGTACTCCGTCTCGGCATTGTAGGAAAGAAAGGGTCTATGGTCATACGACTACGACCACGCGCGGCATAAGTGCACCCCCCCCCTATCATTGTATGTCCCCGCACCTCTGTCTGTATAGCACCCCCTTTTTATCGGCACGCCCTGCTTTCCTGTTGACGTTTCGTTAGCCACCGTCTTTGCTAGAAACCCGATTCGGAAACCTAGCCACATCATTTGACGCCTCCTTCCTCCTCTCGTCAATAGCAGTGCCAAGTGTCAGTATCGCTGCTGTCGCGCGCGCGCCCACTGAACAAGTCAAAAAGAAACAAACAAAACTGCTATAATTCTAGGCCTAGTCGAACCGATACCTAGTCACCCGAACTATCTATTCGTTTCTGCATGCGTCGACAGCCCCCCCCCCCCCCCCTACATGATATATCTAGTGTATATATAGGTTGGGTTGGAGTCGGCTGGGGACGACGCTGTGAAGCGCGCCTCTCACTACGTAAGCTGGACAGCCAGGGTACCGTTGCTATTGGTTTTTGGTGGTCACCACGGCTGGCGGTCGAGTTAGATCATTTTTGCGCGGGGAGACTCTTCACTCCGCACAAGGGGGATGAACGTATCACGTAGTGTGTGTATGGTAAGGCACCCACGAGGCCGTTGCGTAGTAACCTCATTGCTGTCTCTGGGAGTGGCCACACCAGAAATTAAATCAAATTAATTGACGCTGTCGTCCATATGCACAAAATTCGTCCTCAAAAGCGGTTCTCAGTAGGATGCGGCTCACCCTTCACGTGACTCGTCCAATACCTCACGGGGCTTCGCGCTTGGTGCAAGCAATGTCTGCCTGGTCGGTGAAAACCCGACGTGCTCCGTCCCGGCATTGTAGGGATACGAAGATATATGGCCATACGATTACAGTCGTGCATGATAATGAGTACACCCCCCCCCCCTCCCCTTGGCTAACCCTATTTTATATAGGTTGGGTTGGCGTCGGTTGGCAACGACACTGTAAAACATGCCGCTCACTACGTGAGCTAGAAAACCAGGGTACCTTTTTTTTTGTTTTTGTTTTCGGCGGTCACCCACAGCTGGTTGTCGAGTTACATCACTTGTGCGAGGTAAATAACCTTTACTCCGCACAAGTGGGAAATATCGCATCACGTAGTGTTCAAGGTAAGGCACCCAAGAGGCAGTTACATAGTACTCCCATTGCTGTCTCTGGAAATGCCTACACCGGAAATTAAATCAAGTCATTGAAGCTGTCGTCCATATGCAAGTCCGCCTCACAAGCGGTTCTTAGTAGGATGCAGCTCACCCTTCATGCGACTCGCCAGACACCTCACGGCGCTTCGCGCTTGGTGCAAGCAATGTCTGCCTGGTCGGTGAAAACCCGACATGCTCCGTCCCGGCATTGTAGGGATGCGAGGGTCTATGGTCATACGACTACGACCATGCATGAGATCGAGTACATCTTTCCTATCGAGTACACCCCCCCCCCCCTCCCCTTGTCGCCGCTCTTGGCGTCCTCAGCTGCGTGGCGCAGCCGGTTTCTCTGCGCCTCGTCCCTGTGTCACCTCGCCATAAAACAGTCCGCCGCTTCAACGAACCCTCGGTACCACTTCTCACTCTCTTAGCCGCCCTCGGCCATATCACTTCCTCTACTCCGAACAGCAACGGGGGGCTTTCCGTGGGCCTCTCGGTGGCTTGAAAAACCCTGAGGCCATCTGCTAGACATTGGGCCTAGTTATTTGCTGGTCGACCTAGCCCTGGGTTCTCCCTACGAGCCATCGTCCCAAACATCACCCGACGGGTCAGCCGCGCATTAGTCGTCCGCTGTACGCCCCTCGCAAAGAGGAGACGTCCTTTGCGGATGGTCGTTTCAACCCTCTCGCATTGGGCCTTTTTGAGGGCCTTGGCGTACGACATGAGGTGGTCGGTGCGTTGTCGGCGCTGGGAGCCAATAATCCGTAGGAGACGTCCGTGGTGTGTCGTTTGGAGCTCAGCGAATTGCTCCTGGCCGAGGGTCCACGTCACGCACCCGTACAGCAGGGTCTGCATCACCTCGGCGTTTAGCGTGCGCATTTTTAGAGTGAACGAGGCATCTTCCGTATCATACAGGTTCCGTTTGAACCGATGGTAGCATACTCATGCGAGTCGAATCCGTCGTTTGATCCCTGGCATAATGTTGGCGCTTGCGACGACAAGACCGCCTAGGTACAAAAACTGCATAATCTGTTCATATGTCTGTCCCGCAGCTTCGATGACGAGCGGTGAGGCCTCGGGCGCCTGATTCGGTGTCCGCAGCCGCATGGTCTCCGTTTCTTTTCGGTGAGGCCTGCTGCTTCGAAAACGGTCAAAATGACGGTCATCATCTTCGCACGGCCTTTCGCCGAAATAGACGCAATGCCTGTATCGTCCGTGTACAACAAACCCTGTACTACCCTCCGTACGCCCTCCGTACGCATGTTAGCGGGTCAACTTCACCCCGTCCTCCCCGAGGTCCCTTATTGAGGTGAGCCAAGTCCCTCAAAAAGTCTGGGTCTTCACTGAAGCGTACCAGCACGGCATGTATCACAGCAGCGAGGAAGACATTGCACAGAAGCGGTGACACGCAATATTAATATTCCTGCATTTGCCGTCCGACAATGTGTGTAGCATGGGCTTCAACCTTGATCCCTAAGAAACATTCACCGGAAGAAGAACACCTAGGGAAACCAAAACGAGAAGGCAACTTATCTCGGTTCTTGATTCTACAAGATCAGTTTCTTTTATCGCCCGTGTACCACCTTGCTCTACCTTCCTTTGGCCGTGATGATGGTGATGATGATGATGATGATGATGATGATGATGATGATGATGTTCTCGCATTCGCTTGTTTCCATTAAAATTTACGCCATGGTCACAAACTATGACTGAAAACATGAAAAAGTCAACCACTCAGAAAACTGCGAGCACAAAATGTCTGTATCGTACGTGTAAATCCCGGGGTAGTCGTGGAGGCGGCGGGCCCATTCCCGGGGTTTCGTGCCGAAACCACCCTCAAGAAAGGATAAATGGTCAGAACGGGCACTACGAGAGAGGGAGCATTCGTTTGCCTTACAAGGCAAACGCTTTTGACCGACGGGGTTCTTGCACTGCGGAATTGCCCAAAAGGGCAATACGATGGAAATAAAGCTGTAAGGCATGCCCTACCGTTGATTCAATTTCTGTTTCACAATATAGTCCTCCTAACATTTCCTATTAATAGGGCACGCCGTGGTTGAGCGTCCGTTTTTCCTCTAAATCATTTTTTGGGGGGAGGTATACCAGGAATAGTATATACATTCAAGTGAGGAGCCTCAGAAAATTATCAGAATATTCTCAGAAAAATCTCAGCAAATTCAGGTGTCACCCCTACCGTAGCACACGTCACGCAGCGTTAGAGCAGCGTTACAGTAGGGAAATGGGAACGGCGCGTTTGGGTTAAGGCATGTGCATTACGTCGATACGTCGAATCCGTCGCTGTTCTACAGCCGAAAACGCGTTCGTTTTTCGGGAGTACGCAAACAAAGGCTAGGTTTCAGGTATATCTGCTCGAGGTGAGATAGCCTTTATCGTGATCGTTCGCATCACTACATCAGGGGTTGCATCTTGCTGGGCTGTGCGCGGGTCATGACCCGGGTCGGGTTACCAGGTCTTCAACATCTCACGGGTCGGTTTGGGTCGGGTCGGATCGGATCGGGTCGGGTCGGGTCAGGAGGTGTTCAAAATCTAACGCGTCGGGTCGGGGTCCTATTGGGTGACCCCACCCAACCCGAGCCGCGAGTGTTTCCCGACCCGTGACCAGCCCTGGTATTTTTGAGCCCAAAAAATGCCGCTGACGGGGGCTCCTCTACTAAGGAGCAACTCAAAGCCTTCTGTGTGTATGTAAACCCCAGTGACACCCGCCTACTGTAGCAGTTCCTGGATCCCCTCATTGGAGGAGCTCTTATATCCCGCCAGAAAACTGCAGTATATATATATATATATATATATTATTTTATTTTTCCTTCTTCCCATATGTTATCATTGTCCGTCTTCGCTCTCTCCCTCCCATGGTCATGACTCAGATCCGGGGTCACATACCTATGTAGCAGGCTCTCCTTCTCCCCCCCTGCCCGCTGCGGTTCGTGCCTTCATTTTTATCGCGAGAAGACTGCAGCCACTTCTTTGCAATCCCTCATCGACTCGCGTCGAACGTGTATATAACAGGTATACATACACACATAGACAGGCTTACAGTAGGTAAAACACAAACGGTGTTCCGACGCTATTGAGGTTGTCCCCAGTTGGTCCTAATTCAGAGGAGGAAATTGGCATTAAAAATGTTGACGGGTTCCAGCGACGGCTCCTGCGTGGTTGGGAGATGATACGATGGTTGGTGCCCGACTTACAATGGTTGATGCAAGTTGTACGGTACGGGCGCAGCATGATCCTACCCGCTCTCCTGGGCCCTCACGCTGCTTGTAGGCGGTTCATAATTGTGATGGTGCTACCACCCTCCTACAAAGGGTGCGGGTAAGTTGGTGCTCGCTGGTATATCGTTCATCTCATTGTTAGTTCTTTCCATTGCTGTCGCTCTCACTCCATTCAGGGTACAACAGCTATGGTACAGAGATAAGGAGATACCAGATGCAGTATATAGGAAGCGGTGCTAGAAGGATGAAACTCATTAGACCACCAGTATTGAGGTCCCCTATCCCTCCCTGTGCATCGCCTGTCGGCAGAAGTGTAGCATCGCTCCTTTTGAACAACCATCATGCGGCTATACGTTCCCTTATATATGGCTCCGTATCACGTATGCCCGCCATGACATGACGCTAGAGTTACCATCGGTTTGGTCTCTACCAAAGGGGTAGGGTTAGGCTTAGGGTTAGGGTGAGTCGTAAACGTTTCGGCCAAAACATCTCACCCCTGTTGTGGCACGAGTCGGTTTACAATAATTACCGTACGCCAACTGCCGTGAGATACATGGCTCATGCATGAGACGGTGTGTCTATATGTCGGGTTTAGCTTATCTGTCCGTGATGGAGGTGACGTTGACCGTGACTCCTCTAGAACTGCACTCCCGCTGTGAGGACAGATTGCTCGGAGTTAGACCGAGACATGCGTAAATGTACGGTACAGTCGTAGAAAAGGGGAAAACTAGGCATGCTGCCGCGCGGCCGGTCCTGCCGTGAACGACGTTCAATCAGCTTGCGTTGCGCCCCTCTCTCCGTGCGCCGAACCGGTTTGTGTCGCCCTCGATGTTGGCTGTCTGCCGGTTCAGCCATTTGCTATGTCCTCAACCCAGCTGAAGCTTCTGGGAAATAACTTTTCTGCCCACAATCTACGATATTTCGTCTAAAGAACCACTTACTTAGATCTCACTCTCTGAGCGTGCTCGGTTGGTACATCCCTGGCCTCTCGGAGCTCCCACTTCGAAACCGCCTCCCTTCACTGCTTGCCGGACCTTTCATGCGGGTCTTTGTTTTCTCCCTTTTTCTTGGCACTCTCGGTGCTTTCTTCCATCTTTCTTCTTTCGTTTCGTGTGCGTGTGCGGACTCCGAGTACGGCACCGCAGGTGAGCCCGGCGCCGTCGTGGGTGTCAGCGGGTGCTGGCGGGGAGAGGGGGGGTTGCATGGGGCGCGGTCACCGCTTTCGTGCCTAGGCGTCGCGTTTGCCTCGAGACACAAGGGATGCATGAATGGGATCTGTCTGGCCTCCATTTGTGATTTTTTGATAGGGTACGTACGAGTTATAAGGGTCGTTCGGCATTGCAAGATAATATTCAAGCGGCGCATTTTTTTTGCGACCGGGCTGAAAATCACAGAGGGAGGTACCCAGTCTGGATAACAGCATTGTCGAGCGGGCGAACGACGGCCACAGTGAGCACCGGGCTTATCGCGAGGGAGGCGATGGGGCTCACTGCGGCAGAGGGTAAGGATCACTTTACTCGGACCGAATCGGTGGCGAGGTGGTCGCGAGAGGGGCGGGGGCCGTACGAGGCTGAGAGAAAAGCTCTGCTGTACGTTTTTTTTTTTTACCTGTGCAAGGTGTTCCAATCAGACAGAAAATTATTTCATGAGGGGACGGGGATTTATTTTTCTTCCCAATTTTTTCGGTTTCATTTTCATTGTTTTTGCGGTGCTACTGTGCCGTGCTGTGCTTTCTCTTTCGTACAGCAGCAGTACATACAGCAAGCATATCAAAAGAGGAAATGGATTACCCTACCTCAGGTATGTACGTACGTACGGCATGTGAGCTAGCGTAGAGGGCGACGTACGTCCGGCAACCGTCCGCGATGCGAAGCGTATGTGGCGTCCGAGCTGTTTTCTCCTGAAGCATGGCGGCAGGACTCATGGCATTATCAAGTCGCCAGTTTGCAACTACGATCGATCATGAAAAAAGTACTCCTGTATATTCAATCATGGACCTCTGTCCGCTTGGCGTAGTAATTTGATGTATGTTTTCTTCCTGAGCGAGCGTTGCGGGCGGCGTAGGCCGCCCTCGGAGCGAAGCGCATTGTACGCCTTACGTTTATCTCGTTCTTCTACAGCATGACCCGCGGACTTGCAGATGATGCCCCTGGTATGCCCGATACCAAGCGCGCCCGACAAACGTAGGGCGCCTGTCCTTTCTACTGCTAAAATAAATAAAATGAGCAATCCAAACAGGATTATTTCTACCGCGCTAAGATAACTTCTAAAACAGCACAGACAGGATCATTTCTACTGCGCTAAGATAACTTCCGAAAACACACAAACAGGAGCCGCTGTGGCAGCCCAGCCCGGCCGTGCTTGTCACAGTTGTTGAGCGGCGACAAGTTGTCGACCCCCCCCCCCCCCGCCCCCGCCCCCGCCCCCGCCCGCCCCAAAGGAATTACTCGACCAACAGTTTATTTGTTTTCCCCACACCATTTACAGTGGTATTTTCGCCACTTCTTTTCTGTCCTCTTCTTAGTCGCAACTCAGATCCGGTGTCACATAGCAAGCTCTCCTTCTTCCCCCTTCCCACCACGGTTCGTGCCTTGCCTTATTTTCATCGCGAGAAGAATTCGCTCGTCAACTCGCGTCGAAGTGCGTGTAAAAAATAAAAACAGTTGAACGTACAGCCGACCTTCAAGTAAACCCTGACCGACTGGTGCTCACACGACAAGATGCCGAAGTTTTGCGGACAGGGAACATTCGGCCAAAAGTCTAGGAAATAAAAAGGTTTACTGTATGCACAGCCGACCTTCAAGTGGACGGTAGCAGCGAATGGAACCCTCCCCTCGGAAAGGAAGAATGGGGAAAGGAAATGGTTGCATGCACAGCCGCCCTTGGCGTAGACGCTGGCAGACTGCTGTTCATGACGCCGTGCAGAGCTGGTGGGAGGGAGGGGGGAGCAGACTCTCCCCGTTATCAAACGGAGAATCTCGTTAGAGTTTGCACCCTCGCGTTGCTCACCCCTGCTGTCGAACTTTACCGCGGGGGGGCACTGTTTCTGCCAGACAAGCGTGGTATTGCAGTGTATTCTTGCCTTTTCGCGGTTCGTTGACCGCTTCGGCTTGTAACCACGAGCGCTGGGGACCGCACTATGCAAATGTTTTGGTTAGTAGATAAACGCCACCAGGCACACGAACATACCCCCCTGATTTTCGTGGAGCGTTGACCATCAAACCGACTGCGGTTGGTTGTCTCCTCTACTCCCTTGACTTCGACTGCCGAAAACCTAACCTTCCGCTATCCCCGCCGGGAAACAAACCCTCACCCAGTGGACCTTGCGCCAATAAAACCGCGCCATGCCGCACACCAACGACTGCATTCATTTCCTACCCCTCTCCCCCCCCCCCCCCCTCACCCTCCCCGAAATCCGCAACCATAACCGAGAAGACTCCACAGTTCGAGGACGACGAAGAAACTGTCTCCGAGTACGGCTCGGAAAGGACTCATGATGAAGAGAGCGAGCTGGAATCCATGGGTTACTCCGCCCAAGGTGCCGGCAATGGCCGCGCTGACCCGTACGCCGCGGGCCGCGCCAGCAGCGGGGGCGGTGGCGACGACTGCGGCGACAATGTGGGCAACGATCACCGTGGGAACACCGGTGGCGGTTACTCGGACCACGGTGGGGACTACGCGGTTCAAGGCACCGGCAAAGACCGCACTAGTCTGTGCGTCGATGGTCGCGCCCACGGCGGCTGCCGCTACGGCGACGGCAGCGGCGACAATATCGAAACCGACAGTTTCGGAAACGACAGCGTCGGAAACGACGGTTTCGCAAACGACAGCTTTGGAACTGACAACGTCGGAAATATAATCTTTGGGAACGACCGTTGCGGTAATGACGGTGAAGAATGTACGGACGGCGAGGTTGAGATTGTACCCCCCCCACCGCCCCACCTACGGCGTTCAGGACCGAAGGACATGGCGTTTGCGAGGTCAACGCGGAACCGGCAGAACAGTGGAAACGGGCACCGAAGGTCTAAGGGCGGCCGTGCAAATAAAAGCGCCGCCCCTGGGAGTGAAGGGAGCCGTGGCGGCAACCGCAGCGGCAATGGTGGCGGCGGTGACGGCGGGGGTAGCGGTACCGGGAATGTTTACCGCGAGCCTATTAGGGGAAGGTGAGTGAACCTTCGTGCCCGAGGCACCGCGATTCGAGGAGGGGCGAGGTTGACGCTATTATCGACACACACGTACAGAAGGGTAGGATAGCGTATACCTAGTATATTTTCGTCGGCCGCTGGCTAGGGTAGCGGCAGGTGGGAGCAGTATTGTTTTCTCGTTTTGGCCAGTGTTAGCTTCCGACGAAGGATAACCTGTCGTCTGGAGGCATCCCTTCACTCCCGCGTTTGAAAATTTAGCGGCGGTTTCTGCGGTAATGGAGCGTTGACTTTGGCAAAACGTGGCGTGAAAACTGCTGCGCTTCGGAGTCAAGCGCAACGGCCACCGCGTGTACACCAAGCGCGGGACAACTTGCGAAGGACATTTTTACGGTCCGAGTGAAATGTACTGCCTGCTCCACCCTCGACTCAAAAGCCACTGCACAGTTTCGAGAGACGAAATAAAACACACAGCACGTGCTGGCGCGGGAGAGGACCCACCGCACGCACTTTACGCTTCGACAACCGCCGCCCCCGTCTAAGCACAACAGTCAGTAAAGCAAAACGGTCCGAGGTATTTGATAGCAGTCCCGCTCGCGCTCTCTTCCTCTTCCCTTCCTCTGCCTGTCCAGGACCCCTGCCTCCAGACCCAGCAGGTGTCGGTCCGCCACCTCGGTCGCAGCTCGCACGCCTCTCGCTTCTACATCGACGGTAGAAACTCCGGCTGCCGCTACGCCTGATGCTGCTGCCGCTCCCGCTACCGCTGCTGCTGCTGCCGCTGGAACGGGCATGGCGGTGTCCCGCCGGGCTAAAGCAGCGATGCCATCGATGGGGGCGGGGGCAGCGGCGGCTCCAACGCCTTCAGCAGCCGGACTCGCTGCAGGAGGGGCGGCGGCGACACCAAAAGCAACCAATAACCTGCCCTGCGCGAACGCGGTATTTATCGACGACGCTGAGTGGCGTTTCAGGTTCATGGGAGGCGTTCCGCATCCGCCTTTACGCCGCGCAGCGGAGAAGGCCATGGATAAAATTGCGGAGATTTCCGTGGCGGCAGCGACCGGTCCGGCGAGCCCGCGGAGACAATCATCTCGAAGAAGCGGTGGGGGTAGGTCTGGCGCCGCCTCTAGGGATGCGACGAGCGTTTACGGCTTCGCGTCCTCCGCGAGGGTAGATAGTCAACGCAGACACAGCATTAGTGGAGGCGGTTGCTGCGGCGGTGGGGGGGGCGGCGGCGGTAGTGTGGATCCCACGGGGGCTATTGTGCCGCAGAAAAGACCCGGTTCCCCTATGCAAGGTGAGTGATTGATCCGGCATGGTGAGGGTCGAGCAGATGACGTACGACAGTACGTCATTTCCAGCGCGATTTAGGAATAATTCCGTCCTATTTCTTGTTTATTTTTTTACGGAGGAAGAAGGAGGTAGGTTTCGGCCGGAACAGGAGTAGCTGACCCGTGGCATCCAATCTCTTTTCACCAAAGTCAGAACGCCTCTTCGAACAAAATGAAAAAATGACCATTCTAAAACCGTTGGGAGCGAATTTATTTATTTTTTGTCGTACGAACTTCACCGTCAACCTCCGGAGTGAACTTTAAAGTAGATATTGACCGAGCCGCAGCAAATATGCTGCCGGATTGTTTCAGACGAAGCATGAGCGCTTACCGCGGATGGTCCCGGTGCCCTTATGGGCCCTCATGGGTTGGGCGACAGCATGTCTCTTTGAGCTTGTGTATGTTGAGTCTGAAGCACAACCTCGCAGCCTTGCGGTGTCTTGGAATGCCAACACAAGCCACACCTTCGACAGGCAATCGATCTCGACATCACTACCTAGCTATGTCGGGGCAGATTGATCTGTATGATCTGTATGATCTGTTTGGTCTAGCTCGTGGCACCGGGTGCGAACCACATACCGTCCTTGATTTTGCACGTGTTAGCTGGGTTGCGTGTGTACTATACATACTTGCACAATATGCCACGACGGCAGGTTAGGATCTCCTAGATGTTTTTTTTCCGGGGGGGCATGGTAATCACAGAACCAAAGATGGTGGGTCAACGTAGGGGGATAATCGGTATTTGGAGCCCATCGCAGGTTCTGATTGCTACCTAGTATGTGGTACTATGCCCCCCGCGCGATAGCTCAATAGTCTGCCCGGCGAGTGAAAACACTCCGACATCTATTACGGGGGACCATAGTTAATAGGACCAAATATTGTTAGTAAAAAGGGCTAGATGTATAGGTTTTTATGTCTACCATAGGTCCTATTAACTATGGTCCCCCGTAATAGTGCAGAACGACGGTAGGGCCAAGAAGCTCTACCCTACCACCGCTCGCCACCCCTCCCGAAGCTACAAGGACGCTCTACACCGATAACACGTCGCCATCTTTTCTCAAAAACGCCTTCCATCTTGTGGTACCACCGAGCAGAGCGCCAAAAAACGTCCGTATCACAAACCTACGTACTTAACGCCCCCTCGGTTTTGCTCGGCTGCACAGGGCACCGGCTCGAAACGCCAGTTTTCTTTACTTTCGTAGCCCCCCCCCCCCCTCCTTGCGAAAGTCTACATGATAATGGAAATCCGGGCGGCGGGGCTGAAAACGGCCGTGTCGTTCCCGGCAATGGGCCCACGCTACGATAGAGGCGGCATGTTTTCGTGTATGTTTGTCTCGTTTTCGTGACTGAAGGGGCGATTCGACTGAGGTACTCACTTGGGCCTATTGTCGTTGGAATCTCACCCAACCATGTGCGTTCTAGGATCGTATCTTCGTTGGATACCATGGTTGATGGCATTGGATTATCGGTTCAAGCACACACGGGCCTTTTGGGGTGAAATATATACTGTAGCTTCGTCAGTGAGAAGCCTCGTAATGTATTCCGTAGGGGACTACCACTATGACGGGAAACCACCACTTATTCGACAAAACGGTTTTGCTGGCTGTCCTGCCGGCCCTCGACTCGCTGTGGCCAACCCTCTATCTTGGTCGGTGTGATATCAGGGTGTTTGGTGAGCCCTGTCGACGGCTAACTCTATACACAGGTTCACTTCGGAGAGTTCAGGTTCGAGTGGGGTTAGGTCGCGTGAAGTCAGGGTGTCAAGGGGGATAGGGTTTCACTATGTGCGCGCGCGTGTGTTGACCAATTAAATATCCCGAAAAAACAGTGGTTGACCAATCAACAGTTTTATCGACTATGTGGTGACACGTGCTGACCCCTACTGTAGTCCGTGTCAACACTCAACTCTGCCCGACCCGCCATCCCCACGGCGTCGTCTCTAGGTCCTATTTCGATACAGGCGCGCGGGCGTAACGGCACTGGCGAGGTGAGTCTTTCGTTCGAGCTCGACCCGCGGCTGTTTCTCTACATGGCGCCCGGAGCGTGCCCTAAGAAGGGGTGCGTGTTCGTCCGTGAGGCGCACTGCCACCGCGGGCCTGCTTACGATTGCGTCAGGTGAGGAAACGCTCCTGAGTGATCAGCGTTGAAGCGGCAGCGGGGGGGCTGTGTCCCGTGCGGCTGGACTCAACTCGGCTCTGCTATGCTCGGCTAGGCTCGGCTAGGCTCGGCAAGGCTCGTCTTGGGAAGATAGTATATGTGCGGCTAAAAAATTGCACAGCAAGCTATGGGTAATTGTGGCCAACTTGTGTGAATTTTGGGACCTCGTTGGGGTCATAGGTCGGTAGGTCGGTTGCTTCAGCGATCTCGAAAGGGTTTCTGTTTTTCGACGCCAGTACAAATTAAAAAATCAGCTTCGCTCGAAATAAGTATTTCAAAAAGGGTCGTGGTCGACCGCGCCAGACGCCCTGGTATTTTTTCATGTTCTCAGCTCGCCGTCACGAAAGCGCGCGCAGCGTGGTGGGATCTCGCCAACCAGGAGCTTGGAGTTCGACCTCCCCCGAGACCACCAAACCGAGCGTGGACGAAAACGGCTTACAACATCGGCGTTGTGAACAAAAAGGGGCTTTGCTTGACATGGGAAACCAGCGGAGGCTCTCCGAGAGATCTGTGGGGGTGCGGCGGTCGTGAGGTAGTGTAGTGGTTGCTTTATTAACGCTCTGGTAATGTGGTGTATGCGGTGTCGCCGGCCCGTGGGGCTCGTGGTAGTGCGTTACCGCGCAGCGTTGCTTGTAGTCGGGCGTCCTTGTTCGCAGTCTCGCCAGGTATGACAGAGGCGTGTCTATCCAGGGCGTTCGGGGATGGGCGGTCAATTGCCGGTCGCTCCGCGGGCGCGTCAAAGGCCGTCTATTGAGCGACGGCACCCATCCTGAACTTCGACATCACTGCTGCGCGGCAACCTAGAGACGGTCGATGCCGATGCAGCGCTCAATCCCTTTCTGGTTTTAGATCCGTCAACTGTTTAAGTTCGACTTTGCACGCGCTGCACATGCTGCATACCTGGCATATATTCACTTTTGACGACAATGAGTACCCCCCCCCCGCCCCCACCCCCTCCCCCTAACACTCTCCTGCCAGGAACCGTGATGCCTACACGATTCCCCGGGAAACAGCACGCATCCTGGAGCACCAGAACGAACACATTGCCCGGAATGCTAAGTGAGCACCGCGTCTACTGTTTCCATGTGCAGGATGGGGGGGGGGGGGGGAGGAGGAAGGGGGGGGGCGTACCCCTTTGATGCTTGTCTTGGTCATTTGTCTATCGACCACGCACCCCCTTTCTAAACTTCACCACGGGGACTTGAAAGTCCCGGGTGGTAAAACAAAATATTCATAACAAGCGCCGCGGATCAACTGCCGGTACAGAAGGCGGCGCCCGTTAAGAAGAAAACGTCCATTTGTTGTCCAGGCTCAAGTTCGTACGCTATCGCCACCATTGGCTAGTGCATACTCGTACCTGGTAGGATTTAGCATAGCACGAGACCCTGAGCTCAGTTTCGTTCGGCCGAATTTCTCGCTTGTCGTGAGAAAAGGAGCCACAATTTTCGGACGAAAAAAAGCTTCTCACGAGCATGGCGCCCTCTGTACATGTGCCTCAAACCCCCGAGACGCGTAAGTGCCTTATACGGGTAGCGTCTAATTTTTCTGAGGGTCCTAACTTGGTTATAGTATAGGAGCTCAACCTCACCCTAACACTGACTGTGGGAAAAAGTAAATGTGCAACCGACGAAAAATCCCAAGACCTATTGTAGGAATAATACGAACATCATAGTAATAAGACAGCATTGATGCTGATATCCGAATGATACAATATTCGGTTAGGCTGCACGGTCAGTCCCAGTGACGGTTCTGGACAAAAATGCTGCTAAACCCGTCGTAGCACGCGTCATGACCCCGCCCCCTCCCGCCCACCCGCACCCCCGCATGCCCCTGTCTACGTCGGCTACTCACTACTGCTGTGCTGCACCTTCGCAGTCCCGCCGTCGGCAAGCGCGTGCTCGTCAAGTTCTCGGACGATGTGTGGTACAAGGGAACGATCACCGCTCGCAAGAAGCGCTCCTCCTCTTCCGCCGCCGCCGCCGCTGCCGCCCCTGCTACTACCTCGGCGGGCGCGTCTGGCACCGACGGATACCGCGACAAGTGGCAGATTGTTTTCGACGACACAGACACGCGCACATTTTACACGGGCGACCCCGAAGGTGGGGTGTCGGGCGGTCCGGGCTCGTCGGGCGTTCCGGCCCGGTCTAGCATACAAGAAGCGGACCGGTGCTCCGGGCCTTGGTGCTACATTGGAGTGGACTGCGATGGCGAACATTTTCGGTTTTTGTCTCGCCGTAAGTAGAAATGTTGTTTTGCTTCACCAGTGGCACGCCTCGCGAAGTGCTCAACCCCAGCGAATATCGCATGGGCATCGTCGAAAGGCTCCGCCACTCGTTCGGGTTTCGTACAAGCTTGCTGATTGTGCGTCGTGGGTAGCTTGGTGATAGCCTTTACGGTCTAACGATGATGGTCGAGAGCAGTTTGTGCATTTTGTGCTAATACCGGTATCCTCCCCCTCCCTCACACCATCTCTTGCGCGTCGGGGTTTGCGTACACTAAGAGTTTGCGCAGAGGCTGCTGTGCTAGTCAGAGTCTTGTCGCCATATACAAGGGAATGCACGTGGTCTGTCTGTATGTATGTCTGTCTGTCTGTATGTCTGTCTGTCTGTATGTCTGTCTGTCTGTCTGTCTGTCTGTCTGTCTGTCTGTCTGTCTGTCTGTCTGTCTGTCTTTCTGTATATTTTCATGCCTGTCTGCCTGTATGTATGTCTGTCTGTCTGCCTGTCTGTCTGCCTGAGTGTCCGTTTGTCTGTCAGTCTGTCTGTGTACCTGTCTACCTCGAAGGTCCTGGACCCTGCAATGCTGTCGCCGGGCCTGTACCAGCGCACAGTCATTCCTTTCACGCACAAACCCCACCGATAACACAACTAGGAGCTCAACGGTACTCCCCTTTCACCCCCCCCTCGCACGGATGGACTAACCCACCTGCCGATATCGCCCCCCTCGCACCTCACCCCAACCCCCCCCCCTCCCCCGCCCCCCACCCACCCACCACAGTGATGATCTCGAACCAGCCCCAGCCTCACAACCTCCCGGCGGAGGTCAAAGCTCTCTATCGCAAAAGCGGGAACGGACGAGCGCTGCTGATGCCAGACACCAAGGCGCGTGCCGCCGCTCTCGCCGAAATCAATGCCCGTAGCGACGGCGGAACGAGCACGATTAGGGGTGCGCTGCCGACGTCTTTGCCGCTTCCGGCTGTTCCCGAGGCGCGGAAGCAGCGCTGTCGGCTGCGGTGAACGGTGAGGAACAGAGGGGGTGGGAGCCATGCGCTGCGGTGTGTTGGAGGGGTTACTCGTTCAACCCCAAACGTTCCTTTCATCTGGAGAGATACCCGACAGTACGCATCCCCTCGCCCTTGATGCCAACAATATTGAGAGGGTTCTACGTACACGCTACCCATACGGAGGTAACACGTGACTGATGTACTGGTGATGCACGTTTAAGAGGGTACGCGTGGGTGAAAATAATGAATTACATGTGTTAATAGTGTGAATTCATTATTAATCAAGCAGAATATATATTTTGAATCCGATGTGAATTCATAGGGCAGTGAGTCGCTACGACCTAAGTCACCGACTAATTATTAGTCGGACTGATGGTCAGTCGTGAAGCGGAGGTGCCGACTGTCCGGCTTGTTGGGTTTACTTAGTTGTAGGAAGGCGTTGTAATGCTAGAAACAGCACTTGAACATAAATCGCTTGCGGGCTGCTAATACCACTCATGTCCTACAGCGCGCGGTGGGATATATTCACACGCACACACACCCACACAAGCCGGACACGACGGTGCCGACAGCGTAACTAACGCTTTGACTTTCGTTTGATATTGTTTTACATAGTAGATGGTTTACAACGTACCGTCGTCATTGCGGTGCGCAAGGTTGGGAGAGACATCACCCGTTTTGGATGTCGAGGATAGCGACCTGAACTATGATAACTCTTGGTGCTACCAATCGTCTATTGTAGGGCAGCATGCATCCAGCAGTACAGGTAGGTCAGGTTACGGTCGTGCCGTACGACCCCTTGCGTTGCAACTCGGACACCAACTATTTCATCCTCCCCCCTAATCGCAGTGACCGCTCGTTGCTGTAGTCATCATTTTCCCCCTCTGGAGTCCCAGGAGAGTTCATAAACGAATTACATCGTAGGGGGATCCACGCCCCGGTGGCATATTTGATTCCAATCAGATCCCGCCGTACACGACGAAAGCAACGATCAAGTGGGTATTATCAACCGTCTACGAGAGGCGTGCGAGCCCACCATTACGCTAGGGATCATGTTGCGCCCGTTTCGTACCGACTTCTTGCATTCCAACCATTGTAACTCGTACACCAATTTTGTATCACTCGCCGATCACACAGTGGACGTTGCTGTTATCGTCAAACTTTTTCCCCTGAAGCCCCGAGAGGGTGGTTGGTGGTTATTTTACCTCGAATACTAGCGTTGGTGTCAGGGGTTCCATAATCCCGTATGGAGTTATGTTTCAAGTGACACCAACCATCGAGAGCGCCCAACGCAGCGTGGGTAGGCACACGTCGGTGCCAGTCGACGAGGAAAGTAATTGCAGTATCCTTCTCGCGCTGAAAACGCCAGGCACGCACCGTAGTGGGGAGGGCCTATAATTCTACTGCATGTGACACCGGATATGAGTCCTGACTATTACGGAGGACCATATTAAATAGGACCTACGGTACAGACAAAAACTATAAATTTCGCTATTTTTAGTAACACTATTTGGTCCTATTTACTATGGCCTCCCGTAAAAGGAGATAGCAGGAACGAGTGGGGTGAAGATAATGAATGACATGGAGAAAATATATATATATAAACCGCTTCTCGTGGGAATATTCACTGCATGCACCGCTGCTGTTCAACTGTTTGGTAATGTATTTGGTGTTGGTGTGTAGTTTGGTGATGAGTCTACTGTTTCGCTCGTATCCCCCTCAGGAGGTATTGCGACTGAACCAATTGCTGTCACGGTCCTCTTGTTCGGGGTAGAGAACTGCGTTTCTTGTGCTTCTCGTTATTGTACTTTTCTCGCGTAAACTTTTGGTTGAAGCTCGCGTAAATCTCCTAGGGCTATATCTGTGGCGCTTTTGCTGTGTGAAATTAAGCAACATAGCGTAATATTCGCCTACGGAGACGCTTCCGGCAGGCCCTCCGGGGGCGCCTCCAGCTGGGCGTCCTCGGCCGAGGAGGGGGGGGGGGTGTACTCGATAGGAAAGATGTACTCGATAGGAAAGATGTACTCGATCTCATGCATGGCCGTAGTCGTATGGCCATAGACCCTCGCATCCCTACAATGCCGGGACAGAGCATGTCGGGTTTTCACCGACCAGGCAGATATTGCTTGCACCAAGCGCGAAGCGCCGTGAGGTGTCCGGCGAGTCGCATGAAGGGTGAGCTGCATCCTACTAAGAACCGCTTTTGAGGCAGACTTGCATATGGACGACAGCTTCAATGAGTTGATTTAATTTCCGGTGTAGGGAATTCCAGAGACAGCAATGGGAGTACTATGTAACTGCCTCTTGGGTGCCTTACCTTGAACACTACGTGATGCGATCATTCCCAATTGTGCGAAGTAAAGGTTCTTTACCTCGCACAAATGATCTAACTCGACAACCGGCTGTGGGTGACCGCCAAAAAAGAAAAGAAAAAAAACGGTACCCTGGTTGTCTAGCTCACGTAGTGAGCGGCATGTTTTACAGTGTCGTTGCCAACCGACGCCAACCCATCCTATATAAAATAGGGGGAGGGGGGCATGTTTTTGCTCGCTTCGTTAGCCTGGCTGTAATCGGCAAGTCCGTAGGCTTCGCCTGCTCACTTACTGACTAAAGTCAGCCGACTAGCAACTAGTTATTACTGTAGAAATGAAATGCTGCCGATTCATAGCCCAGGTATTTTGTGATAGTACTTTTGGTATTCGTTAAATACCTCGGGATGGTGTATCGGCCTTACCGTATGTTACACAATGTTTATTAGAAAAGGTTGTTGAGTGACTTCCTTGTAGTAGGAGTATAAAGTATAGAGCTTTCCTGGTGAGGAGGGTCCCACAAAAAAATGGTGATGTCACCACCGTGCTGCGCGTCCGGAGCGGGTAGCACCGTGCGCGGCGTCTGGAAGTGTAGATGCTGCATCATTATGAAATATGTCGGGTGGTTCTACGCAAAGTGTGAAGACAACTCAAGTCGACGCAGTGGTACATACAGGGTACAAAAACTACTAAACTACATATCCAGGTAATGCGTTCGACGTTCGTGGAAAATAAATCGGTTCGAGAAATTTCAGGTTTTTCGGGACATTTCCGGGGGAAAGTTCAGGTCAATTTAGTGGGAAAATTGCGGTTTTGGGAGATTTTCGGTTTAGCGTTGCTTTTTTCCCCAGGAAGTTAAGGTGAACTGGGGTTAAAGTCCGCTTCTGCCTGTCGCGTTTGAATGAGAATGCTCGTTGATGAGCTCTCTGTGCTTTTGTTCGGATAGAGGCGACGGTGTTACGGTTTGCCTTGTTGCGCTCGGTCCGGGCAAGAATAGACAGTGGATCTAATTTTCGTTCGATCATACCTGGTATAAAAAAGCAAAAAATAGTGGGATCGGAAGTATATCGTTGCCGTTCTACATACGAGCTGTGGGATCATCAGACCACCCGAACGCGTACCCCCCCCCCCGCGCCCCCCAGACCTTTGTCTCGAAAGGGTTGCGTTGGCCATGGTCAAATGACTAAGGCAAACAATGAAGTAGTACGCTCCCTCCCCTCTCCCCCCCCCGCCCCCTGTTTTGAGTCCCCCTCCCTTCTTCCGTGCTCGCACATTTTGCATTATCCGTGCACCCGACGCCCGCGCGTGAAATTTGGACAGACCGGATTCACACGTCGACAACCGCGACCTTGCGGCAACTGCACGCTGCCTGGAAAAAGGACAACATGGTTCTTCCGCACAAAGCGCTGTGCCGACATTCGACGGATATGTGCGAGGGCGATAATATCCAAAAGCAAGGGAACGCGGAACGCGAATGTGAATAAATGAAAGGCCCGTTTCGAGTCTTGGCTCGGGATGGAAGATGCGAAACGAGCTTACCCGAGAAAGGGGCTCGAGAGCTGGGAAGGCGGGTGAGGTGGGGGAGGGAGGGGGTGAGAGAGAGAGGAACAGTAGGCGGATGAGCAACATCGAGCATAACCCGTGGGCGCGGAGAGGGGAGCGTTGAGCAGGCGAGCAAGCGTGAAGCACAGGCCGAGGCAGACCCGTGGTTTTCTCGATTGACCATGACTATCTAACACCTGGCGGGCAGGGTTTAGCATATCGGGCCGTAATGCTTGCGACGCCGGCACCGCTGTCGTGTACACCCCGAGTTAAACGTGACACCCGACAACACAGACGTTATGTGAAAGTGTGGTGAGCTTGACCTTGAGGTTTTACGCGTTCTCCGCAGGATTGAGATGCAAACGCGCGTCGCGTGTGGATGTGAGCGGACGTGTGACCGTCATTTTTTTATACCGCTTCTGTAGCTATGGGTGTGGCAATAGAGGGACGCTAGTAGTGTACCCGGTTCTGTCGCTTGTTGAACGGGAACATCGGAACGGTTTCCTGCAGCGAAAGCCGAGGGGGGTGGCAACTGTGTTAGTGTCGATCTCTTGAGGCAATTGATATTTGTAAGAACGAAAGTATGGATTTTGGGGGGGGTGGGAATATTCTGAAAATGCTGTACTTCGAAATTTGGCTGATGCAGGGGGAATTGTATTAGAGGAAAAGCAATTTAGGTTTTTGGGAGCAGTGGCTGGGCCAAAGTGGAAATTGCTATGTATAAGCGTACGATCACAAGAAAAACACAGTCAACAGCAAGTCTGTCGGTCGACGATCTGGTTTTGGCCGGGCAAGGTCTCCTTATTCTAACTGTACTAGTTTTAGTGTGAGGATCCTTGCCGGGAAGGCGTCCCGTAAAAAGGGGCAAGAGTCCCATCAACCATCGCATCGTCTTCGGTCAACAGTAACATGGCACGCCTGGCTGGGACGGAACTCATGTCGACTGGGTGTGGGGCTGTTGGGGGTTCGTCCAGCGATCATCATGGTTGGGTACGTAGTAGTTGTGGAAGCAGGCACCACCTGTAAGAATTATGCACAATCGTGTCTTGGGAAATATTGCACTACTATGCTACCTCAGGTATGTTGCGCAATGCTGGCGTAGGAATACCAGTATTGCACAATGTTGTCTTAAAAATGTTGCGCAATGTCGCCTTACGAGTGTTGCAGAATGTTTTTTTAGGAATGTTGCACGATATTTTCTCAGGAGTTTTGCACTATAATGTCTCAGAAAGGTTGCAAAGTGTTGTTTCAGGAATTTTGGACAACGATGTCTTAGAAATGTTGCACAGTGTTATATTAGGAATTTTTCACAGCAACAGTGTTGTCTTTTGTTGTGCTCAGACGGAAAGGGGTGTCGGGTAATATTTTGCGGAAGAAGGGTGCTTTCTAACGTTAGAGCATTTCGGCGGTTCTAGTTCATGCGTATGGTCGTTTTTGGTAAGCTTTGCTCGAAACTTGTGACAGTACACTAAGAATCGCGCCAATCGATAGCCTTTACCGTCGACAATAGACGCTTTCATTGAACCTTGATTCTGTTGCTAATTCAGTGGGCGTTATTCGTTATCCAGGGTGTGGTTGTGGTTTCGCTCGCAAACCAGACACGGTCCGCAGCCATAGCACGGTTTTGTTGTCTTCGACGATATTCTATTGCTATTGCAATCGTCGTTGTTCAGGGGTCGCGAAGGTTTTGCCTACAGATCGGGCCTGGTCAGTAGCCTCGTCACATTTTTCGTTTTCTTTGCCGGACACTTATTTACTCCCGGAGGCCGAGCAGCTTCTCCTGTGCGTACGAAGAGCAGCAGCTGGGTGGGCGCAAGTGTAGACGACACTCGACCTGACCCGAGTCGTCGTGTGGGGTACAGTAGGTGTGCTTGCCACAGAGGATCAAAACAAAACCGCGGCAAAACCGAGACTGACTGGACAGAGGCGCATCCGAGATTGTTGTAGAGTTGAGAGAGGAGACAGGTTTTAGTTTTTTTCTAGTCCTATAGGCCCGCGATGAAGCAAAGCCGGAGTTAGTGCTGGAATGCTCCCTCTAGTGTCGGTGTGCGCGCCAGCCAACAATACCGCCCGGCTCTATAAAGCGGCAACCGGTAAATACTCCGCACACTGCCACGTTGGCTGATCCCATCTGTGCCAAGCGATTTCACCGCCACTACTCAACCGGCACTGTAAAGGGATCTCTACTGTACAAGGAAGGGCGGGAGGGGAGGGGTGGAGGGGGTGGAGGGGAGCATATAGGGCCCGTGACGATTCAAGGCCGGAGGTGGTGCAGAGGAGAACGGGAGCGGAGGGGGGGGGGGGCATATGGTTCGTCCCGTGGAAGAAAGGACGGCCTGAAGCGTTGCCCATGTAGAAACCCTGAAAAGGGAATATACATCTGATACGTATGTATGGTCGGAAGGTTCGGGTTTAGATTGACAAAGCTGTACAGAACAGCGGCATCCTCTGTGGGTAAAAGCTGGCCTTCGCCCAGTTCGTATAAAGTCGGTGTCTCCTTTCGTAGCTGATCCTCGGACCGTCGCAGAGCGTCATACAAACAATGCATACTCGTATTCGTTTCAAGTTCGCTCAGAATTCGCTTCATGGGCTAGGTATGTACCAAACCTTCACATGTCGGACAGATCAACCATATCAGATAGATCATCTAGACCCTAAGCTGCCGTTATGAGATGTTGTGCAGGATCTTTACAGTACATATCCAACCCAGGAAACATGTCGTAGATCATACAGACTGATACGGTTCCCACCCGGCAACATGAGCTAGATCGTACAGCTCATACAGATCAGGAATGATCTATCTATGTTCCCCCTGAAATGTGTAGATGAAGGGGAGAACCATGATCTGTCCGAGATGTCCAGCTTATAAAACAACTATACTGTGTATAAAGAGCCCAGTCAGGCAAAAGGTGTAGGGTCCCAAAATACGCCCCCCCCCCCCATGCCGTGCCGTGCGTCATTTTTCAGGGGTTATTTCACCCGGTTCAACCCGAACCGAACCCCCGCCCGGTTCCTTGGTCCCTCCTTAATGCTTTGGGACGTAGCTGGATTTTTGCATGAAACGTAAGAAAGCCGTCCTTTGAACCAATACTATTAGTGTTGTAGCGTAGGGCACAAGCTGTCGCGCGTAAGGACAAGGACTTGAACCTCGTCCGAAATAAGAGCTTCTCAAGCGAAGACGCCCTCGTTGGATACGCCATACCAGGGACTGCAGTAGCAGCGCCACCCAAGGTGGTACGGCCGTGGTTTGCCGAAAAAAGAACGAGACAGACAACACCCCCCTCGCGGCCTGCCGAAGCCCTGACAGGCCCCGCCCCGCCTCCCAAAGAACGCTCGAAGACCTACGAAACCCCTATCATCAACTCCAATACTATTGGTTCGGCACGATCTCCAACCGTGATTAATATACTTTGGCACGATTGCCAACCATGGGCTCGGCACGATCGTCACTCATTGGCTGGGCACCATCGTCACCCGTTACCTCGGTACGATCGCCAACCATGTGTGGTTCGATATGTACCCCACATCATGCCAAAAAACAAACGAACAAAAAAAAAGGTACCAGGTATAGCAGTAGCGTATTGCTGCAGCCGCAGTGCTCACAATGGAACACCACGCCAGGGGTACCTTGTGCCATACCTGCCACCGGTATGTGGTACATACGATTCGCACCCAACATCATAGCCGACAAAACAACAAAAAAAGGCGCCGATACAGCAGCACACAGTTGCTGCGGCCTTGGAGAAAAAACTGGGACACTACGCCAGCCAGAGGTACAGCAGAACCACGAGACTGAAAAAAACGAGTTACATGCCCAGGAGGTCATCCTGCCCACCCCCATCCCCTCCCCCACTCCCACCACCTCCAGCATCGCCGCCAACATCCGAAGCTGGGGAGGGAGGGGATGGATCGGGACTATCCCCCGATGGCGGGCTCTTGGCGTAATCCTCCAAGTCGTCATCGTCGATATCGTCCAGTCCCTTCACATGCGTTGTAAAACAAATGGAGGCGCGTGGGATAGGGTGCGCTCTTACGGGCAGCAATTATTTCTCTCTATCTGGATAGGTGTTGTGTTAATCACTGCCGTTCGTGGGTCGATTTTTAATTGTATTCTTTAGTATTTCGTGGGTGGTACTTCTTTTCTGCGAAGCGGCATCTCGAACGGATTGCCTGTTTGTATGAGTGATCGATGCGCTTTTGATGTTTTAGTTGAAAAACGTTCCTAGCGATACTTGTATTTGTCTGGTTTCCATCCTGTTTGTCTGAACCAGTACTTCGGCCACGGACTCTACACTACTGCAAGAAAAACGAAGGAACACCCTAGGGCAGGAAACAAGCGAAAAAAACACCAATTCATGACGTCCAGAGGTTCACAAGCGAACAGAAAGCCGTTCATATCGTTAGCTCATATCGTTAGTCTACAGCAGCCCTGAAGCCGTAAAAAGAGTCAGCATTGACGGTTTCAGTCCATAAGTATACATACTTCGTATGAACCGGGTATAAGATACCAAGTATAGGTGTGGCGGATTTCAAAACTCCCCCGCAAACGCGGTTTCTTCCATGCTATCGCGCCGCAATAGTGGTAACCGCGGCGCTCGTGGAATGTTCGAGACGGACCAATAGTTTTACCCCCTCCAACGATGCAAACCATGACGAATCCTACAAAACGCGTTGGTGACGGCTTGTGCTGGACATGTTCAGGTTCAGTGGGGGAGGGGGGGGGGACAAAAATACTGGTGTTCAAACCTTCGTGTTGTAAAAATACACTACTGTACATAATTGCGAAGTGACTCTGTACCGGCACGTTTACCAAAGGCAGGGGCATGGGGGTGTACTCGATATCATGCATGGCTGTAGTCGTAAGACCAAAGGCAGGAGGGGGGGGGTGTGTGCGTATGTCATGCATGGCCGTGGTCGTAATACAATAGACCTTAAAAGCAGGGGGGGGGGAAGCGAGAGAAAGAGAGAGAAACCCACTTGGGTTGTCCACATAGTGTCATGTCGCTGACTCCCTACCTCGAGCTCATCGTCGTCCTTCTCCGTAGCGTCGACGCTGATCTCCTCTCCGTACAGGTGCACTTCTTCCTGCTCCAACATTAAGAAACGCGCAAGGGGGAGGGGACAAGGAGATGACAAGCAACAAGCCACGCCCGCGGTGTTAGAGAGGGAGGGGGAAAAGGGCGCATGAATGACGGAGGAGGGGGAAAGCTAGAGAGAGAGCCAATGAACCAATCTATCAATCAACCAGCCAATCCATCGAACAATCACTCTACGAACCAACCGACAAATTAGTCAGTCGACGAACTATTAATCAACGAACAGACCATCGAATCCATCAACCCACCCAACGGCCCGAAATCCAAACGCATGCACCAATCCGCTGACCCGAGCAGGTCGGCACACCGCCTGCATACCGAAAAACCGAACCGCAACCATAGCAACGACGGCTTCAAAGGCGACAACAGTACCAAGAAAACTATCACCACCACGACAAAAACAACACCAACAAGATCACAACAATACCAACACCATCACCACAACAACAACCACAACACCTGCACCACCACCATCACCATCACAACCACAACATCACCTGCCACAACAACTAAAACAACAGCAACGACAACGACGCCACCACCAACTCCAGCCATTCCCTTCCCGGGCAACTTTCAAGAGCACTATTAACAGCAAAAGACAAGGACAGCAGGAGCAACCGCGAGGGAAACCACCAGAAACATAACAAGGACGCGAGCAAGAAACACATGGTCAACTTACCTCCCTCGCCATCTTCAAGAAGGACGTGAACACCCACGCGACGGACCCCAGGCACCCGACAACCACTGACGCGACAGCAGACGAGCACAGACAAAAAGGCGAACAGACAATGGAACAAGGGGAAGGAACGAGTCAGTATGGCGAAACAAGACAACTCAAGAAACAGGCGGACCTCCTTCCGACAAAATCACCCAACATCAACATAGATAAGTACCTGGTACAACATACGAAGCGACAAAAGCCAACGTGGCTGCGCCATGCGGGTCCAATATAATGAAGAGGGATTGCCTTTAAAACAAAAAGTGGAAAGTGTCTGCCTTAACCCTGCCCTTGCCGCCAAACAAACGTCGTCAAAATCCTCAACCCTGGCGCACAACCAAGCTAATCATGCCGCAAGGAAGCTGTTGGGCGAAACAGAAATATCTTCCCGCCTTCTTTCACAAACAAAAAAACACCAAAACGTCCTTTCCGCATCGAAACAACAACAACAACAACAACAACAAAAACCCCGAAGTGACCTACTTCCACCCTTCGCTTTCTTTGGCACGCCAAAACGCCTCAAAACATCGCCCGCCAATCAACCAGCGCGACGATTCCGAGAAATCGCCTTCGCACTGAGCCAAGGATCAGTTTACCACTCCTCGCCAGCTGGTCCCACGCGGTACCGTACTATCTGCCTTCGCCTTCGCCTTCCCTTCCCCCAACCCCACCCTCCACCTTGCCTCCTACCACCCAGTCTACGCCCTCTCCCCCTAATTGAAGCTGCCATCCACATGCAAGTCCGCCTCACAAGCGGCTCTCAGTGGGATGCAGAAAATCCGTCATGCGACTCGCCGAATGCCTCACGGCGCTTCGCGCTTGGTCCAAGCAGTCTCTGCCTGGTCGGTGAACACCCGACGTGCTCCGTCCCGGCATTGTAGGGATGCAATAGAGTCTATGGTCATACGACTATGGCCATGCATGATATCGAGTACACCCTCCTCCCCTCCAAAACTCCCCTCCTCCCCTCTCTCACGCCCCTCCCTCCTCTCTAACTCCCCCCCCCCCCGCCTCCATATATGTCTCGAAAAGGATGCATGGTCAATCGTCAAAGGACTACGGTAAGCAACGCATGAATACGCTCCGTCCCTCCCACCCACCCCACCTCCCCGCTCACCACCCCGCCCTTACGCCTCCACTTTCAAATCCCCATCCCCCCCACCCCAACTTCCCTCCTCCGCCTCATCCCCCGACCCCCCCCCCCCCCACCGACCCCGACTCGGTTGCGCCGCCGCAAAAGGGAATGCCCTCACCCGTTAGAAGAGCGCTCCCGAAGATCAAAAGCCTTCCGGTGCCGAGGAAACCCCTGTGCCTGCCCCCATCCTTGTAGTCGGCCAGGTATCTGTGGCGTTCGAAGGAGAAATATAGGATAATAAAGTTGCGCGCGCCGCACATGCCAGATCAGATCACTGTACAGATCACTGTAATTAATACTGTACAGATCACTGTACAGGTCTCTGTACAGATCATTTCCACGAATCTGCAAAATCTGAACCAGTTTCCAGGGGGCTCGCCCACAGGATCTGAATTGTCTGGACAGCTCAGCTCAGATCAGATCAGATCACTTGCACAGATCACACATACATTTCTCGCGAATCTGCGTAACCTGAGTAAGCTATCACGGGGCTGACCTGCAGGATCTGAATTATCTGTAAGTGCATGTTTCCGTACCTTGATCAGCCGAATGTGGCCACACGGTATCATGCGCGTGCCCGGGCTTGTAAGCGCATATATAGTATCCTGATCTGGAGGGTATGCATGCTATTTACGCAGAATCCAACCCAATGATCTGTACGAGCTGCAGCAGGTGAGGCAGATCATAACCTACCCGATGTGCGCAATCGTTGCAAGGAGCTTACGCTATGTCCCCACACAGCGATCTGTACCTGGTACGATCTATCTAGGTTTAGGTCAGGCACGCCATCATCTTTGTGATGTGTGCAATGCGATTGTTGCAGGGGGGTGCGCGAACGGGTAAGCTCACCCGCTGTACTTGATGCGCATGGCTTCTTTCGTCCCGTACTTCACCGCGATTTTGTCTCCAAACATGTCCAGCCTGCCGGGAAAACACGAAAAAAAAACACGAAGCAAGTCGGGTAACAGAAGCGGCACAATGGTACACAAATCAAACGACGGATAAATCAACCACATCATAGAGAAGATCGACACAGCAGGGTGGGGTGGGGTGTGGTATGACATGGTATGGTATGGTATGGTTGGTATGGCCTGGTGTGGTGCGGTGTGGTATGGCATGGTATGGTATGGTATGGTATGGTATGGTATGGTATGGTATATGGTACGGTATATGTTATGGTGTGGTATGTTATGGTATGGTATGGTTGGTATGGTATATGGTATGGTATATCTTATGGTATGGTATGGTATGGTACGCGCTTGCTCAGAGAGAACACGCCACGCTATGATAATCTTTCTTTCTGCCTACATACACAAAAGCGTGTGTGGACACGTGGGGGGACGAAATGCAACCAGGTTCCACAGCCAGATGAAACCAGCACGTGAACCGCAAAAACAACACCAGACCCGACAGCAACATCCAGGCTAACACCAACACCGCCACCACCAACAACACCAAAAAAGCAAAAACCCGATTCGCGCTCACGTGTCAAGTTCTTCCTCGTACGTGGTGAGGTCGTTCATATCAAATAACCGCTCGTTGGACCTGGCTTGGCACTATCAAGAGCACCACAAAAAAGAGCACAGCAGGGAAAGAAGGAGGCGGGCAGGGAGGGGGGTGGGGGGGGGGGGATCGTCACAGCTGATACCGCACAGGCAAACGCTACTGGGTAGGGGGTACTGCTGTAGCATGTAAACAATCCTTGGCCCAGCTTTGATAAAACGTTCACACATTGGACAGAACATCTACAGATAGATCAGATAGATCATCTGCAGATAGATCAGATAGATCAGATAGATCATCTACAGACATATCAGATAGATAATCTACAGATAGATCAAAGTATAGACCACCTACAGATAGATCGGATAGATCATCTACAGACAAATCAGATGGACCATCTACAGATAGATCATCTACAGCAGTAGGTCCTAACCTTCGGTCATGATATGCTGTGCAGGGTCCGTACAGCACACATCCAACCCAGTGTGCAATGCAGGCCCTGCCAGCAAACACCTTCTACCGCTGCAGATTATCATGCAGGTTATACCTAGAGTTAGGACCCTGCGGGTACCCGCCAAAAACGGGTACCCGCTGAATTTTGGAGCCCGGACCCTACCCTACCAGCCGGGTAATGCCATTTTGACGACCGGGTACCCGGGTACCCGTTTTTTTGCCGGGTACCGGGTACCCGGCCATATTTTTGAAGTTTTTTCACATAATTTCAGTGCCACAAAGAATGAAATTTAAGTGGAGGATAGTGTACAGTACTGTGTTCTTGCCGAAACGAGGAATACGAACAGTTTCTATGGTTGATTCGATACACAAGCCGCCTAAAGTTGCCGTGTAGTGTATTACTTCATTGCACTGGTGTGGTCTTTTGGGTTTGAATGCGCGGCAAGTGTGAAAATATGTACGATCGAGGCGCTGGTTGACGGTCTCCCGCTTAGAAGACTGCTGTGACCATTTTTCATTTTTCGACCCACTGCTACGTGGCAGACATCGGCAAGTAGCACTTTGTCATCAAGATAAAATTGATCGTGTAACGCTGACTTACAATCCCTTGTATCATAGCTCAGAGCATAGTAATGCCGAACTACCGTCGATAACATATCAACGACCGCCTGCGCTCGAAAATCGAAGGAATCGTGCACGGATAGAAAACAAATAAGCATGAAAGAAAACGAGTACATAAATTGCTGCTCGCAAAGAAGCGGCTACCCACACATACACCCCTGAACTCAGGAGGGGCCAGGGGCCAGCATCACTGAAGCACACTCCGATACGACTCTCCACTGCTGCTGCTGTCAGAGCCGGGGCCTGCAGAGCCGTCGCTGTGCTGCTGTCTGCATCGCTTTCGAGGGTGCTTTGCACTTTGCACAGACAGGCGGCTTGGAACTTTCGGCAAGATTCTCAGAAAAGATCGCCCCCCGCCAGCAATTCAGTTTCCTGAGAGACCGCGTAAGCATCGCTCGCCTCTTGGTTCATTGTGCCTAGCTGGTGCCGTGTGACGATACTGCCGTGTGCGGTGGGCGTTCCCTTGAGCGTTAAATGTAGCTAGTTGATGGTTTGGGTGCCTGGCTTGTGTGAGTGCGTGTTTTGAAAGGGTTTCCTACAGAGATTGTACAGGCATAATGAACCGGGAATACCAATTACCCGCGGGTACCCGAAAACCCGCGGGTAGACCCGCGGGCTGAGCTCATGACCGGTGAAGAGCCCTGAAAAACCCCGACCGCCGAAGCTATCGACAAACGCTCGCAACCCACACGGGACATACCGGGTCGGAATCTGAGAGGGAAAAGCAAAACAGGACCGCCTAGCACTATCAGCGATGGATGTCAAACTCATGTTTCCTGGGTTGTTTCTGTAAAGTACAGATCCTGCACACACGTATGATAACGGCACGTGAGGAATTGCTAGATGATCTCCCTGTAGATGGTCTATCTGCAGATGATCTATCTGTACATGGTCTGTCCGATTTGTGATATTTTTGTTCAATATCAGCAAAAACAGGTGGAGAGAAAAACGACTTCGATACGGTATACCTCAAGTTCGATGTTGCTACAGAACGAAACCTACTGTAGTTTGATGAGCCTGATTCATCGAAACTTTCGACACGATGGTCATCCCTTTCACTCATTTCTGCGTGCCGTACAGCGACAGAAAAAACATAGGGCCTGCCCACCAGCTATGTAGGTTTCCATTACGCCTTCAGTATGTCTGCTGCTGTACTTTACATATCCAGTATGTCTACTGCAGGTGTCCAGTATGCCTATCCTAGTTTATGTATCCAGTGTGCATACTGCAGGTCTCCGGTATGTCTATTGTAGGTGTTCTGTATATATTACTATATATATATTGTAGGTTGGTCTCCAGTAGGTCACGCACACACCAGCGCTTCAAACGTGGAAGTGGAGTGGCAGCTCCACCATCATCTTGCCACATTGTTTCGTTCCCTCAGTCCGTCCAATCTCACCGCGGCAATCCCCCGGAGTCCCCCTCCCACCCCGCCCAACTCACTTTTTATCTACGCCTCCCCAGCAATATACCCTACCTAGCGAACAAACACCTTCGCCACCAAAAAGATACCCAACTCTGATCCACATATTACTATTATAGGGGGTTTTGTAATCAAAATCAAATATGTGTCATAAACATAAAAGAGATACGTACGTAGTGTTTGGGTTCATCGTCGGTTTTTTTACTACTACGGCTCCAAGCGATAGTCTGGCGGTAACCGTGTTTGCGCAAATAGACGCAACGTGAGTAGGGCTATGTTCAAGGCCAAGCGAACAACACGAGCGGCCACAAAACTCAACGGTCATCATCATTGAATGGTCCTCAAAAATAAACGGTCCACAAAAACCTCGACGGTCTTCATAACTCAGCCGGCCCGAACAAACTCTCAAACTCAAGGCCCACAGAACTCAACGGTCCACAAACCCCAACGGTCCTCGAAAGTCCGTCGGCCCACACAAACTCAAGGCCCCACAGTACCACAAATCCAACGGCCCTCAAAGTCAGGTGGACTCACAAACTCTTGCAGCTCTTCGCGCTGCTGGTAAATGTGCTCCGGCATCCTCGTCAAGCGCTCCGGGGTAGCCTCCGCCGACTTCCCTCCCATGCCGAGGAAAGCTTGGGCCGGGCCCGCGGAGGCAGTCATTACGACGAACGCGGCCGCCACTCCAATAAAGGCCACCGAGGCCCTTCGGCGCCACGCGGCAACTCGCGCTCCCATCCCGGTCCTACCATTATGGGAAAGATGGGGATGTTTAGGGCGGGGGGGCACTAATTTGTTGCTTGCCCTAGTCATTTGTCCATTAACCGCGCATTCCTTTCGACACGCAACACCGCTCCTACTCCTAATAGAGACATCTCCAACATTTGCGAGCTCATTGCGCTTTTTCCATGCATTACATTGAAAAAGAATGCGTATCTAATTCGCGGTGTTTCGGGGAGTGGGGGCGGGAGGGGGGGAGCGTACTCACTTGCTGCTTACCTTGATCATTCGACCATTGACCACGCATCCCTTCCGAGATCGACCACCGTGCCTACTCCTAATAGACACCTGTAGCAGTTGGGCGCTCAATACGTCGTTTCCATATAGAACTACATACTTAGATCACAACCCCTGAGCGTGCTCGGTTGGTGCATCCCTGGCCTCTCAGAGCTCCGACTTCCAAACCGCTTCCTTTCATTACTTGCCGGACCTTTCCAGCAGTTCTTTGTTTTCTCGGTCATTTCTTCCTTGTTTCTTCTTTCGTTTCGTGTGCGTGCGTGTTCTCCGAGCACGGCATCGCGGGAGGACCCGGCACCGTCGCGGGTGTCAGCGGGTGCTGGCGGGTAGAGCGGGGGTTGCGAGGAGCGCGGTCGCCGCTTTCGTGCCTAGGCGTCGCGTGTGCCTCGAGACACGAGGGATGCATGAACGGGCTTTGCCTGGCTTTGATTTATGATTGTTGATAGAGTATGTACGAGTTTATAAAGGTCGTTCGGGAGGGCAAGATAATATACAAGCGGTGCTTATTTTTGCGACCACGCCGAAGTTGAAAGAGGGAGGTGTGCAGTTTGAACACCAACGTTATCGAGCTGGCGAACGACGGCCAAGGTGAGCACCGGGCTTCACGCGGGGCGGGCCACGGGGCTGATTGTGGCAGGGAGTGATAAAAGCTTTACCCGGACCGAATCGGTAGCGAGGTGGTCGCGAGAGGGGCGGGCGGCGTACGAGGCCGAGAGAGAAGCTCTTCTGTGCGATTTCTTTATTTTCTTCTTTTCGACCGGGTGTAAGGTGTTCCAATCAGGCAGAAAAATATTACACGAGAGGGGACGGGGATTTTTTTTCCTTTCCGAGTTTTCGGTTTCATTTTGATTGTTTTTGCTACTGTGCCGTGCTGTGCTTTCGCCTTCTTCGTACATACAGTACAGACATAGAGCATATCGAAAGAAGAAAATAAGTACAGACAGTAGTACCCTACCTGGGGTATGTACGTACGTACGACATCCGCGACGCGAAGCGTATATGTGGCATCCAAGCTGACGTCGGAGCTATTTTTTCCTGAGGCATGGCGGCGGGACTCTTGGCATTATCAAGTCGCCGGTTTGCAATTACGATCCTTGAAAAAACTAAACTCAATCGTGGACCTCTGTTCGCTTCGCATAATTTGATGTACTTTTTTCCTTCCTGAGCGAGCGTAGCGGGCGGCGTAGGCCGCCCGCGGAGCGAAGCGCCTAGTATTACATAGAAACTTCTTGTCAATCTTATCCCGTTCCAGTTTCGCCGCCTGCGGCCAACATCTATCTCCTAGGATAGCGATCGTTTGCTCGCTGCTATCTGGTGTATCAAACTACTCCATGTCACACTCGTTTATTTCCCTCATGTCCTATTCTAACACATCTCGTTCTTCCTCATGCATTTCACATTATTCTCCCAAGTGAGTTCTACTCTCTACTGCTTCGCCACACGGACACACCTGTGCTGTTAGGGGGGCGGATACAGCAATGTTGTGGCCGGGAAAAGAGGGGGACGACAACCAGCCCTCTCTCAAATGCGGCCAACCTGTATCACAACCACCACCAGCACCACAAACACCACTACTCCCTCCAGCAACAACGTCACCACACCAACACACCTCGTCACTACCATCACCAACACCACCATCGTCACCACCATCACCAACAACAGCCATCATACTGCCTCCACCCCCATCACCTTCACCATCGATACCACCCCCACGACCACGACCACCTAGTCCACTCACCCCGCCTGCCCAGAAAGGCGCTCCACCGATTGCCGCACGAACCGCAACACCGCCGCAGCCCGGAGCCCGCCCCTCAATCCACCCTTGCTCATCCTCCTCCCGCCCTCCCCCTCCCCCCTCCCCTCCTCTGCCCTGCCCCCCCCCCCGCCTACACCCGCAAATGCTCGCTGGTCCGCCACCCGCCCCCTTCCCACAACGCGGCGACGGTCGCTGGCGCCCCATCTCCGAGACGGCCGGCCTTGAGGGTTTTCAGCGCGGGATGCAGGCGTTACCGGCAGGAAGGGTGAAACCGCCATCGTCGATCGACCCCCATTGGCGGCGCCTGCGCCTCGCGCCGCCACGGCTCCGGCGCAAGGATTTCCGTAACAAAGAGGCGTAAATGTCTGTAATGACGGGGACGATGGATAGGGCGACGGCGGAGGAGTGGGAGGCGGGGGGAGGTATGATATTAGGGGGATGAGGAGTTGCAGAAGACGCCTGATCATGTTGGGGAGACCTACTGAACAGAGCTGCTGCTGGGGAAAATCCTTGAAGAGAGCTGGGGTACTTTAGTGAACCTACTGGAGGACCTGCGAGGGTATCTCGACTGGGTCTGCTAGACATACTACAGTAGGAGTTTGAAGTGTGCAACGTCTTCTGCACACCTTGCAAACTTGGGCCACACAAGCCAAACGACGACAATGGTGACAGTTCGTTGCGCACACTTAAAAGCGATGAAGACGTATAAACAAGGAAGCAAAACTATGCTTGCACGGGTTTGTATCCAACACGGTAGAAAAAAAAACCCAGCTTTGCAGCAACGCCGAAGCAAAAACCAGAGCCGCAACCGCCGTGCTGCAGTTTTACGTTAAAATTACATCCACAGCAACATCGTATGTTACGTACGTACCTGGTACATTTTTATGAACATATTTTATACTGCAGCTGTATAATGCTGCTGTCTAAATGTACGACTATTCGTAGCGTACGACGCTAATTGCAACAAGGGACTTGACGCACGCTCGCAACTCGTTCACCGTTTTTCTTCACACAAAATGAGTCCCTTTACCACAGCAAAAATGTTTTGGGGGGCAAAGTACAGGCAGCTCTTGGAATTCGTATATACCTGGTATGGCGTACAGGGAGGTTTTCTGCTGCCCTGAAAGCTGGAGTCAACCCCGTTTGCTGGTGTCAGCTCCTGCGCTGACCCATTCAAGCTACTAAGTACGATGATACCAGTGTGTATAAAAATTGAAAAAAAATGACGGCTGTGAGATCGCGGATTTCGTCGAAACTCATCTTTGCAAGCTGTGTGTTACACTGCTGATACTACAGCAGCAGCATTGATATTACACTACAATAGTGATACTAGTGATACTTAGATCGCTAGTGAGACTGCGATCGCGCGTATTGCGGGTTTTGTATGGTATTCTGCAGGGTCTACATCCCGCATATGAGGGAGACAAAATATGACATTATTACGGGGGGCCGTAGTAAATAGGGCCTGCGATACACACAAAATCCTATATATTTCACTACTTTTGCTAACAAAATTTGGTCCTATTTACTATGGTCCCCCGCAATAGTACGATACCGTACACGATACCCTCGTATCGTACGAAGTTCAGTATACCGGGATGTAACGGTCTGATAAGGAAGCTGTGGTAACTTGTGCATGGCACGGTGGATATTCAAGGAGTCTGATGCAGGAGAGTGAAGACAACTGTTCGTACGTATACAACGGCCCCGCACGGTTGCCGGGATAGGAAAACATAAATACACATCGATGATCAGTGTCAATTCGTAAGTTTAAGTAATAATTATGTGGTACGTTACATTATTCCTGGATGGTATGAATACACTGATACCTCGTGCTGTAGCATATCACATACAGGACCGAAAAACAAACACGCTGGCTGTCTCTGGTCTGGTGGCGAAGAGACGTGCCGAGTGCGCTAGTGTCAACCTGTCTTGGTATTTTGTATTGTGACACTATGCGACTGACTGCTGCTGCTGCTATAGTCCACAAGTACGTATCCACGGAGAGGTGCGCCGAGTGCGCTTCTCTTGGTATCTAGGCCCGAGCCCGCGCCAGCTGACTATAGTCTTGTCTGGCCAGGAGAGACGCGCCTCCGAGTGCGTTCTCCTGGTATCTAGGCCAGAGCCCGCGCCAGTGGACTGTAGTCTGGCCACGGAGAGACGCGCCGCCCGCCAACTGTGCGTTGGGCGCCACGCAACGTCTCTATAGGTATACAGCTGCTGTGTCACCATCCATCTAGTCGATCGTTCTGCTGCTGCTTGCTGACGTGGATAGCATCTTGAATTTAGAGATCATGCCATTTTTCGATTAGAAAATCTGATCGCCCAGGTCGTCGGATTTTGGGCCAAAATCTGACGACTTGGGCCATCGGATTCTCAAATCGACAAAAAAAAACGGTAACATTTTGCATGTTCGGAGTGCATACGTAAGCAAACGCTTTCATTTTTGGGATCGAAAAATACAAATCTGAAGCTCGAAATCGAACCGTATTGGGTACAGCCTTAGTTATCAATATCATCAGTCACACTTTTGTACTATCAGATCGAGTCGTTTACGATATTCAGTTGTCGTTTTTTTTTTTTCTGCCCCGGAGAGCGAGAGGAAACCCCTGTCCACACTTATATCTCAAGTTTTCGTGTACCGGTTCGAACACGGTTCGTTTCTTCCACCTTGGTCGGGCCTGCCTGTGGCCGTCATTAAAGTGTCGTTTACTCCGAGGATGTAGGCACCTGAACAGTTGTCGTTCTTGTTTCGCAGTCTCGTGTACCACTCAGTCCCCCAAGTATACGGACCGTTTTAACCTTAATATTCAATTAAAAAGTTCCTTATATTTACGGACAGAGTGATATCATACTGGACATATCCAGTTCTCAGTTTGTTCATATATTTGTCAGATTCCGTCTCATTTGATGTTCAGTTCTCGATTCTCCGTTCTCCGTCTCGTGTCATACTCTGGGTCTCACTTGTATCCAATACGAAGCCAGCACCGGCGTCTATTCTACACACTGCTTTGTTCTTCTATCCCAACAGGCCTCCTCGACAGTCAGACCTTGCGGTATCATACGCGCATACACTTTGGCAGCTCACGGTCAGGTTCTCTCGTCGGAGGGAGCTCAGGTAGTAACAGGTGATGATCGGTTCTTCTTCGTACGAGTACGGAACTCACAGCAACACTCGTTACGTACGTGGCGGGCACACAGCAAAGCACAGCTATAAAAAAAAAAACATCCCAATATACGTCATACTCTGAGTGCACTATTAATAGTAATACTACTATTAATATTAATACTACAGATAGGTGTTCTGAGAGTATTATAAACTTTGGATACTCCATCATTTTGAGTGCTCGCAGTATATGCGAGTACTAAAACGGCCAAAAAGTGCTGCCAAAGATAAAAGCAGTACATACAGCAGTGTACGTATCTCCAGGATATTGCCGATCAAGACTCTCAATACGCCACAAGGTAGGGCACAAGCGGATAACCTTGTTTTTCGAGCGGCTTTGTAGGTAAAAGTGTCACAGGGATGATGGCTGCTGTTGCAGTGTCGCCATATATATGCTTCTGCTGTACGGCCGCTGTACTGCTGTAACTACTGGTATACTCTGGCGCTGTCTTGGTGCGGTGGTTACTGCTGTCATAGACTGCCAAGTGGTGTGAGACTACAGTACATACTGATGTCGTTGCTGTAACGACGTGAGGGCGGAAAGACGCATCCCCGTTGCCCCTCTCCTCTTCGTTCCCAACACGTGTGCCGGCTTCTCCGCCGTCGTCCTCTCCTTTCAGAGCATTCGGCAGGCAGTACACTCCATCTCGATGCATGGAGACACGGCACCCGCAGACTGCGCAGTCCTAAAAGAGGCCACACCTCCTGCCCATACCCTAGAGCAGAAGAAGGCTCGCTCTTAGGCTGGACGACAACAGTGTCGTTTACCCTTTGGGCTGTGGCAGTGTTCATCTGTCATGCTCCTTACACGTACAGCAGTACAGCAGCAGCAGTAGTTGTTGTTGCACATGATTTCCCAACATCACCCTCTGGCACGTCGCAAAACAAGGCTCGACCCAAAAGGTCTGCGACGGAATCATGTGCGCAGCAGCGGTGAGGAAAGCGGAGGCTGAGTAATCGCCCCCATAGCAGCCTACGTAGTCTGTAGACGGCACTCACCGACGATGTGGTGGACCTTGTGCGCCCTGCTGCGACCCTTCCCGAGCCTCCTGGCGCGCCTACAAGGAAGGCATCCGCCGAACCGCAGAAAGCCACCACCACCGCCAAAGCAAGGCCTACTTGAGCCTTGGCCATGGCTATGCGCCGCTCTCTGAGGTGATCCTCAATCCACTCCAGACCTCGACTCTGTGAGTGTCTAGGCTCCTCTGCAGCAAGTAGCGGATGGAGATCAGCCAGGTCGGGCTGCTTGCGTACCCCAGTGACAGCAAGTGCTGGGAGCAGGAAGATGGCCGAGTCTCGACCAAAATCAGGAAAACTCTATACGAAACCCATTTATGAGGGGATACATCTTAAACGTCCCCGGTTTTTGATTGTTTCGCCATTTCGCGTTTCTCGGCCGTTTCGCTTTTTTGCGATTTCCCACTTCCAACTTCCGACCATTTCGATTTACTATACACATTCGACAGTTTAGTTTTATGTTTTACGTGCGTAAGTTGTACCTGGGCATTTCATACACCATTACTCGTAGGTTCCGAGGTTGAACGTCCGTATTGTTGTTGTACTCGCGTTGAGTACAACTCCAGGATCCTGCTATGATGTTGTCGTCGAAGCACCTCCTGGTACTCCTCTACCTGATGTGTACCTGGTATGTATGTTTACTCGGGTATGGCGCCGTGGTTGTACTCGTCATGCATCATAACTGATACTTAGAACCGCAGTCAGTCCCGTTTTGGGGACGAACTACTCAAATTTCAAGTAGTCTGCCCCCAAAACGGGACTGCGGTTCTAAAGGGGTTAATATGAACTACTGTACCACTATTAATAGGTTGTGGTTCATTACACAGCTTACAGCAGAACCGCGGGAAAACGTTCAGCAATACGTGGCGGCCGCCGCAGGTGTCACCGGTATCTCAAAATATAGCAAAAGCACAAAACAAGATCCCCAGGATTCCTTGTTCCGAGTACTGCTGTAGAAGAGCCCCCAGCAACTACTTACCTGGTAGGTACTATTAATAATGCGTACGAACACGGTCGATAACGACGAAAAAAATGATGTGTGATGGTGACAAAAAATACGTGCATAGGTGATACCTGATACCAGGTACCTGGTAGATGATAGCTAACAGATAGATGCTGCATGCAGTAGTAGCGATGTGGCACGGCCTTGACAGTGTCGGGCGTGTCTTCTCCAAAGAGCATGGGAACGAGCGGAACGGAACGAGGCTACTCGTGGGCAGCATTCCGTTCCCATCTATGTGAAAAAACGTGTTTGTTTGGTGTTTGGGTTCATGCAGATTCCTGGGCCTCGCTACGAATAATAGCCGAAAAGCAGCCGATGGTATATTTTGCACGCGCCTCGGCAAATTGGTGTCGACGTCCATCTTTGGTGGTGTCCATCAAACTCAGATGATTTTATGCTATTTGTTCCCGTTTGGTCGGGCCGTTCGGTCCTCCCAAAAAAGAAAAAGGGGTACAACTCCAAGGTATACCTGGTGGTACTGTTTTTCTCTGATGGCTGTTTTACACTGAATCTAAACATTCGTTTTCCTAGTCAGCACCAACTCATTCATGTGGCTAATAACATTCCATTCGATTCGTTCCAATGCTCTCTACGAGGGGGTATAAGTCACGGCCTTGATGACTCGCTCTGTGTGCAGGACGGGTCGGCACAAATCTTTGTGCAGGGCACGGGTCTTATTGGTCAAGGCCAAGTGGCCGTTCGGCCGCCTGGATGTTTAGTTTTTTACGCGGCCAAACACGCGGCGGAGCCGCGTGACACTACCCCTACCGTCCCCGAGTCCCCCCAAAGGATTGAGGTTAGGGTTATCGGGCTATGCCTGGGGTCGGGTTGGTCTAGCTCGACGTGCAAGCTTCAAGTTGACGACACACACGTCCTGTGCACAAAATGTTGTGTCGACCAGTCCTGCACATAGCGGAAGCAGTATCTGGTACATGTCATCATACAACACCGACTGACAGCCGAGTACACATAAAACACGTCGTACGCGTAGCACGCGCGATCGATCTTTCGCACGCAGTTTCCAAAAATGAGATTCCAGAAAAATGTCTTTAAAAACAAAACCAGCACTCGTACATACATGTGCTCGAGGGTATATTTAGGCCCCCATGATAAGGTGAAGGCAAGAGTGCAAAGGCGGTGATGACCCACAGAAGGCATGTGACACAGGTGTCTGTCTGTGTGTGCTTGGCCAAGCTCAGACCCAGTTCCATCGTATTGAAGTCCTCTCATTTGTTGGTGTGAGGCTTGGTCAAAGAGGACAGTGAAACGAGTGAAAGAGGGGGGATGAGGCAGGTGACTTGAAGCCAGAATTACCCCCGCTGGCTTCAACCGGCTGCGATCTGCTGGCAGGGGTATACTACGTACGTCACCCCAAACGTCAATAATACAAACACCCCGTGAAACCTGACGTATGACATACCACGTGCGTACATCCGCGTCTCCTGAGGCTACTTGGAAGGGGTAATTACCGATCGAATACGTACGTACCCAGCCCAGGATAACATTTTACAACAGTCTCCCGTCCTGCGGACGACGCCAAATGTGAAGGTGTTTCCTGCTGACGTGTAGGGGTAAAGATCGATCGATTACGCAGCCCAGAGTAATCCTTACAACATTACCACGATTTCGAGCGTGGCGGCGTGTCCTCAGCGTATTTACGCGGTTCCCCGTCGAGATTTGAACGATAGCACGAAGGCCCGACGTGGCAAAAAGGGACGAACGCGGCGCGCATTTATCACGGCTTGTTTTTGACCCCTGTTTGTGCGCCGCGTGCACGGGTGATGGAAAGTACTGACATTTTTCCGGCGCCAAAAGACGAACCTCCCGATTCGAAAGTAGTCCACCCAATTGGCATGCCCTGAGGTCTCAGACCACAAGAACGCCCCACAGAACGCCAACCTAGATTACAGTAGTACGGAGCAGGAGGGGTCCGCTTCGAGGCGGCTGAAATACACTAACGAACGTGGCATGGCTTTATCCTGGATTGCATACTTGTACGTATATATCAGGTACCAAGCCCGCCTCAACACGTGTGAACTGTGCATTATCAAGGTCGCAGCAACAGCATAGTCGCACTCCTCCGTCTACAGCTCTCAGGGGGCATCACTATCCTCATCGTAGACACAACCTTCACTCTACTCGTACAGCATAATCAAGTGTCCCATCTCTGCCAATTGCTCTGATGGGGGCATCATAAAGGACACCGCAACATCGTGTAGCCCCACCCCACTTCCACCTACTCTGATAGGGCATACTCAAGGACCCCAACAGGGCCGGGCACGTGGTCAACCGCTGGCCTAAAGCTGCCACACACACGACGTGTGAGTGTAGTGAGCTACAGGTCTATGAATACCCGTCCGCGGGAGGATAAAACAAACAAAATCGTGCTGGGTCGCGCTCATGCTCCTCCCTCCTGCCTATACCAAACACATCGCGCCTTCATAGCCCAAGTCCTCCTACTACGGCTCTGATAGGGCGTCGGTGACTGAGGCAAGCGCGGAAACAGCATTGCAGTTGTGCCACAGTCGAAGTACACGTCATACGCCTGCCGCCGCGTGGCGCACAGAATGGAAAAATGCTGTGCGCCGCATCAGAGCCACGCGATAACCTTCCCCCCACGCCAACCGTGCAAGTCTCAGACATATGTGTCGCTCGCTGTCGCTGCTACTCCTGCTAAAGCTTCCGCCGGGCTGACCACGTACTCATCATGCGGTCTCATTCTGTTACTGTCTTTTGATCGAGTCCGGGCCCTCTCAAAGCCGCGGGGGCAGATAGCTCGTACGCTGCGAAGTAAGCGGTACCTAGTTGCCCCGTTTCCAGCATGCCTCCTGGTACGTACATAATAACTCAATTTACAGTAGGTGTAGAGGCCGAAGCCAGGATACTTCCACATCATATAATACAAACTCCTCCCCCAACCCCTTTCCCTTCCCCTCCTCGAAATGCCTCGTTTTTACCAAGGTACATACATAAGGCCTTTCCCTCCAAACGCATGCTAGTTTGCCGTGGCCGTCGATAACCGCTGGCATCGGAGAAGCACCAGCAGCAATGTCCCCACCAGGGCCAGGCACGCGGTCAATGTTTCGCAACACACGCGATGCGGAAGTGTGATGGACTAAGGTTCCATATATACCCGTCCATAGGAGGATAAAACAAAAAAAAAACGGTCGCGGGGGGGCACGCTGATGCCCCTCCCCACTACCGTCTTAGCATCCCCACCCTCCGTCTTTCCCTCAACCCCCCGCTGCTAAGAGCGCCTTTGCAGTGATTGAAAAGCGGCAGGGTGACACCATCAGTCGGCCGTACCCACTTTGTCGGGCGCCATTTGCAGTATCAAAGCCTCCACCTGTGACGCGCGATACAAAATATTACAAGACAGAGGTTGTCAAAGAGCGCCATCGCGTCTAAGAGTACCGTGTACAGTCAAATCGCAATTGTTTGCATTTTTCAGACAGTCCTCAGGGCTCTTTGGTTCTTTCGGGTTAGTTTCGCCGGGTCCTTTTCGCTTGTCAGAGCAGTCCCCAGCACTGTTTTATCATGTCGGGTCAGTTTGGACGGGATCATGATTTTTTGCCTGTGGGCGAGAGATCGGGCTCACAACCGTTCCTCGACGTCGAAAGATGCAGCAACCCCCCCCCCCCCTTGGCAAGCTAGCAGGTCCTACTGAACCTGTGCTCGGTGGGGTCGCAATGGCGTTTTTTACTATCGTTCGCGGGCGAATAATGCGGAAAAAACGAAAAAAACACACTATAGCATATCAACAGATAACACAAGGTTGCCAACAAGCAAACGGATAAGTCGAAGTGACGCGGTACGCGGTTTTCTGTAGATCAGAATGGCTATTGCGGGATGAGGTAAGCCCCCCCCCAGCCGCCAAACCATGAACTTGCCGTCGACCAACCAAACGGAAGCAAGCGCGCGCGGGGGTAGAGGCGTTCGCAGCCTGGTCTGCTGTTGCAACGGGACGACGGATGGGTTATATTGACACACGACGCGTGTATATGTTGAATGTGGAAGGGTGCTTTACCTGGTACTTCTTGTTTCTACCAATCCGCCGGAGGATTCAAAGAAAAAGTGACCAAAAGTGGGTTCCTTTCAAAGAAGCTGCTGCTACTGGCTGCTCCTTTTCTTGCCGCCGGACTCGTCGCTACCGACGGAACCGTGGAATCGATCCCCCGAGACAAAAAAAAAGCCTCTGGGCGAACTCCGACAAAGGCGACGAAGCGTGAAAATTACGATGGTGTTCTCACGTAGCAATGGCGAAGGGTGCTTTCACGCGCTACCATGTTCGCAAGCGGTGGCACCATTGAGACGGAAACACGCAAACTCATACGTGGGTACCAGAGACACAGCCCACTGAATAGTTGAGGCGTCAGACACGAAAGAGACTCGTACGCAACAACAGCCACGCGGTAAAAAGTGTAATTCTTGACCGGAGCACAGCCTAGTGCCGTAGGTCCACCCCATTCGAGGCTATGCGCGCGTTCCAAATGTATGGTACCTTCCGCCGTGCGACTGGGTGGTGTCGCGCCCGCACGCAGAATTGTTCCGAGAAGAAAGTCACTGACCGACGCGGCCGACCGCACAAGAGGTGTTGCGTACGGTGGTATCCCCCCCCCCCCCTCCTCTTCTGCTTCGCTGGATTTCGATAAGTGCTATACCACAGAGGCTACCAACGGCAAGCACAGGCGCACTGTAAAACAACAACATAAACAACAACAATAGCAATACAACAACAGAAACAGCAACACCACCTCAAACACCAATAGATGTTTTTCCCCGCGATGAATATCTCGGCAATGGCGTATTCTGCCAGCGTTTTAATAGACGTGAAAAAACCAGAGCACACCGACCCCTCCTCCCCTCCCTTTCACCCGTAGAGGATCGACCCCTTGAAGACTGTACCTAGGTTTCTGAGACAAACTATCTTAGGGGAACATCGAACATGGCAATCAGAACCAAATTTTGTGGGTAGATGAAGGGAAATACGCGGTATTTGGGTCCATCGTGGGTTCTGATCACTGTCAACCCTTTTAGGACTGCAGTCCCGTTTCGGGGACAAACTACTCAGGCTTAGACTGAATTGCCCCCAAAACGGAACTGCAGTTCTAAAAGGGTTGAAATGCCCCCCCGTATTACAGTAGTGTGAAAAAGAGATACAGAACATGATTTCGGTGGTGGAAGGGGTACAAAACAAGCGGGGGCTGCGCGCACCGGCGCCCATCGGTCGAGGTACCCCATCAGTCGTGCATAATTATACAGATGGCCGGGATCCCCCCCCCCTCCCCCCCCCCCCCCCGCTGCACAAGGTGGGCGTAAACAACTCCTCGTGGAGAGGTTGAACAACGTACAGTAGTAAACCCCACAAGGTGTCTGTAGGTAGTCTCTCAACTCGGCACGCCTAACGGCGGGCTACGTTGTTCAATTTCCCCAGAAGGAACGCTTTACGCCCACACGATGCAATCGGGGGGGCTCGCCGCCATCTTAATCTGCAGAGGTCGGATGCTCTTCGCTCACCCTGGGGAAGACGGTGTCCTTCGCCGTGTCCGCCCACATGGTGTCAAGGTGCTCGTACTTCTCCTCCCGGATGGACATGACCACGTTGGGGAGGGTGGCCTTCAAAGCCTCCACTTCCACTGCGGGGAGATAGAAAGAAGTACAGTCGTAGTTGCGCAATCAACACAGGACATCGACGGTTGTAAGAAAGAGGGATGCTGGCCCAGGCTAGATTTCAGAATACGTGGAAAAGAGTGTGTTCTACTCTGGAAAGGCGTCGGGTTTCCTTGGTTTTATGCAAATCTATGAATCTGAGTGTATAAAACTAAATCTATAAATCTAAACCTAGAATATCTAAGCCTTCTCTTCCTAGTCTTCGGTTGCTTAGAAGGTATCCCGTGCTGCTGTGCGGAGGCGTAAGGGGTTGGTAACCTTTTGGGGGGGGGAGGGGAAAAAGACGAAGGCGAAAAAGTATTACGACATCCCCGGCGAGGAACGCTCTCCGTGTGTGTGGAACGCCTCATGCGTATAGCATTAGTCACACGAGGCAACGCGAGATGCTGTACGAGGGTTGGGGGCGTTGCCATCTACGGTCGCGGCCTCCAACGCAACACAGGTGGCAGGGACCCCTGCCCCTGCACAATGTGGGCGTAAAAGTGTCCTTGTAGAGACTTTGAACAATACAGCTCATCATTAGGCGCACCGAATTGAGAGGCTGCCCACACCTTGTGGGGCTTGCTACATAGTCCAATGTCTCGAAAATAATTTTATAGGCCCAAATTGTGCGGGGGGGGGGGGTCCTGGACACCTGTGAAGTAGTTGCGGGACACTCGTAACATATGATTTGGTATGTTGCACCCTCCCACTTATCTTTTGCGGTCGCTATACATGGTGTCCCAAAGAGCTCAAGCACCGAGCGTGTTCAGAGAAAGGACGGGGGCGGGGGAGGGGGGGTACTCACGTCACGCATGGCCGTAGCTTCATGCCCATAAACCCTCGTATCACTACAATGCCGGGACGGAGTACGTCGGGTTTTTACCGACCAGGCAAAAACTGCTTGCACTGAGCGCGAAAGGCCGTGAGGTGTTCGGCGCGGCGCATGAAGGTTGAGATGGAGCCTACAAAGAACCGCGTGTGAGGGCAGACTTTCTTTTCACAAGGATGACAGCGTCGAATGAATTGATCTGTTTTCTAGTGTGGCCACTTCCAGGGACAGCAATGACTATACTACGGCATGTAACCGACTCGTGGGTGCCTTACCCTATACCGGTGCAGACTACGTGATACTATCATCCCTCTCGTGCGGAGTTAAGGTTCTCCACCCCGTTTGAATAATCTACTGCGACCGCCAGCCGTGATGACCGCGAAAAAGCAAAAACGGTGCCCTGGTCGTGTAGCTCACGCATTGAGAGGCGTGTTTGACAACGTCGTTGCCAACGGACAAACTCAGGGAGGAGGGGGGGTACTCATCTTCTTGCATGGCCGTAGTCGTTTGACCAAAGACCCTCGCATTCCTACAATGCCGGGACGGAGCACGTCTGGTTTTCACCGACCAGGCAGACATTGCTTGCATCAAGCGCGAAGCGCCGCGAGGTGTTAGGTGAGTCGCATGAAGGGGGGTGAGATAAACAACTAGCGTAAAATAATCTCTTGACAGTCGGTACCTGGTAGAGGTCCGTGAGGACGACAGGTGGGCAGGACATAAAGTCAAGACCTTCACAAGAAAAACAATATTGGCGGTGCCTGGACAGTAGAGCAGGGTCGACACAAAGTCCATCATCCTGTTCCATCGGTTGTGGCGGCCACTTTAGGCAGAATTTGATTTCAGCGAGAGCTCGCCCTTGTCTCTCCCTGATTTATTTCTTCCAAGGCGTGGGTGCCCACCCACAACTATATATAGGACACAAGCCTTCCTGCACCGCAATAGAGACAAAGAAAGCAGGAAAAAACAGAACCTGGGCCGAAACAGAAGCTTGAGGTGTTAGGCCACCAGACACGGTGGTAGCCTGAACAGCGCAGAGAACGACTCATGATAACCCCCTGGAGACTTTCGATCATATTCCACGGCGCAGGAGGTGTGGGTCGGGGCGGGTGCTCACCTAGGTAGTCACTGCCGCCGTAGACGATGGCAACCGGGCAGGACACTTTCGACACGTCGTAGATGACGGGAACGTACTGGGATGCCGGAGCATCCGCGAACATGGAAAGTTCTCCAGAGCACATCATCTGAAACCAGTGCACGACGCACTTGACTGGTGGGAGTCAAATGCAGCGGCAGCAGTAGCAGCAACAGCAAAAACAACAGCAGCAAAAAGCAGCAGCAGTAGCAACAACAGCAAAAGCAACAGCAGCAAAAGCAGCGGCAGCAGGAGGGAAGAGGGCACTAAGGGTTGGACCTTCCGGGCGAGGGCTAGCGACTACTGCGTTCAAGCGTACTACTGGTTGGGGGAGGGTGGGTGATCACTGCGTATTGTCGCGCCTGTACAACAATAGTATATACGGCAACATTATAGTGTGGCTGAAACGGCGAAAAACAATACGGTACCAGGTATGGCTAATAGAACCCTTTGGGACTTCAAGGCATGCCTTATAAAGAGGAAAATTTTCCAACAAAAGTAGCTTGACTACAGTACAGGCCACACGAAGCATCCCTTCCTGCTGAGGTAAGAGGTGTACCCGAACTACAGTGCACAAAGTTCGCCTGACTAGTAGATCATGAAACTATTAATAGTCGTACTGCTGCGCCCCTCCACAGAGACATGTGCTATGACCGTACCTGACGTAGATTTTGGTCGCCTATACCTGAGTCCCAAAAGGGTGTACCAGGTATATAGTTAAAGAAGCGATGATGTTCATAGGGTTGATTTTTGCGACTTCTTAACTACATCCTCGCCTCGGGCCCAAAAATAACAACGGTGGCTCACCGAACACCATGACGCAACAACTACGACAGCGACAGCATTAACAACGATACCAACAACGCTAACAACGACAACAACATACAGTATACAGTCTCACCTGAACTGTAGCTGTAGATGTGCGGGTATACCTCCAGCTTTCGGCTAGGAGACATCTGCCTCACAGACGAACACACGAGTTATCCACGATCCAGGGGGGGGGGGGCGGGGGGGGGGGCGTACTCATTTGTTGCTTGCCTTAGTCAATTGACCATTGACCACGCATCCCTTTCGAGACGGAGTACCTCCTACTCCTAATAGAGACACCTCCAACAATTGGGCGCTCACTGCGTTGTTTCCATATATTACATATAAACGTTTTACTAATATTATCCCCTTCCTGTTTGGCCGCCTGTGGCCACCATCTATCGCCTAAGATATCGATCGTTTTCTCGCTGGTATCTAGTGTATCAAACTCCTCCATGCCACATTCGTTTATTTCCCTCATCTCCTCGATCCAGGGGGGGGGGGGGCAAATGAGGCGCGGGGGGGGGGGCGGCGGCGCCGGACCTGTCACCAACGCGGTCTATGTCTCATGGTGTCGGGTCATGTGGCATAAAAAGCTATTGCATGATGCAGGGCCATATGGCATGAAACTTTCCGCAGCTAGACTCGATGCAGCGGCAAACCAAGGAACCACCTCCCCCCCCACCCCCGCGCCCCCCTTACACAGTACCCTCATGCTATCGACACGAAGTCCGCACTGTCTCGAGCGAGGGCCTCCCGAAGCCATAGACACTCCATCACACCGAAGAATGAAAAAAATGTACTCATCAAATGCAAGTGAAGAAGGGGTCGCTCGGGCCCGCTCTCCCCCTACCCACCCCCCGCTCGGCCGCCATCGGTGCCGGGGGATGACTAGCGGAAGGTGACACCAATTGAAGAAGATGGATGGCACTACTACGGGGGAACATGGCATCCAAAACAAAACATGGCGTGTGGACGTAGGGGAGTGTACCTATTTTTCGGGTTCATTGTGGGTTCTGGTTGCTCTGCCCCCTCAGCAATCGCTTCCCTAGAAATCGGTACTCTATCTATGTCATGAGCTGTAGGTATGTGGAAGCTCGTGAAAGCTCGTTGACGCTCGCGCACGATAAGGTCGCGGAAGCTTCCGTTGGCGGAAGCAATGGGCGTTTTCACTCCCACCAACAGCAGAAGCCCCCACCACTTTCGTGGAACCTTCTACCACTTCCATGGAATCTTCCATTGCTTCCACCTACTACCATGGAAGCTTAATTCTAGAAAGCCGGGCAAGATTGTGAGCCCGCATGCATTTAGAACACATAAAACAAAGAAATACATGGCAAGGGCAGGTTCTGCATTTGTCGTGCCCGCTGAGTCCCAGCTGTCTTGGCGTAAAGGAGACACCGACCCCGAGAGGAGTCACGCTGCCGTGCTGCAAACGCAAAAATCGCCGTCCGACACTTGTCCGACAGGAACTCGGCGGCCAAGAAATGCAAGCCCCTCCTCCTTAATGTTACTGGCGTACGGCTAAGAAAGTGCGCCCATTTCCGGAGGGAGTGACACCATCCCCGCCCCCCTCCCTCCCTGAGCCGCGGGTCTGCTCCCTTGTCCCTTACGACACGCGTGTCGAGCCGGAACTAATTTACTCCGTGCGTCGGGAGCCGCCAGGACCTTCTACGAGCCATGCCATGGTGGGGAGGGGGTAGGGCGTACTCATTTGTTGGTTGCCTTAGTAACTCGACCATTGACCACGCATCCCTTTTGAGACGGCACGGGGTGGTGGTGGGCGTCCTTATGTAGTGCTCGCTTCAAGTTAATCTGACCGTTGACCTACGCATCTCTTTCGAGACGGAAAAGCTATCTTAGGCCCTAAACGTTTCTGGCTGATTGCGGCTGACCGGGCTTCTTCACTAAAAACCTACCGATCAAAAGTCCGCGGCTCCCACGTCTACAAAATGTATCCGTTGTTCCCATCGGGTTACCGGGTGAAATTTCTCTCAAACTCCGGTTTCGGCCCGGATAGAAAAATTCCTCATGTCAGGAACACGACCAAAAAACGTTACCTCCTCTTCCGTAGCCCTTCTTCCTCAGCATGCTCGCAAGGGTGTGTTCAGTAGGAGATGCACTCCGCGGGTACCCGGGTACCCACGTGAGTACCGAAAAAATCGTTGAGTGTGCACAGCCGTGCGGCCGTTTTTCCAGCGCTCAGTTTCTCGCGAAAACGGCAAGGGTGCTGCTGAAGCCGACCAATTCAATTTCGGGAGGCTCTCTCTCGACCAGATATTTCGGAGAACGCCTCCTTCCCTTGTGCGGTATTGGCAACCATCCCCGTCTGCAAAAAGCGAGTGCTGAAAAGCGATCGCACCTCTCTGCGGTCACAACGCTTCTTACGTCACGACCGAAACAGCCAGGCTTGATACCCGGTTACCCATACTATATACCAGGTACCTAGGTAACCTACGAAACACGACCTTGCATTCTTCCTACCATAGAGTGCAACCCTCCCCCCCTCCCCCTCTTGGCGTTTTCTAACCTGAGAAGACTTCCAGGTGAAGAGGTAGCCCATGGAGACGTCGATGGTCGTCACGAAGAACTCGCGGCTCATCATCCTCTGCCAGGTCAGAGCTACCGGAAGCATGCGGCGCCTTCCGAAGAGAAGGTAGATGAAGCTGCAGCCGCCATCGCAGCAGAGGAGAGGGGGGGGCGGGGGTGCACTCATGTGATGCACGGCCGCAGCCGTATAGCCATAGACCCTCGCATTCCTACAATGCCGGGACGAAGCACGTCGGGCTTATACCGACCAGGCAGAATTTGCTTGGAGGGGGGGGTTGTACTCATGTCATGCATGGCCGTCGTCGTATGACCGTAGACCCTCGAATCCCTCCATTGCCAGGACGAAGCACGTCGAGTTTCCCATGATCAGGCAGACATTGCTTGCACCAAGTGTGAAGCGTCGTGAGGTGTTTGGCGAGTCGCATGAAGGATGAGCTGCATCCTACTAAGGGCTGCTTGTGAGGCGGCCTTTCTTCCAGTGTTATTTTCTTTCTCCATCCCACTATCTTCGCCGTTCTTTGCTCTCTCTCTCCTAGCCGTAACTCAGATCAACCATTGGGTCACAAAGCAGGGTCTCTCCTCCCTCCTCCCTACTACAGTTCTTGCCTTGAAAGGCATTTTTTGTCGCGAGAATGCTTCGGCCCTTTCTTGTCTCGTCGACTATTATAGCATCGAATTGCGTACCCACGCTACTAGGCGCTCTTAGCAGATGATTACTTTGTTGTTTGTTTTTGGAAACAAACAAAAACTCCGATCTACGCGGGACTCGAACTCCAGCACCAACTCTTATTATTGATAGTAGCATTCCAGGGTACCACTAGCCCACCGGGGCGACTATTGGGTATGGATGACAACGTCGAAGTCATCAAGAGGGGGGGGAGGGTCGTTAAATCCAAACGTGCGACCTCTGCATCCAAAACGGCGACTGAAATATCCAAACCTGCGACCGTTATATCCAAAACTGAGGTAGGTACATAAAAAACTGCGGCCGCAACCATTTAGAAACTAACCCACGTTTTAGGGGTCAAAGTAGTTGGAGGTAGAGTAGCGCCATATTTTCAGTAGTGAAACGTTTCACACGTAGCACAAATCGGATAGACCACCGATCCCCACTTGATTAAATAGATTTGTCACGACAGATAGATCCCTGATCTGTATGATCTGTATGATCTAGCTCCTGCTGTCGGGTGGAAGTTGTAAAATCTGCATGATTTAGCGCAGGTTTCCTGGGTTGGATCTGTACTACATAGATCCTGCACAGTATCTCAGAACGGCCGTTCAGGATCTAGATTGTCCAGAGTGCCATCTGTCCGACGCGGGGAAGGTTAAATCCCGTTCGCACGAATCCGCACGATACCCCTACGTAGTCACAGGGGAGGCGGGGGGGTACATACGTTGTCGACCTTCGAACCACAGGCATGCTCAACTGCTGGTGTTTGCCATCGTCGTTGGCCGTAGAGAGATGGAAGCATGCATGGTGGCAAGCTACGCTACGCTACGCTTCCGCAAGCGTCTTTCAAAAATAGCGCCTGGATTCAGCGAACGAGTCGCGCACCTATTGTGCCGCAATCCTAGCAGATGGTACCAGTCGACACCACACAACGCGGTATACGGCAACGCACGGCTAGACGCTCCCCAAGCATCATGGCGCCTTGCCAAGAGCAAACCAAGCAGCCCACCTGAGGTTGGCTTGCACCAGGGATAGCAGCAGGCTCTTCGAGAGATGGTTGGCTCGAGCGGCGGGAGACAGCGCCACGAACAGGCACACCTTCTCCAGAAGGTCGGGGTTACTCGAAAAAGCCGCGAACGCCTGAGCGGTTCCCTGGGAAAACCCAATGTAGCACAATTTGGGCTGCCTGTCGAATGCGTGGCAGAGTTTATAGTCGGGCAGATGGGGACGGGGGGCAGGGGTGGCGGGGGGGGGTCATGGTTCACGCACCTTGTCCGCTCACAGAACAACCATTCAGTTGTCCCAGGAGAACTCTTTTACTACGCTTTGCCCAAGAGCATATGCTTTGCTCCAACTCCAGATTACTTATCCCCTGAACGGGAGTGCCGTCTTAAAGAGAACTAGGAGAAACATTACTGACGTTACTTTCCCCGCATCGATTCCACGATTGTCAACAGGTCGCCTTTTTGTCGACCACAAGGGTGCTTTGAAACGGTTTTATTCGTCTCAGTGGTTGAAATAGGGGGTCTGGCGCTCACGACCGGGGGCTATGGCCGACCCTGCTGCTGCTGTACTGCGTCTGCCGAAAAGCACCATCCAATCTTCCTTTGAGGGATTATCAAACTGCCCGCAGAAGCCGGAAGACTCCGTGAACCACGCCACGAAGCGAGAACGCGAGGCGGCGAAAGCATGCGTTGTTCCTCCCCCTATGGGAAATGGTGACCTGGTGCCTAAATACGCGGTCGGTCGTCCCGAAAGCGCCTGAAATCGCGAACGCAATTGCGGCTCGCCGAACGCTCTTGAGCCGAGCGCACACAACACAGAACAAGCAGAGGAGCTCCGCCAAAGAAGCCACGTGACGCAACCCGCACGTGCCGGGGATCCGCTCCGCTCCACCCGCATGCGAGGCACAGCCGTGGTTCTGCTGCTGCCCCTATCCTCCCCACTGCTATGCATTTCCTACTAGGGAACGCTCTTCCCTCCCTCCATCAACACAGCTATTTACAGAAGAGGGCGCCATTCTCCCCTCCCCTCCCCTCGCTATTTCTACAAAGGACCCCCCCCCCCCCTCTCCTTGTTTTACGACGGAACCCTCCCACTCCCCCCAACCATTTCTCTTTTTGCGAGGGACAAGCGCACGCAGAGCAATGAGCCACTTACCCGGAGGCCTTGAGCACGTGGTCGATCATCGCGGGAGTGTCGTACCGCGCAAGCTCGTCGATGCTGAAGTTCCAGTAGGCGTCGGAGGTGACGGGCGACAGGCGCATGTGCTGGATGATGCCCAAACGCGGCAGTCGTCACACCGAAGACATATTTGTTTCGCGCGCGCGGAGAAGGGGTAGGGGTTGAAAGGGGTAGGAAAGCAGCAGAGTAGGTTCAGGTCTAGGTATGTGTGCGTGTGGGGGGAGGGGGGGGGGGGGCAGCGGGACGGGCGTAAGTTGAGCTCGAGCAGGCTGAGCTGTAGTTTGAAACGCTACAGGTCAACAACCCGCCGTCCCTTGCTATGTACCTCCCGCCCGGCAGTGGCACGGCTAAACGTGACTGATGCAATAACCTCTAAGGTGCCCATGCCCACGATACAACCCTCGTGAGGGGTTTACGCGCGTGATCAGGCGTACCGCAAGGCGGGGGTGGGTGTGACTGGGGGACCATGGCTCGCTTTGGTGGTTGGTGCTCTGGAAAGCAAGAGGAACTAGTAGATTTAGCGAGGCGAGGAAGTGAGGTCGAACGGACATTTGTTTGGTGGGGGACATGTGGTGGAAGTGCTAGGGCGGCAAGGAGGGGGGGGGGGCGGTGTTGACGCCTCATCACAGCACCTTGTGAGAGTAGCGGTTGCCTCGAGCGTTTCCGAGGAAGACGTCGAACCCCGCCGTCGCCAGTCGCAGCCCTAGCGCGTGATCCCTGAGACAGCAAAGGCGCGAGCGGTTTGAACGAAAAAGAGGCGGTAGAAGGTTGGAAAACAGTAGAGCGGGGTACGGAGGGAGGGGGGGGTGCTCATTTATTGCTTACCTTAGCCGTCTCACCACTGACCACGCATCCCGTTCGAGACGGAGCACCGTTCCTACTCCTGAAGGAGATAATTCCAACATTTGGGCCCTCATTACATCGTTTTCATAAATTACGTGGAGTTTTTTTGCCAGTCTTATCCCCTTCCTGTTTCGCCGTCTGTGCCCACCATCTTTCTCCAAGGATAGTATCTCAAAGGATAGTGATCGTTTTTTCGCTGCTATCTAAAGTACCTAACTCCTCCATGTCACATCCGACTGTTTCATTCATCTCTTCTGACACATCCCGTTCTTCTCTTGTACATTTCACATTCTCCTACCATGTGACTTATACTCTCAGATTGCTTCGCCACACGGGCACAACTGTGCATCTACTTCCTCCTCCCGGCTACTGGTATACCTCTTATTTCTGGCAGGTCCCAGTCCCTCACACGAAATCGCATTTTCAGCGGTTTGGCGAAGTCCATTGAGTCGTGTAAATACGCTTTCATTCCTATCCCTTCGCTTCACCCCCCGTATATCTCTAGTGCTTCTCCGAATCCACCTTGTTCCTCAGCGCAAGCCTTTCATTTTTTTCATCCTTTTTTTCCACTTCTGTCTTGTAGCTCCCAAGCTTATCTGCGGAAATCATATAAGTCTTGGTTTCCTCCTATATCCTTCCATACTTTCTCAACGACGTTCTCCCACCTTATTCCAGCTCGCTCTTAAGATACTTTCTCCCATACAGCTCTATCAACTATGGCTGGCAGCCTCTTTTTTGGCATGCTCCTTGCTTCATATTGTCATTTCAACTTTCTCATGTCTCGATGCGTTGTACTCAATATCATGCACGGACGTAGTCGTATGACTATAGACCCTCGTATCCCTACAATGCTGGGACGGAGTACGCCGGGTTTTCTCCGACCAGACAGACATTGGTTACACCAAGAACGAAGCGCCGTAATGTGTCCGGCGAGTCCCATGAAGGGTGAGCTGCATCCTACTAAGAACCGCTTGTGAGGCGGACTTGCATATGGATGAAAGCTTCACTGAGTTGATTTAATTTCCGGTGTGGCCACTTCCAGAGACAGATATGGGAGCACTACAGTATGTAACTGCCTCTTGGGCGCCTTGCCATAAACACTACCAGGTACTTGATACGATCATTCCCCTTGTGCGGGGGAAAGGTTCTCCACTCCGTACAAATGATCTAACTCGACCACCACCTGTGACCGACCGCCAAACGAACAAACAAACAAACGAACCAAACGGTACCCTGGCTGTCTAGCTCAAGTAGTGAGCGGCATGTTTTACAGTGTCGTTGCCAACCGACGCCAGCCCAACCTATATATAATTTGGGGGGGGGGGGTCAGAGCAGCGCAAGAGGCCACCAGGCCTGTGGAACGGGGATCGGGCGAGATAGGGTCAAGACAAATAGCGTCCTGTGGGGGTGTATCGGGTGCCACGCGAGCCTGGTGCAAAGCCTGGCACAAGGTCAATACTTCAACAGACTGGGCGCTCGTAGAATCAGCTTGAACATACCACCCTGGGGGTCTCCCGTCACTCGTGTTGTCACGAAAACTCCGGACGCTTGTCTCCAGACGTTTGCTATGCCGTTCTACGCGCTGTTCCTTTCCGTCCCGCTTCCTGACACATGCAACCGCCACGCCTACCATAATCCAGTTGTTGTTGGTGTCCTCAATATAATCTAGTCGGTATCCACAAACACAGGCTCCAATGGCACTGTAATGTGGGACCCCCCCCTCCCCGCAAAAGCCAGGAAATTAAAGCCCCTACAACCCGAGGGAAGTAGCACCAGCAAACAAACCGTGCTGTTGTGCCACCGCTGCGGCTTCTCCCTTACCTTCCACCGCACAGGAGCGACTCGGAGTCTTGCATGAGGCCGTGCATGAGGAGCACCGCGGGTCTGTTTCCCTTCTTGTCTCCGTCGGAGGTCTCCTGCGGAGAAGACGGCGTTACATTTGGAGGGGGGCAGGCAACACGAAAAAACGGTTCACGCTGATCCTCGTGCCTTGAGTCGCCTTGCCGTCCGCTGTATAAATAAAGGGCGCCCCTCCTGAATATGAGCGGGAGCGAGACTTTCAACGTCGACGGTCAGAAGCGGCGGAGTCGTCGTCCGTGAGCGAAAGCAACTCAGTGCGAAATTCGTCGCGAACGTGAACTGTAAAGGTGCGCTCGAGGGTAGCTCCCGGCGGGGAAGATAACAACTACCTGCGGAAGGACAGATGTCCTCTTGAGTGCTGCTTGAGGTCGGAAGGAAACATCCAATGATGAGGGGGTGGGGGGGGGGGTGATATGCATCCTCGAGGTTGCTCCCGGACGGGAAAAAAAAACGATAATTGAGAGGGAGGGGGGGGGGTGGGTAGAGGGTGCATCTATACCCCTTTACAACAGCACTTACGTTTGGGGGATCACTTCGAAGTAGAATTGGGCCATCCATGCAGCAGATACAGGGTTAAGGGTAGGGGGTGGGGGGTACTCGATAGGAGATATTTAATCGATCTCATGCATGGCCGTAGTCGTATGACCATGGACCCTCGCATCCCTACAATGCCGGGACGGAGCATGTCGGGTTGCCACCGACCAGGCAGACGTTGCTTGCACCAAGCGCGAAGCGCCGTGAGGCGTCTGGCGAGTCGCATGAGTGTGAGCTGCATCCTACTAAGAACCACTTTTGAGGCGGACTTGCATATGGATGACAGCTTTACTGAGTCGATTTAATTTCCGGTGTAGGCATTTCCAGAGACAGCAAATGGAGTACTAGGTAACTGCGTAAATCACGATGCCCCAAGTAGCAACGAGCGACGGGGGGTGCGGCGCAACACGCCGTGCACCGCTCGGCACCACCGCCAAGGTGGCATTTTGCGCGTACTGACTTACCCCGTTGGAGGGAACCAAGACGCGGTGAAGTACAAGGACGAAACCGTCGGCCGTTACAGCATGGTGGTCCTCGACGCGAAAGCCTTCCGCCTCAGCGAGCTCCCTCGCCGACCGTCGTCCCTCGATCGCAGCTGTGCGCATTCCAAGGTTCGCGCGGAACAACCTGGGGGCGAAAAACGATTTCGACGGGCAGAACGCCTCGCCCACATGAGGGGAAACCCCTCGAATTCCGCGGATATGACGCCTCGCAGTTGTAGCGGAAATATCCCCAAACGTTGGGGGCTATTAATCCTCTGCAGCCTTGACGTTGTAATAGAAACACCCAAGGCTGACGACTGCAGTAACGCCTCGCACTTGAGATGGAAACATCAAGGTCAGGATATCGTGGACACGGAAAAAATGAGGTTATACGAAGTATCCGTTCCTCAACGACCCTCGAGAACCCGGCATCACCACAAATTGGACTCCGGGTGCTCTACACGATTCGGCTTAGATTCGAAGGGAAAGAGGCGCGGTTTTACGCGTTTTCGTGTGTAAGCAATAACATCTTGGACATATCATGATCTACAGTAGATCATCTAGATCATCTATAGATAATCCAGTTCGTCACCTGCCGTTGTGATGTGTTGTTCAGGATCTGTGTAGTAGCGGTCCAATCCAGGAAATGTGTTCTAAATTAGGCAGATTTTACAGCTCCCACCCGTCAACACGAGCTACAGCATACAATTCATACAGGTGAGGAATCAAAATGCCCTCAAATATCTAGATCGTCAAGTGGGAATGATCTGTAGATCATCTGTAGGTCATCTGTCCGACGTGCGAATAAGTCATACCCCTTGCAAGTCTCGACAGGTCTGGGACAGTATCTACTGATCGAGGTCCGCTTGCTGGCCGCCATTGCTCCGCCGCCACCCCTGGGCCGAGACTAGTGCCGCGAACCGTCAGTCTTGAGCCGTGACCGTGGGACGACCAAGAACGAAAACAACACACACATAAACACCCCGTTCGAAAAGAAAAACGAAAGAGAAGATCCAGGTCTGCCGCACTATTGTTGGTTTATTGTTTTACCTGCTGTTGTGCGTTGTGCGTTGTGCGTTGTGGCGTACTCGCGTCCCAAGTGCGGACTGGTGCTCGGTGCTCCGCCGGCACAGAGGGCAACCGCACTCCGAGTACGTACGCACGTACGTATATAGTCGTATGTATGAAGTGTACCAGGTAAAAGTAGTGAGTAGTCGAGCCCAAAAAACCTCTACGTAGCGTTTACCATGCTCCCGTGCATGCCCTCTGCGATAGCGGCAACGGGTTCAGCAGCCGCGAGGCCTCGCTATGCATAGTTGCTCTCACGCCAGCACGCCAGCCATGATACAACTACATACCTAGATCACAAGCCCTGAGCGTGCTCGGTTGGTACATCCCTGGCCTCTCAGAGCTCCCACTTCCGAACCGCCTCCTTTCATTACTTGCCGGACCTTTCCAGCAGTTCTTTGTTTTCTCCATTTCTCTTGGCAATTCTCGGTCCTTTCTTCCTTTTTTTTCTTTCGTTTCGTGTGCGTGCGTGTACTCCGAGCACGGCACCGCGGCAGAGCCCGGCACCGTCGCGGGTGTCAGCGGGTGCTCGCGGGTAGAGGGGGGATTGCAAGGAGCGCGGTCGCCGCTTTCGTGCCTAAGCGTCGCGTGTGCCTCGAGACACGAGGGATGCATGAACGGGCTTTGTCTGCCCCTCCATTTATGACTTTTGATAGAGTATGTACGAGTTATAAGGGTCGTTCGGGACGGCAAGATAATATGCAAGTGGTGCTTATTTTTGCGACCACGCTGAAGTTGAAAGAGGGAGATGTGCAGTTTGAACACCAACGTTATCGAGCTGGCGAACGACGGCCACGGTGAGCACCGGGCTTCACGCGAGGCGGGCGACGGGGCTGATTGTGGCAGAGAGTGATAAAAGCTATACCCGGACCGAATCGGTAGCGAGGTGGTCGCGAGAGGGGCGGGCGGCGTACGAGGCTGAGAGAGAAGCTCTTCTGTGCGATTTTTTATTTTCTTCTTTTTGACCGGGTTTAAGGTGTTCCAATCAGGCAGAAAATTATTACACGAGAGGGGACGGGGATATTTTTCCTTTCCGAGTTTTCGGTTTCATTTTCATTGTTTTTGCTGCTGTGCCGTGCTGTGCTTTCGCCTTCTTCGTACATACGAGTACAGACATAAGAGCATATCGAAAGAAGAAAATAAGTACAGACAGTAGTATCCTACCTGGGGTATGTACGTACGTACGTACGACATCCGCGACGCGAAGCGTATGTGGCATCCGAGCTGGCGTCGGAGCTGTTTTTTCCTGAAGCATGGCGGCGGGACTCTTGGCATTATCAAGTCGCCGGTTTGCAATTACGAACTAAACTCAATCGTGGACCTCTGTCAATTCGCATAATTTGATGTACTTTTTTCCTTCCTGAGCGAGCGTAGCGGGCGGCGTAGGCCGCCCGCGGAGCGAAGTGCCTTGTACTACCTACCCGGTATATGTACCACACAACACCCAACACAGAAGCGGGCGGTCTTGTTGCGTGTTTTGTGTCTTTGTTGTTGTCGGGGTGAAACTGAAAACGTTACGTTCGTACCAGGTACGTATTGACACCAGCTTCGCATATTGTATGATACTTATGATGCTACTACTTATAAGTCCGGAAATTTAAGGACCTTTCAGACAATACTATGGATGCCAAATCGATTCTTACATTTCCGGACATAAAAAGTAGTAGTACCTACACTGGTGCTGCCTGCTGAAATGAAGCCTATGTGCTGCCATCGCAACTACTTATACGCTGGTACTGCCCTGCGTATATCGATACAAGGCGCTTCGCTCCGCGGGCGGCCTACGCCGTCCGCTACGCTCGCTCAGGAAGGAAAAAAGTACATCAAATTATGCGAAGCGAACAGAGGTCCACGATTGAGTTTAGTGTTTTCAAGGATCGTAATTGCAAACCGGCGACTTGATAATGCCAAGAGTCCCGCCGCCATGCTTCAAGGAAAAACAGCTCCGACGTCAGCTTGGATGCCACATATACGCTTCGCGTCGCGGATGCCGTACGTACGTACATACACCCCAGGTAGGGTACTACTGTCTGTACCTTTTTTCTTCTTTCGATATGCTCTAGGTCTGTACTGTATGTACGACGAAGAAAGCGAAAGCACAGCACGGCGCAGCAGCAAAAACAATGAAATTGAAACCGAAAACTCGGAAAGGAAAAAAAATCCCCGTCCCCTCTCGTGTAATAATTTTCTGCCTGATTGGAACACCTTACACCCGGTCGAAAAGACGAGAGGAAAAAAATCGCACAGAAGAGCTCTCTCAGCCTCGTACGCCGCCCGCCCCTCTCGCGACCACCTCGCTACCGATTCGGTCCGGGTAAAGCTTCTATCACTCTCTGCCACAATCAGCCCCGTCGCCCACCTCGCGTGAAGCCCGGTGCTCACCTTGGCCGTCGTTCGCCAGCTCGATAACGTTGGTGTTCAAACTGCACACCTCCCTCTTTCAACTTCAGCGTGGTCGCAAAAATAAGCACCGCTTGAATATTATCTTGCCCTCCCGAACGTCCTTTATAAACTCGTACATACTCTATCAACAATCATAAATCGAAGCCAGACAAAGCCCGTTCATGCATCCCTCGTGTCTCGAGGCACACGCGACGCTTAGGCACGAAAGCGGCGACCGCGCTCCTTGCAACCCCCCCTCTACCCGCCAGCACCCGCTGGCACCCGCGACGGTGCCGGGTCCTCCCGCGATGCCGTGCTCGGAGTACACGTACGCACGCGAAACGAAAGAAGAAAAAAGGAAGGAAGGACCGAGAAAACAAAGAACTGCTGGAAAGGTCCGGCAAGTAGTGAAAGGAGGCGGTTTGGAAGTGGGAGCTCTGAGAGGCCAGGGATGCACCAACCGAGCACGCTCAGGGCTTGTGATCCAAGTATGTAGTTCTATAGCGGGATTGAGGCAATGCATGCAGTACGAGCACAGGAACACAGCAGCAGTACTGCTTCAAGGACCTGGTTCATGTATAGCCCGTACGTACGTAATCGTCCGGGAAAAAAAAACGGATCAGACGAAGAGTACCAACAAAGAAATCTATCATCCAAACCGTCGCGTACGACATCTCCGACTCCCCAAACAGGCCCACTCCGTCCCTCGACTATACAAGGTAGTCTATAATCGTAGCGACAGCCGCATGCATAGTGGTGGCGGTAGAATCTACGATGCGCCTGCGCACTTGCTGTATACTACTGCTGAAAGCCCCGTTGGGCTCACCTTTGTAGGGCTCGAGACCGTCGATACAAACATTCCAGCGCACCAGGGAAAGGAAACAGAGCGTTGAAGGCGAGCAGAACATACTGTCCGGCCGTGGACAAGCAGAGTACCGTCGCGACAACCGACAAGTGCACCCAGCCGAGCGTCGCCCCGAGCATGGTAGCCGCTGCGGTGGGTATACCACTACGAACCCCTAGGATCCGTGCTCCAAAAGCTCGTCTACCTTCCCTAGCCTGAGCCCGAGTTGTTGGGCTATCTCCTCACAAAGCAACTAATAATAAGGCCGCAATTTCCGTTTCTTCGAGACTTCGGGCAATGGGTGAGAGCCTCGGCCAGGGTCTCAGGCGGCGCTTCGAATTGACTTCAACGACACCTCCCGGTCAGCTGGATCCTTGGTCGGTAGTTCCACCCCCTCCAAGCACTTCTTCTGCTATTGCACAGCTCAGCTGCACAGAAGTGGCTGCGGGAGGCAGGTTCAAACACGCTTGAGGAATAAAACGTGGAACGTTCTACATTCTGAACCAACATGCTCCTCGATTTGTGTGGAAACCCTCAACTTGGTTCAATTTGATCGACAACATGTGTAGTATTAATAGTGGGGGTTGAGGCAGCGAGCGCTGGGACACCAGAAGGGCCATGGTGCCAAGGACCTTGGTGTGGGTGCTTGCGTTGCTGGCGAATGTGTTGGTCGCCTTTGCAACCCAAGAATCCCCTCTCGGCCCTGTCAACAGGTGAGCGCCAACTGCGCGCGGAGCTCAAGATACCCTACTAAAGCAGTACCTGGTAGTACGTATCGGACGAAGTGATCGATGCGACCGGCGACCTGATTGCGCTTCGTACGAGCTGTAGTGGGTAGCAGATACAGCTGCCCAACTCATGTTAAGACTACATGTGCACCGGCCTTGGGTGTAACGGTCGCTGTTGTTCGAGCTGCTTGGCGGTGTCGTGGCCATGCTCTCGCGACGGCGGTTTACTGGATGTTGTTTTTGTGGCTGCTGTACTGCTACACCACGTACCAGGTACCAGGTACGCATCAGCATCAGGTACTGCTGTACCAAGTACCAGGTACGTGATGTGCTGTGTGTACGCTCTGGCATCATGCTTCTATGATGTGCACATTCACTTCTTAGTAGAGCTCTACCCTGTAACGGGCATGCTGTTGTAGAACTACTGTACGCACAGATGATGGTGTAGTTTACCAGGTACCCGTATAAGTCAGTGTTGTTGTTGATGTTGGCATTGGCTTTTGTATGTTGAGGTTGGTGTTGTTGTGGACGTTTGTGTTGGTGTATGTGTATCCGTAGGCGCTGATGTTGGTGTTGGTGTTGGATGTCGACCTCTTAGCATGTTCCCCATAACCGAACGAGAGAACCCCCCCCTCATTAGTACACCACCCCTCCCTCCCTCCTTCTCCTCCGCCATCCCTTCCTCCCCTCTGGCTTCAGGCCGGTCGAACCAATAAGCAATACACCGCTACAGAAGCCACGCCTCGCACCTACACCGACAGTGGGCAACATCTCACCGCAGCCGTTACTACCGCCACCACCACCACCACCACCACCACCTTCGCCCCCGCTATCCCTGGACGGTGATGTGTGTGTCGCAATCACCGGAGGCGCGGGTCAAATCGCCTACGCTCTTGTCCCTCTCATTCTCCATGGAAGGGTCTTCGGCGAGGGGAGGAAGGTTCGTCTCCGGCTCCTGGACATCGAACCCTGCGCCAAAGCTCTGGAGGGGGTCGCCATGGAGATCCAGGACTGTTACTCCGACTTGGTGAGCGCAGTGTTTTTTTATTCCCCCGGTGCCATTGATTGCTTTTTGCCCCTTTTACTGCTCCCTCCTAGTCGTACCTCAGATCCGGGATCGCTAAGAACGCTCGTCTCCCTTCTCCCCACTACGATATGTGCCTTGCGTGAATGTTCCAATTTTGACGACCGTTTTTTTCCAGGGGGGCGTTATTAAATCGCCGTGACGTGTATCTACGTGACTCTATCTACGCACGACCGATATGATCTGCGATGATCTCCGAAAAAATCGCGGCCGAGTAGTGTCACATATCTGAGTCATCAAAACATATGTTTCACACAGCAGAAGCACAGCTGCAGTACCTGCGGGACCAGGCAGGGGGCACACGCGGGAGCACTGCCGACGCCGAGGCCGCGCGCATCCAGTAGTGTCGCAGATGAGAACGCCTCGCTGGAATACCTGCTGTGCCCTACTGGTCTCCCGTACGCATCCTGTTGTGTGCTCTCTTCTACAGCAACCTCGCGAACTTTGATGCAACGTTACTACTGCTGTGTCGGAGGTTTTGGAGTTGTAGCGGGTAGCAGAAGGCATACTGTAGCAGCTGTACGCGAGGCGCAGACTCGCCAGAGGCACGGCTAGGGGCGACCGCTGACCGACGGGCGGGCAGTCTGACGGTGGCCGGTGGGTTGGGGTGTGATCGGTGGGGGGAAAGTCGATGGTGGCTGGTGGGGTGGGGCGTTTTCGACGGACTCGGACTTGGGAACTCAGATAATAAACAGCATTACTGTATCGGAGGTTTCGGAGGCCTTTGCGGGTGGGAAAAGACACAGCAGCTGTACGCCGAAGCGCAGAACAGCTACAAAGGGGTACGGCTAGGGGGGACCGCTCACCGCTCACCCACTGGCGGGAAGTTCAACGGTACCCAATAGGGTGGGGTGTGATCGGCGGCAGGAAGATCGACCGTGGCTGGTGGGGTGGCGTGCGTTTGACGGACTCGAACTTGGGGACTCGGTACTTGGACAAGAAACAGCAGCACTGCATACACGTGCAGAAGCTGCTCCAAGTTCTGCTTTTCGTATCCAGTACGTTTTGTGTATTTGTTTTTTCGTTTTTCGTCAACGCACACCAACGCACACACATTGACGACAGTGATAGATGTCCTGCTGCGCGAGTTTCTAGCGACAGCTATACCATATTTGCGAGAAGAGCTCAGCACTTTCGCCCCCTCACCGACTCGCGTTGAAGGGTGGAAGGACACGGGTTGGGGGCAGACGTCAGGAGGCGAAAGTTTCGGGCGTGGTCAGTCACATCTTTAGGAATTCCCACGCTAACAATATTAATAGTTTATCTAGTCTAAATGGTCGTCCGTCACATGCCTAAACTGGCATTGCCTGACATATCCGTTGGGGGGGAGAGGGGGGTATGGTGGCACAAGAGGTCGGGACCCCCGATGTACAATGTGGGCGTATGTGGAGACGTTGAACAATGTAGCCCGCCATCAAACGGACCGAATTGAGCGACTGTCGACGCCTTGTGGTACTTGCCGCTGTGCATTGTTATTATCTCCACAAGGACTATTTTATGACGGCATTTTGCGCGCGCGGGGGGGGGGGGGGGGTCCCGGCCACCCGTGGGAGTAGCGGGGGGGGAGGGAAGGCTGGGCACAGGGATAGCCCCTCTAGACCTGCGCCTTCGTTATTCGGCACGTAGTACTTGAAACTATTAAGGGGGACAATAGTTAATAGAACCTGCGGTATACATAAAAATCTATATATTTGACCATTTCTACTAAAAATATTTGGTCTTATTATCTATAGCCCCCCGTAATAGTGTGGAATAAGTGTTGCAATTCTGGAGGGGTTAACACTACTGCGGTACCAGCATATGAGGATTGCACCTGTATAGAAAGGGCGAGCGCAGGAGCTTCGATCTTGTTTTCAGTGCCGCCATGTGGGGTTTATCGAGGAAGAACGGCGGCGAACGAGGAGGACTCTCGCCCGTTGTGTACTTGTTGCAGTGTGTGCCAATGTGCCAAGCCCGGGCGGCAAGCGGCCGGGGGGGGGGAAAGCGAGCCAGAGTTTACTTCCGCGACGCTTTCGCTCGGCCTCCTCGCGCAAACAAGGCCGGCGTTGTAAGGGAGAGGACGAGTATTTTCTGCCGCCCGAAGTATGTGAGTGAGGGGGCGAGTTATCTCTTCCCTCTGACGGAGGCGTTACGCAGTCGGTAACAGTTGCAGTCGCGAGGCGTTTTCATTGCGGGAGGGGGGGAAGGTGAGGGGGGGGGGGGGAATGGGAAAGGGGGCGCGAAACGGGAGGGCATCAGGAATGTGCCTGCAGTAGCCAAACTCCGTCGTCTTGCGTTCTGGCTGACTGCCTGCTCTATTTTATTTTTCCTGAGGGTGGGGTCCCCGACCTTTTTTAAGAAGAGTGGCGTGGGGTTGCCGGCTCCGCGCCGCAGGGCGTTTGTGATTGCCCTTGAAAGCCCCCGGTGGGCGAAATTGAGTAGTTGTTTTGTGGACTGCCTCGTAGGTCTCAGTATGAAACCGTCAGATTGGCCGGGTTGGACACTTGTAAAGGCTGGTTCGAAGGTCTCGCGGAAATTGTGACCAACACCGAGGAGATATGTAGAAAGAGGGGACTCGCCGTTAAGAGGTTGGTGTGTAGAAGCGATGGTCGGTGCCGATGGCGAGCGAGATAGGTGGCTCATTTTTTGCGAGGAAACCAGTAGCGCACCCTCCCAATGCCTCTGAGTACTGCCTACGGCAGAAGCCGAGATGGAGCGTGAGTCGTTCTGGTCGAGCCTAGACAATAACATGTACGACTACTGTAGCCGGTTGAAGGATTCCGGATTCCGAATGGCTACGGTTTTACGACGTCGCGGTGCCTCACGGCCCGACGAAGAGGGGCTTGCACACCTTGCACACCTAAGCTACCCTACAGGGAATACAAACGAAACGCGTGTTACGAGCGAATGCTGTTCGTAGTTTGTGAATTTGAAGGCGCTAAAAAATGGGAATCCTCTTCGAGTTGCCTGAGGCGTCCGCCGTTACGCCAATTTTTTTTAATATATATAGTTTTTTTTTTCCGCGAAATCAAATGATGGCCATCCTCCCAACAGGCGGCAGAAACAACCACCAACAGGCGACAAGTTGACGACAGTTACAACTATCCTGCTGCACGAGTTCCTAACGCCAACTGTTCTATCTTGAACCGTGCTCTCCGACGCAAAACCCTGAGAGGAATCAGAGATTCCCGCGGGCATGGCCGGATCGGCCAGGAAAGACCTTGCCAATTTCTTGGTAAAATTATAGTGCGTGTCGTTGGTTTCACCGCTTGCCAACATGACCTCACTCTAAACCGAGCCTGTCGTAGTTTGGACCCTGAACGAGAGATCTGTTCTACTGAGTCAAATAAACTACCAAGCAGTTGCCTATCAGCAACTACCCACTGCATACCTTGACACCTGCTGAGGAGAGCACGGCAAAAGAGACTAAACGACGCACCGCTCACTATGAAAAGAGCGGTGCGAGATTTCCGGACGAAAATTACGCAAAACTTTTTTTGAATTTACTCTGTTTTAGTATACCCCCCTGTCTGGGTCTCGATAATGTATATATACACAGAGATATGTTGCGGTGTCGGTTTTTTTTTGTTTTTGCGTGCACCCCTGACTTGAGTGATATATTTTTGAGTTGTAATTAATTGCCTGCCGTCGACGCCGCCGCCAGGTGACAGAGGTAGTCGCTACCAGTGATCCGGAGGTGGCATTCAAGGAGGCCGACGTCGCGGTACTCTTAGGAGGGTTTCCACGACTGCAGGTGAGGCATTCTTCTTGTCTGGGTCCTTGTTTCACACCAACCACTACTCTACAAGAGATGCCTTTACACAGTTTTATATGTAGCTGTAAGCACGTCGGATGGTTTTCTCCATAGTCAGGCGTTTAGAGATTTGTTAGCGGTTGCTTTCAGCGGCATTAGTGCCTGGGCGTGTGGAACGATACTGTCTTCCGAATGAACCCGCCGAAGAGCTGCAGGTGTATTGAGTGGCCAAGACTATCCGCCCGCCTAATGACACGAGGGACGGTCGTATTGTCTGTCGGTGTCGGCCTAACCTCTGTCTACAGCAGTACAGTTTCAAATACCTTGTGGGAAAAAAAATTACGAGGGTGTGTTCGGTAAGGTGAACCGGTACCCGGGGTAGTAGTATTACAGGGGACCATAGTAAACAGGACCAAATGTTGTTAGTAAAAATAGCGAAATATATAGGTTTTAGTGTGTACCGAGGTCCTATTTAATACGGTCCCCCGTAATAGTGGGCGTACCGAACTTCCCAAAGTGTCGAGTACCGGTATCGAGGCCGTGCCGAACTTACCGAAGAACTTTCCGAAGAATTTTCCGAAGAACTTACCAAAGTGTCGAGTACCGGTATTGAGGCCGCACGGAACTTACCGAAGAACTTACCGAAGAACTCACCGAAGTGTCGGGTATCGGCTACCGGTATTGAGGCCGTACTGAATTTATGGAAGGACTTTCCGAAGAACTTAACGAAGTGTTGGGTATCGGGTACCGGTATTGAGGTCGTACCGACACATACCGGCAAATTCGGCAGGGTATCGAGGCCGCACCAAACCAGTTCGGTAGGGTGAACACCCCCGGCATACTCGGGTACGTAACGTACCGAATACGTCCTTCAAATGTATACACCTGGTCGCTAACACTATGTTCTGGTCGTCACGTTTGGTTATTGGTCGTTATGTGGTGGCCGTTAGCATCTCTGCTCGTCCGCATTGTCTGTTGGCCGTTGCACCCTGACGGGGAAACAACGCTCATGCAAACACTAGTGGCAACTATTACGGGGGACCATAGTAAATAGGACCAAATATTGTCAGAAAAAATATCAAAATATATAGGTTTTTGTGTGTATCATAGGTCCTATTAACTATGGCCCCCCGTAATACCACATCTGTCTGTCAAGGTGGCGAGCGTTGGTTGTTCGAGCGCCGATCGGCCTCTTCTGAATTGTTGCTGAATACCCTGGTACGTCTTTATTAGGGGGATGGCGAAGAATTCGGTTGGAACAAATTTTGTTGGGCTTCCCCGTGGTCTGTTTCCCATATCAAAATGATCCCAAGCCCATGGATCTTCCTAAGAGCTATCCCAACGCAACAATAAGCAGCAAAGAGTGGTCAAATGCCACTTCTAGCCTCTGATTAGTATCGGGTTGGTTCAGCTATTAGGAAGGTTTTATGGGTTGGGATAAAATTTACCAGGTATATGGGAACCAGACCACATGGGACCCAACTGAATTTGTTCCAACTAAATTGTTTTCAAGCACCCTACCAAGGATTTTTTCGACACTCCAGCCTTGCTACTTGATTATAGTATAGTATAGTATATCAGGACGTATAGTGTAGTACCAGGTATAGTATAGTATAGTACCGGTATAGCATAGTATAGTATAGTACGTATGGTGTAGTATAGTATAGCATAGTATGTATGGCACTGTATAGTATAGTACAATATAGTGTAATGTAACATACTATAGTATAGCATAGTACAGCCCAAACTTTTCTTGCTGACGGGGCACCTCAACCATTGTATGAACCATTGCAACTCTCAAATTACCCAATACGTTTGGATCCGACATGGAGTTTTCAATAGTGCACACCTCGGGTAGATAATCGATTTTTCGAGGCAGATACATGCATACATCATCTACTCCCGATCTTGTATGATCTGCATGATCTGTATGATCTAGCTCATGTTGCCGGGTGGGAACCGTATTGCATGATCTGCATGATCTAGCACATGTTTCCTGGGTTGGATCTGTACTAAACAGATCCTGCACAACCTCAACGGCAGGCGAGGAACTAGATCATCTACATTATATAGATAGATAGATAGATAGATAGATAGATAGATAGATAGATAGATAGATCATGATATGTCTGTCCGAACTGTGCACCACTGCATTTCGATATAAAAAAGCTGTCCTTTTGACATCGCAGGGGATGCAGCGGCGGGACCTCGTAGCGAAGAATGTGCCCATCATGGCGGAGCACGGGGCGGCGTTGGCCAAGTGTGCCAAGAAAAGTGTCAGGGTACTAGTTGTCGCCAACCCGGCGTGCACCAACTGCCTCGTGGTGAGCGGTGTTGCTATGCGTGATGGTGGTGGTGTTGGTGTTCGCTGTCGGTGGTGCTGTTGCTGGTATTGGTTGTATCAGTGGTAGTAGTGGTGTTGCTGCTGCTGCTGCTCATGTTGCTGTTGGTGCTGTGGTTGTGTTGGTGTTGGTTTTGTGCTTATGGTGGCATTGTCGGCGTTTACGGGGGTGGCGGTTTTATCGCTTGTGCTGTGGTGGTGACTATTGATATCGGTTCTGCTGTGTAGTGTTGGTGCTGGTGTTGATGTTGGCGTTGATGCTTGCGATGATGCTGGTGTTGGCGCTACTGTTCCGACCCACTTATCAACACTACACGCATCGCTCTACCGCTTCTCTCCCCAAACCAACCGTTGGCAGGCCTCAGCCTCTGCGCCCTCGATCGCTCGCAGCCAGTTCAGCAGTCTCGCCCGCTTGGACCAGGACCGCTTGTCGGCGATGGTTGCTGAAGAAATTTCCTCGAAAATATCCCCGGCAACAGTTGAAAGCGAACAGCCCGTCCCCCCTTCCCGCGTCGAGGTTCGAGGCGTGTACCTCTGGGGCAATCACTCCCCAACCATGTGGCCCGACGTTTCTCGAGCAGAGGCAGAGATCGACGGTCGCTGGGTGCACGTGGGCAGTGCAATTCGACGGCGGGCCGGAAAAGCTGCCACCAAAGAACTGCCGAATCGAGCTGACGCGTGGGAGGGAGGTTTGGAGGAGACGCGGTGGCATGAGTGGATTTCCACAAGTCTTGTACCGGCGGTACGCGACAGGTGAGAGGGGCCGGGAGCGGGGGAGGAGTGTACTCATCTCATGCATGGCCGTAGTCGTATGACCATACACCCTCGCATCCCTACAATGCCGGGACGGAGCTCGCTGGGTTTCACACTGACAAAGCAGAAACGGCTTGCACCAAGCGCGAAGCGCCGTGGGGTGGTGGGCGAGCCGAATGAAAGTGAGCTGCATCCTGCTAAGAACCGCTTCGGGAGGGGCGACAAAGAAACATGCGCTGAGTTTTGGTTTATTCGATAGGCGCCGCTCGTTGGGCATCTATCCGCGATAGCACAGCAACCAGCGCTACTGTTTCTTTCGCCTAGGTTTTATTGTTCCATCAGTGGTTTCGGTAGCTCTTCTACTGGCGGTACGCAGCAGGTGAGAGAGGGGGGGGTGGCGGACGACCTAACGGGGGCGGGGGGAGGGGGGGGGCGTGATCGACAAGCGCCGCTCGCGAGGTGTCGCCCGCGGTCTGTCAGCGTAACAGTCAAATCTTTCCTTTACTTTCGCCCGTTTTTCGTGATTTCGTCAAGGAGTTTCGTCAAGATTGTACTGGCGGTACCCAATAGGTGAGGGGGGGGGTGGGAGGGTAGTCGAACACCAAACACGGTGCGTTTTGTTTTCGTTCCGCAAGGCGTCGCTCGCGAGGCGTCGCCTGCCGTCTGACGGTACAGCCGCAGTTCGCGCAAATCGCGTGTTTTGTTCATTCGAGTCCGAACCGAAGCTCACCAGGGGATACCTGGCTCTGAAGGAACGATAGGGCCGTCATGCGTACGGTAGGTGTCGAGCTCGAAGCAGTTTTCGCGGACGGACCTCCTCAACGGAAAAGCTGCCCAATACGTTTAGATCCGTTGGACGGCGGTGTACCCCCACTTTAAGGCACTCCGGCTCAAGACGTCCGGGTGGATAAGACCTTCAGTAGGGAAAAGGGCTTGTCACGACAAAGAAAAAATATTTAAAATTAGTATGGGACCCTTTCTTCAGTAGTAGAATATATGACCATGTTCGAGATAAGACCACATGAATTGCCTGTCCCGAAGCGGTCTCAAAAGTGGTAAGTACCACTGCACGTGTTGTAATATGTTGTCCGTTTGGTACCTAGCCCATGGGAGGGGGTATCGCGCTCAGCTCACAAGGTTGCTTGATCAACACCGGGTGTTGCGTCTGGTGCGGTGCTCCTCGAATGAGGCACCTCATAATAACACGCCAGGTGGGTGCTACCCCCTCCCGAAGCTCGCGCCAACTGACGCGTTTTACGATAGAGGCAACACATTTCCGCTAAAAAGGTTTCTGAGTGACGGGGCTCCTTAACCCAAAATTGTCGCAATGTGAATCTTGTTTAGAAAAATGACGTTTTCGTATACTTGGACCATGGGATTATTCATCGAGAAGATATTTGAGTTCTGCTGAAGTCAGCTTTCGGGGAGGTATGGAGCTCCTCCAGTGAGTAACATCAGAAAAATTAGGGTGAACCTCTATCGTCGAACGCCTCAACACCGAGAGCGGCCACCGCTTTTTATGTTGAGAGCCCAATATTTGTATAGGACTGTCGCGTGTTTCTCTGGTACGGGTGGTGTCTTGCGGGGGTGGCACTAGCGTTTCTGAGGCTCCTCGCTTGATCATATAATAGTGTATGAGCTCTGCACATACACACCCTACCCACAAACTGATTTTGAGAAAGATTAAAAGTACTACCCGATGAGCAACTCCAAAACCCCATATACTATGTACAGTAGATATATCACGAATAACAGTGTAAAAAAGCTAATGGTGTCACATCGGTTTCGGGTTAAGGAGCCCGCTCCGTCAGATACTATACTGGCTAAAGAAAACCACGTGTATCGAATCACCCCACGGTGGTAGGGGTTGCACGTTTTGGGCCAAAGGTTTCTGACCAATTGTGTTCCTTAACTGAGGAACTACCGGTTAGGATGAAAATGTTACGCGTATATTCGTTTCAGGACTAGCGCATACAAGTGCTGGTCAGGTGGCACGAACGAATTTCTTCCAAGTTTTGTATCGGGTGAGATACTGAGCTCCTAATGTGAGAGGCTCAGGAACTTCTGGTCCACCCCTACTGTGGGATGGCTCTAATCATAGCACGCGTCCGATACATACATTCCCGAGGGGCTCCGTTATTCCCTATCCCCCAAAAATCGGCTTTGGGAGAAAGAAGAAAGTGCGACGAACGATGAACAATCCCATCACCCAGGTGTATAACCGAGAATATTGTACCAGTGAAAAAACACAAGCGGTGTTTCAACGAGGCTAGATAGATAGGTCCTCAGCCCGTCAATTCGAGTGCTTTCGAAAGCGCTACGTACCTATTTTTAAAACCGAGAAGCCGGTGTGTCACCGGTTTTAACCGGTTTTTGTTGGCAGGTATTAAACCCTCCAAGACATAGGGAACCACGGGTGGTTTTTCGATTTTTCCTCGATTTGTACTTCGTGTACTCCCAAACAAGTCCGCGCACCTGGTTCTCTTACCTTGTTACCCCCGCTTTCATGCTGTCATTTTTACGTTCACGTTCACCTTGTTTGCCCAACTTTCAAGCTGTCATTTTTAAGTTCATGCTGTTCATTTGCTGCAGGCTCGTTTTGGTGACGCGGGTGCCCTCAAACAAGCAAACCTGAAATAAACTAAAAACCGGCGTTCTATTTTGAAAAATCGACATTTTGCAAACGCCGGTCGGGTTTCCTAAAACCGCGGTGAATCGGTTCGTCTTTTGTCCGGTGCCCATCTCTAGTCGAGATGCGGACAGCAGTCACGTTCGTCTCTCCTTGCGAGACGGAGGACGCCGAGCGCATTGCCAGGCGCGAGCTGGATAGCTAACACAACCCGTCTTCCGATGAAACGATCGCGTACAGCGCGCGCGATCGGAAGAAGCATCGCCATGAAGCCCTCGATCTCAGAACTGAGGTGTCTTTCCAAGTTTTATTTTTTCTGAATACTAAAATCCCACCGTTGCGCAACCATTGCCGCCATCCCACAGGGGGACTAAAGTGATCGAGGCGAGGGGCAAGTCAAGCGCCCTGTCGGCCGCCAACTCCATAGCCAACCACCTTAGGGACTGGCTATCCTGCCCCCCCGCTGCTGATGCTGCCGCGGTGAGAGACGCCGGCCATTGGCGGGCGGAGCCTTCCGCGCGAAGACAGCATGCCGAAGGGGAGGACGGAGACACAGCGGCGACGGCGGTGGCGGTGGCCGTGGCGGCGGGTGTGTCGATGGGGGTGTTTTCCGACGGGAACACCTACGGCGTCCCGGATGGCCTGGTCTGCTCCTTCCCGGTGGAGTGCGGCGAAGGTGTGTCTGGTCTGTCATAAAGGACGAGGGCGGGGCGCTAGGGTAGGGTGTTGGTGGTGTTAGTGGTGTTGGTGGTGGTGTTTTGTGTAGGTGGTGTTGAGTTGGTGGCTTGGGTGGTGGTGTTGGTGCTGGTTTTATTTTTGGTCTTGGTGGCGTTGGCGTATATTGGTGTTTTTGTTTTTTTGGAGTCGATGGTGGTGGTCATGTTGACGGAAGTTGCAGCGGCGACGGTGTTGGCGGTGTTGGTGGTGGGTGGAGTAGGGGGTAGGGGGTCAGCGAGGGGCCGCGTGGAGTGCATCGCACAGCCGTAGTGGCCTATTTTTCTCCGCAGGATACGGAATCGAATTTCTGGCGGTGAGCGTAAAGGGGGTGGAAGAAGTCAGCGAAACACTTGCGCAGTTGTTCGGCCCTGCACCTAGTTCGTGCTCGTGGACTGTTTGTAAAGGTGGGCGGGATTCTAGTATTTTACGCCTGGCGGGAGTTCCGCTGTGCGGGTTGATCGATCTATTGGCCTATCGCTTTTCTTCACGGAATCAATTTTGCCAGTTGGGTGCCACCGTCCACAAGCATGGGGATCCAGTCAACGTCGGTGTGAGAATCCCTTGCGCCGTTGTCGGCCACCAGCCGCGTGAGCGTGGTGTAGTCTCGGGAGAATGCGCATCGGATCGCTCTTGGCAGAACCTAAACTGCTGTGCATCGCTTCCTTGTCGTTGTTGCGCGCTTTCGGAGTCTCGGCCCTCCGGCGAACGGGCCCGAAGACTCGTGATACCAAGCTATTACGGGGGGCCATAGTGAACAGGACCAAATATTGTTAGTAAAAATGGTTAAACATATAGGTTTTTATGCATACCATAGGTCCTGTTAACTATGGTCCCCCGTAATAGGGATAACACTTTTTTTCCCTGCAAGGCAAAGGCTTCTGACTGACGAGGTTCCTCATCTAAGGAGTTGGCCAATAACGCTATAAGGCAATAAGACAAGCCTTGTCGTTGATCCCATATCTGGTCTGAAATATAGTCATATCGAACACTACTCATAGGACAGACCGAGGTTAGGCGTCCTTTGCTTTATCTACAACAGTTCTTAGGGGAAGTATACTATTACGGAGGGGCATATTAAATAGGACCTACGGTACACACCAAAACCTAGATATTTCTCGGTTATTACTAAACAATATGTGGTCCTATTTACTATGATCCCCCGTGATAATAGAAGTATAGAGGTACCCACGTAGGTAAAACGGTCCTTGCGATTCCGTCCAGAGGGGTAGTTCATACTGGTACAGTGGTAGATTCCAGATCGGTGGTTGCTCCCCCCCCCCATAAATAACAACCAGTTCAACGCTGTCGTCCAATGCAAGCAAGCCCGCCCCACAAGCGTCTCTTAGTAAGATGCGGCTCACCCTTCGTGTGACTCGCCAGACACCTCACGGCGCTTCGCGCTCGGTTCGAGCGATGTCGGCTAGGTCGGTGAGAACCTGACGCGCTTCGTCCCGGCATTGTAGGGATGCGAGGTAGGGATGCGAGGGTTTCTGGCCATACAACTGCGGCCATGCATGACATGGGTACACCCTTCCCCCGTAACACGCATCCTGCTGACAAGTGTCGCGTTGTTTTGGGCCGTCTCGTTTTGTTGGCCGCGACGTCATTGCCAGTTCCCGTTCGTTGACGCGGCGTGAAATTATCAGCGACGCCTATCTCTTTTTTACGGGTTGTCATGAGCCAAGACCCAACGCGAAGCGCGAGGTCAAACGCTCGGCCGTACACGGCGCAAGGGGTCGGACAGCTCCCCTTCGGCTAAAACTCCCCTTCCTCTGATAGTATGCACAATTTTTTTCGTCGCCCGCTCGTCTGCTTTGGTTTGTTATCCGTGTACCGGCGTCAATATTTCGCGACCCTCTGGTTGTTACTCGAGTGGCCAGCCCCGTCACCTCAACCTGCACCATCTGCCGCCCTCGTGACCTGCTGCGCTGCTGTGCTGGTCGTATACCCGACGCTTTCGTTAGGTCGACACCGCATTCTGGAAGGGTTATGCCCTGATAAGGGCATGCTGGAAGCGTCGACGCAAGAGCTCCTCGAGGAAAGAGAGGAGGCGTATGAAGTCCTGCGGGGTTCGGGGCTGGGGCCGGCGGGCTGCTAATTCCATCTTGTCTACGCGATTTTTGTCGGAATTTCTTCAACAGCTTGACGGTTACGGTTTCAAGTAGTGTTTTTTTGGGTGCAACATTTATTTATTCGGCGGATTATTTTTCGGTGATCGATCAGCCGTGGTCACCTTCCCGAGCTTTTTTGTTTTTTTTAAGTGATTTTCGCGGTCAACCAGTTCTTGTGCTGTACGTACGGTATTGAGTTTTTTCGTGTGAGAGGCCGGGCCATCAGCCGTAGATACGGATGCCGTGTTTTCGTTTTTCTGTGTGTTTCTGGGTGCGGTTCAGCTCGGGTATGTAGGTGGCATGCATTCGTTCTTTACCTGGTAGGCTTGTTGCTTTCACCCCATCCTGCATGAGGCCATATAAAAGACGTACAGTAGTTCGCGCGATGGAAGTGTCACACACAGCTTGCAAAGACGAGTTTCGACAAAATCCTCGATCTCACAACTGTAGTTTTTTTAATTTCAGAAATACCGTCTGGAGTCTTTGTCTCGTGACCCCGGAGTACTGCAGTGTGCCAATGGAAATGTGCGAACGAAAAAAAAACAACCATTGAGAGGCTGTTTCGTATGCGGTTCGATTTCGAGCTTCAGAATCGTATTTTTCGATCTCAAAAATGAATGACCCTGCTTATGCGCAGTCCAAATATGCAAAAATCCGACCGGATTTTTTTGTCCGATTTGAGAATCCGCACAGGAAGACTGGTTCGATTTGCCAAGTTCACATCTGAAGATGCGATGGGGTCTAGATCGGAACCTCAAAAATCGAACTGCATAGGAAACGGCCTTGACTCCTTTGCACCCCTTGGTGGCGACCACAATAGCGATAAACTTGGTGTTATCTGCATTCTACTGTGTAGCAGCAGCGTCATGCACCCAGAGGTACCGGTAGGATCATGTTGTACGCCCGTACCGTGCGACTCCTTGCATTCAACCATTGCGGCTCGGACACCAACCGATGTGTCTTACTACCCCCCAACGACCCGGTGGTCGCTGTCACTTTGTGCCGTCAGTCTTCCCCGCTGAAGCCCCCCAAGAGTTTTATCCAACAACGACTGAGGATTGGAAACAGGACACAGCAACCGGAAGTCAGATGACTAGAAAGAAGCTGACGCCTGGGTTGTAATAGTATCATCCTACAAATAACGACTGAGGATCGAAAAGCAGACACGAGCGAAAGTCAGATGACAGAAAGAAGCTGACCCCTGGGTTAGCAACATTCAACAATAACTATTACGGGGAACCATAGTATGTAGGACCAAATAGTGTTAGTAACAATAGGTCAATATATAGTTTTTTGTGTGTACGATAGGTCCTATTTACTATGGTTCCCCGTAATATTGAGGATTGACAGGGGAGAGAGCTTTTTGACCAGATCTTCTGCATTCGTAAAATGTGTTACATACCAGGCCCCAGCACCAATACACGGAGGAGGCATTCTGCCACAACAATTCGTGAATTCCAGCAGAGGGCATAATGCCAGGAACGCTTACGTAGCATTCAAATATTATCTGGAAAAACAAAAATCAGGCCAATCTCGGAGAAACAAAAATTGCGAGCAAAAAACAAAACCCAGAAAATATGGAAAAAATCGGGACAAATAGTTGTTCGATTAGAACGGCCCATAGCAACCACTACCAGGGTATCTGATACCTGGCAAGTGTTTTGGGATCGCCACGATGGTTGGTACCCCCCCCCCCCCGGAGCCATGACACGCGACACAATGAACGCACGCACGACTGATCTATTTTTCTTGATCCACCCCTGCCTACAAACACCCCTCCCTCCCCCCCTCCCTCCCTCCCTCTCCCCCTAACTGCTACCGAAAAATCGCGCCGTAAAACAGCCATTATTACAATGAATCGGCCGAAAAAATAATCCAAAAAGAGTGATGAAAAGAGTGCACGCCCCGGAGCCCGTTCCCAAGCTTTCTCCGCATGTTCGCGAACGAAAACGCCCGTTCCTCCTCTAATCGAGCGAGCATGCATGTACTGTACAGCAGTAGTAACAGGCACAAATTTCTCAGAAACGACAGTCCCGTCCCGTGCCCTCCTCCTCCCCTCTTTCCCACGCACGAGCGCGTACAATGTACTCTACAGAGCATTACGTACGTACCTGCTACCTAAATTTTTGGTAATGCTTTTTTTTGTACGTAGTGCTCGGAGGCAGCTTTTTTCGGGGACGGATGGAAGGGCGGAAAAGAGAGTACCTGGTACGAAATATCGCCAAAACAGCAGAGAGAGTCACACGAATACTTTGTGGCCCATGCAGGTGATATCAGACGAGTAAATATACTGCATGCACCATGCCGATAATACCACACGAGGGAGAAGAACACTTGTAAGGACGCATTTAGTCGGGTATTCCCTAGGCGGGTACCCGGGTACATACCCGAGTATCACCCGTAACAGAGCGTCGTACCCGGGTATGGCCGAGTATGTATACTATTGCAACAGCCAGGGCTGTTGACGGGTCGGGTCAAAACTCGCGGGACGGGCCCGACCCGACCCGACTCGACCCGTGAGGGTGTCGAATAACTCCCGATCCGACCCGACCCGACCCGACCCGTGAGTTTTTTATACCGCCCTGAAAAAAACACACCCATACTGCAAGCATCACGCCGACAGTACCGCACAAAAAGGTGTGAACGCTGCGTCCTAACTCCCAAAGCTCGCGCGGAGCACCATGTCGCATACGCGGTGCGATCGGTAACATATCGCTCGCCTTGGAGCCTCAGAGACGCAAGCGACCTGCAGCGACCTACAATCTGCGGGAGCGCCCTGCGAACCGGGGTAAACAAACCGAAAAAAATGCGGTAACAAAACATCCTCATCTCTGGAAACCCTCTGGGTCCCTCTCTCCGTATTCCCCCCTCTGCCCAGTTCCCTCCCGCCTCGTCCTACAATTTTCGAAAGCGTTACAGACGCTGAATTACGACGCCACTGAAGTGAATGAAGCGGAGTTTTAATTGTTTCCGCATACGGCATGCCAACTTCCGTATCCTACTGACAGTACACAACAAAACAGAAATACAGTAATGGGAGTGGTAGCAGAGCTTGTCGGTGGTTGTACGACAGTAGTAGTAGCATCCCAACAACCTACCCACCTCCTGAACATCTTGAGACCTTCTGCATTCCCCCCCGCCCCTCCCCTTTGCCCCCCCCCCCCCCCCCCCCCCCCCCCCCCCCTACGGCCATGCATGGCATGAGTACTCTCCCCCCCCCCCCCGCCCCTTCCGCATCCCAAAAGCAGAGGGAGCGAAAAACCAACAAAATGACAAAAATACAGCAGTGCAATACAAAACAAAATAAAGCAGAAACGAGAAGAAATCAACCGAAAGACTTAAGGCAGATATGCATCATAACCCGACCCGCGAAACAAAAGTGCGAGATGATGCTCTGCCTCGATGTAACGCCACGCCTTAACCTCACCCCGCGGCAACACCGAAACAACGACGACAACGACGACAACAACCACCACCACCACCACCGACAGCGCCATCACGACAACCCAACACGCCCGCAAGAGAGGGCCCAAATAAAAGTCAGCGGTGATTGTATCACTTACCATGTACCCCACACCCACACAGCGATGACACCCCAATTGATGGTATCGCCTTAACGGCATGTACCCCTACAGTAGGGCTGAAAACAAAAAGTTAGATTCACACCATGGCCCCCCGAGCTCAGATTCAACTGCTACATAGCTCAGTGATAGACAATGTACATCTAACAACCGGCCTTCCTCCCCCCCCCCCCCGCCGCACCCCCATGTCAAACGCACACCATAACCGCTGAGCGGTGCTCCGTCTCGAGCGGAATGTGGGGTCAATGGTCAAATACCTTAAGGCAGGTAACAAACGAGCACATTCCCCACCCCTCGCCTAACACCTCAAGGAGCTTCGCGCTTGGTGCAAGCAAGCAAGCGCCTTCCCGGTCCGTGAAAACCCCACGTTCTCCGTTCCGGCATTTGAGGGATGCGACGATCCATAGGACACACGACTACGGCCATGCGTGACAAGTGAGTACACTCCTCCATCCCCATAAGTCAAACGCCACGTCATAGCAACTCCTAGCGGATAAACAGTACCTGCCATACCTCCCATTCACGCGCGAGCCACTGTTAAAGAGCGGCCGCAATCGTGCGAAAAACACTATTATTAATAGTAGTCCGACGAATTCAACAGCGCGTTTTTTACTCGACGGTGCACGCATCGTGTCGATCGACCAGAGGAAAGACCCATCTAGCGCGGTAGTCGCATCAAATGAAGATGGAGAAGGAGTTAAGGAGGGGGGGGGCGGGGGGCGGGGGGGGGGGGGGGCTGGGAAGGGGGCAGGCGGGAGTTCAATTTTGAAAAGCGTTTCAGAGCGTGCCCCGAACATGTTCTGAACAATGAATTCAACACGTCTAGAGCACGTCTTGAGCATGGCCAGAAAAAGTCCTGAAGGTGTACGTCCTTTGGACGTGATCTGAACAGATCTCGGAACACGTTTTTTTTCAACACGCCCTGAGCGTGTCCTGTACACGTCCTCAAAGCGGCCTCAAACATCTGCTGAGCGTGTTCTGGACTTTTTGGACAGTACTGGGCATGTCTGGTGAACACGTTCTCAGTTTGTCTTTGAGAGTCCCTGAACAGGTCCTGAACACGACCAGAAAAAAAAAGTCCTGAAATGTCCTGAGCTTATCCTGAAACATGTTCTCAACACGCCGTGAGCGTCATCTGAACATGCCCCGGACATGTCCCTGATAGTGCCCAGAATATGCCCTGGACATGTCCTCAACACGTCCTGAGCTTGGCCTGGGCATCTTCTGAACATGTCCAGATGCCACACGCTTTGAACATATATCCGTAACAAGTGCCGAACATGGCCTAAAAAAGTCCTGCAACACCTCTTTCCCTATCGTGTCCCGACAATGTCCTGAACAAAGTTATAAGCATGCCCTCATTAGATATTTCCCAAACATGTCCCGAAAGCGTCCCGAAAATGTCCTGAACAAAGTTCTGAGCATGTCCTGGCATGCCTTGAGCTAATAGTTTCATACACGTCGTAACGTTGCCACCGTCGCCGCCGCTCCCATGCTGCACGCCGAACAACAAGAGTGCATGCCGGCTGTGCACAGCAGCAAAAAACAATTCACACCAGACGAAAATCATGAAACCGACGTAACACCCCGCCGGAACAAGCGCCGCTATAAGCCGCCGCCACTCTTTGCTGCTGCGCAATGAAACAAAAAAACCCGACGCACACGAAAAAAAAAAAAAACACATCGAACAAAAAAAAAAACAATTCCAAAGAACAAAGAAAAAAGAAAAAAAAACGCACACCAACCAAAAACATATAATTGCACACCAACGACAATATAAAAACCAATCAACGTAACATACGTACTACGCCCAACACAACTATATAATGCACACCAACAATACAAAAAAAAACAATGCACGCTGAACAAGGTTACAGCTAAAAAAAACAGGAAATAAACCGACGGTAAAATCAAAGCAGGAGATCGGTCAATTCGTTGGCGGTCACCCGATCGATTGGCATCCACACGAGGGCGCAAAGCCCACCACCACCACCACCACCACTGCCGCGGACGCTGCAAGGAACCTTGGGCTGCAGGCTACCGAGACCCCCAGACTGGTGCGGACGGTGGTGATCATTCCCACCCCCACCCCGGAGAAGGGGGAAAACAATATTACAAGACGAAAAAAAAAACTGAAAAACAGAAAACACGTAGCCGCTCGTCTCGTCTCGTTCCCCTCCACCACCCCTCCCCGCCGTGTCGCTCACGTCCCCGCCACGTTTGACCCCAAAACTGGCGATATGCCAAAACAGAATAAAGGAGAAAATGAATAAAAAAAGAAAAGAAAAAAAAATCAGGGGAGCAAATGAAAACCACCGAGAGAGAGCACGCACTTCTAGACACACAAAAAAGCGAGCATCGCATACGCCAACAATGCATTCGGGAGCATCGCATGCGCGAGCATCGCATCCGCATGCATCGCATGCGCGAGCATCGCACACGCGAGCACCTCATACGCAAGCATCGCATACGTAACCGTACACGCGAGCGTCGCATACGCGAGCATCGCACACGCAAGTATTGCTCAGTCTTTCCTCTCGCCAAGCCTCCAGGGAGCCAGCCGATCACCCTGTCGTCTCACGGCGGCCCCCCACCACCCAAACGAAAAGAAACCAACCAGAACCCACTCAACAAGCCCGGCGACAGGAGGGCCTGCAATCTCCCAGCAGTTTCCCTCCCGCTCGCCGTCCACGTCTCCCCATCCCCTCTCTCTTCTTCAAGTGTCGCCTTATCCGCCGCCGCCTTCAGGCGTCGAACACGACGATGACACCAAGAGACGCGACAAACGTCACTATTCTCGAACGTCCGATACACTATCGTAGCTCACAGGTGATGTGCTGCGTGCTAACCTCCCCGCGCACACAACCGACGCCGTGCCGACAACCCTATATATATATATATATATATATATATATATGCTTCGCCACCCCTCCAAGCCTCTCCTTCCCTTTTCCACACTACCCTCCCCTTCCCCAATGTCCCTGCCCTCCAACGCGACCCCCCCCCTTCCACAACCCTCCTACCTTCCAACTTCTTCAACCCCCCTACCCTCCATCGCTACCCACCCCTCCCCTACTTGCAGCTCCCCAACCCTCCCTACCCCCCCCAACCCTACTCCCGCCCCCGCCCCCCCTCGCGAAAACGAGCCACCTCGAGTCCGACCCTTCCCTCCGCCTATACACAAGGAGGGTAACGAGCCTGCAAGGTACACGTGACGAACAACCAAGACAACCAACCAACCCGGCAGGGTCACAACACTACAAGGCTTGCAAACACCCAAACTACAAAGGCTTGCAACTACACTACAAGGGTTGCAATTGTCCCCCCGAGCGGTAGTCTCCTACCGCGTCACTGCCGCCAGGCACCCCCCCCGCCACTCTCACGGGGTGGACAGAGTTCTCGCTCGTGTGGTTGTCCTCGAGCCCGAAGCCCTCCACTTCCTCCCCTCCCCCCCTCCACTGTCCCCCACCCTCCTCGTGCAAAACCTCGACCCCCCCTTCCCGCCACACAAATTCCCCCTCACCCCCCTCCCCCCCCTCCCCTCCACCCCCCACTTGCCATTCCTCCCCCTCCCCATTCGCCGCGCCCCCCCTGCCCCCCCCGCGCTCGCTTCCTCCGCTCCCGTAGGTGTAATCGGACCCCCCGCTGCTGCTGCTGCTGCTTCGCGACCCGTCCCAAGAGGTGACCGATCTCATAGCCATCCCGTCGCCACCGCCAGCAGCGGCGGCATTGGTAGCGGCGGTGGCGGCGGCAGCAGCCGCCGCTTTAAGACGCCGCCACTGTATTTCTTCTTCCTGGTCTTCTTCTGCGGCTTCCCCTGCTGAGAAGGGTGAGCCCTGGCCTCCTCCCCCGCCGGGAGCGCCGGGGATGCGGTCGGGACCGTCGCCTCCGGTCGGAGGAACGCCTCCGCCTACTGCTCCTCCAGGAACAGCAGCGAAGTCACTGGTACCGCCGCCACCACCAGCAGAAGAAGCAGCAGCAGAAGAAGCAGCAGCAGACGCGGCAGCAGAAGCAGCATCAGAAGCGGCAGCACCGCCGCCACCGTTACTACCGCCAGCCCCGCCCTTCCTCAGCCGCGTCATCTCCACTCCCACCGACCGAGCCGCCGCACCGCCCCCCCCCGAGCTAGGGGTGGGACCGCTACCGCTGCCACTGCTACTACCGCCGATAGCGGCGTCAGTGGTGGCAGCGGAGGCATTTTTCATGCGCCGCGGGACCGCCGAAGCAGACAGTGCCGCCGCCCCCCCAGCATTAGCAGCAGCAGCAGCGGTAGCAGCACCACCACGGCCGCGAGAACCAATCCATCGGTCGTCCGCAATATCGCTGCTTAGAGACCGGACGAAAGCTCCCAAACGCGAAAAGTACTCCCTGAAATCGGAATGGCGGGGGGGAGCGCCGGGGCACAAGTTAGGGGGTTGATCGCGAGGGGCAAGATGGAGATGGAAGCGGGATGAGATGAAGCGGCGCGCGCAATCAAACACCCTATCATGCCAATACGCCCGCCTAACTAACCCCAGGCCATGCTGAACCCCCGACCAGACCTGACCCCTTGCTAACCCTCGACCGAACCTACTGTAGCGACCAATTCTGAACCCCAGCTACACCTACAATCTAATTCCTCTACCATACGTAACCCCCCCCCGACTACACCTAGCCCCCAATCATACCCAAGTCTCTACCATTCCTAAACTCCTACACATGCCTAAGCCTCTACCATTCCTGACCTCCCTCCGACATATGCCTAACCCTCCACCATTCCAAAACCCCCCCAGGTATACCGAACCCTAGTCCCCCTGCATAGAGTCCCTCTATGTTGTCATGGACAGGATAAGACGCATCTATCGCAGACCCCGGAGCACGCATGCAAGGAAGAACAAATCTCAAAGCCATGCATGAAAGATCCCACTGGACTATATATATACCAGGTATATATTTATCGTGTTAGTTGTTAACAGGTACATTTGAGATATTGCCCCTACTGCAGCACATATAACTTTAATTGGTGGAATAGTTCAAACCAACCCACCAAACACGTATTTCGGCAAGAGTCTTCTTACACGCTACGCTCATACCACTCCGAAGTGAGAACTTGCATATATATTTATCCTTCATGAGGCCATGTAAAACCCGGTAGTATGGGTTATCGAAAGACCACCCAGGTCGTGAATTTAAGGCACGTTTGGTCTTCATACTAGTGTTTAAACGGTCATTACAATTCCGCCCACAATGGATCATCGTATATCACACACAGTTTGCGACGGGCTCCTACGAGCATAGGCTTGACAATATGGGACACATACACCGGTATAATATATACCAGGTATATATATATATATATTATATATATATGTATCCTTCATGAGGCCATGTAAACCCCGGTAGTATGCGCTATCGAGACGCTGTCACTCTGGCCGTGAATTTAAGGGCCGCATGGTCTTCAGATTAGTGTTTAAACGGTCATTGCATTTCCGCCCACAATGAAAAATCGTATATCACACAACTGTTTGCAGAGACGGGCTTCGACGTAACCCTCGATCTCACTATTGTGATGTTTTGCTGCTGCTGTCGTAAATAAATCAACTACACACATGAAAAAGGACGTAAAAGGACATGGACATACATGAAAAAGGACGTAATTGGACATGGAAGGAGTACTGGGCCGTCAACAACACAACTGCTGTACGTACCTGGCACGAATTAGGAGCGAGGAAGCCTAATGACACCTTATTGCGACATCATTCTTGACCACCTCGAGCCTAGGCCCAATCCCGCAAGAGTTAGCGCAGCGCTGAGAACGGATTTTCACTCCACTTTTTTTTCGGGACCTCCAAAAAGGGAGTTACACTTTTCATGTATTAACCCTTTTAGGACCCCAGTCCCGTTTTGGGGACAACTCACTTGTGATTAGACTGGTTTGTCCCCAAATCGGGACTGCGGTACTAAAGGGGTTAATAGGCTTTTTCTTTCTGGAGTCGTGGACCTATACTACAGTTACAGTTAGTAGGATGTTTTGTGATAATCCAATTTGGTTGGGTTATAGAGGTATCTGAAACCAACAGACAGGCAGGAGCTGATTGGTTAAATAGGTGAATCCGAAGGCCCGCAGGCTTTACCCCAACACACAGAGTAACTCAACCCAAGAAATAATTGGATGAAAAGCGTCGTTTTGGTCAGTTTTTCCCACAGCCTCGCAGGATGATACTATTTTTTCGTGGGTTGGGATTGTTATTATATACCAGGGTACCAGGTACCAGGTATGCAGAAAACAGGGACCAGCGAAACCGAAACCAAAGTTTCCATCATCTTGTTTGTATGCAGGGAACATAGTATGAGAAACCCAACCCAAACCGGTCCCAATCGCAACAAACACCCTGCCAGGTACACGATAGATAGCGTATGTGAGGTGGCCTCTGCCATCGCAGACGTCGTTGTGGAAATCAACCAAAAATTGGTTCCAACCAACTCGTCCGCAAACACCGTTATGCGTAGAGTAACGTACCTGAGGTGGCGTCTGCCATCGCAGATGTCGTTATGCCCCCTGTCGGGTACCCACCATGGAAGTGCGCGGAATCCCTCGGGGACAGCTTCGAAGATGCCCCTCCCGTGTTCCCACGGTACCTGGTGTGTTCACAATTCACAATATCATGGTCAGTCAATCCCCTTATAGTGCGTTTTTCATTATTTTTTACTCATCGCTTTTACTTCCAGCCTATAACTCCTAAGAGTTTTTTTTTACCCTCAGCGATCTTCTGGACAAGTCGTGGTCACAGGTGTCGTCCCTTGCCCCCCCCCGATACGTGCCTTTATTTTTTTGTCGCGCATAGGGTTCAGCATTTCCACTGCTAGTCGATTTTCATCGAATGTAGCGAACTCACGCTCTCGTGCTTTTCGCTGATCAATTTTTTTATGAGAGAAAAAGCCCCTACGAGCATGCACTCGGTGAGACTTGAACCCACGAAATTGATCTTGATAGGCACGCGGACCACCTACGAAGCCGCCGGGGACGCCGGCTAAAAGGATAAACACTATTTTTTCACAGTTCACAATTTCACGGTCAATCGATTCCCTTATACTATCACGGGGGGCCATATTGAATAGGACCTACAGTGCATACAAAAACCTATATACTTCACTATTTTTACTAGTAATATTTGGTCCTATTTACTATGGTACCCCGTAGTACTACGAGTAGGAACACGACCAAACACAAAATGTTCACAATTCACAATTTAGGTACTGCGAAAATGATACCTGGTACTAAAACACTATTTTTTTCACAGCTCACAATTTCACGGCCAATAAAAATGCCCTTTTACGAGTACTCTACTTGTTTTTTTCATCACGATAAAACCACACCGTTTAACCCTTTTAGAACCGCAGTCCCGTTTTGGGGACAAACCACTCAAACTTCAAGTAGTTTGACCCCCGAACGGGACTGCGGTCCTAAAAGGGTTAACGTTCAACATCGGCAAAATGAAACTAAAAAAACACAACAGAACAGAACAAAACAAAACAAAACAAACACGTGTTCTACGTATCTAGTCAGGGGGTACTCGTACACGACAAAAAAAAAAAAACGGCACGACAACCCCACACGGTCAGAATTGATTAATCTAGTGGGATTTCTGCACGAATTACTTCTTTCCCCCCTCCCATATCCCCGGGTCTAAAAAAAAAAAGGTGGGGGGGGCGATTTTTTGTTGTTCCATGTACTATATATACCCCCTGATCTGGCTGTGGTAAAACATTACGCGGGGCATCTTCCACGATTCCACGATTTCACGAAAAGGTACGCACGCACACGTAAGGTCAGCGAAAATGTACACACAAAAAAGGCGAATTGGTAACGACGACGCTCCCTGCCATTATAGCATGCCAGAAAATGGAGGCGTTTTAGGGAGGGGGGGACGACGGCGACGTAGTAATTATAACCAAAAATAGCGCGTAAACATATCAGATGGGGATATATATCCACGCTGTCCCTAAATATAGGGACCGTTTTGATCGAATATTAGTATACAAACGGTCCATATATTTAGGGAGAGAGTTGGTGTATATCTTGGTTCACCGTGGGTTCTGATCGGTATGCCCCCCCCGTTACGAAAATACTAGGGAATACAGGCCTTTTCGATAGGACATTTTTCAGGACACATCCCCAGGGTCCGGACATAGCGATGCACGATCAAAACTCAAGACACCCTGCTCCCGCCTGGCATCCTGATCCCCACACGCGGGACCTAAGCCCCCCCAAACTGGTCCTAGAATTACAAAATGGCCATCTCCACGGTTCATAAAAACCCTCCATCCCACGCCGACTTACGTGATCAACCAAAACATCGAAAAAAGCAAAGACGACAACGGTGGACCCATTACGTAATCGAACCCGAATTCATTTAGTCACGGAGCTTCGGCATCGAATAAAAGGAGGTCGACGTACACCCCCCTCCTCAAAACAAGCCCCTATGAGGCAGGCGCCAAAAGAGCAACCTCCCCCGCAGTCCTATTATAGGGGGGGCATAGTAAATAGGGCCAAATATTGTTCGCAAAAAAAGCGAAATATGTAGGTTTTTGTCTGTACCGTAGGTCCTATTTAATATGCCCCCCCGCTGCCTTAGGGGAGTTAGATGGTGGCCACAAAAAGCAACACAGGAAGGAAAGGTAGGCAGAGAACTAGAGTGTAATATATGGAAAGAGAACAAAAAGAGCGCCCAACTGTTCGAGGTGTCTCTGTTCGGAGTAGGAACGGTGCTCCGTCTCAAAAGGGTTGCGTGGTCGACGGTCAAACGACCAAGGCAAGAAACAAATTAGCACGCCTCCCCCCACCCCAACTACGATCAATCCCCCTCCTCCCGCCCCCCAAAAAAACTTCGTAGGGTGCAGAAGCCAAGAACAAGTCAAACCAACCCCACCCCTTCGTCCTTCGCTCCCCTCCTCCACCCCCCCTCCCCCCCAATACAAAACCATCGTAGGGCCCCGACACAACAACAAGCCAAAACCGACCCACCTCCTCGTCCTCCACCCCCCCCCCCCGATCAACCCTCCCTGCCCCTCCAATACAAAAACCTTCGTAGGGTGCAATAACAAAAAAGGCAAAAACCCACATTCTCGCCCTTCAACCCCCCCCCTCCCTCCGATCAACCCCCCCTTCCCCCCCAATTACAAAAATCTTCGCCACAGGGTGCCACAACAAAAACAACTCACCCCCCCCCCCCCGCGCGCCCGCCGATCAACCCCCCCACCCCAACCAAGACGTATGAAACCTTCGTAGGGTGCCGAGACAAAAACAGGCCATGCCCACCTACCTCCTCGTCCTTCATCCCGTGCATAACCATGACGGGGCACTGCACCCTCGAGACCCTATCCACGTTGGGGTAGATGTCGAGGCAGGACAGGGCTCGACTCTCCGTCAATACTCGCATGCCGCTGAGGATGGGGCTGTGCAATACCACACCTACCAATAAATACCAGGTACACGGCACCCCGTCAGAAATAAGAGTATGCACAACGCACAGTAGGGTGGGGTGGGGTGGAGCGCGGTGGGTTGAGGTCGGGTGAGATGGGGGGGGGGGGGGGGGGGGGGGGGGGGGTACTCAATATCATGCATGGCGGTAGTCGTAAGGGGGGGGGGTACTCAATATCATGCATGGCCGTAGACGTATGGAAGGGGGGGGGGGTTACTCGATATCATGCATGGCCGAAGTCGTGTGGGGGAGGGGGGGGGGGGGGGGTTACTCACTTGTTGTTTGTCTTAAGTCATTCGACGACCATTGACCACGCGTCCTTTTCGAGACGGAGCACCGTTGCTATTCCTAACAGAGACACCTCCAACATTTGGGCGCTCATTACGTGCTTTCCTCATATTCGGGGAGGGGGGGGGGGGGGAGGGGGGAGCGTGTGGGGCGAGGTGGGGTTGGGGGTGGGTGGCCTCGCTTTCCTTCCTTCCCTAGAACATACTTGGTACCAGATACACACCGGAATGAGCGTGAACTTTGCACAGGGGTGCGTACGATACCGAATGCCAATACGGAATGCCAATACTGAACGCCAACCATCGTGTTTTCGGAAAAATATCCGGTTGAGGGCCTTCCGAAAAATGTGGTGTCCGACTTTAGCACCCTTGCGGTGCGTTGCTCAGAGGAAACGAGCGCTCAGAAACGATCGCACCCCTGCTGCGTGTTTAGCCGCACCCCTGCGCAATACCGAATGCCAATACCGAACAACAGCCATGGTTTTTTCGGTAAATATCTGGTCGAGGGCCTTCCGAAAAATGACGTGTCCGAATTTAGAGCGCCGAAGAACGATCGCACCCCTGCTGCGCGAGCTCAACGCTCGCACACCTTACGGCAGCATGCCGATGGGCACACCCCGTGTCATGCATGCGCAATACAACGCATATACCTGGTGTGTATTTTTTCGCCTCCCATTGGTTGTATTTTCCCTTCTTTTCCTGTCTTCCAGTTGTTACGGGGGACCACAGTAAGTAGGGCCTACGATACACACAAAAACCTATACATTTACCGAATTTTACTAACAATATTTGGTCCTATTTACTATGGTCCCCCGTAAAATAGTCGTGTAACTCAGATCCGGGGTCACATACATACTGGTATGTAGCAGGCTCTCCTTCTCCCCCCCTGCCCACTACGGCTCGTGGCTTCATTTTTATCGCGACAAGACTTCAGCCCTCTCTTCTTTCCCTTGTCGCCTCGCGCCTCATTGATTGTGGAGGCGTTCTACGATAGAGGTTCACCTTGAATTTCCTGAGGCCCCTCACTTAAGGGGCGCTCCATACCCCACCCGAAAAATGACTCCAGCAAAAATGAAATTGCTTCCCGATGAATACTCCCACGGCCCAAGTTTTGAAAAATGTCATCTATCGAGACAAGATTGGCACTCCGACGGGTTTTTTTCGGTAAAGGAACCCCGTTGTTCAGAAAATGAATTGTCAAAAAAATGTACTACTTCTATATCGTAGAACGCATCTGTGCTGCTATTGTATTGAAGACTACGGCCGGTTCTTAAGGGGAAACAAACACACGCGGACTCAACATTTTGAAAACATGAGAGCATGTGACACCAACACCTTAAGACACGGCACGTACCAGGTATTCAGATCCAACCATGGTTGTGTAAACATTCGATCGTGGGCCCTGAATACCACCAGAGATGCCCTACGAAGTGTTGGCTTGCTCCACCATCAAACAAAAATAACTATTAATGCTACGTACTACGGGGACCGTAGCAAATACCAGCAGTAAATAGGACCAGATAGTCAGCACCAAACAGGTAAATATATACCAGGTACCAGGTAGGTTTTTGCGTGTACCATAGGCCCTATTTACTATGGTCCCCCGTAAACAATAACCCTACAGCAGCGCAGCCAATTCCCAGCCCTACAAGGCATACCTTATCGCACTATTACGGGGGACCATATTAAATAAGACCTACGGTACCAATAAAACGTACGAATATATTTCGCTTGTTTTGCCAAAAATAGGGTGTCTGAGCAAAATAAAAAGTATTACCAGGTAGGAATTTTGCTCATCTATTCCCCCGTTACCGACGACTAATCAAATATCGTAATCAAATTTGCATAAAAATGACGAAGCTACGCATTTTTGGATAGTATATTTTACTAGAGCCACATTTGTAAGATGTGAGATTCGACCGCTGCATTCTGTTGGCCTAAACCTCTCCGGACGCTTCGGATTGGCCAAGCTTGCCCCGAGAGTGACCTGGGGCCATGTCTGATACCGGCGGGGTTTTGCGAGATTTGCTGCCGCTGCTGCTGCATGCCTACTCTGCTGCCTGCTGCTGCAGCAGATAGGTGCTGCTGCAGCTAGCTGCTGATGCACGTCCCGGACTACTGCTACTACGGCATGTAGTGTGCTGCTGCTGCTGCTGCCAGTAGCAGTGTGCAGCTGGCTGTGCGGTGCTGTTGCTGTAAGCGCTGCGGCAAGCAAGCACTGCGGTAAGGGGCAAGCGTTGCTGCACACAAGGGTTGCTGCAAGCAAGTGCTGCTGCACGAGCAAACTCTGCTGCGGGCAGGCGCTGCTGCAAGCAAGCGCTGCTGCAAACAAGAGAGCCGCCTCAAGCAAGCGCTGCTGCAAGCGCTGTTGCAGGCGCTGCTTGCTGCTGCTTGCGGCTGCTGCTGCTGCTGCTGCTGCTGCTGCTGCTGCAAGCACGCGCACCCTTGCCGCCACGCTCCTGATCTTGCCGCAATCCCACCCCTTCTCGTTCGGAGAGGACAACGAAGAAGAAGCAGGGCGATCTTCTCGTTGTGGCGGCGTTGCTTGCACAGCGAGTGTCGACGAGCGCAAGCTTGATCGCACTGCTGCCTGTTGGTGCTTGCTGTGCTGCTTACTGATTCCGCAGTTTGTTGCTGGTGCTGCTGTTGTTGTTGCTGCTGCTGCTGCTGCTGGTATAGCTAGGCGCTGCTCCATGCACGACTTATGTTCTGCTCGTTGGGTCCTGCAAAAGTGCTGCCGCTGCTGCAAGTGTTTTTTTTTTTTCAAACATGAGAATCCAACATGTAGCTATTTATTCGTTCCCGATTATGCATGCGCATGCCGGAAGGCTTTCGACTATGATTATCTTTCCGACGGAAATCCCCGATACACAAAAATATTATGCGCAGACATAGTTGGTTCTATTTACTATGGTCCCCCGTAATAGGGTGATAAGACGACACACCCCCTCAGACAATTTTCGACCCCGATTTTCTCTTTAGAATGGGGAGGGTGCAAAAGCCGAGCGATGCGTCCATGATACGTACTGAACGAAGAATATCGACGAGATCTCCTCAACGCTGCCAATTTCATTGGATGCCCCCCCCCCCCCCCCCCCATCCCCCCCCCCCTCCCCCCCCTACTTTCGGAGAAACTTGCCTCGGAAAATCGTTCCAGGGGGTGTGTTATCTTATCACCCATCTCTGACACGATAATCTACCCTCCTTTCCCTTGACGCCCCCCCCCCGAATACGATGTCATCGTAAAATACCAGGTGTCTCTTTCGGGATGCTTAAAAAAAAACGCCTCCATACCCCTGCGACCTCACCTGCGAAGAGCCCCATGCACCTCTCAGACGCCAAAAAACACGTAGGCCCGCTGCCCACGCTCTGCCCGTATAGGATAATACCGTGCTCCTGGATACAACAAAAAAAAAACAAAGAACACATACACAAATGTCGTTTTTTTGTTGTTGCAAAAATGACGAAAATACGAAGAAGCGAAAACACAAAAACAAGAAACTTTTTTTTTGTTTGCAAAAATGACGAAAAAACGAAGCGAAAACACAACAACATTTTTTTTTTTTTTTTTTTGCAAAAATGACGAAAAAAGAAGCGAAAACACACAAAAAACAAAAAAGCAAAAAACAAAAAAACAAAAAAACAAAAAACATCAAAACCGAAGGTAGGTATATTTTTGGGACGGCGCACGGCGGACGCTTCAGGCAACTCGAAAAGGTGGGGGGGGGCTGTTGTTCTGGAGCCATCAGGATTGAAATGATTACAGCAGTAATGCCGGCATGTGCCAGGCAACAATACGGGCACTATAACGGCAACCGACACTATACACTCCGCACACCATGCACATACACCACACTGGTTACTCCTATCGGCGCCAAGCGATTTCACCTGCACTATCTATACGTATATAGCGGGCAACCACCACTACTATTAAAGCGGCACTATGGTGGGACCACGACTGCAATAGCATTCGCTCGTAAAAAAATAAGAACAACAATTACACACACTTACATACCCAACAAGCACGCCCACATATAATATCACTGCAAGGATGAGTTCCGACGAAATAGTCGATCTCACCGCTACTCGTATTGTTTTTCAATTTGACAAATAATACGTACGTGGCACGTATGAGAAACATGCCTTATTTCTGCCGCTTTCGGTGTTCCCCTTCCCACAGAACGGTCCCGAACGCGCATACCGCCTACGAATATGTGAACAACACATTCACCGAGGCGTACGTACCAAGAAAATATACGCGCACATACAAAGAAAAAAGAGACGCGCACATACAAAAAATACACGCACACACGCACATAAAAACACACGCACAGAGTATACGAACACGCGCAGCAAACAAGCACGCACACAAGCAAGGTAAACGCACCTTATTTTTGCCGCTTCCGTCTTCCCCCTCCCTAAGAACGTGTTTGCGGGCCCAAGCGCATACCGCCTCCAAATCTCTATACGTTCGTGCCTCGGTCGGCGAGCCACTGCTCACGCATCAAAGCAAACCAAAGTCGTAGGGGAGAGGGGGGGGGGGGGGGGGGGGGGTGTACTCGATAGGAGAGATGTACTCGATCTCATGCATGGCCGTAGTCGTATGACCATAGACCCTCGCATCCCTACAATGCCGGGACGGAGCATGTCGGGTTTTCACCGACCAGGCAGACATTGCTTGCACCAAGCGCGAAGCGCCGTGAGGTGTCTGGCGAGTCGCATGAAGGGTGAGCTGCATCCTACTAAGAACCGCTTTTGAGGCGGACTTGCATACGGACGACAGCTTCAATGAGTTGATTTAATTTCCGGTGTAGGCATTTCCAGATACAGCAATTGGGGGGGGGGGGGGGCGTGAGGTAGTCGTTACAACCGGAGACAACAAATGTGTTTTGAGGGTGTGCCGACCATCAGTGGTGTTGGGATATCAAACGAGAATCGATATGAATGCGGTACCGAAAAGCAAAAAACAAACTGATCGATTAATCGATACAACATCGACAATTGATGCATTGAAGCGTGCGTTCGGTGTAAGCACGAAACACTCAAAGACAAGGGCCTCCCAGGAGATGGACGTTCGCTATTCCGATACTTCGAAGTATATCGAAAGTTCGATATTTCGACATATCGAAAATTCGATATTTCGACACATCGAAAGGTCGATATATCGACAGTTCGATATTTCGATATATCGAAACTTTCGTTATGAAATCCAACACCAGTGTTGGCACAACAGCCTACCTTTGGGTGAAAAACAAAAACAGGGGGGACGCGCGCTATGACAGAGGGCTGGCTACAGCACGTTTTTTTGGCCAACTTTTTGTTTCTGACCGACGCATATTAACCAAAAAAGGGACCGGTTTTCCACGCACCTTGCGAGGCCATATCCCGTGTAGTCGTACGCAAGCACGTTCACCCCCACCGCCTTCGCTATCCCAGCACATCGGTCGTGCATCGCGCCAATGTCCGTAGCATTGCCATGGCTGTACACCAGCGTATACCGCGCATTTGTTGCCCGATACAGAGCCACGGGGATGAGCGACCCCCCCTTCCCCCCCCCAATCCTGGCCTTCGATGCCTTGGAAATAAACTCTCGGCAGCTCCCCTGTTTGCTCAATTTGGAAGAAGAGGGCCGGCTGTTGTGGTTGTTGGTGGTGGTGGTACTGCCGGCACCACCGGCGGCGCCGCTACTAGCTAGGCTGTTGCAGTCGTTGCCGATGCTATCGTTGCGGGTGATGCCGCTGCTGCTGATGCTGCTTCCGCCGCTGCCATTGCCGCTGCCGCCGGATCTGACCATGGCAATCTGTACGTCGTCGGTAGGCACTGTCGCCTGGGAGGCAGGACGGCGGGCGGCGTTCGGGGAAAGGTGTGTGTGTGGGGGGGGAAGATGACAGTCGTGTTAGACCGGACCACGTGCCTATGCATGTTTGTTGCATACCGCGAATGTTTTCCACCAGTCTGATCCTGAGCACAGCGCTTTTGTGGACAGTTGCTGCACGCCTCTCACCGGTCGACCGATCCATCAATACCAACCAACTAACCAACCAAGCACTTCGAAAAACCGTCGCACAAATCACCCGACCAACGAACGAACCCACCGATCACCAAAAAATGCAATCAGCCAAACCGATCATCTTGAAAGAAAAGCATCACATCAAAGCAACCAGCAAACCCAATGAACCCATCCACGAACCAATCAATCGACTGACAACAACCAACTTTCTCTTTCGATATCACTTGAACAATCGATAATCAAGTCTGTTAAACCGTAATAAACCCTCTATGATAGAGACTTCACAGGGGAAAAAAACGACGGTACAAAGTGGCTATTCACACGGTTACAGCAACCATGGTGGTCACTGCGTAGTTGGGGGATGGTATAATGGTTGGTGTCCGAGTCACAATGGTTGATACAAGTCTTACGGTACGGGGGCAACACGATCTACCAGGTGCCTTGTCACTAGGTATACTGCTGGGCGCATGCTGCTCGTGGACGGCTGATAGCACAACAACTCATCAACCATTGTTTCGGTCGCTAGCTTGGGGCCCGAGAAGGGTTGCACCATGAGAGCAACCAACCAACCAACCCACAAAATCAACCAACTAAATCAACCAACCAATCACTATCATCACTCACTCGATTGACCAGTCACACCAACCAAACAGTGAACGAGCAAAAATACCAACCAATCAACCAGTGGTTAAACCCACAGACCGATATATCAACCAATCAAAACCACCTGACCAACCCACCAACTGACCAACCAACTAATCAAAGTGTCAGCTAACCATTACGTCAACCAACCAGCATCACCAACGGATCAGCCAACCAGCCGATCAGCATGTCAACTAGTCCAATCAAATCAACCAATCAAATCAACCAATCACTTTTTCGCCTTCTTCCCATGTTTACCATCTTCGCCCCTTCTGGTTTATTTCTCTCTCTTTATAACTCCGATTCGGGGTCACATAGCAGGCTCTCCCCCCCTACCCCCCTTATTGTTGGAACCTTTGTTTTCCCCGCGAGATAAGACTTCAGCTCTCTCTTGCCCCGTCCGACTCGCTTCGAATCAATCATGCTAATCAATCAACCATCCACCGACAGCACCAACATTCTATCCACGAGTGCCTCCTGCATGACCGAAGAAACAACCAACCGACCCGACTAACCGACCAGTGCATATCCGCAAAAACGCCTCTTGCAACGAGCCTCACCTCTACAAGCTCGTCGATGACCAGCTCGAGCTCGTCACTTCCCTCCTTCGCTTGTAGCTTTCATTAGAGCGAGTACAAACGATCAAAACATGGCAAAATGGCAGCAACACCACAGCGACAGAAATGGCGAAATGTCAACGTAACAATAGGACGCGGCGTGTGCAAGATAGGAACAACCAAAATATGACAAATAACAAAAGACATACCCGTAACCAATTAAATAGCGATATGTCACCAAACAACATAAAACGGTGTGTGCTGGGGGGGGGGGGGGGGGCGAAAATATTGCAAGACATATCAATAAAATAGCGATACGTTAGGCAACAATGCAACGCGGCGTGCGCAGAGCGCGAGGGGGGTGGGGGGGGTAGGGAGGGGGGCGTACTCATTTGTTGCTTGCCGTATGAATTTGGCCATTGACCACTCATCCCTTTCGAGACGGAGCACCGTTTCTACTCCTAATGGAGACACCTCCAACACTACTACGGGGGACCATAGTAAATAGGACCTACAGTACACTCAAAAACCTATACATTTCCCTGTTTTTACCAACAATGTTTGGTCCTATTTACTATGGCCCCCGTTAATAGGGTGCTCACTGCGTCGTTTGCATGTACTACATAGTTATTTTGGCTAATCTTGTCCACTTCCTGTTTGGCCGCCTGTGGCCACCATCTATCTCCTAGGATAGCGATCGTTTTATCGCTGCTATCTAAAGTACCAAAGTCCTCCATGTCACATTCGTCTATTTCCCTCATCTCCTCTTCCAACACATCCCGTTATTGGTCGTACATTTCGCATTCTCCTACTATGTGAGTTCTACTCTCTATTGCTTTGCCACACGGGCTACATCTGTGCATCTATTTCCTCCTCCTCCCGGCTACTGGTATACCTCTTTCTTCCTCCTGGCAGGTTCAGGTCTCCCACAAGAAATCGCAGTTTCAGCGTTTTCGCGAAATCCATTGGGCCGTGCAAATACGTTTTCATTCCTATCCCTTCGCTTAATCCCCCCTAAATGTCTCAAGTGCTTTTCAGATTTCACCTTGCTTCTAAGCGCTAGCCTTTCTCTTTTTTTCTATCCTTTCTTCTACCTTGGTTTTGCACCTCGCAAACTTTCTCTGCGGACATCATGTCTTCTTGGGTCCCTTCTATACCCTTCCGTACTTTCTCAACTACAATATCCCACTTTTTTCCAGCTCGTTATTTTGTTACTTTCTCCCATACAGCTCTATCAATTATGCCTGGCAACCTCTTTCTCGGCTTACTCTCAAGTAATGTCATTTCAACTTCCTAATGTCTCTATTTGTCTTGAGTGGGTACATTCCCAGTTCTGCTCTAAACCCTTTTAGGACTGCAGTCTCATTTTGGGGACAATTAGGGACAAACCACTTGGAATTTGACTGGTGTGTCCCCAAAACGGGACTGAACTTCTAAAATGGTTCTTCTCTATACTACTCGGCGTCCTTGAGCATCTTAGGATCTTTATAGCTGCTCTCATATGTACTGCTTCCATTCGTTTTATGACCTTCGCGTTCCCTTCCCACAATCCTGAAATTTCTAGCTCTGGTACTATCGCATTCATCAGGATACATCTCTTAGTCCTATCGTAGTGACAAGATGCGAGTCTGTTAGGATTGCATACATCTTGCCCACGTGTGCTTTACCCTTTCCTGTTACTTTTGCTATAATGTGTGTATGTGTATCCCAAGAGCAGTCTTTTAAGATCTCTACGCCAAGGTACGTCACGTATTCTGGTCTACGATCGGTAATCCATCTTCTCCCCATACTTCCAACTAGAATTTACCGGGTTCACGTTATCTTCGTTACATACAACTACTGCCCACTTCTTGACGTTCGCCACCACCCTCCATTTCCTGGTGTCTTCTAAGGCCTTCTCTATTTGATTCTGCTATCCTTGGGGTGTTTCTGATATCCCCACAAAGTCATCCATCCGCAAAAATTAATCCCGACACCGTATCTTCCCGCTCCGTGATTCCGTGCTTTGCTACTTCATCTGCTAGTAAAAACGTCAGGTCGTTGATATATATATATATATATATATATTTTCAACATCACTTTTACTTTCCAGCCTTACTCGTGGGAGGTTTTACCCTCAACGAACTTCTGGACAAGCCGTGGTCACAGGTGTCCACCCTTCTCCCCCCCGCTACGTGCCTCATTTTTTTGTAGCGCATAGGGTTCAGCATTCCCACTGCTCGTCGATTTTCATCGAATGTAGCTAACTCACGCTCTCGCGCTTTCCCCTAATATATATATATATATATATTGCAAGAAAAAGCCACGAGCATGCACTCGGTGAGGCTTGCACCCACGAAAATGATCTTGATAGGCACGCGGACAACCTACCAAGCCACCGGGAACGCCGGTTATATATATATATATATCTTGAATATATTAGGTGATAACGTACATCCCTGGGGGAGGGGGGGGGGTGATATTATGTCGCTTGCCTTAGTCATTATACCATTGACCACGCATCCCTTTCGAGGCGGAGCACCGTTCCTACTCCGACAAGAGACACCTCCAACAGTTGGGCGCTCATTACGTTGTCGTCTCCATATGAGGGGGGGAACTCGATATCATGCACGGCCGTAGTCGTATCATCAACCCTCGCATCCATACGATACAAGTACGGTGTACTCGGTTGTCATAGGGAGGTCTACTCGGAATCATGCTGGGGGGGAGGGCGTGGAACGGGGGGGGGGGGGGGGGGCGTCGATGATCGGCTCGAGTTCGTCACCCCCTTCCTTCGCCTGCAGCTAAAAACAACAAAAAACAACAAATCACGATGACACACCAATAACATAGCGGCATGTCAGGTGCATATATCATGCCGCAAGCATAGGGGTGGGACGCGGTGCCTGCAGCTATCGTATAGAAGCAATCAAAATATGACGAAACACTCACCAGTTGCCAATATAAAGCACATGTCAGCTACCAATTATGATGCGAGTGCAGCAGAGGCGGGAGGGGGGGGGGGGGGGGGCACTAACACACAAGAAGTAGTTACCAGGTAATGCCAGAGGTAACAACGTAATGCAGCGTGTGCAGTGGGGGGTAGGCGAAAAATTGGAACTATAAACAACAACAATAATAACAATGTTACGAAGCACACCAACGATACAGCGATCGATGTGCCGTCACAAATATCGGAGCACTTAATAGTAACCCACACGACCGCTCTAAAATACGATCTGCCGCCAGACTTCCACCGATACTACTGTGTATACTGTACCCCTGTGTCGATGTGGCGATTGTGGAGCCTTTCGTCCGGTTGTTCGGCTGTTTGTTTCTTCGCGATGTGTTTCTTCGCGATGTACCACATCGACCGCCAAACTCCATCGAACGGCCGAGCAGAACAGATCACACACGCACGCAGATCGTACCACGCACCAAAATATATGTTTTCCCCGTTCTTGATACGGGGGGCCATAGTAAATAGGACTAAAAATTGTTCGTAAAAATGGGTAAAACATATGGATTTTTATGGATACCATAGGTCCTATTAACTATGATCCCCCGTGATAATAGTTATATACACGTACTCTATCCCAGTTGCTACTATTAATACTGCTGTACTACGGCTGTACTGGGACCACTCCGGGTGTCTGCCAATGTAAGGACCGCTTGATCTTCGTATCAATGTATAAACGTAACTTGTATTTATGGCCAGAGTAGTTTCTACGTAACAACACAGTATTATTAGTGGCACCACTCTATCAATCGTGTCGGTATGCGCCGGCCAACATTACCGGTGCTATTGCGGCAACCGGCATTAATCCCGCACACTGTCACCCTGGTTAATCCCATCTGTCCCAAGGGTTTCTTTCCACCGTCACTATAGGGGGCAACCGGTACTACTCAAGCGGCACTATCTATCGAGGGACCGCTGCTGTATACCAATGTATGGTAGCTTATGACCGACACTGCGAGGCTACTTGAAAAGCTCACACATTTCACCGTTTGTTGATACTCCCGTGTCCAGAACAACACAAAAACATACCACTGGTAACATGAACAGCAGTAGGGTACCAGACGAGCTATACTTGTATTCACACGAGCACACCACCGTCGCCACTGTCACGGGGGACCATAGTAAATAGGACCAAATATGATTAGTAAAAATAGCGAAATATATAGTTTTTTGTGTCTACCGTAGGTTCTATTTAATATGCCCCCCCGTAATACTACCTTTATAATTCAAACTACACGACCACTACCACCACCATGTGCTACGTACCACTTCAACTACTAAATAATAGTTAACCCTTTTAGGACTGCTGCCCCGTTACGGGGACAAACTACTTAGAAATCGAGTGGTTTGTCCCCCGAATTGGACTGCAGCTATAAAAGGGTCAATAATTAATCTCTTTTTTTTAATGATTTTTTCATCATCACTTTGACTTTCCAGCCTAACTCGCAGGAGGTTTTATCCTCGGCGATCTTCTGAACAAGCCGTGGTCACAGGTGTCGTCCCTTCTCCCCCCCGGTACGTGCCTTTATATTTGTCGCGCATAGGGTTTTCAGCATTCCCACTGCTCGTCGATTTTCATCGAAAGTAGCTAACTCACGCTCTCGCGCTTTCCGCTAATATGAACCACCACCATTGGTAACACTATAACCACTATGAACAACACCACAATGTGCCACCACTATGACCACCATCATTCATCAACACGTACTATTTATTAATAGTGCAGTACTACTCTCATGCTCTGCTACAAGCACCTCCATTGCCATAGGAAAACACCCACCATCACAAGCCCAAGATGTCAGGAGATAGCATCCTCACCCCTCGACAGACTCATCCCTCGACAGACAGCAAATTTGCCTCGGCATGCCTCGACTGACACCAAAGTACTTCCGTAGGTTTTAGTGTGGAACAGTCGGCCCTATACCCTTGACAGCGCACGTTTTTGCGTGCTTGACACGTCTCCTGACATCTTTGATAGCAACCACCCTGGCCGGAAATAAAGGGATATTTCATACACAAATATCAAAACGAAGCGGTCCATCTATTTCCGCCCAGGGTGAAATTACTTTTGTCACTGCTATCACTACCACTTTTACGATCACCACCACCACCACCACCACCACCGCCGCTACAGCGAGAACTACTGTTCCTACTACTGACGGGGGGGGGGGGGGGGGGGGGGGTACTCGATAGGAGAGATGTACTCGATCTCATGCATGGCCGTAGTCGTATGACGATAGACCCTCGCATCCCCACAATGCCGGGACGGAACATGTCGGGTTTTCACCGACCAGGCAGACATTGCTTGCACCAAGCGCGAAGCGCCGTGAGGTGTCCGGCGAGTCGCATGAAGGGTGAGCTGCATCCTACTAAGAACCGCTTTTGAGGCGGACTTGCATATGGACGACAGCTTCAATGAGTTGATTTAATTTCCGGTGTAGGCGGGGGGGGTGGGGGGGGTGTACTCATGCCATGCATGGCCGTAGTTCGGGGGGGGGAGGGGGTGGGAGGCATTCCCAATCGCAATCGATCATTTTTCTGGCATCCCTCCTACCAGTGTGCGATACAAGTTCGATATGCGCTTCAATTCAACAGTCGACCACGTCGATATGACGAAAACTTCAACAACAAACCAGACAGCTTCAACAAACAGCAAGCAACCCACAGCCCACAGCCTACAGCCCAGAGCCTACATACAACCCACAGCAGCAGCTTCGGTTCAACCGTACGATCACACTCTAAAGCTATGCATGAAAAAAAATAGGAGGGTCGGAGTTAAGTAAAATCGCAGAAAAAGGAACACGATGATAAGTACGCGCGATGGAAGTATCACACGAAGCTTGGGAATCATGAGTTTCTAGGATTTTTTCACAGCTGACACGGGGTGTTGTAATACGCGAATTTTGCTGAGGAGCAACACGATGACGATAGTATCGGAGCGAAAGATCGATACAAACGACATTCGGCGAAGGGTCGATGAATCGCTTTTTCCCGATGAATCGAACGATCAACACCTCGGACAGGTCATGGATTCTCACTCGATGATCTAGATATTTCAGGGCAGATAGATAGATAGATATATTCATGATATGTGTGATCTGTATGATCTGTATGATTTAGCTCATGCTGCCGGGTGCAAGCCGTAGAATCTGCCATGATCTAGCACGTGTTTCCTGCTACGGTCTGTACTACATTAGACAGATCCTGCCCAACCTCTCACAACGGAAAGCGAAGAACTGAATGATCTATTGCATATAATTAGATAGATAGATATATAGATAGATAGATAGATAGATAGATAGATAGATAGATAGATAAATAGATATACGAGTATAGATAGAAAAATAGATATATCATGGCCTACCCGAGGTGCGCAACGATCTAACCGAGCCAGGCGCAGACAGGGTTCAAGTCTCACCGAGCGTATACTCGTAAGGACTTTTTGTTGCACAAAAAGTGATTTGCAGAAAGCGCGAGAGGGTGCGCTGGCAACATTCGATGAAAATCGACGAGCAGTGGGAATGCTGAATGAACCCTATGCGCGACAAAAAATGAAGGCACGGACCGGGGGGGAGAAGGGATGACACCTGTGACCACGGCTTGCTTGTCTAGAAGATCGATGAGGGTATAACCTCCTAAGCTGGAAAGTGGAAGAGATTATTAAATCAGAAAGAAAAGAGAAAAGTATCAGCTTCACCCCAGGGTTTCACCGGTACCTCTCTAGACGGCAAAGTAAGGATCGTTTTGCCTTGATACTTATGAATATACAGGCAGTGGTGTATCCATTTCAAGACCGTCTCACGACAAACCCCAAAACGCGGTAATATTTCTGTTTTTTTTTTTTCTACCTGATCTCTTTCACCAGGTACTACCGAAGAAAAAGAGATCAATCCCATGCTAATCCCATGTAGTCTTTTTTCGTGACGAACCGATTCTGCGTGGGCTCTCTCTTCTCTCCCATGACGTTCAACCGGATGGTCTTCAATTAAAAATGGGAGCAACTCCGCTGTAAACACGCGACGTATTACATACACCCCCTCCAACGATTCACCACACCTGCCGCAGTCAGTCAGTCAGTCAGTCAGTCAGTCAGTCACAAGAAGGGTCCCGTCCCTCCATACTGCCGGTGAAATCGCTTGGCACAGATGGGATCAACTCCTTCGGTACTAACACTGAGATGGCGGCCATAACAATGGTTTGGTAACTTCAATTCGATGCGAGTCGACAAGGGAAGAAAAGGCTGAAATCTTCTCGCGACAAAAACGAAGGCACGTACCGTAGCGGCAATGAAGACCCTGCTATGTGACCCCGGATCTGAGTTACGAGTTGGAAGGAGAGAGAGAAGAAGATGTGCGAAGGTAATGAATGGGATAAGCAAAAAAAAAACAAAAAAACTTCAACTTTGGTGTTACCAGCCGCCTGCCAGGAGTAGGGGGGGGCGCCCAGCAAGTACGATCAGGATGATACTGCTGTTATCCCCCCTGTGCAGTGCGGCTCCCCCTTGCATTGTAACTTAGTCAAGACCACACCTCTATCGAGTATTACGGGGGACCATAGTTAATAGGACCAAATATTGTTAGTAGAAATGGTCGAATATATAGATTTTCATGTATACCATACCCTGGTAGGTCCTATTCACTATGGTCCCCCGTAATAGGATCATCCCCCAGTCACGCAGTAGTGGCCGATGCCAAAATCGCGAGTTTTCATCGCCAATTTTCCTGTATCACGGGGGACCATAGTTAATAGAACCAAATATTGTTAGTAAAAATGGGTAAATATATAGATTTTTATGTATACCATAGGTCCTATTAACTATGGTCCCCCGTAATAGTACTCTTGTCTACGAGTAATGTCCTGGATCATTCGATGTAAGTCTTGGATATTCGGACGAGGCCTCCGGCGCCGACCCGTGGTCTCGCCCATGCTTCGTTGCGTCGTTGGACATTTCATTTTGTTTGGCGCTCTCGATAGACCACTGGTCGGATACGTACTTGTCTCACCCCAACTTCCTTACGCTTGCGTCAACCCTGTCTCGCACATGCTGCCATTTTCCCTCTCTGATGTCCTACTCGTAAGAGGGTTATAAGGTGCGGGAAAATAATGCCGGTGCACGCTATAGTGCCGGTCGGTGTAGTGGCCTGGCACATACCTGGTACGAGTAGAGTGCCGGCACTATTCGAGAGGGGTCACTATTCTACTCCTGTCTTAACAACGGGGAAGGCGTGAAAACGCCGATCGACGCGTCTATGGAAAGCAGGCCTCGACGAGATATTTCCACAGCCCCTATAACTCAGTATGTTCAACGGAGGTGTCTGCCCCCCATGTTTTCGGGAAAATTGGCCTTGATTTTTGGTCCCAGGGGGTGTGTTATCTTATCACCCGTGTGATGCGGTGTACCACTCTGGTCGGAAATATAAGGGCATTTTGTATGTATATTGCTACCCGGTATATACTAAAAACGAATCTTATCATTAGGGACAGAGTGGTATACGTTTCTGCTGTACAACCTAAATAATACCAACTACTGTTGTGATCTACGTTTGACGGGAAAAAATCGTAGCCCAAGCCCCACACTGACAGCTGATGGCGATTGCCATTAACGTTGCTGTTGTTGTCTGTTGCTGTTGTTGTTGTTGAATTGTTGTTGTTGTTGTTGTTGTTGTTGTTGTTGTTGTTGTTGTTGTTGTTGTCTTCATCTAATAAACCATTATTTCTACCCAATGGCATCCAGTACACCCAGTGTACGTCCTCATTGCTCATCCTAGAGGGATACGAAGTCTGTGGTCACAGACTGTGTGAGTCGGAGAAAACCAAAACAATCGCGACTTAAATCAAGGTGATAAACATCGAGTGCCAACATGTCGGGTACGAAAACACAACAAACACGCCACCTTGTATGATGACAGGATGAGTGCTGAGATAGAGAAAGCTGGGTCACCAGTCGTGGCACACTATATACCACTACACATGCCAGATACAACACCAACGATATTACGATTTTGGAAATAGGATTTGTGCTCTTGGATGTTATTTTTACGAACCACAAGACGGCGTCGATCCAACCCAACACCAACTAACCCTAAACCAGGCCAAGACTACGTTACGCCCCATCAGGGTGCCAAGGCGGGGCAGGTCGCAAATAGGTGTTTGTCCATGTATATATGGACATCTTCTCCATGTCGGACAGACCAGACAGACGACGATCTAGATCAGTAGATTCTAGCCTGCCGTTATGGAGTGTTCTGCAGGATCTGTACATGTAAGCCTGTCCTACAGCAGTAGCTGATGCAGATTATAGCCTGTCCTACAGTAGATCATGCAGATTATACGCCCCCCACGCGGCAACACGAGCTAGATCATGAAAACCAGGAATCAATATGCCCAGCAAAAACTATTGCTGTACTGCACTGTACTGGTATATATCATCAAGTGGGAATTATCTGTATGATCTGTTTGACGTGTCGTCTCACCTTCAAAAAGCGGTAAGCTATACTCATACCACCAGGTACGCACCTGGTGTTACAGGAGTGCACTTGGTTGTGTTTTCATGCTCGTACGTATCTCCAAGGATACTTGTTTTTGTGGGCAACAAAAAAACGTGCGAATGTCCGCCGCCCCGTGAAGAAGGCCGAAAGTACGAACGTCGCTCGCAAACGGCAACCAAAAAAACTGGGAATGCTTCAACATCGTATATTAGGGGATGTAGCACCATTAACCCCTTAGAGTTAGGGGATGGTTCACCATCATCCCCTTTCGGGTAATTTCTAGAATATACGGAGGCGTATCCCACCAGGTGCCACTATAATACTTCCGCGAACAGCGTTTTGTTTCAGAGCGCATGAGCGTCGCGGGGTCGAGCAGATTTGCGAACGCGAACGAAGAACAGGTCTTCAAGTATTAACGGAGGCGTTTCCCACCAGAGGTCACACCAAAATTCCGCGAACGTGCCTTTTTTGTCGGAGAGCGTCGAGCGGATTTGAGAACTGGAACAAACAGGTACAAATATACGTAACACATGCATCCCTGCCCATTTTGTAGCACATGAAACCAAGCTCCGGGAACACTCTATCCGTGGCTGATGCTACAACAAATTAATGTTTCTGATATAAAACCGGAGCACTTTCATTCAAGTTTTTCGACCTTTCGCTCAAACTTACGATATTTGCTCGTAGGTAGTAATAACAATACATTTTCCAAGTACGCCCCCTGTAATCCTGTGGGGCAGAATAAAAACGCATCGGGGATGTACCAGTACATACAGTTCTGTACGCAGCAACTTCGGCTGTTTTCTGTTTTCTGACGCGAGACACAACACGTTTATCATCCTTCAAACTGCTGTTGCGCAAAAATGGTTACTTCCTGTGGTGACCTCGTGCAACCTCGTTCACAAGTACCAGTTGTCTACGCACGAGGTAAATAGAATATAACACCTTGCTTGTGGTGAGCAAATACTCTTTGATTTTATACAAAACACAAAAAAAAACACGTCAGCTGTGAGTTCAACCGATCAGTCAATACTCAGCATTGCAAAATGAGTGACAACCGTTCGCGTGTTTTCCACTTTTTCCTCGCGATTGCCTATTACGGGGGACCATATTAAATAGGACCCACGGTAAACACAAAAACCTCTATATTTCGCTATTTTTACCACCAACATGTGGTCCCATTTACTATGGTCCCCCATAATACTGGCCGGTGACTTCCCTGGATGCTATCAGGGTCGACGAGACGATAATACATGTAGGCACGATTTCTAATTGATCACTGCTGATGCGCTGTGGGTACGTTATGTGGAACGACCTTTTTTCGAGAAATTGCAGCTACTATTAATAGTACGTACTTATTTACAGCAGTAGGGTAAACAGTAGCAGTTGGGCTATTTATTGTATGTACGACAAAAAATAGCAAACGAATACTTGCTGTGATCGCACCAAGTACTTTGCTGTGTGATACATTTCATATATAGATATCGTAGTAGTTACACATGATCGTAGCGGTGTTCCAAGTGCCGGTATGCGCTAGCCGACAATACCGGCACTCTATAATAGCGGCAACCGGCCGTACTCAGCCCACAGCTACGCTGGTTAACCCCCATTTGTGACAAGCTTTTTCGCCGGCGCTATATACCTAGCGGGCAGTTGACTGCCCAACCAGCACTAGAGAGGGTCCGCTACGCGATACTCGTAACCACTCTGCACCACGTAAGACAGATCAGGGCGCTGCGTGCCTTTTGATAGGCAGGCACCGTTTTATGGCGTATCGTTCCCGGTGCAGCTTGACGGTAGAAGGAGTTTATATCTGATACCACTGCAAGAGACCGCAAACTACCTGGTATACTTTTACCCACCTGCAAAAACTACTAATACGGGGGACCATAGTTAATAGGACCAAATGATATTAGTAAAAATGGTTAAATATATAGGTTTTTATGTATACCATAGGTCCTATTAACTATGGTCCCCCGTAATATTAATATTATACTTACGAAGTATCCCACCAACAATGTCGAGCGTTTTCTCGTCAAAAAGGGTAAAAGATGTAGCAGTGTTCGTGGTAAAAGTCGTGTGCAGCAGCAGTGAACCTCTCCTCTCTTCTTTCTCCTTAGCTTTCTACCGCCTTTGTCCATTGATGATGCAATCCAAACCATGTACGTGTCACCTCGGACTGCTGATGTACCTATTGCGTAATCATGTATGGGTGTCTCTGATTGCAACACCACCTTGCAAATAAACTATTACAACGCCTTTTGATCAATTTCTGCCTCTTGCAAGTCGCACCAAACCCAGAGCGACTCGAACCCTATATATCCCTACGTAGCCTATTGGCCCGGCGCCAAACGACAAGGAAGAGAACTGCAACAGCAGTGGTGAATATCGGACGATAATCGAGTTCGACACGACATGACAAAAAAAAAACGAAACCATTTCGATAGCGCACATACATACCATTTCGATACCGTACATGCCATTTCGATACCGTACAACACGCAAGGTAGCACACTCCTTCGGACGATTTTTGAAGCGGGATTTCTCGATAACGGGGAGGGCGTACCGAATACGTCGAGCGATGCATTTATGCAACCTTCTCGACGAAATCTTTACAAAGCCACCATTTTCGTTGTGTCCCCCCTCCCCCCATGCTTTGGCGGAAGCCGGGTCAAAATCCGTCTCGGGGCGTGTGTTATCTTATGACCCGTGTGATAATCTTATCACCCGTGTGATACGGTATTTGATACATCGAAGGTTTCCTTCACAGTCTCCTCACACAACCCACGGGGATGGATGACAGGGGAAAAAGGGATGAACAGCAGTGAAGGGCGAAACGCGTTCGACACGATATATCGATACTCCGACATATCAAAACTTTCGACACGATATCCATCGCTATTGACACCCCCTCCGACTTTCGAGGGATGGCTGTAGCGACCGACCGACCGACCGACCGACCGGGATTCACCAACGAACACAAAGCAGCAGTTAGTTGGCGTTGACGACGGCTTTGTACAGGCAGTACCAGGTACGAGTACAAACATCCCGCTGCTCTAGACAGGTGCTCTGTTTCTGTACCTACAACAGGAGCAGTATACATAGGCCCACGTATAGGAACTAACGAAAAAATAACGTACCTGGTACGTCAGCTGGTTTATTTACCTGCGGTGCTCTTAACCCTCTTAGGACCCCAGTCCCGTTTTGGGGACAAACTACTTATAATTAGAGTGAATTGTCCCCACATATGGGAGTGCGGTGCTAAAGGGGTTAATACGAGGTACTGCTACGCACGGGAATATATGTACCGCTTATTACGCAGGACCTTATAGTAAGGACCAGATATCGAGAGTGAAAATAGGTGAATGTATAGGTTTGAATGTTTACCATCGTAGGTCCCATGTACTCAGGCCCCCCGTAATATTACTATTGATAGTATTGGTATGAATACTTGTACAAATGTAGAAACGTCCCTCATATTTCGGTACGGACACTTTGTGGGTGTCACCGTCACAACAACTTTTTTTTTGCTGAACTAAATTAAATGCTATTAATACGAGCCCAAACCCAAACCAAGGTTGATCAAGGCAAGGATGGCGTCACAGCAATTATGAATAATGAGGCGCGGGAGCGCGAAGCGCGAGCCATTTTTTTCCGGTGAATATCATTCCATATGACACCCAAGTATTTCATATTACAAGGGACCATACAGAGTAATTAGGACCTACGGTACAAACAAAATCTACTCGTAATGTTTCCCTATTTTCACCAACAACATTTGGTCCTATTTACTATAGTCCCCCATAAATATTAATATTAATAGTAAGGTTCGAAGGCTTGCTCGTGATACTCGTTCGTGCTTCTTACAGGAGAGACCAACTTGATCTCTGTACGACGACTATGCACTGGTATTAATAGTGTACATGAAAAACAACAGCAGGGCTGTGCAATTTATACTACTGCTGTCTGTGTACGCCTGTACGTCCGAGTAATTAAACTGCTGTATACCTGGTGATATCGTATACGTACACGTACCGGAAGCTACCCTGGGTAGTTTTTCCTCCAATGAAAAACTGCATGGTACTCGTAGACTCGTGCACGGTAAACCCCATAAACGGCAGGTTGAGGTGTCTTGGGACTGGTCGAGTTAATATCATGAATAACAGCGGAGATATACGGGGGGACTAGGCACCAGGTACCAGAGCAATGTATACTGCTACCAGGTATGAAATAGCTGTATTGGTGTACCTGGTATTAATAGCTGATATTGATAGTCTCGTGACAAATGGGAGAGTGGAGGACACAGAGAGAGAGGATACGAGAAACAAACACGTACGCTGTTGGACTGATGAGAGGCAGCTGTTTTGGTCCAGCATGTGATCTGCTTTTCGTATCCGGTACGCTCGGCCTTCCTGCTGCATGTGTTGCGAAGAATCATCTCTGTCTCGTAGTTTGTGACAACAGACGAGTATCCCCCTTCAAGGTGAAAAATCAGCACGGGCGTAGCAGGTGTACTGGGTGCCTGCTGCGTGCTGGGCGTTCATGGGCAACGAGAGAGAACGGTACATACCTACAGCAGTAAAGCAAAGCGGGACGGACCCCGAAACGCGACGGCAAACAAAAGGTACGAGTACGAGTACGTACGTACGATATACACAATCGATTGCTGTGATGCGCTGTGCGCTCCCACCCACCCACCAACCAGGTGCATACCGGTAGAAGTGCCGGATACGACATGGGCTATAAATAGCAACGAATGGAATGCAACCATAGATTTCACCGTGAAACGTCGACGACCACCAGGGCATCAGATCGCCGCAGGCCAGACGGATTGCTTTCAAAATCGGTCGGCGCAATGCCTGACTCTACACAGGACATTCAGCCTGCATGACTTGGAAAGAGAAGAGGAGACGATTTTTACGATTTATTTTTATATGCGAGAAAAGTTTGAAGAATAAATTGCATCACGATGACGAGGGTCCTTCCTTGTCGTAGTCTTTCTGTCTCTCTGCTGTGTGCGTGCTGCCGCTGGCTTGTGCCCGCTGCCTGTCTGTCTGCCTGTGTTTACGTGCACGCCCCGCAGACTCACCTTGTAGCATGGCGGGCTCGGCGGGAAGAACGTCAGCGCTGCCGCCACCGTGGCAGTCGAGCATCCACCTTTGCACCACAAGCACAAGAGGATCGAGGGCACACCTCCCATGGCGCACAACCGGGGTCGCCTGGACAGCAAGCGCGATGTTACCCCGACACTTCCAAGCTCCAAGCCCCTCCCTTCCTCTCCTTACACGCTTGGCAGGCGGGGACTGCCGAGCGGTGGTTGTGCTCCCTGTCCTCGGTTACTCTGAAGGTTTGCGAAAAGCAAGCAGGAAGATTCTTGTTACGTGCAATGTGGGGCGTGGTGACTGTTTGTGTTGTACGACGACGAGGTCATCCACTGCATGCATGGAGATGTGGAACGGAAAACGACTCCCAGTAAAATTATCAGAAAAAAGAAAAAAAGAGTTTCCAGAATATCTGAGGCGTGTTTACAACGAGAAAAAGTACAGGAGTCTGCTGGTGCTGCTCTATTTGTGGTGGAGGTCTGAGGTGTTGCAGCGCAGAGAGAGGACCGAGTTGGCAGAGGAGCAGCAAGGAGCACTCGGTGTGAGACCCAGGTCGACCAATATCGCCACTTTGCGGAGCAAGGCTACTCTTCGTATCCCGTGTGAGGTCGACGAAATAAGCAACAATGGTAGACGGACGAGCGACAAGCGGGCGCAAACGTCCCAGAGCTGCTATAATGCCTGTTGTTGCTGGTGTTGGTGCTGGTGCTGGCGCTGAGTCTGGGGCTGACTCGGGAGAGATATCGGATGCTGCTGCTGGTGGCAATGCCCTTCAACAGGAAAATATCGACGACTACCAGGTGAGCTCCATGTGCGGCACTTCATTGCAGTAGAAGCAGGTCCGTATATACGCAAATATTGGGTGGCAGGGACCACGGATACATGTTCGTCGACACTCTCTTGTCTGGTCTGTTGTCGCATCTGAAACCTGCCATAATTCAAACAGCAGTGTTAATCAGTCCATTGTAGTGTCCGTTCTCACGAGTATGTACCAGCCCACCACCGCTAGCATCCAGCAGCAGGTATGACCCTCGTAGTTGTCGTGCTTACGTGTGGTCCATACTGTCTTACCCCCTCCTTTCCCGTTGCATCAGACGCTCTTCCAATCCATAGCGAACATGAGCATTACTGAATACCTGTACTCGTACCAGGCATCCAACAAGCTTCTCCATGTTTTGACGTACAGCAGTACTGCTGCTAGGCAGCAAATACCAGGAAACCTGGTGCACGGGCATGTGACACGCAAGATAACACACACAGCCTGGGATGAAGTTCCGAGCCGGCTATCTCCCAAGCAAGGGGGGTACACACAACGAATGAAGTGCACGGCTTTGGAAGCATCCCGTTGGACTCGTTCTATAGATGTATCCCTCGGCACTTGCACTCTCACGTTGCCGAGAAAATCAGCCACGAATGGTCTCAGTGACATTCGTCCGACGGAGTGTGTTCTGACACGTCATGATCAATATGGTACTGCTGTGCGTACCGGTACCACGAAGTACTGGTCAGTAGTACCTCAAGTCACCCAACGTCTACCTGTAGCCTCCTCCGGAGGTTCTACTAAACCTCTGTGGCTCGCCAGCTTCGATCAATCAGACAGCAGTCGTGTTGCACTAGTTTTTTTTAGTGTTGGTGTTGCAATCAGGGCATGAGGCCTGCTTCTCTTCAGGCTTACCGCTACTACCCCTATGCTCAGTCTGTGATGCAGACGTGCAAGCAGCAAGCAAAGCGTCGATACATCCGGCCTCGCAGGGTGGATGGAACACCAGTGAAATTGTGGTGGACCCTAGATGCACACCGGGTATGCAAATTGTACTTCGCGCACCCTCTAGTATATGCTTCTTTTAGTGTACTTTGTTTTTTGCGATGTCCAATTGGTGGGAAACCTCGATTTTGGTGGATTTGGTCGGGTGAGATCAGGGTGCCAGGGGTCTACGACGTGCGCCCTAAGCCTTTTAAAACCGCAGTCCCGTTTTGGGGACAAATTTCTTAGAATTTGAGTGATTTTTCCCCAAAACGGGACTGCGGGTCTAAAAGGACCCACCCGACCCGAACCTTATAACCCGAAACCGAAGCCTATGCCAGTGATCAGTGCCTTGATCAGGATGTCAGGCGGGAGCACGGCGGATGTGCGCAGAGTACGATTCGTGTACCCGATGTGCGTTTAGGTCTCGTCGTAATTTTTTGTCTTGTTTTCGGTGCTGGTCTTGATGACTGATGACCGTTGTTTCTATCGTGCCTCCTGCTTTCAACCTGACCGGCAACTGAGAGGGGCATTTGGTAGTAGTATTAATAGTTAATATCCATGTTTTGTCGCAGCAGTGTCTTGTACTTCGGAACGACCTACAGCAGTATATATGCACAGAGGGTTTTGAGTAGTAAGAGGCTTTTGGGTTTTTTGGGGCCCAGGTAAAGCGATAAAAGCAGAAACACGTGCGGTTTTACCAACCTTCCACACCTCGGTCAGATTATGTAGAAAAAGCCCCCCTGCATGATCTATTAATACATACTTCAGGGCAGATGGATTCCTGATCTGTGTGGCCAACATTAGTATCACGGGGGGTCATAGTAAATAGGACCTACGGTAAACCCAAAAACCTATATATTGCCCTATTCTTACTAACAATATTTGCTCCTATTTACTACGGTCCCCTGTAATAGTAGTAGCTCATGTTGCCGGGTGGCGCATGTTCCCTGGGTTGGTTCTGTAGTGCACCTGTACAGATACATCACATCACAACGGCAGGTTATAATCTCAATGGTCTGCTATTAATACAGCAGTGGTACATCGTGATATTCCGTCGTGTGCATCCTCCTGTACAGCGGTACCACGTACCATGGTATGTATTACTAAAAAGAGGTTGCATTTAGTACAAATACAGCAGTAGTCATGCTGCGCGTGTGACGTACAGTTACTCCCGTTGCACTCCGGACGCATACCCTACCCTACCCTACGCTACCCCACCCTGCCCTGCCCCAGCAGCCCGGGCTGCTTCGTGTGACAGACGCTGTAAGCGTCCACGTTTTTTTTTGCTTATTGGCTTTGTTTTTTGTGTTTTTTGTCTCTTCCAGCGTGTATGGATTGCTATAATTTGTGTGTCGTGCCTGTCGTATCCAGTTCGATGGCATGACATTACATTGCCTACTCTGATTACTGCATTCCAATGTAGTATCTCAATGTCGTGGTTTCGAGACCACAAAGCTTGTATCTCTCCATTAATAGGATTGAAGGATCTTCACCGACATTGGGTGTGCTGGATGCCGACTGGCAGAAAGAACAGCTTAACCCTTTTAGAACCGCAGTCCCGTTTTGGGGACAAACCACTCAAAGTTCAAGTAGTTTGTCCCCAAAACGGGACTGCGGTCCCAAAAGGGTTGACGTACAGATCAAACACACATGTTTTCCCGACATGTTTTCCCCTTCAAAAGTCCCAGAGCCATTTCGGCGAGCAGATGTCAAACGTAGTGGAGGATGGAAGAGAGGAACGGAAGGAAGAAGGAAGGGAGGGAGGGAGGGAGGGAGGAAGGGAAGAAGGAAGCAAGGGAAGGAAGAGAGCAAGGAAAGAACGAGGGGAACTCTCTGTAGGCGGAAAGTGAGGAAAGAAGGCAGGTAGTGCACCCTACTAACGCTTACGCGAACGCAAACGCTACGGAGACGTTTCCAACCTTCTCCCTGGCGATCATCTGTGAGTACAGCATCAGCAGCATCTGTGCACGACGAAAAATCAAAACTCAATATATTTATCATTATAAGTTTGCTACCCCGGAACTTGTGCATCTGGTACCAGCAAGAAGAATCATCAGTACATGTGTATCGACACGGATGGAGTCTTGGGGTGTGCTTGGTGCAGGGTACTGGATGTCGTACGGTACAAAAAACGGGTTACCGTGCAAGGCAACAGCGGCAAACTTTAATCCACGGTGCAACACAACAGCAGCAGCAACAATTCCAAGGACACTCACAACAAAGCAGCACAATACAACCCTAACAACGTTGACAACAGCAACAGTAGCAGCAACAGCAACAGCCTTTAATATGGCTGTTGCTTTGTAGTGTTACTTTCAGGTGAGCGGACAGCAAGGACAAAGGCATCTCCTGTATCACTGCTGTAGTCTATACGTTTATACTGCGTCAGGGTGGACGGGCAGAGTAATACTATTGCCCACAGACTTTTACGCACAGTCACTGCATCAATAGGCCTACGCACGTACACCAGCAGAAATGTGGAGCATCAGCAAGCGGTCCTTGCGCCCGTCTCACTGTTGTCGTATTACTGCTTGTTCCCTTGTCACCACCACCATGAGACATCGCCATCTCGGCGCGTGTCTCGTCCGCACCTGTTAACGCTTCCGGGACACACGTGTAGCTAGCAATTGAACGACGACTCTTCGTTTCGATACCTGGGAAAACAGGGAGACATACGAGTGTTTGGGGATGCACTCGCACGCGTTTTTATACTAATCCCTCGGACCAACACGCCTACTCTAATAGCCGAAACCCCAGCGTGCCTCGAGAACGATATTCGAGGATTCGCTTGGGAGTACCAGGAAGTTGTCCGGATTTTGCCATCGCATCAAGCGACTGCAATGAGCGCGCAGCATTTCAAGCAAATCTGGAGTGAAGTATTGCCTCAGGAGGAAAAATGAAAACGGAAGTAAGGTCAAGGCGCGTCCCGTGCAGCCCCTCACAATGCCGTTGGGACACTAACCCCTACCAGACTGCTTCGTGGGCTCAATGCTGTAAACAGTCCACAGCTCTGACAGACAGATCATATAGATCATGATCTATCTATCTATATATCTATATATCTACAGTAGATAATCTAGTTCCCCACCTGCCGTTGCTAGAGATTGTACAGGATCTGCACAGTTAGTAGAGATGTAACCCAGGAAACATGCACTATCAATATATCTCGCGGATTGTGCGGGCTCCACCCGGCTACATGGTGGGCTGTATGTAAATCTTGCAAAAAAAAAAAAATGTCGATGTTGGGGTGGGAATCGATCATCCGTCATTTTTGTTGTCATGCTTTCTCCCCTGGAAAGGCCCAAAGAGGTTAACCGCGTGGAAGGTGGTACACGTACTTAAGTACCCTCCGGCTCACCCTTGATGCGACTCGCTGAACGCCTCACGGCACTTCGCGCTTGGTGCAAGCAAAATGTCCGCATGGTGGTTGAAAACCCGACGTGCTCCCTCCGGCATTATAGGGATGCGAGGGTCTATGCTCATCTGACTACGGCCAAGCATGACAATGAACTTGCCCACTGCCCACAAGGACTTCGAAACCTTGTTACCCTGTTGGGTAGGGTTGCTAGTTGGCTGAACCTCTCGGCTGGTTCTTACTGCAGCTGTGTGGCGAAGGAGCTCAACTAACTAACTTGGTATATCGCACGTGTCGCTGCTTTAAGACCACGGTTTGACCCCCAGACTGACCTTGCCCCTACACCAAGATTCTATTGAGACCGCGGTTTGACCCCTAGACTGACCGCCTCCCACACTAAGATGTCACAGAGATCGCGGTTTGACCGCTTGACTGACTGACTGACTGACTGACCCCCTACGCTAAGACGCTAGGAGACCACGGCCTGACCGGTTGAGTGACTTACCCCCGTACCTTCAAAATAGTAAGTTCACCCCTCCAGTACTGCACTTTCGTTTTGTGGACAAACTACTTGGAATTAGAGCAAACAAACGTTTCTGAGCAGTGCAATACTAAAGGGGTTTAGGTCAAAATGCTTGACGTTTTTTTGGGATGCAGTCCCCTTTTGGCGACAAACTACTTGGAAGTTGAGTGGTTTGTCCCCCGAATGGGACTGCGGTCCTAACAGACCGGTCTCCTGCTCGTATATATGCATTAGTTTCGATGGAATGCTCGATCTCACAACTAAAAACGTTTTTTATAAAATATACCAGGTATGTTTTGTCATATTATAAAACCAACTACAGGTATTGATAGTGTGGGAAAATGTTTCTGGGCTTCAGGGATTGAGTGCTTAGGCCGGATACACGCATTTTTGTCGGCTGGACAGTGAAAAACAACCGTATGGTCCTCCGAATGCTCCCCGGAGTTTTCCGAGAGCTTTCTGGAACAGTTTTCCGTTTCTCCAGACACATACGAGTATCAGTAGTTCGATTTCTGGAGCAGCCAATCAGTTTTCTCTGGGGGGTCGAAAAGAAGATCGTTTGTCAGAAATGGGGCCAGACATAATGGATGTTAAAAGATTTGGTGAAAAATCATGATGTCTTCACAACTGGCAATATGGACGAACAGTCAAACTCCAGGAACTACTCTGGAGAAACGGAAAACTGCTCAAGAACCTCTCGGAAAAATATGGGGAGCGTGCTGAATGCTCTGAGGGTGTGTGTCTACCGGTATTTTTGACAGCCCCGCCGAGTAAATCGCGGGTTTTCGGCCAAATAAAGCAGTCCTTAGAGCCTTAAATGTTTCCCATAACAACATTAGTTGGTCGCGTACCTGCTATGATACGTACAGGTATGAAAGCATCTCTTTTGCAGACGCATGGTTTTGCAGGGAAAATTCTCTGCCGGCTATTGTCTTCGATTTTTTTTTAGAATTTGGTTGAGATTTTTATTAGGTTCTGCCCTCCACGAAGATGGGGTAATTCAACTGCTGTTCGTATTGATGAATAGTGTCCGCGCGTAGAAAGGGCAGTATCGACCGAACTTCCGAGATTCCGAGATTCCGGAAGGTGGAGTGCACAAAATGGGCAGTATCGACCGAACTTCCGAGATTCCAAAATTCCGGAATTCGGAATTCCCGCAATGAAAAGACCGGTCGATACTGCTGCTGCTGTCGCTTCTGCTGTGTGTGTGTGTGTGTGTGTGTGTGTGTGTGTGTGTGTGTGTGTGTGTGTGTGTGTGTGTGTGTGTGTGTGTGTGTGTGTGTGTTCTTCACATTAAACCGTTCTTTCTACCCGTCGACATCCAGCACAACCAGTGTCCGTGCCGATTCTTCAATCCTAGAAGAGATACAAGTTCTGTGGTCACAAAGCTACGCCACAGAGATACTACGTTGCCACGTGTGCAGTGTGAACTGCAGTGGGCAATGCAAAGCCATGTCATCATACTAGATACGACAGGCACGACATACGCAATCTATGAAATAGTGAAACGAAAAGAAACAATCAAAGAGAAAACAAAAACAAGGTAGACAAATCGAAAAAGAAAAAGAAGAAAAATGAAAGCAAAATCTAAGAGAAACAATCTGTCGTGCCCCCCCCCCCGCAGGCGAGGTGGCCAACACTTGAAAAAGAACGAGCTGGAAAAAAGAAGAAATAACAGAAAACACCACTGCTTGTGAACAGAGGAAGACAAAGAACCAAGGAGAAAGTAACAAGGAAAAATAACAAAGGGGAAATAACAGGCAGACCAAAGCCCAAAGCACCTTCCAGGTGGCGGCAGCAGCTTGTGGTACGAGTAGTATAGCCAGGTTCTCCCTGCTAATCCGCCTGGTACCTTGCTACCCAGACTGCCGTCTCCGCCCTGCGTTCGTCAACTATGCCCAGCCCCTTGGCGTCAGACAATACGAGCCGAGCAGAGCAGGTTCGTCTTCCAACCACGCCACACGGCTCCTTGAGTACGGCTTATCAATCAGAAAAGGAAGAGGAAGAGAAAAAATGAAATGAAAATCACGGAGAGTCAGCGCAAGAAAGAAAAAAAAAAAAAACTAAAAGAGAAGACAAGGGAAGACCACGTTCGAGCCAGCTGCACCAGTTGGTAGCACTAGTAGTATGGTCATATTCTTCTTCCTAGTCGACTTGGTGCCTTGCTACCCTGTCTGCCATCTCCTTCCTACTTTCGTCTACCGCCGTTTCCCTTCTACCCCTCCTGTTCCCCCCCCTCTCCGCATTCCCTCGGTCGGGCTTTATGCCACTTCTCCTGTTGCCCCCTCCCCCCCCGTTCCTATGGGCACCATCCACGGCGGATGCGCGGCGCTGTCTACTCATCTCAGCCTCAGCCTCGTGCCACCTCACCATGAACCGTTCGGCTGCTTCAAGGATCCCCCGGTACCACTTCCCCACCTTTTTGGCTGCAGTGGACCACAACGCGGTCTCAACTCCAAACACCAAGGGGGCAACTTCCGTTGACCCTTCGGTGGCTCGGAACTCCCTAAGGTCTTCGACTATGCATCTATGCCAAGTCTTACACTGTCCGCCTGGTCTCGAGTTCTCCCCACCAGCTATCGTCCCGAGCATTACCCGATTGGGTAATCGCTCCTTGCTTTGCCGTGCCACGCCCCCCGCAAAGAAGAGCCGCCGTTTACGAATGGTCGTTTCGATGCTCTCGCAACGTGTCATCTTGAGGGCCTTCGCGTACGAGAGGGTGTGGCATGGTCAGTATGAAGTCGGCGCTGGAAGCCAATGACTCGCAACAGGACTTGGTGGTGAGCCGTTCGAAGCTTGGCAAAGTGTTCCGCTCTGAGGGTCCACGTCACACACCCGTACAGCAGGGTCTCAATCACCTCGGCCTTCAGCATTCGGACTTTAAGGCTAAGGGGGGCGGTCGTCCTATCATACAACTCCGGGCCGAACCGTTTGAGGCATGCTCGCATGAGGCGGATCCGTCGGTCGATTTCGAGCGAGAGGTCAGCGTTTTCGTGGATAACGCCGCCTAGGTATAAGAACTGGGTCGTCTGCTTATACCTCTGACCTGCCGCTTCGATGACGAGCGGTGGTGCGAGGGTTGTCCGGCTGTAGATACCGTTGGAGTGACGGCCCTACACCAGTATCTGCAAATAATGAAACCGCGGTACTATTGAATGATGGCTCAGACAGCAGTGAGTACCCCGATGTTTACTCATAGGACTACAGACTGCAGTGCCTTTTGGGGGGACAAATCACTTGGAATTTTATTGGGTTGTCTCCCAAACGGGACTGCAGTACCAACAGTCCTACAAGGGGTAAATGGTATTTTGGTGCTACAGCAGTACACTGCTGTGAGGATGCCAAAATATGACCCGAATTCCAAGTGTTTTGTTCCCGACAACGGGAGTGCAGTGCATGAGCGATTTTAAGAGCGGCGTGTTTGCAAGGCCGAAAACGCCTCTCTGAGGTGTAACAGCCTTCTCTTATCCACAATAGTTTATTTAATATTAATAGTCGGAAATGCATACTCGCAGTTTTACGTATATAGTAGTGTTGGCGGGTCTAGCCGATTTGGTCCTCTCCTATTAATAGTCATTTTAGTACTGCACTGCCTGCTGTTGTTGTCTTCACATTAAATCGTCCTTTCTACCCAGCTTCATCAGCACACCCAGTGTCCGTCCTGATTCCCTATCCTAGAGAGATACTGATTCTGTGGTCACAGACTGTGAGACAGAGGAAGACCAAAAATAAAACCTAAATCGCAAATTCAAGTGTCAAGCAAGAGAAGTGTCAGCGTACCGCGTACGAGAACACAACAACACAAGCAAGACCGGAAAAATAAGAGCAAAAGACAATAAAACGAAAAAAACAAAAATCTGAAATGAAAAAAAGAAGAAAGAGAAAAAGAAAAAACAGAATGCAAACGACGTGAGGACTTCAGAAAGCCTTCTAGACGGACAACATCAGGAAGTGCACTGCACAGAAATACGTATACATATGATTCTAATTCCAAAGTAAGTTACCCCCAATTGTTCCGAGAACGGGAGTGCAGTCCTAAAAAGGGTAAGGGACCCCGGAATGACGACCAAAACAATGGTTGGTAACTTTGGTATTGTCAGCCGCGTGGGTAGGAGCAGAGGGAGCGCCCAGCAAGCACGGGGTAGAGGATGATACTGCTGCCGCCCCACGTGCAGGGCGACTCCTCTTGCGTTATAACTTGGACAAGACCAAACCTGTATCAAGTAGTATCATCCCCCAATCATGCATGTCATCGTCTCTCACTTTTTGACGACGCGTTTCCCTCCCCTCTGATGTCCCAAGCGGGTTACCTGTTTTGTATTGTTCTCTTTCTTAGCGTGCCATTTTTCAAAGTCGGTGCACCCTCTCTGTACCAGGTACTCTTAATATCTGTTTTCTCCCGTGATCATCCTTTTACGTGCGAGGAATTCGTTGATATCTGTTCGTTCTTTAACCCTTTTAGAACCGCAGTCCCGTTTTGGGGACAAACGACTCAATTTTCAAGTAGTTTGCCCCCAAAACGGGACTGCGGTTCTAAAGGGGTTAAACTGTTTTTTCTACCCGTCGACACCCTACACACCCAGCGTCCGTGCCGATTCTGCATCCTGCAGATATACGAGCTCTGTGGTTCTTAAACCACGACACAGAGCTACTGTTAATAGCGACACATTGTACATGTAGCAATGCAGCGAGGAGAGTACACGAGGCAATGCAATGCCATCGTACATACAGCAGTAGTACTGGATAATGTGAGAACAACATGATCGTACTGCTGTACATGCATCAGTACTGGATACGAAAGGCACAGCATACACACGCCAGTAATCCAGATATATACTCGTAGTTTTATCTTATTTTATTTTTGCAAATATAGACACACCCCGTTCTTGATTTCTGAAGGTTCAGATTTTGTCTTCCTCATATACGGACTCGTATACCCGGCACGAGGCCAAAAAAAACTCGTCGTACGCGCGATCAAAGTATCACACACAGCTTGCAAATCCGCATTTCGACGAAATCCTCGAACTCACAGCTGCTGCTGTTGTTGTTGTTGTTGTTTTTATTTTATAAATATTGAGCCACGAGTATACGAGTACTGCTGTGTAGAGGAAAAAACGAAAAACGAAAAAAAAAACAATCTAAAAATCAGGCGTAAAATGGAATATCTTGTCATGCCCACGGGGTGGTACGTTTTGATGCAACACGCTCGACAGACGAAAGGGCCCCGATTTGAACGAATAATAGTTTTGAATCGAATCTACGTACGGGGTTTCATACGTATTTTTCAATCGGATCGAATTTGGTTCTGATTGGTCGAAAACTGCGGGAAAAAATGAACCAGCCAGGAGGTATTTTGGGATTCGGGGAGAGGGGAATCCGATTCATTTCACCTTGTCTAATTTGACAAGTGAGAGATCGAGAAGTGCCAAAATGACAGGAAGCACGCGACAACTTCTAGTACCGCAGTCCGGTTTCGGGGCAAAATACTGAAAATCTGTTCCGTTTCGGGGGCTGAATGTTCCGGGGGATTTCTTTTTTCGAACTTTTCAGTGGTTTGTCCCCGAAACCGGACGGCAGTACTAAAAGGGATAAGAAGCTCCTATTTTGGCCTAGGCTCGCGGCTTATTTGTGATGTCAACGTTTTGCTGTTTTTTTTTATCCAGGGTGGCGTTCCTTCCTGAGCACGAATGCTCATGCAGCTGTTTTTTTTTTTTTTTTCTAAGAAATCTCACCCTGATTTCTTGACCCGAAAGTCTTATTAGTAGCACCATCTCGCGTACTGACTAGCTTTACTTCTTCTATGGAGGAATTTGAATTCGAATCGAATTTGATCTGAGGAGGTGATCCAACTTGGCCTATGACATACCTGGTATCCTATAAAACCCGCAGCACGCACGATGGAAGTATAATAGTATCACACACAGCTTGCAAAGATAAGTTTCGACAAATCCTCGACCTCACAGCTGCTATTTTTTTGAAAATTAAATAAATATTCACACTGGGCCAACGTCCCCGAGGCAGTCCATCGGCTGCTTTGGGCTTTGTCGACGAGCACTATCGGGGTGACAAATCGTGAACATCAACCTGTGGCGACCAGAGCACACCGTAGCGCCACCTTACCCCGGCGGTGGCGCCTGAAAAAAAAAACATGGTGGTCGCGAGCCCATTTTTTCAACCAGCTCGATCGCCCAAACAGCACGCGCACCGACCTATCCGAAACACGGAGGATACGCTCAAGATCCCGATAGCTGGACCAAAGCCTAATGGGTAGGGTGCGACGTGTACTGCTGTGTCGCAATCTGGGAGACTAGATTTTTTTAATGGTTTAGGAGGTTAAAGTCCTTCACGAGCTGGCCGGTGGAGATATTGCCGGCCTGCTGTGTACCCCCCTATGCTGAACCACATTCGTATGGGAAAGCTAGTCGGATGGAGACCGAGAGGTTACCATGAACGCGCACGTGAAAGCTGTATGAGTCTTCATACAGTATAAGCGTGGGGACCGAGATCTCCCATTCGGTCTTTCGGTCCGGAGAATTAAAGAAAGCTGCGTCGCCGTGGTCGTCCCGCTTGTGGCATTTGAGGGCTTCCGTCTTTCATGCTGACCCGTTTGAGTTGACTAACTATTAGTCGCCGAATAGTTTGTACGAGTAGTTGGCTGCGAGTCGACGAGACAAGAAAAAAGGCTGAAGTCTTCTCGCCATAAAAATGCGAGGCACGAACACTAGCGAGTGGGGAGGGAGGAGATGAGCCTGCTATGTGACCCCGGATCTGAATTACTGATGAGAGGGAGACAGATAAACAAGGGGCGAAAATAGTGAATGGGATGCAAAGTACCTGGTACAGTACAGGCAGTTTACACAAGCTCACCATGTGCCAAGTATCCGGCTGGTTGGGGTTTCTTTGCAGGAAGGCTTGTTCGGTTTTATTATATTGTATGTGAAATAATGAAGCCAAGTGGCGTGATCCCGCGCCGCCTTCAGCGGGATCCTCCGCAGGCGCCCCCGCGCCGCACTCCCGTTTCTGTGTGTGTGTTCTGTTCCCCCCCCGATGGCCCAACATCAACATCAACTACTGCTGCACTTGTTGCTGTTTAAATTGTGCCGATTTTTCTACCGATATTCCGACATCGTGTCATGCGCGTAGAGCCTCCGGGTCAGTTACACAGCAGTACCAGTATACCGGTCATGTACTATGTACGTACGTAGTACGACAGTTACAAGGTACCAGTATACTGGTTGCAGAGTATTATACGCTGTGTCTACAGCCGCTGGACCAGTCACAAGGCACCACCAGATCTATTCTACCTAGATCCGCAGTTTGCGAAGTACAGCAGCAACCAGTACCAGTACACTTCGTATCAGTTTTCATCTTAAGGCCATACACACTGCTGCTGTAACATAATTATATACCTGGTACCTGGTATCTGGTACTGCTCCCAAAGTACTATACCTCTGTATGTGCAGCCGATTAACCCGTCACGAGGCGCCACTGGAGTGCATTTGTTTTTTTACGTGCATAAAGCCGCAGTTTACGGAGCACAACTACAGCCTGTACCAGTATCTCAGTTTTTGATCAAGAGCCGCACGCACTGTTTGCTGTGTAACACAAGTAACATCATATCTCATCACACGGGTGATAATATACCACACCCCCTCGCAACGAATCTCCAAGCTGTTTTTTTTTCTTCAATAACGGGGAGAGTGCACCCGCCGAGCGACGTATATATGGCAAATTCGACGCGGGCCGATGAGGGACGAAACGGCTGCAGCCTCCCCGCGATAAAAATGAAAGCACGAACCGTATCGGGGAGGGGGGGAGGAGAGCCTGCTACATGTATGACCTCGGATCTGAGTTACGACTACTGTAGTATAGGGGATCATAGTGAATAGGGCCAAAATATTGTGAGTGAAAAAAGGGAAATATATACCTGGTAGGGTTTTTTCAACACCGTGTGTCCTATTTAATTACTATGGTGTTGCTGTTGCAGTTGTCCCGGCCGGATTGGTAGGCGTTGATGTTTGTTCCCGGAACACGACAGACATAAAAAGCTCCAACATAGTGGGGGAAGGGAATGGGGAAATGCACAAGAGCTACACAAGAGCTAAAAAAGGGGTTGCCATGAAACGCCCATCTCGTCTCCTGATGACTGATGACATACGTGGCGAACTTGTCGGTGTTGTTGTTGTTGCTGTTGTCCCGGCCAGATAGGGGTGTGCGGAAGTTTGTTGACGGAGCAAGATAAACAAAACGGCAACAATACCTTTGGGGAAGGGAATGGGGAAGTAAATAAGAAGAATGCGGCTGTCACGAATCACCCGTCTCGTCTCCTGATGACCGAGGGCATAGCGACATTGTAATTATTGTTGTTGCTGCGGTCTCCCGGCCAGATCGGTGCGTGTCAAAGTTTGTTGCCAGAGCAGACAGACAGAAAAGCTCCAACACCCTCTGCGGAAGAGGATGGGGGAAAATAAATTGTAGCAAGAAAGCAAGTGCCGCCTTCCATCCTAACCCTAACCCTGACGAATGAAGACATATATAGCGGCATCGTCTTCGTGGCTGTTGTTTTTCTTGTTGTTGTCACGGCCAGAGGGATACGTGTGGAAGTTTGTTTTCGGAACAAGAATGACGTGAGAGCTCCAACGTCCTGGAAACATTATGGGGGAACACATAGTAACAAGAAAGCGGCTGTCATGCACCTTCCATCTATCTCGTCCTAACCCCTGATGACTGATGACATAGCGACATTTTGTTTGTCTTTGCTGTTGTTGGCCCGGCCATAGTGGTGTGTGTGCAAGTTTGTTGCCGGAACAACACAAGACATAAAAGGCTCCAACACCTGATAATGGGGGAAATCAACATACCAGGTAGTGGAAAGAAAGCGAGTGTCTTTTGCAAGTTCCATCTCGCCTCCTGACGACTGACAAAATAGCGACAACGTCGTCGTCTTTGTTGTTGTTCTGACGTTGATTCCACCGCCATGAACTTAGCCCATGATCACAAGACGACATTTCAGGAAGAAAACAGAAAGGACCCAACCCGTACCTCCAGCACACCCATGATCCAAGAACCAATGCTCCTATAATTTTTCATGCACCACCACAGCAGTAGACTACAACACTCTTGGAACTAACACGGAAATACCCGATGCCCAAAACGAAGAACCTGGTACTCGAAGCTTCCCGAGCGGGTAGGCAGCATCAAAGGTCCGTTGAACGGCAAGATGCTGCCAGTCTTGACCTTTCCAGCTTTGCCAGCAAGGACGAAGGGGAAAACCCTACGGCATGCTACCAAAACAATCGCTGCCGCCGCCGGATTGATCCTCTCAACCCCGCCGCCCACCCCCCCGACCCCGTACACCCCCCCCCCCCCCCCCCCCCTCTGCTTTTTGTGCATCGCCGAAGGGTCACCGAGAGCAATCACAGCGCAAAGAGCGGTGGCTGTTTGTTCGTAACCTGGTACGTATTACCTGGTTTACTGCTACCGTACTGCTGCCACTTCTTCCTGCTGCTGTTGCCGCTCTGCTCACTGCTGCTGCTGCTGCTGCTGCTGCTGCTGCTGCTGCTACTGCTGCTGTTGCTATCAAGCTAGAATATTCTGTTCTGGCGTTGCTGCCTATTGCTTGCTGCTTGTTGTGCCGCCACGTTCGATACTTTGTCTACCGTAGTTTCGAAGACGGTTGCTTGGAGGCCGGGCTGCTCTTTTGTTCGTTTTCGTTTTGCTGTCCGCAGCTCTGGGTGCGCAATAATTGCAGCAAATAACTCAACCTAAAAAATAGCCGACCGATTGACCAGCCAATCGTATTAAATCGATAGTCAATCAGTAGACCAATCAAAACCGCCGTACCTATAACCCCCCATCGTCGGACCATACGTACGTACGTACGCACGTGCATGTAATAAGCGCTCGAACTTTTGCTCGAACATATCGCTTGCGCTTTTCGACCCTTGCCTCCCCTTTTTGCCGCAACCAGCATCAATCCTTCTACGTACTGCTTCCTGCGAAAATTAACCGGCTCTACTCCCAAGTGTCCCCCCCTCCGAAAAAAACACGAGTGGTGCAGTTACGAAGGTGTTGAGTGACTTCCTTACCCTATACCTGGTATACCTTTCCTTACCTTAACTTGCCGTGCCGTATGTACCATCTACCAATACCATGTACCAGGGTATTCACCTTACCGTGTATAGCCATGTGTTACCTCGCGGTAGACATGTACCCGGTATTACCTCACGGTAATACCGTCGTTTGCCTAACCTTGGTTACTTTCCGGTGGATAACCGTGTATTACCTCACGGTAAACATGTATTACCTCACGGTAAACATGTATTACCTCACGGTAGTACTCAAGCTTGCCTTACCTTACCCGGTTGATAACCATGTATTACCTCACGGTAACCATATATTATATGTATACCTTGCGATCAATACCATGTATTACCTTACCGTGCATAACCATGTTATTACCTCACTGTAAACATGAAGCATTACCTCACGATCAATACCACATTTTACCGACCTAACCGTGTATAACCACGTATTACCTCACGGTAATCTTGTCTTACCTTGCGGTAAATATATACCATATTTTACGTAAACTGTATCCAGTATACCATACCTTACCTCTCGAGACTGAAGATGCACCTGAACCGCCCTGGCGATATATTTAGAATATAATATTTATTGGCGCGCTTTTTTTCTGCTGTACGGGAGATCGGGGAGGTCAACCAGCCACCGAGGCCTCGAGATAAAAAAGCTGCCGCCCTCTCCCCCATCCATCTAGCGGGACGCTCCTGGCTCCGTCTCCACCTACGGTTTGCCCTGCCGCTGCTGCTGCTGCTGCTGCTGCTGCTGCTGCTGCTGCTGCCGTGGTGGCGGGTTTCGCTGCTTGCTGCTGCTGTTCCTGCGGCATGTATGTTGGTTCTACTGCTGAGGCTGCTGCGGCCGTGGCTTCTCCTGCTCGTCTTTCAGCTGCTGCCGTCGGTTCTCCTTCCTCTTCTGCTCCTCTCCCCCCTCCTCCTCCTCCTCCTCCTCCATCTTCTGCCCTACCACCTCCTCCGATCCCCCCCCAAACGCCCCCACTCCCTCCGCCTCCTCCTGCCCCCCCCCCCCCTCGTCCTCCATCGCTCGATACCTCCCAGCTGCTGGAAGCGTCATCGACGTAGCACGTGGCGTAGCCATCTGTCGCACCGACCCTCCCCCGGACCAACCGCGACCCGACCTCATTGACCCTTGCCTGGTAAGGCTCTCCGGAGACAATTTTCTCGTGGTGGAATTGATCAGGGTCCCCTTTTCAGACACGTTCACGGTGCAAGCCCCGTTTTGGAAGTAGCAGCGCGACCCGCCCAGTTTTTGGAGGTCTAGTCGTTCGCCGCTCGTGCCACCGCCTGCGATGTTGCTGCTGCCATCGGTGGCGCCCGTGGTGGTGGAGGAGAAGGGGGGCTTTTTTTCCGAGCGCTTGTTGAGCGGGAGGCAGCCGCAGCCGTCGTCGTCGCTGGCTGCGTCGTCGCGCGTGCACGAGAGCAGACACATCTTGGTTTGTGTCGTGTAGGTGGTGGTGGTGGTGTTCGAAGGCTGTTTGTTGATGTTGGTGTCAGTGTGTGTGTTTTGGTGCTTTGGTTGGGTCTCTTTTCTGAAATAGCTGTTGGATGATGGCGGAGATTCTTTGCTGTACCCGCTGCTGATGATGCTACTGCCGCGGGTCCTCCTGCTGCCGCCGCCGCTGTTGCTGCTGCTGCCGCTGCTGCTGCTGCTGCTTCTCCTGCTCCTACTGCTCCTGCAGCTGGTGGTGATGGTGATATTCTGGCAGGAAGTGGGAAAGGTTCCGCGTACGTAAGCTGCGCTTGACCCCAGGTTTCCGAAGCTTTCAATCCGTTTGGAAAACTTTAGCGTACGGCGGACTATATTGTTAATATTAATTATTAATAGCCACATTCCACGATAGATGTCAGAAGACAGCACTGTCTCCCCTTGACAGACAACAACTTTTGCTTGACATGACGTAACACCAAAGTACTAGCAGTTAGTGGGAAATTTACACCGTTGGCACCGCACGTTTTGCCCTGCTTGACACGTCCCCTGACATATTTGCATATTCTGTATTATAGCAGCGAAACACATTCACAACTACAGGTACTGCTGCTGTCTTTTGTGAAGTCCATCAATGTTTTGGGACAATCTACTTGAAATTAGATCAGTTGCTTCAATACTACAACAGTAATAATAACTGCTGTGGCACTGATTTGATTCCTATAATTATTTTACACCAGGTGCGTACCAAGAAGTACGACTATAAATATGAAATAGTAATGGTGCGTCTGCATACCCAAAGGTCCAAGAGTCTAAATAGTTTGCTTGTTTTGTTTGTACCAGTACCAGGTATTTTTCTGCTGTTTTTTTAACAGGTACAGCTACTGTTTTTTTTTTTTGTTTCGGATCTTCCTAGGGTGTGACCACGGACTCCTTCGTCAGAGAGTTAATGTGAGAACAACAACAGCAGCTGTAGTAGACAGTACCAGCAGGGGTACAGCAGTACCTTTACTATTACTATTATAAATACAGTAGTTTCTACCGGTGTTTGTTCTTCACACTAAACCGTTCTTTCTACCCGTCGACATCCAGCACAACCAGTGCCCGTGCCGATTATTCAATCCCAGAAGAGATGACAAGTTCTGTGGTCACAAAGCTACGCCACAGAGATGCTACGTTGCCACGTACCAGGTATGCAGTAAGCACAGCAGTGGGCAATGCGATGCCATGTCATCATACTAGATACGACAGGCACGACATACACGTTCTATGAAATAGAGAAACGAAACGAAATACAATGAATAATCAGAGAGAAAACCAAACGCAAGACAAAGAAGACAAATCGAAAGAGAAAAAGGAAAAAAATGAAGGAAAAAATAGAAGAAACAATCTGTCGTGCCCCCCCCCCCCCCGCAGGCAAGGTGGCCAACACTTGAAAAAGAACGAGCTGGAAAAAAAAAGGAAGAAATAACAAAAACACCACTACTTGTAAACAGAGTTAGGTACCAGGTACGGTTTACTATTCATATTAGTCATTAATACCTGCACACGGGGCTGGGCTGTGCAGTATTATACTCGTGCACCTGGTATATGAATATCACGTATTATATACCAGGTACCAGAAACCCTGGTACGTATTTTTCCATCTTCACCCCTTTAGAACCGCGGTTCCGTTTTGGGGACAAACCAGTCAATTTTCAAGTAGTTTCCCCCAAAACGGGACTACGGTTCTAAAAGGGTTAACCCTTTTAGTACTGCGGTGTACAGAAACCTAAATTTTCGTCTAAGTGCGAGTGTTTCGTCCCCACAACGGGACTGCAGTACTATTAATCGGATTAATAGAGGTTTTCTTGGGGTTTTTTTCATCCCATGACCACCTCATGTCGTACGCCAAGGCCCTCAAAAAGGCACAATGCGAGAGCGTTGAGACGGCCATCCGCAAACCGCAAACGACGCCTCCTCTTTGCGGGGAGCGTACAGCGGACGACCGGTGAGCGGCTGACCCGCCGGGTGATGTTTGGGACGATGGCTGGTGGGGAGAACCCAGGACGAGGCCGACCGGAAAAGAACTGGGCCCAATGCCTAGCAGACGACCTCAGGGTTTTTAAGCCACCGAGGGGTCCTCGGAAAGCTCCCCCCTGCTGTTCGGAGTAGAGACGTTATAGCCGAGGGCGGCTAAGAAGAGCGGGAAGTGGTACCGGGGGGTCGTCGAAGCGGCGGACTGTTTCATGGCGAGGTGGCACAGGGACGAAGCACAGAAGAGCCGGCTTCGCCACGCAGCAGAGGACGCCAAGAACGGCGACAAGGGGAGGGGGGGAGGGGGGAGGGGCAGCTGTACTGATACAGCTGTCGACGAATGCAAAAACGAAATGATAGATCGGGTGGCTAGGTATCGGTTCGACGAGTTCTTACAGACTTTTGCCAGTATCTCCCTCTCTTTCGTGTTGCTTCGTCCGCGCAGCAGATACCTGCCCTTCCTGAGTACGTACGCTTTCCGTCTAGCAGCAGTTCTGAAGTCCTTGCGTCTTTGTATTCTGTTTTTTTTTCATTTCAGATTTTTGTTTTTTTTTGTTTTATTGCCTTTTTGTTCTTATTTTTCCGGTCTTGCTTGTGTTGTACCCGGTACGCTGACATTTCACTTGCTTGACACTTGAATTTGCGATTTAGTTTTATTTTTTGGTCTTCCTCTGTCTCACAGTATGTGGCCACAGAATCAGTATCTCTCTAGGATAGGGAAGCAGGACGGATACTGGGTGTACTGATAAAGCAGGGTAGAAAGGACGGTTTAATGTGTGAAGACAGCAACAACAACAACAACAACAACAGCGACAACAATTCATCGTGTTAGCCTTCTTTGAGTCTCTCCCTTCCTTCCTGCGTCTGTCATGTCCATTTACTGTACAAAGTGTTGGGGATTGCCCCCGAAAACAATGCCGATCAATTCTTGAAAAGGTTGCCCGAATAAGACCTATGCCAATGGAAACGCGAAGTTCAAAAGTTTTTTCCAAATATATTGCTTCACAAAAACAGCCGAAAAATTCCTCGTACCGTCGCTGTGGGAAAAAAAAGAGAAAAACGTTTGATTTTTTATTTTTTTCCCCCCCAACGGCTGCAGGCGGCGCAATTTGTTTTTTCTGGTTGCAAATTGTCAACACGGTGATAGAAACCAGCTCGTGCGACGATCGACGCTCGATCTCGACATAGACTCAGCCCACGGCCAACCCGCTCGGTATCTGGCAAGCCCAACGAATATAGATGACGGCCTCGAAGATATCAGGTGGATCCATGGTCTAGGGGGCGAGAGCTTGCCGGCGGCGTCGTATGGTATCCTCCCAAAGCTGAAAAAAACTCTATTTTTTGCCATTCGAGACGGATGGAGAAGTTTTGTCTTCTGTTTTGTGCAAACCAGCGACCAAATGTTTTTTTTATCATACGCCTGGTCAGCTCCCGCCACATGACACCGCCCATGGTGTGAAGACGGTGACCCTAGGGTGGGTCGGAGCCCCTAACGAGCGCACTAAATCATGACGCAATCGTTGGTTTTGTTGATCGATGTCTGTCAAGGACTCGGAATCTCGCCGTTTCGAATCAAAGATCGGCCTGAGTTTTCTCATGCCGATGTTGGCCCAACATCATATTTGTTTTTTCGGGCTTTTCCAAAAGTCAGGAACTTTTTTTTTCTTTACGTGGCCCATAGGAAGCGTGTTCTGATTTTTTCCTGGCGGGTATGTTTGAGATTCAAATTTTTTATTGCAACTTCGCTGTCCCATTGGCATAGGTCTAAAGGCAATCTTGATATTTTCGGCAATCTTGGCGAAAAGAGGCAATCTCAATCTCGATCTTAATCTTGGCCTTCAGCGCGCCAAATTTCAAGGTCTTTTGATGTTTTACGCTCGTGGTTCCTGAATATTCTACGACAGGTATTAGTATGCTGCTGTATGCTCAAAATGCACCAGTTGTCAATTCAGTAATAATATAGTCAAAGCATGTACAGCGGAACAATCCATAGACATCAAATTGTGATCATAAGGTATTATCGGTGATCAGTATCAAAATTTGCACCCCGCAGGGGCCCAAGAGCGCAAGGCGCACACGTACCAGAACACCACACCCAAGGCGCAGTTTCTTGCATAATATCTGGTGCACATTCATATTTTTCGTTGTCCATTATTTGCTGCTGGCACCCCATGCCGCTTGGTATAGTATATCAGGTACCTGGCTTCTCACTATCCCACAATTATATATACTCCCCGCGTATCCCACACACATGAAACACATCAAGCAAAATCGTTACAGCAAGGAAGGGTGCATATAACCATATATCCATAAATCTGTTTTTTTTTTTTTTTTTTTTTCCATCCCATTCATTATCTTCGCACATCTTCTTCTCTCTCTCCTTCCAACTCGTAACTCAGATCCGGGGTCACATAGCAGGCTCTTCTCCCCCCTTCCCGCTACGGCATGAGGGTGCCTGGCCACGGCTGGTTTGTGTAGGTGTAGAGCAGGGGAGATAGGCGGAGAGAGGCGTTTTCAAGGGATTTTCAGTGATATATTGATAGTAAGGCATTGTTTGGGTGGGATCCAAAAGATTGAGATTGTTAGATTGAATCAACCAATCTTCGATTCTCAATCTAGATTGAAAGATCTGCCGTCAAAACCGTCGATTCAATCTCGAGATTTTCCAAAAGATTGAGATTGTTTCTGGGCAATTGAACCCCAATCCCCAACACTGACTACTACCGTATATCGTATATACGTCGTCCCCCTTCGCTTGCCATTAATAGGTGATCCGCATGTCCGCATGCCTACTATTAATACAAGTAAGATCAATTTGTCGGTTGGAGTTGCACGTGTGCATGTATGTATTCGTCCTCGTAATGGCTTTCTCTTTTGCATAACTATTGATCAGCGGAAAGCGCGAGAGCATCTGTTATTCATGGCGACATTCGATGATACTCGACGAGTATTAAATATTAATATTACGAGGGACCATAGTAAATAGGACCAATTATTGTTAGTAAAAATACGGAAATATATTGGTTTTTGTGTCTACCGTAGGTCCTATTTAATGTGATCCCCTGTAATAGTGGGAATGTTGAACTCTCTGCGCGTTAAAAAGGAAGACACATAGGGTCACCGTTTTCACACCATGGCCGGTGTCATGTGGCGGGAGCTCACCAGGCGTGTGATAAAAAAAACATTTGGTCGCTGGTTTGCACAAAACAGAAGACAAAACTTCTCCATCCGTCTCGAATGGCAAAAAATAGAGTTTTTTTCAGCTTTGGGAGGATACCGTAGGACGCCGCCGGCAAGCTCTCGCCCCCTAGACCATGAATCCACCTGATATCTTCGAGGCCGTCATCTATATTCGTTGGGCTTGCCAGATACCGAGTGGGTTGGCCGTGGGCTGAGTCTATGTCGAGATCGAGCGTCGATCGTCGCACGAGCTGGTTTCTATCACCGTGTTGACAATTTGCGACCAGGAAAACACAAATGGCGCCGCCTGTAGCCATTGGGGGGAAAAAAAGAAAAAATCAAACATTTTTCTCTTTTTTTTCCCACAGCGGCGGTACGAGATTTTTTTCGGCTGTTTTTTTAAAGCGATAGATTTGAAAAAAAACTTTTGGACTTCGCGTTTCCATTGGCATAGGTCTGAGACCTATGCCAATGGGAAAGCGAAGTATCAATAAAAAGTTTTAATTATACCCTCCAAAAAAATACCAGGTATAGAACACGCTTCCTATGGGCACGTTTAGAAAAAAAAAGTTCCAAACTTTTGGAAAAGCCCGAAAAAACAAATATGGGGCCGATGTTGGGCCAACATCGGCTTGAGAAAAACTCAGGCCGATCTTTGGTTCGAAGCGGCGAGATTCCCAGTCCTTGACAGACTTTGATCGACAAAACCAGCGAACCCGTCATGAATTCTCAACAGAGTGCGCTCGTTAGGGGCTCCGACCCACCCTAGGGTCACCGTCTTCACACCATGGCTGGTGTCATGTGGCGGGAGCTGACCAGGCGTATGAATAAAGCAAGAAAAAACAATTGGCCGCTGGTGTGCACAAAACAGAAGACAAAAAATCTCCATCCGTCTCGAATAGCAAAAAATAGGCTTCCATTCAGGTTTGGGAGGATACCGTGGGGCGCCGCCGGCAAGCTCTCGCCCCTTAGACCATGGATCCACCTGATATCTTCCAAGGCCGTCATCTACATTCGTTGGCCTTGCCGGACACCGAGCGTGTTGACCGTGGGCTGAGCCTATGTCGAGTGCGAGCGTCGATCGTCGCACGAGCTGGTTTCTATCACCGTGTTGACAATTTGCAACCAAAAAAAACAAATTGCGCCGCCTGCAGCCGTTGGGGAAATATATATATATATATATATATATATATATATATATATATATATATTTCCCACAGCGGCGGTAAGGGAATTTTTCGGCTGTTCTTTGAAACAATATATTTGAAAAAACTTTTGAACTTCGCGTTTCCATTGGCATCGGTCTGAGATCGAAAAGTTACTCAAAACTCATCTTTGCAGGCTTGATGTGATGATTCCATCTCGCGATCTATGTGGTGTGTGGGTTTTCAGAGTTATCTACAAATTATCAATGGTTTTTAAAGCAACGAAATCGTTATCTACCAAGTATGCCGTAAAGGCGACCGGTGCTCTAGTGACGGTATACTTACTCCCTTTGCTCGTAGGTGTTGCAGTAGGGTCAGCCCAGGACGGGTGTTCGGGTTCGTGCATACCTCGTATATATCCCAGTTAAAACTAAAAACATGAAAACCAGAACCTTACTCGGGAAAGGATATTCATCGTGGGAGCCTTTCCTACCACGGGAATTTACGGGACTTTTTGGACGGGAATTGGCCTCCACGGGAACCCTTCCCGCGGGAAACTAGCCACCACGGGCATTCACGGGATTTTTGTTGTTAAGGGCACACGCGGAACCCACGGCCCTCCAGGTTTCCATCAGCTGAGGTGATGTGGCATTCCGCTGCGGGGATGGTTGCAATCTTGCCATTTTATTTTTTGTATTTTGTAATTTACAAGATTTTTAATATTTTAGATTCGGAGCTCGGCGCCAGCAAAGAAATCAGTTTCATTTCAGAACTTACAATAAAAATAAAAAAACGTACCTGGTACATGAATACCCTGGTACCTGGTACAGTACATGAAAACGACTTTATATCTTGATTCTTCGATTCCAGGTACCTGGTACCTGGTATTGAATACTGTACCCTGGTATAATATAATATCTTGCATGAAATCACGAGGTAAAAAAACTATTTAATGCCATATCTGGCAACTTTTTTACCCAGATCTCCAAGGAAGATGAAAAAATAAAAAAATAAAGAATTGAAACTTACTAAAAAACTCTTATGAATATTACTAAATAACTCTTATGAATATCATGTCATATCATACCTGGTTGGTACGTGCATGCTGGTGTGTACGAGTACTCGTACGCGTAAAGTCTGTCTTTGGTGGTCCCGTGCACGCTGAAGACGCGGGAATAATTCCCGCGGGATTTTTTTCTTTTTCGACAGTTCTGGTTTGCACTTTGCACCGGATTTGGGAAATCGAGATTCCCACGGAATTTACGGCACGGGAACAGCAAACCACGGGAAATCAGGCATTTGCACTGGAACTGTTTGGGCGGGAACGGGGAGATAAAGACTTCTTTGCTCTTAGGCCTATGCCAATGGAAACGCAAAGTCCAAAAGTTTTCTGTCAAAAATATTGCTTCCAAAGAACAGCCGAAAAAATCCTCGTACCGCCGCTGTGTGACAAAAGAAAAAATATACCTATATATATGTATATATATTTATTCCAACGGTTGCAGGCGGCGGCAATTTGCTTTTTTTCTGGTTGCAAATTGTCAACACGCTGATAGAAATCAGCTCGTGCGACGATCGACGCTCGATCTCAACGTAGATTCAATTCAGCCCACGGATAACACGCTCGGTGTCCGGCAAGGCCAACGAGTATAGATTACTGTAATGTAGTACCTGCGCTGATCGTGTGTTCGCGGAGAAGTGGCCGTGATGAGGTCGCGGAGCGAAGTTCCCTTGTAGCCGTCGTTACGGCCGACGTAAGCCGAGCAGAATTCTTCGTTGATACTTAGCAAGGAGATGCTAGCGCTAGACTGACTCGGTGGGGGGCCTTTTGGCCGCCCAGAGTCTGCGGCGGACTACGTATCTCCCGATAGTTATCTCCCGGGGACGGGTCTACACCGTCAATGACGTGAGACCGCTCGTGACCCGAGATTTGATATTGCTTGACCGGTGGCGTGTCCTTCGCGCGTGCGTGTCGCGAGATCTACGATATCTCCGACCCTGGCGTCCACATGACAGCCTCGAAAGATATCAGGTGGATCCATGGTCTAAGCGACGAGAGCTTGCCTGCGGCGTCCTACGGTATCCTCCCAAACCGGAGTAAAAAACTATGTTTTGCTATTCGAAACGGATGGAGAAGTTTTGTCTTCTGTTTTGTGCACATCAGCGGCCGACTGTTTTTTTTATCATACGCCTGGTCAGCTCCCGCCACATGACACCGGCCATGATGTGAAGACGGTGACCCTAGGGTGGGTCGGAGCCCCTAACGAGCGCACTCTGTTGAGAATTGATGACGGAGTCGCTGGTTTTGTCGATTGATGTCTGTCAAGGACTCGGAATCTCGCCGCTTCGAACCAAAGATCGGCCTGAGTTTTTCTCAAGCCGATGTTGGCCGATGTTGGCCCAACATCGGACCCAGATTTGCTTTTTTCGGGCTTTTCGAAAAGTTTAGAACTTTTTTTTTCCTCTTCTAAACGTGCCCAGAGGAAGCGTGTGCTATTTTTTTTTGGCGGGTATATATCGTTGGAATTCAAACTTTTATTGATACTTTGCTTCACCATTGGCATAGATCTTAGAGAGCTGCTTGGACGGGAATGGGAGATCAAGATTTCTTGAGGAACTGTTTGGACGGGACCACGGAAACGACATTTGCACGGGGACAGGAATAAAAAACTTTTCCCGTGCAATCCCGCAGGAATTTTCCCCAGCAAGGCCTCTTGGGTGTTGTGGCACTTACTCGCAGAAATCGCGGCACCAACGGACGAAATACGGCCGCGCTTGGCATTACCTGCAATACAGCGCAGTGCCCTGAAATACTTGGAAGTACTGCGAGTATTCGCAACATCGCAATATTCTGCGGGACGTAAACCCCCAATACTGCGAGTACACGGAAGTACGTGAAACATTTTCTCTTGCGTGTACTTGACTTTACCCCCAGGCACTGGGAGCATCTATCTGTGGGATATAGGTTTTTCCGCTTGGCGCACTCTGGTTGATCACCAGTAGGGGTATGTTATAAGCGGCTCGATCAACCTACAGTATTCCAAGCATAGCATCCAAGCCGGACGAACCAACCTGCTGCTGTAGAGCATTATCAAGCACAGACAGCAACCTATCATATCACTAATCACTGACTTAGGGCTCGGGTTAACCCTTTTAGAACTCCAGTCCCGTTTTGGGGACAAACAAGTCAAATTTCCAAGTAATTTGTCCCCAATTGTCCCCAAAGCGAGACTGCAGTGCTAAAAGAGTTAAGGCTAGGGTTAGGGCCACAGTTAGGGTTCCGGTTTCGGGTCAGGTTTCGCGTTGGAGGGTCGGCTGTAAAGCGCCAGCCACAAAACCTCTTATTAATATTAATAGGGTAAATACGATTCGAATTAAAGACTGAAGATACGACAAAAACTCTCTGGTACCTGGTACGTACTTGTGCGAAAATCGAATTAAAGATTTTGGTTCTTGCTTTCTGAACGCGGCCCTATCTATTCATTTTCCCTGCAGTGCACCTGTGCGACAACTCGGATACCCTGGGATGTGCGCTACTCCCGATATGTGCGGTAGCGGTAACTCTCGTTCTTACGGTAAAGATGCTTCGTTGTACGAGTATATATTAATAGATATTTACGAAGCAAGCTGCGTATGATGGTTGTTGAACATCGACATTTTTCAAGCATTTCAGCAAATAAGGGGTTGTCATGATTGCACACCCTATCAAGTACCAGGCAAGTGTATACGAGTACAATAGTAGAAAAGTGCGGGTGATGAGGATTTTCCCTTCCGGGTGTTGGTAGAAAAACCTCTCGTGACTGCACTAGGCGAACCAATCCTCCCCGCGATCCAAAAGGCCTCCACACACACACGATCACCCAGAAATATCGGCAGCATCGGGTAAGCAGGAGCAGTGCAAGGCCTTGTACTCCGACGGACATATTAAGTAGCGGATGAGGTGTCTTCTAGCCGACCTCCGGCTACGCACCAGCAGCAGCAGGCAGCTGTGTGCCGTGTGGCGTTGTCGCACGAAACAATTTTGACGGTTACACAAAACCAAACCGACGGTTTCACGTATGAAAGGCTTCTAATTCTTGAGTAGAAACCCCGATTCTTGTGTTCCAACACACACGCGACAAGACAGCCGACGGACTTGTTCAGCATGCAACGTGCAAGGCGCCCGTTCACAACCAATACCTTACCCCAGCGTCCCTGCAGAATCCGCGTCCTGGATTGCTCTCTATCGCGAGCAACTGAGAGCATTGCTTGCTGGAGGGGTTCTGAAGAGAATGGCCAAAACAAATCAAAATGTGACCTCCGCTTTCCCCCCCCCCCAAAAAAAAATAGCACCAGGCCTGAGATTAGTCTTGATACCCCACTGGTGTGTTGCAGAGCTCTCACTGCGGACTCTTGACGGCTAGACACGAAACTGGTGAGCTAATTATGTCCCTACTAATAGTATCTGGCCGTACTTCCGATGCCGGTCTCATCATTTTCTATGGAGGTGTGTGTCATGAAATGTAGACTATGCACGGTTCGTTGTTGGTGTATGCGTACAAAGCATACCGGTACATGGGTGAGAGACGGACGTATTGCAACATCGTAATAGCCCTCAACAGGTTGTGATTCAGTGCCTCAGACTGTTTTTCTTGTGTGTGCAGCACAGACCTTGTAGCCGTACGTGCGTAACCCAACTAGGAACCGGATTATTTTGAAGCCTCGGTCGCTTCGCTCCCTCGGCTCGGCTTTAAAGTCCTCATTTTACAAGTATATACAGTACTGGTATGTATGATACCGTTTTTTATTTTGGGAGATACTGCTGCCCACACGGAGCCCCGAGAGGTAGGTGCCTTTTAGACTTCCCAAGCTAAATTATACCAGCAGGATGAATTACAGGAATTGGGAAATGTCGTGATGGACCCTGTGTGGGTCCGGTAGTGAGAGAGGTTATTGGGAAACTGCAAACAAGTCAGCGCACCAAGTAGTAGTCTTTGCCGAATCACTGAATTTGTACCCAGGATTATGGAATCGGGGAATGTTTTATGATAGGAGTACGAGTACAGCAGTAGTAAGAAAACGAGTGAAACGGAAGGCAGGCTGTTATTTTCAGGAAAATGAGGATCTCGGGAGTCGTTACGCTAGGGAAGAACGCTCCATTCTCAAACAAGAAGCGCAGGTGTTCGGTACTGTATGAATTTTGGTGCGATCGATCAAAATAAATAGAAATTCAAATGATGCCGGAGTTGCCGAGACAAAGTTTATACGATGTTGTATGCGTATCATACCTATAGAGAAGCGGGGTTGGGGTTACGGTATACGTCCACGAATAATGATTAGCTTGATACTTGATAAGAAGTTAAGGCTTGAGGGACGCTAAGAAAATTTGGATTATGAAAGCGCGCTCAGCGGCGACGAGCGTTTCACTCCATCCTACACAATGAAAATATTTGCTGAGTAAACACAAACCCTCCTCGAAATTCTGCAGCTTCTGATGTTGTCTTCCTTGCATACGGGATGTGTATGATATACTGCATGAGGCCGTAGATAAAAATCCGTAGTACGCGCTATCGAAGTATCACACACCGCTTGTAAAGATGAGTTTCGACGAAATCCTCGATCTCACGACTGCTGTTTTTTAATTAAATAAATAATAGTATGAGCTCAAGGTTTTGCAAGGACTGTATGCGTCACCGTAAAGTCGTAAGGTTTGCTCAAATTAGGCGTTTCTTGGTGGCGGACCCATATTGTAGCCCATATAATTGAAAATAGAGTGGGATAATGGTTGCAGCAAAAAGGTGTAAAATACCAGGTACCGTATATATGAGGTAGGGCTGTAAGAGGTTCTCAGGAACCCACCCGTTTTCAACGAAGAGTGTGTCTATTCGTGATGGAATCATTACCACCGGTCATGTATGGAACGTTTGGATGAAACGTCAATGTACAAAACGCTGCTTCTTTTTCGGGACAGCGTGGTAATAGTACGTATTAATAGTATTATCTTTTTTCGTTGACGAATCGGTTTTGTTTGTTCGTTTTAATGTTTCAATTGACCAATCAGGATGGCCAAGACGAAGAGGACGAGGAGGAGGCGCGCATCAGAGCGCTTGTATTCGGGCAGGGCGAGAGCAGCCTGCTGAGGTCCTTCGGGGCGGAGGGCTTCGCAGGCGGGGCTGCGACTGGGGGGGGGGGGGGACGCGGGAGCCGAGAGCGGGTTTTATGAAGGTGCGATGAAGTCACATTCAGTCCGATTTTCAACAGATTCCGATTGTGAACAGCAGCACTACTAGGTGTACCACTCTGTCCTGCGGTGAAAGAACCGTTTGGATTCAATACGTATTAATGTAAAAACGTTCCTAGTGTTTCGTGATGGAGTGATACTAACAGCAGTATGATACCAGGTACATATCCTTTATTATCGTATGTACAGCGTTTATGGAGGCTCTGCTGTGTTGCGACCGGTAACTGCCTGATTTACCTCACGTGATAAATCGTCGACGGCTTCAGATTACCAACAACATAGCGGTAAGCACGTACGTCTGAGTATATAGCGAGCTTATAATTACCGGCGGCGATAAAAAGTGAGGGCTTAACCCTTTTAGAACCGCAGTCCCATATGTGGGGACAAAGCATTCAAATTTCAAGTAGTTTGTCCCCAAAACGGGACTGCGGTTCTAAAGGGCTTAAATCCAGATGTACGGAAAGAACATTCTCGTACAACAGTTAGTTGTTATTAATAGCCTCTTCTAAGAGACCCTACCCGGCAATGAGGGCTAACGGTACACCAGTATAAGGGAGCTTAAATTTCTGCCCACGTTTTTGACCCCTACTGACTATCAATAGAAAGGGCCGTTACCAAATCTAACTCTGATAAGGGACATTGGTACCTGTATAAGGGATGCCCATTCCCGAACGCACTACGAGAGTTCCTTGAAAGGGGCTACTCACTGCATACGAATCGCCGTGTGATGTGTGACTGCTGCTGCTGGCATCGTTGTTTGACGTGTCTGTTTCCCGCCAACTCACACAATCCACAATTGACGACAGTTTCCAACATGCTATCTCGAATCCAGCGCGAGTTCCTTGTAGGAAGAGCTACAGCAGCAGTATTGTACCAGGTACTACTGTTGCAAGTATGATATGGCAGGTACGAAGTACCAGTCTGGGCGTATTTTTAAGGACCGCTTGGTATTGATAATAGCTTGTCAACGGTCCTTATATTTACGGCCAGGGTGGTAACGGTTAGATCCCACTTCGGACGGATCATCGCTTCTTGCTTGATGATCTAGGTCTTTTAAGGGAAGATAGATCAAATAGATAAAATCCTGATCTGTATGATCTGTATCATCTATTACGGGGGACCATCGTAAATAGGACCAAATATTGTTGCTAAAAATAGCGAAATATATACCAGGTAGGTTTTTGTGTGTACCGTAGGTCCTATTCAATATGGTCACCCGCAATAGGTCATGTTGCCGGGTGGGAGCCGTACAGGTAGCCTGCACGGTTTACTGTATGGCATGTTCCTTGGTTCGGATAGGTACGGTTTTGCACATCATCTACTTACGGGAGGTTGGCATCTAGATCGTGATCTAGATCGTGAAGAACGTGATCTAGGTCGTGATATAGATCGTGAAGATCGTGATCTAAATAGTGATATACATCGTGATCTACTAGATGTGATCTACTCTAGAGCGTGATCTAGAGCGTGATCTAGATCGTGATCTACAGAAGATAGATCGTGATCTAGATCGTGATCTGTACGGACGTATGCAAATAGCCACCAGCGCGAGTGAGTTCCTAGCGAGAGCTACCCTGTTGGATACTATTACAGTAGTGCCGGCTTTCCTCTGTTATAGTGCCGGTATCATAAGCGCCAGCCAACAATACTGGCACTATAGCGGCAATCGGCACTATCAATAGCACACCACTACAATGGTGAAATCCCGTATGTACCAACAAGCGATTCCACAGGCACAACAGCAGTATAGCGGGCCACCGGTACTGCAAGACGGGCCACTGCTGTCTTCGTCTTCCGTGTGCGTCTCTACCTCGGGTCGGAGACGTCGCTTGTGCTCAGGGTGTCGCGGCGGGCGATGGCGGCGCTCCCTTCCCGCCTGAGTTTTTTTCTGGCCCGCGGGAGATTACCAAGTGCCTTGGTGGGGTTTACAGTATGAGTAGTTTAGTGCTTCGCCACCGAGCGCGATTTGATTTTTTTTTTAATTATTATATTTCCGTCATTCAACAGCGAGCGAGCATTCAACAGCGAGTCGCAGTTTCTTACTGGGTTGATTTGTTATTCGAAACAACTTTGAGCGTTCCGAAAAAAGTGAGCCTCAGATTAGAACTGGTTATCAGCATACATTACATCGCGGCTGTTCACGGCTCGCGTCAAACCTCGCGGGTCAGGCGGGGTCCGGTCGGGTCGAGTAGGGGTGACCCGACCCGACCCGACCCGACCCGACCCGACCCGACCCGACCCGACCCGACCCGACCCGACCCGACCCGGCCCGACCCGTGAGAGTTTGAAAACCTCCTGACCCGACCCGACCCGACCCGTGAAATTTCTAAAAAAAAAAATGACGTCAGGGGCGGGTTTGATCCGTGATTAGCCCTTACGGACTCCCTACTGTCGTGGAGTCAGAAAGGCCCCAAGTGATTTGGTAGCTTTGACCCGGTACCGTTTAGGGCAAGGAGAGAGCCCTTCACGTTGAGATAATTGAGAGGACGAGTGAGGCTTGGACGGGCAAACAAGGAGGCTCGGGTCATGAAGCCAAGTTCTCCCGGTTTTCAGAAAAGAACTCAGATGTGGCAACACAAGTGACACTTCTGGTGTATCTATCTTCCATGTGTGCGACGAACGTTGTACGAACCTTTCCCAAGACCGGTTCTCCGCACTCTGGTGCATATATACAACTAGAGTCGGTGTGTATACTACTATTAATACTCAATCAAAGCGATCCTTGCATTTATGGGCATAGTGGTCATATATACTGGTAATGTTTTCCCTCGTGCTTCGTGTGAAAGTTGAGCCACTATTGAATAGTTATTTTTAGCTCCAATTTCTCGCGTGCTGTCATCGCGTGCTGCCGTACTGCTGCCTATGCCTCGTGCTATCATACTATTAATATATTATACTATACCAGGTAGTTGGTATTCAATGTGTTTCTGTATATGTCGGTCCTCGTCAGATTCCGCCCGAAAAAAAACACTGACGGAAGGAACTTTTGTTTTTCGGTTCACAACGCCGATCACGTCGCACGTGTTCCTTGTCTCGGTCCTTGGCAGATTTCGGGGATGGTGATGGTGACGATGCTGCGGCGGTGGGGGTTGCCTCTAAGGGCAAAGGAAGTGGCGGTGCTCCCGCTTGGGTCGATGAGGACGACGCAAATATCAAGGTACCGTAATGGTCCCTCTATGGTGCCGGTCTGATACAGTATGCGCCAGCCAGCAATACCGGCACTATCATAGCGGCAACCGGCACTAACTACTCCACCCACTGCCACACTGGTTAGTCCTATAGTACCATATGTGCCAAGCGATTTCACAGGCACTCGCTACGGGCAGTCGGCACGACTCAACCGGCACTATAGAGGGACCAACTATTGCGGGGGACCATAGTTAATAGGGCCTATGGTATACGTAAAAAGCTACTGGTACCATATGTAACCACTTTCACTATGAATAGCAATATTTCGGTCCTATTAACTATGGTCCCCCGTGATACTGTACAGCAGTATTGACATTTGCCAGTATTTTTCTTCATGTGTACCCAGGGGATACTCGTACGCGTATATTAACTGTTTACGTACGAGTAGCGAGGGTGACACTATTAATACTACTGTAGTCTAAAATTTCAGGCACTAGACAGATCATCTACTGATAGATCATTTTCACTTGATGATCTAGATATTCCAGGGAAGATAGAGGCATGATCTGTAGGATCTGCTGTAGCTCATTGTTGCCGGGTTGGAGCCCCATCTGATCTGCAGGATCTACAGTAGGGCACGTTTGCTGGGCTGGATATGTACTGTACAGATCCTGCACATCATCTCATAAGGGCAGCCAACAATCTAGAAATATTATCTGTGGATGATTTATTTGTAGAGGATCTACCTGTAGATGATTTATCTGCAGATGGTCTACCTGTAGATGATTCATCTGTAGATTGCCTATCTGTAGATGATTTATCTGATCTATCTGCAGATGATCGGTCTGTAGATGATCTATCTGACCTGTCCGACGTGTGTGTACTTTTCCCACTAAAGTTCGACGGGGTAGTCTATCTGTAGATGATCTATGAGATCTATCTGCAGATGATCTATGTGATCTATCTGCAGATGATCTATGTGATCTATCTGCAGATGATCTATCTGACCTGTCCGACGTGTGTGTACTTTTCCCACTATTAAAGTTCGAAAGGGGTCAAGAGCAATATTGCGGCGCAGGAAACCTACCAGCCACCGGTAGTAGTAAGGAAGAAAGCTACAGCATTGAAAGTAGTCCAAGCTGGGTTTCTTGGTTAAGAACGGGTGCGTTTTCCATTAACGTCAGCGTCGTGAAGACCCATGGTTTACTTTGTTCCCCTGTAAAGCCCACCCCCGTCTACGCCCGCACACGCAGAGGGTGCTGGTTGCTGCAGCTCCACCAGTGCCTGGTCGTTGACACGATCTTGCTCCGCCCGTTTCGCGTCCTCCCACACCGTGAACGCCTCTGCCCGCCCGCCCGTCCGTACCCCCCCCCCCCTCCTCCCCCGCCTTCCCTTCACTCATCACAACACATAGTATCCCCAGTCCAATCCAACCCAACCCAACCCAACCGATGCCCTCTGTTCAGGTTGATATCGTAGCCAAGAACAGGCTGAAGAAGCTACGCGAAACGCGAGAGGAGCGGGAGCTGACCGGGCCGGAGTTTGAGCAGCGCCTGCGTAATCGGTGAGCCGCCAACAGTACCCTATCGCTGTGCTCCTACTAGTAGCCTACTGTAGTACAGTAGACTCTACCGTGCTGTGCTCTTTCTGCTGTGCACCTACTGAAACGTCGTTTCGTGTAGTGTACTGTGAAGCAGTACGATGTGGTTTAGTGTGCTGTGCTGCTGCGATGTTGTACGGAACTGCTGCTGCTGCTTGTCTTGCACTGCTGTACTGGACTACCAGGTATACTATAGTCCCCCGAAGTACACTGCTGTTTGTACTGTACTGTTTCTGTACTGTAGGGCACTGCACTGCACTGGACCGTGGCGCCCTGTATTGCGTTGCATTTTGTGCGCAGTACTGCCTGTGCTGCTGCGGTCTTGTACGTTCTGTGCTGCACGTTACTGTCCTGCACTGCTGTACTGCAATGTACTGCCGATTAGTGTGCCACCAGGCATCTCGTATTTTATACAGGACTGCATTACAACGTACTCCTGTACAACACTATAACAACAAAACACTGTGCGACACGTAATTATGGCGTTGATAACGGCATGTAGTGCTCACGACAACTCTCATGATAACACCGAGCAGGTTCGCGAGCTCCAACATGACGGCCGACTGGGTCAAAGAGGCCGAAAACAAAAACAGGGCTAGGGTTTCCAAAGGCAAAAGGCGGGAACAAGGGGGGGACTCTTCGAACGATGATGGAGACTACGAGGCGGGAGAGGAGGAGCAGGAGGACGCACTTTTGAGAGACAGCAGCTCGCTGATGGGAGGGAAAGGGGGCGTGCTCGAGCCGGGGTACCTCAATATTGTCAGGCGAGCATTACGGGGGAGGGGGGTGTGTGTATAAGGGGGAGTATTTCCTTATTTTCAGGCGAAAATTGCGGGGTAGGGGGGAGACAAGCGAAGGGGAGATTGCCTCAATATTGGTCAGGCGAACATCGCAGGACAGGGGGGGGGGGGGGGTGTACTCACGTCATGCACGGCAGTAGTCGTATGGCCATAAACACTCGCATCCCTACTATGCCGGGACGGGGCATGCAGGGCTTTCGCCGACCAGACCGACATACATCGCTTGCATCAACCGCGAAGCGCCGTGAGGTGCTCGGCGAGTCGTGTGAAGGGTGTATCGAGGTTGTTTTTTCGTTAGGATGGCCCTACGTTAAGGAACAAATGAGTACGCCCCCCCCCCCCTCTCCCCGTCAGGCGAGCAGTGCAGGGTGGCAGGGTATGGGCGGGCAATCAAAGGGTGGGTAGGTGGTGCTGAACAGGTCCTGCGCGTATTTTCTTGTAGCATTGTGGGAAGGGTTATTCAAGCCGGAGTATGCTACGCTACCTGAATTTCGCCAGGCGAGTGTTGCAACAGGGGGGTAGGAATGAAACACGAGGGTTGATCGAGGCAATCAAGAGCCGTTTGTGCGTTTGTTTCTCACTAGCGATTAATCTCTGGCTATCCCTCTTTTTCTTTCTCTCTCTTATTTCCTCTCCATCATTCCTTCCCTCCGTCCCTCCCCCCCTCCCCCCCACCCCCCCCCCTCTTCCGCCCTCCTCCTCTCGTGCTCAACCTTTCACTATTCGTCCCTTTCCCCTCTCTCCCTCCGCTCTCTCCCCCCTCCGCCCCTCTCTCTCATCTCTATTGTGTCCATGCTCGCGTGCGTTTTACGTGTAATCAGATGCAAGGACGCTAACCAGCACGATCCTGCCAAGGCGGTTGTGCGGGCGGTGAGCTTTCACCCTGGGGGTGAGCTGCTGCTGACGGGGGGCTTTGACAAAACACTACGTCTGTTCCAGGTGCGTCAGCCAGAGAAAGCGGGGGGTTGGGGGAGGGGGAGAGGGAGGGGAGAGGGGGAGAGAGGGGGAGGGGTAGAGAGGAAGGGAGGAAGAGGGGGGCAGGGGTGGATTGGGGCAGGTAGAAAACGAGGGGGGGCGCTGGGAGAGAGAGGAGAGAGAGAGAGAGAGAGAGAAAGAGAGAGAGAGAGAGAGAGAGAGAGAGAGAGAGAGAGAGAGAGAGAGAGAGAGAGAGAGGGTTGTCCCACAAAAGTAGTAGAGTTGCTTGTGCCAAGGGTAGAGCTGCTTGTGGCAAGAGGTATGTACTCCAGCGCTAGGCTCGAACCTCTCCACATTGTCCCTCTCCCTTCACCCCCACTATTACGGCGGGCCATTGTTAATAGGACCACATATTGTTGGTAAAAATAGCGAAAATAGGTTTTTGTGTGCGCCGTAAGTCCTACCAGGTATTTAATATGGTCCCCCGTAACAGTGTTTCGTTTTGTTTTTGTGTAAGTGATGTTTTTTTGCTTATTGCGCTTGATTTTTCATCCCGTTGGGCGCATATTTTCCTGATTATTTTTGTTGTGTGCCGTCGTCGCCAGGTGGACGGTGTACAGAACACGAAAATGCACAGCATTTTCTTCGATGACCTCCCCATCACGAACGCAGCCTTCACCAGCAGCGACCAGGTCAGCTCCGACCTACTGCTTTGAATTGCTTCGTACCCATAGGACTGCTGTTGCTTGCAGCTGTAACTACAGCACTTCGTTGCGTGCAGCTGTATTCGCTGAGACTATGCTCTGGAGCAGAAAACATGCCGTTGCGTTCGAAATAAAGAACTGTTGCGTATATGCAGTTAGACACACTACTGCTTGTGTGTGCGGTAGAATACTACTACGGTTGTGTGCAGCAGTTTTCCTGCAGCTTTGCTCAGTAGTAGGGAAAAAGTTCACGGCGTCCAGCAGCTCTTGTGACACCACGATGTACACTGCTGTGCAATGCCTCGTACTCCTTTCCGCCTCGCCCACCCCCATAGTTTACACTTGGAACCTACATTATACGCAACCCACTGTTGTCGGGTTTCCATTTCTGCGGCTTTACGGCAGGCGGTGATCACAGGCAGGCGGCCCTTCTTTTACTCGTACGACGTGGCCACCGGGAAGGTACAGAAAGTTCCCAGAATCTTCTCGTCCGGAAGGGTCGAGAAGCACATGGAGACCTTCACTGCGTCCCCCGACGGTCGGTGGCTGGCATTCGTGGGTAGCGAAGGTGCGCGTCTACCTGATGATCGTTTTGCACTGAATACTCGGTTCAAAACCTCTCGAATATGTCTTTTTGCGGTCGAATGTGCTCGAATGTTTAAACGCTTCAGGACCCTGGTCCCATCTAGGGAAAACATTACTTGGAAGTTGGCTCAGTCATATGTGTGCGTATGCACAGTGCAGCGCAGTACTAGGTGAAAGGATTGAGGCACTCTTCACTCTTCAGTTCCAGTACACTTTTTTTTTCGTAAGATTGGTTCGCGGATATTTAAGGCACTCTCCTCTGCTGAATGTTGACTTTTTTTGTTTTTCAACCGTTGCTCGATGAAGACGCGCCTATGTGTCTGTACGTTCGGAGTGGGCAGGGAGTGTCTGGCCGAATCTTGACGGGTAGCGTATTTTTCGAGGTGTGTGGGAGAGTTTTTCCCACGAGGGTTCGCGGTGTTGTCGGCCTTGTACGTGGTGCTGGTAGTAGTATAACTACTCTGTAGTGTATGTTGTTGTTACTCTGGGAGTGGTGGTTGTAGTCGTGGTAGTAGCATCTCAGTGGTTTCGATAGTGGTGGTGGTTTGTAGTCGTGGTATTAATAGTAACATCTCAGTGATTTTGATAGTTGTAGCAGTAGCAGTAGGTATTAATAGTAGCAGCATCTCAGTGGTACTGGTAGTTGTAGCAGTAGTGGTTGTAACAGTAGTAGTTTTAGCAGTAGTAGCAGTAGTAACAGGTAGTAGCAGCAGTGACAGTACTAGTGGTAGTAGTACAGCAGTACCCCAGAAACATGCCTGGTGATAGTGGCAAGCAGTGGTTCTTATTTGTTGGAGTAGTGTAGTGCGGATATTTGTGCCTTTAATAGCAGGTCGGACCAGCAGCGTATGTTCTTACTACAGTAGTGGCTGTTGTGGCGGTGGTAGTAGGGGCAGCACTACATACAGTAGTCATAGTAGCATTCGCACGTGTAAGGTCCCATTATCGCTTCGTGTTGCCCCCCCCCCCCCCCCCCCCCCCGACACGCTTCTCTCGTTTTCCATTTACCATGCCCCCCCCCCCCCCCTCCTTCGCGCTTGGTGAAAGCAATGTCTGCCTGGTCGACAGAAACCTGACGTGCTCTGCCCCGGCAATGTACGATGCTCCGCCCCAGCAATGTAGGAATGCCAGGGTCTAATGTCATCCGACTACGGCCAAGCATGACATGAGTACACCCCCCCCCCCTCCTCCCCCTGACACCCGTCTCTCGTTCTCCATTCACCTATGCCCGGTAACCCCCCCCGGCACTCTTACATGATTTCCTGATTACCATGACCGCTACCCCCGAAATGTTTGAGGTGTCTCTGTTTGGCGTAGGAGCGGTACTCCACCCCGAATGGGATGCGTCGTCGAAGGTCAAATGAGCAAGGCGAGCAACAAACGAGTACCCCCCCCCCCCCCCTCCCCTCCTGGTGCAAGCAATGTCTGCCTGGTCGGTGAAAACCCGACATGATCCGTCTCGGCATTGTAGGGATGCGAGGGTCTATGGTCATACGACTACGGCCATGCATGAGATCGAGTACTTATCTCCAATCGAGCACACCCCCCCCCGCCCCCCCCTCCCCTCCCTCTCATCTTCAGGCTACGTCCTCCTTCTGTCGAGCAAGACCAAGCAGTGGGTGGCCGACTTCAAGCTTAACTCGCCAGCTACCGCGGTGACCTTCACACCCGATAGCAAGTACATCTTGGCAGCAGGCGGCGACGGCGACGTGTACAAGTTCGACGTAAGGTCCCGCCGCTGCGTACTGCGGTTCTTCAACGAGGTATGCATGTCGGGGTGCTTGTGCTGGTGTCTGTGTGGTGTTGATGTTGGTGTGGTGGTGGTGTTGGTGGTGTTGGTGGTGTTGGTGGTGTTGGTGTTGGTGGTGGTGGTGGTGGTGTTGGTGGTGTTGGTACAATGGTTGTGTTGGCGGCGTTGTCGTTGGCGATGTTGGTGTTATTGGTGTTGACGTCGTGGAAGTGTTGGTGTCGTTCGTGTGGTGGTACAGGGCGCGGACGGGCGGGGTCTCGGAGAGATAATGTCGGGGCTACCGTTGTTGCCCCATTTTGCTGTTATCGGTGGTATTCTTGATGTTGATAACGTTGTTGCCCCCCTCTGCTTTTCATTGCCTTGTAGCCGGTTGCCGGTTACCCTCGACTGCTACTATTAAAAGTGTGGGTCCTGGAGTTCGATTCCCACCGTGATGATATTGTGCTTTTATTTACACGTGGTGGTATTGTGCTTTTATTTACGAGACGTGAATAAACAAAATAGTCGAAAAATTGCTGAGAACTCCTGGCGTGGGTAGGCCGAGTTCGACGCGAGTCGCCGAGGGGAAAAAGGGCTGAAGTATTCTCGTGATAAAAATGCCCTCCAAGGCAAGAACCGTATTGGGAAGGGGGGGAGAAAAGCCTGCTATGTATGTGCCCCCGGATCTGAGTTACGATTCAAAGAACGAAATAAAAAAAGAAAAGCGAAGGTATTAAAAGGGGTGGAAAAAACATAACTACAAGTGCCTGGTGCGTGTTTCGCTGTCATCGCTGCTGATGTGGGCAACATTGTCACCATCGTCAATACCGCTGTTTTTTTCTTGCTTCGTCGTCCCCATTGCCATAACTACCGTCAGATGTAGACAATGTTGGCATTGTCCTCGTTGCCGTGGTTGACAGACGCTGTCGACAGTTGTTATCATATGTATCATCATTGCCGACATGATCCTTCCCGTTTGTTCTTCGCTAGGGGGGCACCACGACAACGAGCCTGGCAACGACGTCATCCTCTTCGTCCGCGCTTGGTCTCACCGCAGTGGGCAGCGACAGCGGAGTCGTTAACGTGTACGACGCCGACACGCTAGAGGTACGTGTGCGTAGGTGCTGAGCGGTGCCGGCCGCGGTAGCGACCAGAATATTAGGTATCAAGGGTGTTTAGAAGGGTACATATCCGGGTGTACCCGGGTACATACCCGAGTATGACTAACACAACCAGGTTTCGTACCCGGGTGCGCCAGAGCCATACTAAGTCGTAGGGTGCACACGATGCGAGGTACCCGGGTACATACCCGAGTATGACTAAAACAACCAGGTAACCGAGTACATACCTGAGTATGACGAAAACAACCAGGTACCCGAGTACATACCCGAGTATGACTAAAACAACCAGGTTTTGTACCCGGTACGCCAGTGCCCTATCAGGTACTAAATACCTGGTAGTACGTGGGGTATGTTACGCTGGAGGGTACTCGGATACATACCCAAGTATGATTAAATAACCAGGTTTAGTACCCGGGTACACCTACTATTTAGTACGTAGGGTGTATGCGTTGGGGGGTAACCGGGTACATACCCGAGTATAGCCGGGTACATACGCGAATATGACTTTAACAGCCAAGTTTGGTACCCGGGTACACCAGAGCCCTACCACTAGTCACATCCTTAGGGTAATCTAGATGGTCAGTACAAGCTACTCTAGGGGTGGGTGCGAAGGGATGGTGGGGGGGGAATGTTGGTGTTTCAGGTACACTAGAAGGGACTGTGACCCTACGTGTAGGAAGGCAGAGCCGCGATTCGAGGGGTATGTATGTGCCCAGCAATGGTGGTGGAGGCTGTCGAAAATCCAGTAGAGTACTGATTTGTTACCGCTGAGACGTACCTGGTATGTGACCAGTACCCGCCTTTTCAAGGGTCTTGCTGACGAGCGGTTGGGGGCACTGTCGAAAATTTATCGGGTATGACGGTAGACTGTGGTCACGGACATACCGATATCGTCAGCGCTAAAGATATGTGAGTGGAACTCGAGCACTGCACTGTATTTTCCAATAAAACCTGGTGTGAACCTGGCGGCTCACGACCCAAAGTTTAGTAGTGCTTATTAGGTACACCTCGGGGCATGTCCAGGGTTTTCCACTCACGTAGGCGGTTGACGTTCATCTTCACCGGTTTCCTTGTCACTTCTGCAGAAAATACTGGACTCTAATTCCAAGAAATTTGTCCCCGAACCGTGGGTGCGGGTAAGGTTCGCTTGCGTGGTGAGCTTGCGCCGTTCATCGCCACCGCACCAACGGGCCTCTCGATGTGCTCTCGATGTGCAACAAACTCCCTTCTGAGTGATATTTATGTCTTACGTCCCCTGTCCCTGTCTTTCCTTGTCCCATATTCCTGACACGCCTGTCGACGTGCAACGAACTCCTGTCTGGGTGTCGTTTTGTTTTTTGTCGTACGCCCCCTGTCCCTGTCTCTCCTTGTCCCATATTCCAGACACGCCTCTCCATGTGCAGCGAACTCTCTTGTGGGTGGTGTTTTTGTCTCACGTCCCCTATCCCCGGCCCTCCTCGTCCCTCATTCCACTCATTTTTCTGCGTCGGTTGGTTTACACCTCCGGTTTCGGAAGACTGGCAAGCGCGTCCTTCGCCCGTCGCCTCTAAAGGCCATCATGAGCCTGACGACCCCGGTGACCTCCACCAAGTTCAGCCCGGATGGACAGGTGCGGGAAAGCGGACCGAGATACAAATGTATCACATACGTATCATCACAGCAGTGAGGGTTCACCAGATATGTTTGATCTGTTGTACTACTACGAAGTACCGGTTCGTTTTAGCAATAACTGGTGTCACCAAATATTAGGACCCTTTTGATTAAAGATTATTACACAAACAATGCTTATATAGGGGCGTAGTGGTATCGTTCATGTGTCCGAAAATAACCAGTCCATGTTTCAATCTGACACAATTGGTAAGACGCATCCTTCTACACCTGGTCCATCTCTTTTTCGGAGGTATATCGTGAGTGACCCAACATTTATGTCGACACAAACAGTACGCGGAAGCAGTGGCTACTTGGTCCAGTATTGGTACCAACCCGAACCCTGGTGGTAGTGGATATTTAATCTGTTTTCGGTGTTGCCACAGCAGGGTTTGGAGATCTACAGTACGTATACTTCCATCATCACAGCATAAGGCCATAATAGCCACGTCTCCCGAAAGACCAGCGTTTTCCCACTGCATTCCTTGCCTCTCCCGTAGGATCTATAGCTGTCCTCGAAGCCGTTACTGTACGACCAGCGGTTACAGTATTGACCTAATGGCGTTACGTACAGTATCGCGAGAGCCGCATCTAGTACGAACATACCTCGTTTTACTCTCCGGCCACATCCGGTGGTGTCTTAACCTCTTTCTAACCGCTCGCACGGGGCCAAACGCCTTTGAAATTTGTGTTCGACGATTTTTGCAGTGAGTTTTGAAGTGGTAAAAAGGTCAACTATCCCCTGCATGTGTACATCCATGCGCATACCAGGTATCTGGTATGTTGTTATATCCCCTATCCCTACCCCCCCCCCCCCCTCCCCCAAAGGGTCCATGTGGTCATACGACTACGGCGATGCATGATATCGAGTACACTCCCCCCGCCCCCGCATCCTCATCCATCCTTCGTTGTGTGTCCTCTTGCCCTCGTCGTTCCATGGTCAAATGACCCAGATGCTTGCGATCGCGTCCAACCAGAAGCGAGACGCGCTGAAGGTGATCCACTCGGCCTCGTGCACGCCCTTCACCAACTGGCCCACGGAGCGCACGCCTGTCCGCTACCCCTTTGCGCTAGATTTTTCCCCTGGGGGCGGCTTCCTCGCCGCGGGGAACGACCGCGGGTGTGTGCTGCTCTACCGCATCCGGCACTACTCGCAGGCTTGATCGCTGTTCGATATGTTGTGGCAGTGGCGGGGTAGGGGTGGGATTGATTGAGTGGTTGGGTTGGGTTGGGTTGGGTTGCGTCAGGTTGGGCGCTAGCTATTTGTAGTCGGTCTTTTATGCCCTTATTGGACTGCGTTCGTTGGTCGGTCTTGAGTTTGTTCGGGAAGCGGTCGGTGGAGTGGTTGCTTGCTTGGGTGCTTGATCGATTTATGGATTGGTCCTTTGATTGATTGTTTGATTCGTTGCTTCGTCGATTGGTCAGGTGTTTGGGTTGTCGGTTGGTCGGTGGATCCGGTGGGTGGCGGATCGATCTTTTGGTCTACTTCGTTGATCGTTTGTTCGATTAGTTGATCGATTGGTGGAGTCACCAATCGATTAGCTGCATCCCATTTTTCCCACGACGAAAAAATAAGCTTCGATCGAACTTCCCTCCACGGCAGCAGCGTATATGACAGTCTTGCCAACGTATGGGATGGCACTTATGACTGGTGAATAGAAGACTTTGGCGCTTCAAAGAGGCCGTCGCCTTCCGAAAAAGATGTCACACGCGGTTGGAATTATCAAATACGCGTGGAGCTTGGCGACGGTTTGTGGCCGTCTCACTCTGTTTTTTTTTCTTTCGTGAGCTGCCGCACCGCTTCGGCAGCGCCTTCGACAGCTGGCCGGGTGAGGGACAACCGTTACATGTAGCGGGGGTGCTCGTTTTGTCAGACAAGATAGATAAGTTGTCGTCGCTGCGTGAATCCGGGCGGCACGTCGTCCGAAGCAGGCGGTCAGAAGAGCGTATCGACGCTATGAGGTATCGCGCCGTAGCGTGCTGGAACATGCCGATCTTGAGACTTAATGGTGGGGGGGGGGGGGGGGGGGGGGGTGTGCTCGGTAGCATGCATGGCCGTTTTTCATCTTATTTTATACTCCGCCGGATTGATAAAAATAAAGGTCAAGTCATATGACCATAGCCCCTCGCATGTAAGCTATGTAACTGCCTCGTGGGTGCTTTATCGCAAACACTACGTGATGCGATCATTCCTCTTGTGCGGAGTAGAGGTTCTCCACCCCGCGCAAACTATCTAACTCGATCGCCAGCTGTGACCGACCGCCGAAAAAACAAAACAAAAAAAACGGTACCCTGGTTATCTAGTTCACGTAGTGAGCGTTATGGTGTCGTTGCCAACCAACGCCAGCCCAACCTATATATGATAGGGTGGGGGGGGGGGTCAAGAGTACGCACAGCATACGCTGTTGTGCTGGTCAGGTGTTGGCCTGATTGTTGCGGGTGCTAGTAATAGTGCGAGGTCCCTTTTGTAAGGAAGAGGAGGGTAGGAGTCGGAAGGGACGTTGCCGTCGAAATATCGATGCCGCGGCAGAGCTCGAGGAGCCACTCCCGACATCGCCGACGCTGCCGCCTCATTCTAATGTTCATCCACCAAGCAGCGTACTTGGCAGAATAAAATAAAAATGGTTTCAAAGACGAACCTGAACAAGTGGGCCTCGCGTGTGCTTCACTTGACCGGATTCACGATGTATATTTTGTGATGTACACGGGTAGACGACACGGATGCTGCAGGGGCGAGCCATCGGCCAGGCAACACTGCAAGAAGTGCCAGAATCTGAGTTTTTAATTACTTTTAATCCTCCGGCAGAATAGTTCAAATAAACTCAAAAGTCGTTGGTCTCCGAGGAGTGTGTGCAGCAGATGCAACGGGGTATAAGACGTTTAGTGAATCCCGCATCTTCTCTTTCCAAGGCCTTTCTTTTCAAAATCAAACGCCTTTAGAATTGCACCCGTTTTTTTTGGGATCAGCTCCTTGATGTTTATTAGGGTCGTTGTTATCGGAGACTTCCCCCCACCAGAAATTCCGTTTTTGTGAAACTATTTCCATTTTTTTTGTGAAATTGAGAAGAGGGTAAACAAAATAACGAGAAAGTTGAATTTTACAATCAAATACGGGGGAAAAGGTCTCCGACAACAACGGCGCTGAGAAGGATCCACCTCTTGGGCTGCTTCAGTCACCCACCTGAAAGGTGCCACAAAGTGGTACCATAACGTGCGGTCTAAAGCTGGGTTATAGATCCAAGCTCATCATCGACGCCAGAAACAGAATGCAACATTGCCCTCCGCTTCGATCGGTGGATGAAACAAGGCAAGTATGACCAACCAGGCCGTGGGCATAGTTGATCGACATCCACTCAGCCTGACACTTACAATCAAGTAAAAACAAATACCTGGTATACATATAGAGTGGATTGAATTACTATTGCGGGGCCGGACCATAGTTAATAGGACCAAATATTGTTAGTAAGAATGATTAAATGTATACCTGGTAGGTTTTTATGTATACCATGGGTCCTAGTAGCTATGGCCCCCCGTAATACAGCAAGCAGCACTAGTGGCGGCCAGGATTCAGGCAACAATGAAAAACCCAACGGATAAACTTGGGCGATAGATCCAAGCTCCTTGTCGACGCCAAACACGATACTGTACGACTTCCTCGGCATCATCGGTGGCTGAAACAAGGCAAGTATGACCAACTAGCCTGTGGGTATCGTTGGTGATCGACATCCAGCCAACGTGATACTCACAGTCAACTGAAAACAAGATACAAACGCATTGAATGCTTCGGACTATTACGGGGGACCATAGTTAGTAGGACCAAATATTGTTCCTAAAAATGGTTAAATATATAGGTTTTTATGTATGCCATAGGTCCTATTAACTATGGTCCCCCGTAATACCTACAGCAGCACAGAGGTGGCGGTAAACGATTCAGACCAATCAAAGATACCACCAGTGCCTCGTGCAAAATCATGAAAAACCTAAGAGGTAAAAAAAATGCAGTTGAGAAACACGATGATAGTACTCAACAATTTGTTCAGCATTTATCTGAGAAGGAAACAAGGCAAAAGTATGCCCAACTAGTCCGTGGGCATCGTTGATCGACATCCACAGCCAGTTTCACACCCGCAGTTGAGTGAAAACAAGATACAAGGCAAATGCTTTGAACTGCAGCAGGTCGCTCCAAGGATTGAGACAATAAAATATAGGCCTGTGGTGCAAAAATCATACGTGTAAAACTGGGCTAGAGATCCAAGCTCCTTGTAGACGCCCAAAACGATGTATCCCAACTTGGTCTGCATCGGTGAATGAAACAAGGCGTGTATGGCCAACCAGCTCATGGGCATCGTTTCCCGACATACATCCAGACAGAGTTTGATACTCACAGTTAAGTGAAAACAACATTATACAAATTGAGTTCTTGGAACTACAACAGCAGCAGTGGTGGCGGTAAGGACTCTAGGTTATACAGTAGGAGTAGTATTACGGGGGACCATAGTTAATAGGACCTATGGTTTACATAAAAACCTATATATTTAACCATTTTTACTAACAATATTTGGTCCTATTAACTATGGTCCTCCGTAATAGTAGATCCAATCTCATTATCGACGCCACAAACATAATTCTACATTTCCCTCCGCATCGATCGGTGGATGAAACAAGGCAAGGACATATGACCAACCCGACCGTAGGCATCGTTGATCGATATCCACCCAGTCCGATACTCACAGTCACGTGAAAACTAATATATCCAGGGTTACAAACAGAATGCTTTGAACTACAGCACAACAAGCAGCAGCAGCAGCAGCAGCAGCAGCAGTGGTGGCGGTAAGACATCATCAGATATATCTGATGCCTGGTGCAAGAACCATGCAAAACACAACGAGTGAGCATGGGGTAGATATCCAAGCTCCTTGTCGACGCCAAACACGATACTCCCCAACTCGGCCTGCATCTGTGAATAAAACAAGGCAAGTATCAATTTCGTGGGTTCAAGTCTCACCGAGTGCATACTCATCGTAAGGGCTTTTTCTTGCATAAAAAATGATTAGCCGAAAGCGCGTAAACGTGAGTTAAATAAGCTACATTCGATGAAAATCGACGAGCAATGGGAAAGATGAACCCTATGCCCGCCAAAAAATGAAGGCACGTGCCGGGGGGCAGAAGGGGCGACACCTGTGACCACGGCTTGTCCGGAAGAAGACCGTTGAGGGTAAAACCTGCGACTAAGTGAAAGTAATTATAGACACAAACAAACAAAAAATGTAATCAACCAGCCCGTGGGTATCGGTGATCAACTTTTAGCCCGCTCGATTCTCATAGTTAAGTGAAAGTGAAAATAAGATACAAAATGACAGCTTCGAACGTATAGAGCAGCAGTGGTGGCGGTAAGAGTCAGAAAATAAATGAAAGATATCTGGTGGTGCACAAATCATGAAACTCCCTACGGCTAAAGCTGGGCTAGAGATCCAAGCTCCTTTTTTGCCAATGTCAAACACGATGCTCCCCAACTTGCTCTGCATCTATCTGCAATTATCCCGAGGCAAGGGTATCGTTGATCGACATCCAACCAGCTGCAAATCGAGCGCGTTTAGCTACAGCAGCAGTGGCGGATTCTATTCAGACAGTAAAATATACCTGGTGCAAAAACTACGAAAAACCCAACGGGTAAACCTGGGCGATAGATCCGCCAAGCTCCTCGTTGAGACTCCAAACACGATTCTGCACAAACAACTTGCTCTGCGTCTGTAGTATGACCAACTAGCTTGTGGGCATCGTTGATCGACATCTAACCAGCTGCAAATTGAGCATGCTAAGCTACAGCAGCAGTGGTGGACTCTATTAGTAAGGATTCAGACAGTAAAATATACCGGTACCTAGCAAAAGCCATGAAAAACCCAACGGGTAAACCTGTGGGCGATAGATACAAGGTCCTTGTCGACTCCAAACACGATTATGCACAACTTGTTCTGCATCTATCTGTGAATGAGACAAGGCAACTTTGACCAACTACTAGCTTGTGGGTATCGTTGATCGACATCCAACCAGCTGCAAATTGAACGCGTTAAGCTACAACAGCAGCGGTGGACTCTAAGGATTCAGACGAGTAAAATATACCTGGTGCAAAAACCATGAAAAACCCAACGGGTGAACCTGGGCGATAGACCCAAGGTCCTTGTCGACTCCAAACACGATTGATTATGCACAACTTGCTCTGCATCATCTGTGAACAAAACAAGTAAGTCTGGCCAACTAGTTTGCGGGTATCGTTCATCGACATCCAACCAGCTGCAGATTGAGCGCGTTAAGCTACATACAGCAGCAGCAGCGTGAGCCGTGGACTCTTTAAACATTCAGACAGTAAAATATACCTGGTACCTAGTAGTAGTGCAAAACCAATGAAAAACCCAACGGATAAACCTGGGCGATAGATCTATAAGCTCCTTGTCTACGCCAAACACGATACTGCACCACCTGCTCTGCATCTGTTTATCGAAACAAGGCAAGTGTGACCAACTATTAATAGCTTTTGGGCATTGGTAATCGACATCCAGCCAACGTGAGACTCACAGCCAACTGAAAACAGGAGACAGCAAGTAGCAGAGGTGGCGGTGAACGATCGAGACAAATCAAAGATACCACCAGTGCCTGGTGCAAAGTTATGAAAAATCCAACAACAGGTAAAAAAGCTGAGCTAGAGATCGAGCTCCTTGTCAACGCCAAACACGGTCATACTTCACGGTTTGCTCTGCAACAGTTACTGTGGATGAAACAAAAGGCAGGTATGTATGCCCAACCAATCCCGTGGGCATCTCGTTTTGATCAACATCCAGCCAGTTTCACACTCGCGGTCTCGCGGTTGAGTGAAAACAAGATACAAAGTGAGTGTTTTTTTAACTACGTACAGCAGCAGTAGCAGTGGTGGCCGTAAGGAGCAAGGCATGTGTGTGTGTGTGTTCTTCACATTAAACCGTTCTTTCTACCCGTCGACATCCAGCACAACCAGTGTCCGTGCCGATTCTTCAATCCTAGAAGAGATACAAGTTCTGTGGTCACAAAGCTACGCCACAGAGATACTACGTTGCCACGTGTGCAGTATGCACTGCAGTGGGCAATGCAAAGCCATGTCATCATACTAGATACGACAGGCACGACATACGCAATCTATGAAATAGTGAAACGAAAAGAAACAATCAAAGAGAAAACAAAAACAAGGTAGACAAATCGAAAAAGAAAAAGAAGAAAAATGAAAGCAAAATCTAAGAGAAACAATCTGTCGTGCCCCCCCCCCCGCAGGCGAGGTGGCCAACACTTGAAGAACGAGCTGGAAAAAAGAAGTAATAATAACAAAAAACACCACTGCTTGTGAACAGAGTAAGACAAAGAACCAAGGAGAAAGTAACAAGGAAAAATAACGAAGGGGAAATAACAGGCAGACCAAAGCCCAAAGCACCTTCCAGGTGGCGGCAGCAGCTTGTGGTACGAGTAGTATAGCCAGGTTCTCCCTGCTAATCCGCCTGGTACCTTGCTACCCAGACTGCCGTCTCCGCCCTGCGTTCGTCAACTATGCCCATGGCCCCTTGGCGTCAGACAATACGAGCCGAGCAGAGCAGGTTCGTCTTCCAACCACGCCACACGGCTCCTTGAGTACGGCTTATCAATCAGAAAAGGAAGAGGAAGAGAAAAAATGAAATGAAAATCACGGAGAGTCAGCGCAAGGAAGAAAAAAAAAACTAAACTAAAAGAGAAGACAAGGGAAGACCACGTTCGAGCCAGCTGCACCAGTTGGTAGCACTAGTAGTATGGTCATGTTCTACTTCCTAGTCGACTTGGTGCCTTGCTACCCTGTCTGCCATCTCCTTCCTACTTTCGTCTACCGCCGTTTCCCTTCTACCCCTCCTGTTCCCCCCCCTGTCCGCATTCCCTCGGTCGGGCTTTATGCCACGTCTCCTGTTGCCCCCTCCCCCCCCGTTCCTTTGGGCACCATCCACGGTGGATGCGCGGCGCTGTCTACTCATCTCAGCCTCAGCCTCTCTCGTGCCACCTCACCATGAACCGTTCGGCTGCTTCAAGGATCCCCCGGTACCACTTCCCCACCTTTTTGGCTGCAGTGGACCACAACGCGGTCTCAACTCCAAACACCAAGGGGGCAACTTCCGTTGACCCTTCGGTGGCTCGGAACTCCCTAAGGTCTTCGACTATGCATCTATGCCAAGTCTTACACTGTCCGCCTGGTCTCGGGTTCTCCCCACCAGCTATCGTCCCGAGCATTACCCGATTGGGTAATCATGTATGGTCAACCAGCTCGTGCGCATCGTTGAACGACATCCAGCCACCAGAGGTAGATACTCACAGATAAGCGAAAACAATAATATACTTCGTAATTGGATTCTTTGATGTACAGCCAGCGGCAGTGGTGGCGGCGGAGATTCCGACAATAATAACTGTGATACTGTACGACCGGTAGGTACCTGGTGCAAAAATCATGAAATTCCCTACGGGTAAAAAGCTGGGTTATTGATCCAAGCTCATTGTGGACGCCAAGAACAGAATTCTGCACTTACTTCCCTCCGCATCGATCGGTGGGTGAGTAAGGCAAGTACATATATGACCGACCAGACCGTGGGCATGGTTGATCGCAATCCGCCCAGTCCGATACTTACAGTCAAGTAAAAGCAACTATACAAATAGGGTCCTTTGAACTACAGCAAGCAGCAGCAGAGTGGTGGCGGTAAGGATCAAGAGTTCAACCACAACAGTTAAACAGATAGATCTGATACCTGGTGCAAGAATCATGCAAAACCCAACGGGTAATAAAGATGGGGTAAAGATCCAAGCTCCTTGCCGACGCCAAACACGGTATACTGCTGCCCAACTTGGTCTGCATCTATCTGTGAATAAAATAAAGGCGATTATGATCAACCAGCCCGTGCGCGTCGGTGATCAAGATACAAATTGAGAGCTTCGAACTACAGCAGCAGCAGCAGCGAGTGGCGGCGGTAAGGATTCAGACAAATAAATATATCTGGTGCACAAATCATTAAACTCCCCACGGCTAAAAAGCTGGGCTAGAGATTCAAGCTCCTACTCGCCAATGCCAAACACGATACCCCCCAACTTGCTCTGCATCTATCTATCTATCTGTGATCGAACCAAGGAAAATACGACCAACCAGAGACCGTGGGCATCGTTGGTCGACATCCAATCACAGCTGCAAGTTGTGAGCTCTTTTTAGAGCCGCAGCCCCGTTTTGGCGGCAATCTACGAGTACTATATTATAAGAATTTTAGTGAACTGCCCCCAAAATGGGGGCTGCAGTCCTAAAAGGCCGCAGTGAGTGGTGGAATCTATAAGGATTCAGACAGTAAAAGATACCGTACCAGGCAAAAAATAGGGTAAACCTGGGCAATAGATCCTAGCTCCTGGTCGACGCCAAACACGGTGATACTGCACAACTTGCTCTGCATCTGTGAATGAAACAAGGCAAGTATGACCAACTAACTGTAGCTTGTGGGGATCGGTGTGATCGACATCCAGCCAACGTGATACTCACAGTCAACTGAAAACAAGATACATACGCATTGAGTGCTTTGGATTTTGCCTACTACCTAAAGCAGCAGCAGAGGTGGCCGTAAACGATGCAGCCCAATCAAGGATATACCAGCACCTGTCAGCCTGTCAGTGCCTCTCGTGGAAAATCATGAAAACCCCAACGGGTAAAGCTGAGCTATTAATAGAGATCCAAGCTTCTTGTCAACGCTAAACACGATAATCTTGCTGTGTACACAAATAAATGTGTGAATAAAATCAGGCGGGTATGTGTCCAACTAGTCCGTGGGTATCGTTGGTCAACATCCACAATCAGTTTCACACTCACTCGCAGTAGTAGAGTGAGAATGCATGGCCAACCCACTCGTGGGCATCGTTGAACGGCATCCAACCAGAGCGACTGGTGGTGCAAAGATCATCATGCAAAACACAACGTAGTAGTGTTGTTTTTCACTTAACTGTGAGTATCAAGCTTTGGTTGGATGTCGGTCAACGTTGCCCACGAGCTGGATGGTCATACATGCCTTGTTTCATTCACCGACGCAGACCAAGTTGGGGAGTATCGTTTTTGGCATCTACAAGGAGCTTTGATCTCTAGCCCAATTTGCAGTGCACGTGTTAAGATTTCCATGATTTTTTCACCTGGCAGCTGCTCGCTGTAGTTCCAAGCACTCACTTTGTATCACTCAACTGCGAGGAGTAAATATGAAACTACTGGCTGGATGTCGATCAACGATGCCCACACGGACTGGTTGGACATACTTGCCTTGTTTCATTCATAGATAGATGCAGAGCTAACAACTAACTGTTGTCGAGTATTATCGTGTTTGCCGTTGACAAGGAGCTTGGATCTCTAGGTTAGCTTTCCCTGTTGGATTTTTCATGATTTTGCACCAGGCACTACTGGTGGTGGTATCTTTGATTTGTCTGAATCGTTTACCGCCACCTCTGCTGCTGTACGTAGTAAGCATTTTAAAGCACTCAATGTGTATCTTGCTTGCAGTTGACTGTGAGTCTCACATTGGCTGGATGTCGACCACCGACGATACCCACAGGCTAGTTGGTCATACTTGCCTTGTTTCATTCACAGAATATGGAGAGCAAGTTGTACAGTATCGTGTTTTGGCGTCGACAAGGAGCTTGGATCTATCGCCCAGGTTTAGCCGTTGGGTTTTTGTCTAATTTTTGCACCAGGCATTTTTTACGGTCTTTTAGAGTCCACCACTGCTTGTAGGACTCTGCAGTCCTCATTTTGGGGACATTTCACTGAAATTCTAAGTAATTTGTCCCCAAAACTGGACGGCTGCGGTTCTAAAAGAAGAGCTAAATTTGCCGATCAACGATGCCCACGGTATGGTTGGTTGTATTTGCCTTGGTTCAATCACAGATAGATAGATAGATGCAGAGCAAGTTGGGGGGTATCGTGTTTGGCATTCAATTTGGCAATGAGCTTAGATTTCTAGCCCAACTTTATTAGCCGTGGGGAGTTTTATGATTTATTTGTGCACCAGGTACCGTTCATCGTCTCGATGCTGACCGCCACCACTGCTGCTGCTGCTGCTGTAGTTCGAAGCTCTTTATTTGTATCTTGATCACCGATACCCATCACGGGCTGATTGATCACATGCTTACCAGGTACTTGCCTTTTGTTTTATTCGCATGGAAACCAAGTTGGGCATCGTGTTTGGCGTCGACAAGGAGATTGTGGATCTCTACCCCAGCTGTTGTACCCGTTAAGTTTTGCATGCTTTCTGCATCAGGTATCAGATATCTATCTGTTGTTGATGTCTGAATCCTTCCCGCTGCACTGCTGCTGCTTGCTGTAGTGCAAAGGGCTATATTAGTATATATTTGTTTTTACTTGACTGCAAGTATCGGACTTGGTGGATGTCGATCAACAATGTCCACGGTCTGGTTGGTCACACTTGCCTTGTTTCACCCACCGATCGATGCAGAGGGAAAGAAAAAAATGTAGAATTATGTTTTTGGCGTCGATAATGGATCTTAACCCAGCTTTACCCGTTGGGATCTTCATGATTTTTGCACCAGCTACCTTACCGATGGTACAGTATCAGTTATTGTCTAAATCCTTGCTGCCACCACTGCTGCTGGCTGTAAATCGAAGAACTCAATTTGTATATTATTGTTTTCACTCTGCTGTGAGTATCTACCTCTCTCTGGCTGGCTGTCGTTCAACGATGCCCACGAGCTGGTTGGACATACAGGCCTTGTTCCTTACAGCCACCACCGCTGCTGTAGTTCAAAGCAATCACTTTGTATCTTGATTTCACCTAAATTTGCGAGTGTGAAACCAAGTGGATGTCGATCAACGATGCCCACGGACTGGTTGGGCATACTTGCCTTGTTTCCTTCAAAGGTGCAGAGCACACTGTTGAGTATTATGGTGTTTGGCGCGACAAGAAGCTTGGGTCTACAGTAGTAGCTCAGCTTTACCTGTTTTATAAAAATTGAGTTCTCTGAACTACAACAGCGTAGACCCACGATTAAGAAAGAACCTAATAAGCACAGAAAAGTCAGTTTTTGGAGAACTCTAAGAAAATTGGGTCTAGAAAAACGGCTCAGTGGTGAACTCTACACTGAATCCTATATAATAGTCTATGCTCAAAAAATGTTCGAAGATGGCACCCCAATAAGAATCTCGGGTTTGCCCAGATTACCTGGTAGGTGTTTCTTGTTGGCGGGCCCATACTGTACAGCAGCAGCAGCGGTGGCGGTAAGGATTCAGACAATAACTGATACCACCAGTACCTGGTGCAACAATCATGAAACTCTCAACAGGTAAAGCTGGGTTGTTCATAGATCCAAGCTCATTATCGACGCCGAAAACATAATTACACCTTTTCGTCCGTATCGACCGGTGGATGAAACAAGGCAAGTATTACCAACCAGGCCGTAGGCATCGTTGACCGACACATCCACTCAGCCTGACACTAACACAAGTAAAAACAATTACACACGTGGTGTACAGATAGAGTGCTTTGAATTAATACTACAGCAAGCAGCAGTGGTGATGGTAAGGATTCAGACACTAACAGATACCTGGTGCAAACAAACATCATGCAAAACACGATGAATGGGTAAAGCTGGGGTAGGGATCCAAGCTCCTTGTCGACGCCAAACGCGATCGCGATACTCCCCCAACTTCGTCTGGATCGGTGAATGAAACAAGGCAAGTACGACCAACCGCCCCGTGTTATAAGGATCACCCTGAGCTGGGGGTAATCGATCGATCTTTTACCCCTATAGCCCCGTAGGTAACACCTTCACATTTGGCATCGACGGCAGGATTACCTTGGGCTGGGTAATCGATCGGTCTTGTACCCCTATAGCTCAGTAGGTAACACCTTCACATTTGACGTCGTCCAGGTCACGGGTTCGAACCTCACTTCGAACGTTTCTTTTACAGAAACGCTTGCACGCGCACACCTAAAAAACACATCTCCCTGGTTCCCCAGGTGATGAAACGAAGCGGGTAGGTCAGCGTACGGACGTATACGGTTCCCACGCCCCAAAGATCCCGCCGTTTAGAGGGGGGGAGAGTGTTTTAAGGATTACCCTGAGCTGGGGGTAATCGATCGATCTTTTACCCCTGAGCTGGGGGTAATCGATCGATCTTTCACCCCTATAGCTCAGTAGGTAACATCTTCACACCCGTGGGCATCGTTGATCGACATTCGACCAGCTGGATACTCACAGTCAAGTGAAAATCAGCTACAAATGGAGTGCATTGAACCACAGCAGCAGTGGTGGCGGTAAGGACTCACCAGACAAAAAAGACACACCACCTGGTACAAAAAACACCGAAAACCCCAACACGGTGAACTGGCGTTACACCCACGTAAGGGTGTACCACTCTATGGCGTCTTTCTATGTAGACTTGTTTCGATTTTCTCGCATAGACCCTAACGAAGCCTAGGGAATGCTAAAAACGGCGAATTCGGCCATTTTCATACCCTCAGGTGATCAGGCAGCGATTACGCCCACCGTAAGTGCACTACAGTATTATTACACGCTGCCAACGATCTACCAGGTATTGGATTGGACGAGGCCTCCATGCTCCGGAGCAGGAGGGCCTCGCCCGGGATAAACCCCGCGATGAGTGCGCTCTCGGCGCGTCGCCTATCCCTGGTATTGGTTTGATTGTGCAGGAAACATTACTTACCAAGCCTCTAGGGTGGGCGCGAAGGCCTGTATTCCTCCTGTGCCTATTACCCTGTTCTCGCAGGGCAGGCTAGGCTCCGACAGACCGATCGCTTCGTGCGTTCTAACTCTGAGTACGTCCAACAAATCCTGGAGTCATGTCGTTGTACCAAAGAGTGGTTCCTGGGATTGGGTCGAGATTTTACTTTTCTACGTATTCCGTCTGCTCTTTGTCTTTGCTCCCTCCACATTTTGACCACGTGGGCGTTTTTCTTCCAATGTTATTTTCTCCATCATCACAACAAGCAGAATAAAATAGCGTTCTTCGCTGTTTCCTGGATTCAGGAGCCACCACTGAGCAATGCTATTATTTGCACTCATCACCAAGACATGATACAATACCGAGAGTACGTCGTAACGATATTTTTTCCCAGACCAAGGCACAACCTCCGCGGCAAAAGCTACGGAAACAAAGTAAAATATCAATCATTACAATATACGCAATATGTACTCGTAGTCTACAACAGCGATGTTAAGGTGACAACTGAATTGGGCGCGACAGAACACATCGCCAACCAGCCGGATCAGAGAAAATAATATATTAATAAATGTACTAAGAAAAATGGCGACATCAAAAAGAAGGGAAAGGGGAAAGGAAAGAACGAAAAGAACAAAACCCAAAAACAAGCCGCACAGACGAACCGGCTTAAGCCTGGTGCGATAATGTTCACTACCGGAATAGGTGCCCTACTGCTGCTGCACCTTTATACCATGTACTCCTTTACAGATCATGCTCGTACGAGTAGCGCCCTCCACAAACCAAAGCTCTCGCCACAACGCGAGACCTCTCCCACATGAGCCCAACGTGACCAGGGCACAAAAACCGCACGGCAATACAGTCGCTACGGCTGCAGTGTAAATTATTTTTTGAAACATTTTACCCCAATGGCATGCCCGTATAGCGCTCAGACTCCGGGGCCACACTTCTACCTCAGGCCCTCCCCTCTCGTACGCACCCAGGTTACTTTTCCTTTTCAATACGCGCCTGTTTTCTTCGTACTTGCTTGTTGCCCTCGTTTGGCTTTAACGCAAGCGAGCTCCAACCTCTGCTCGCCAGTCTTGTTACTCGAATCGCGCCCTCTGGAGTACAATATACATGAGCGCTTTCCGGACGGTGCGTTCTGTTTCTTTCATGTATGCACCGTACGCCCGGCGGCCTTCAGCAGACGCCCCCGCCGAGTCCACGCGCCCGATACCCGGCGCTTAAAAACACTCTTGTACCAAAAATATCAACAAAGCATACAACTGCATCGTCAGCAGGCCAATAAAAAAATCTTAAAAAGCCATGATTTTCCTAGGAGGGTTCCTACCTACCGATAGAAATCTGCCCCTCCCCCCCCCCCCCTCCCCCCCAGAAAAAAAGCAACTATTATTAGTTGATGCTGTCATCCATATGCAAGAAAATCCGCCTCCAAATCGGTTCTTAGAAGGATGCAGGTCACCCTTCATGCGACTCGCCCAACACCTCACGTTTCGCTTCGCGCTTGGTGCAAGCGATGTCTGCCTGGTCGGTGAAAACCCCGACATGCTCCGTCCCGGCATTGTAGGGATGCGGGAGTCTATGGTCATACGGCTACGGCCATGCATGATATCGAGTTCACTCCTGATGTCAACAGCAGAGCCCCAACGCCACTACATATACTGCTGTCAACCCTCGACACGGATAGCGACCCACGGCACCGTAACACTGTCGTGTGCTACACTTCGTATATGTGTACCAGGTACGGCGTAGCTACAGACAGGGAAACAGCAACCAAGGTTGATCGTGTTTCGACAGGCGGTACGCATGTCGGGAACAAGTGGACGCTGAGAGGTATGAGCGCCCTCGCTCCTCTTTCTTGAGGCTCGACCCGAGGCATGATAGAGTGATAACCCTGTTAGGACCGCAGTCCCGTTTTGGTGACAAAGCACTCAAAATCTGTGTGCTTCGTCGCCACAATGGGAGTACGGTGCTGAAGGGGTCAAGGAACGGACAGCATCATTCATCAAGAACGCGAAAACCAGCACAGAGATGTATGCATTCCATTCGCCCCTCGACCGCTTTGAAAGGCGAAAAGACGGAGCGGAAACCCATCTGTCGCGTAAAACGTCGGTCTTGGTCGGATACGACTTGCTTCGCCAAATCGCGGCAATTGATCGATCGAGCGAGAGAGAGCATCATAACACTCCCAGAAAATACAGCGAATGTCGAAAAAAAGAAGGTTGGCTCTCGCTAGGAGCTCGCGCTGTTGGATACTTGTAACTGTCATCAACCATCGTCAACCACGATCGCTAGTGGAAAGCACAGGCAAAACATATAAACAGGAAAACAACTCTGTGTTTTCGGAGCTTTTCGGTCGGACGGCGCGGATTTCCGGCTCCAGATTTCCGGCTTCACCCAGCTCAATGCCCAGCTAAAAAGTAAGGCATGCCCTATATCTACGCGGCTGTGTAAGTGAGCGACGCGCTTCTCTCGTAATAACAGCGGACGAATCAGCGAAATAGGCTTCAAGCAGAAACACTACAGCAGCAAAAGCCAAAGCCGACTCTCCTTGGTTCAAGCGCAGTGCCTCTTGATAAAGTCGGCCGCACTTTGGAGGGACTCTATTCCGCAGGAACCGCCCCCCTTGGCGAACACACCATGAATGCATCCCTTGCTTTGGATCTCCTCCACCTGGAAAGAGCGTGCAAAAGAGCAAAACCGAGAGAGAAGGAATGTTGTGCTCTACTCGCAATCTTGGTGCTCCATCGCCTCAACTATAGGCATTCACGTGGTAGGGGTTTGTCGGCACCGGATGGCCAGTCAGGAAACGAACCACGTACATACTCCAAAGAAACCGCCACCCGTAACAAAGATCTGGCACGACAAACCAAAACGGACAAATTGACGACCTTGACGTTTTTCGACTACGTATTCAGGCGGGAAACGTCGGCCCAATCTGCTACAGCCGCAGTAGCAAACTTCACCAAACTTCCTCCAGTAATGCACACAAAACGAGAGACGACTGTGAACAACATCGTGAGCAACTACAAAAGAAACATCGTCAACGACAACAGCGACAACAACAGCAGGGTCAGGAGAAACGGCAGGAAGATCGCCACAACAAAACGATACCAGTTCGAACAACCTAGTTTTTAGCACAACGGTTGAAGCTGGAACAGGCAGAGTGCGGTAGCTGTAGGCCCATAATCATTGTGGCGCACAACATTCGAACCCAATGAGGGCAACCGGAGTAGCACAGTTGTACCAGGGAATACAACAGTCGGTACATACAGCGCAAACATCTTCATCTTGTGGTCGAGGGTTCGAGCCCCTCCTTCGGTGCATCTTGCGCTCTCGCGATTGTGTGAGTACTTGCAATACCAACTCGAATGACATGCGCGTGGTGTCATAGTGACCGCCATAACCAGTGAAAGAGGGTGACACGGGCAGTTTTTTAGTTGAGGTTCTGGGAGTGGCGCTCACGGCGAAAAAGTGTCCCCGCCAACCACAGGCCTTCCAAATGCAAAAAATGGCCAGCCAGGCGCTTCCCTAGGTAGAATCCTTTTTTTTCTGAACGCACCGGTTCCAGGTGCCACAAGGCATGCGTGTAGAATATTTCGCGCAATCGTTCGAATAATTGACTGTGTGAGGTCAGTATCAAGAAGAGCATAGCGTCAAGAAACGACATACGCTGAAACAAAGTCATACCAGGTACAAGGCACTGTATATGCAAACACCACATGTTTTCCGCATAAAAGTCCAACTGTTCACGCCGTTTCGGGGAAATAGACCCTAAAACTTTGCAACCCTGTTTTGTAAGCCGCTGTCCAACCATTGACGTCAGGTGTTTTTTTTCGGCCAGGAATTTGGCATTGGCCAAGGCCCAAACATTGAAAAAAAGTCTGGCGAAACAAGAGAAGAAAAACGCCGCCCGTTAACGGGTTGACATGGGTCCTAGAACACGTGCGCAAAACTCCAGGATTTATCACCGAAAAACGGCGTGAACTTACGGCTACTAGTTGTTTTCATTTGTTTTATCTTGAACCAGCCTGAAGGCATTCTCTGCCCCCTGACCCTCAGCTACGATAGGGGTATAATATCACGTTTTTGGCTAAAATATTTCCTGAATGACCGGGCTCCTTAACCCAAAATCGTCGGAAAATGCAATTCTTGTTTTGCGATAGCAGTATTTGCACGCCTAGAACATGGGAATTGGGAATGTTCATCAACCTTTGCATTTTCAGGTTCTTCAAAAGTCAGTTTTTGGGTGACTTAGCAATGACGTACTAATACTAAAAAATTCCTCACGCGGGGAACCCCGGGAAAAAAAATGGTGCACAATTACCTTAGATGTGTGTCTTCTCCACATTAAACCGTTCTTTCTACCCGTCGACATCCAGCACAGTCTGTGCCGGTGCCGAGTCAATTCTAGAGAGATAAAAGATATGTGGTCACAATACTATGACACAGAGATACTACAGTGCTACAGTTTTATGCAGTGAGCAGAGTAAACAATGAAATACCATGTAATCGTACAGGATACAACAGGCACGACGTACACATTCTACGAAAGGGAGAAAAACCAAAAGAAACACAGGAAAACTCGAAATAAAACACAACAAAAAAGCGTCGGGCCCCCCTGTAGAAGATGTGGCAGACAATACAGAAGAAGCAGAAAAAACACCAAATTTAAACAGAGTAAGGCTAAGAACGGAAGAAGATCGAGGGAAATAACAGGCAAACCAAAGAAAAACAAGAGAGTCCAACGGCAGCGGGGGCGAAAAAATACCAAAGGTATTGTTACCATTTCGCCGGAGGATTTTAAAAAATAGGATCCAAGCGCAGGGCAAATCACGCAACAGGTAAATCACACACCTGGGAATTTACGAATACGATGAGTAGCTTGTTGCCGGCCTACGGACACACAAACATAAACGTACTGGATCTTCTTGTGCTATAGTTTGCAATCTCCTGGTTCGTGTCGCTGCGAGAGCAAGAGCTACAACAGCAATCTTTCGGAAAACCTGGGCCTGTAGCCGCGCGTGAAGGCTGCATGGATGCCGCGAGGGTCTCACCTTCTGACCGGCATTTACGAGGTTCTGTCCCATCTGTGAAATCTCGTCCCACAGGATTTCATGCTCTGCTCGCAAAAGAAGAGTTGGCGGCAGTCCGCGGAGCATACGCTTGGGAGCCCTGTGGTGGCGTGTTCAAGGCATCACGGAGATTGCAGGCGGTGAAGTGGAGCACATCGCAAGACGCCGGCAATCCGACTTGACGTAAGCACATGATGAGGCGCGTTTGCGTGCATGATATCGGTGCACAAAAAAACAAATTGTACGCGGAAAATGCCCATGGCATGCATCACGCGCGTCAAGAACCTCGTTAGAGCCAAGGTGGGGCATGCAGCATCGGCTTCTCCAGCGAAATCCGGAAAAGGAGTAAAGAGGGGGGCGGCGGCACTCGCAGTGAAAACTGACATCACCGTCGAAGAACCCCGACACAAACATCCATACGCCAGAAATGAGTGGGGGAGAGAGGGACTGAACAGCGGTGCATGTCTAACCAAGCCCGGAATCGGCCACCTTCGAAGGGTGCGGACTTCACACTTATGGAACTCGCTCGCTCATGAGCGTACGGCATAAAGATGGCATCCGCAGATAATGGCAGAGGTAGAAATAAATATCTGTGGCATCACGAGAACATAGCACCGTTCATCAGAGCGGAAAGGTGTACCGCACCAGCTGATGCTGATCGCGGAATCCCATAAATGAGGTAGAGCATGATACTTTTGACGTGATCATCCGTTTTCAAGACATACAGACGATCACTAAGGACAGGGCTGGCGTAAAATGTTGTTTGACGCAACCTCGGTGTGCGTCGACCAGTCCTAAACGGCATGAATACGACCACTTTCAAGTACTTCGAGCGTGCTTGTCATTTGTCATAAGCGAGTGAAAACAGCTAACATGCCAAACACGTTGGTCAGTGGGGACAACCCGGCGGTCGCCGCGACTAAACAAAAAAGCGGTAAAATGGAGCCCTTGCCTGACAGGAGACGCCAGCGGGCGCAGCCCGTCGCTTTTCTTCCTCAGATAATGATCCCAGTACCCTTTCATCTGTGCCCCCTCCAATCCATAGCCTGGAGCACGAACGAAAGGTATCGCGACACGAAAAAGAGGAACCCCGCAGGCATCACTAAACGTGTTCAAGGTGGCGAAACGTGAATGCATGAGCGGCTCAGCAACTACAGCGAACAGGAAAAATGAGAGAGGCAACAGAAGGCAGTAGCTAAAAAAATATGTACCCGTCGCGACGCCGCGGTCGGTGGACTCCTTAAAGCTCCCTCCCCAGCTACCGAGCCACTTTTGTAACAAAACCTGACGACAATTCGTAATCTCGGTAGATACACCGCAGTTCGTATCCTTCAGCGATAGTTCATTGCCACGCCAACTAGACCAAAACTATCGTGTAGCGTATCATAGCCATGCCTAGCGTTTTCGATGGCGGAAGGAACAGCGTAACGTACAGCGGTTGACCACCGAAGAGGAGCATACCGGAAGCGCCAAAACAACAAGCGAGCATGATACACACTACTCTGGACCCAAATGTAAGGACACATTCGGTCTTCATGTTTATCGTCCACCGGCTCTCACACTTCCGCCCAGAGGGACCAAGTTAGGTGCATACCGCTCAACATTCCCTGTGGCGTGGCGTCCGGCCGGATTACGAAACCGGGAAAAAAAAGGAAACTAGAAAAACCATCGGCACTTCATCAAACAAATCTAGAAATTAACCGGCAGTAAAAGCCCTCGCCCCCTCCCCCCTCGATTCCTTCTCACCGGTCCAGTATCTCCGGTAGCTCCGCCACCCTCCGTCTCCCCCAGTCAAGCCCTGTTTGGCGTGCTCGTAGCTCAGGGGAGGGGATGCCGCCACAAGGGCGCATAACTCGCTTTTTCTCGCGAATGGATTCCATGATCTTCCCATTTGCAACGCTGCGCCCGTCGAACCGTGACCGCGGTAGAATTCAAGCCAGCGCCACCAACCACGGGCAGGCGGGATGAGGGAAGAGGAAGCAACGTTGTAAACAAACCGCGCGGCGCCATCGCGAGCGGCGCGTCACATCGTGGCCAACTAGTTGTGCAGCATGGCATGTTTTGATTTTCGATGGTGATCACGGATGGCCATCATGGGTGACGATTCTGGATGGCGATCGAGGGCGGGCGGTGTACACGGGTGCAGACCATGAACGCTGCTGAGTGGCGCGACGCGCTCAGACGTAAGGCCAACCATGGCATGGAGTAGCACAGCCCGTAATCAGGTTGCGAGAATTTGCAAGCGGTACGCGCTAAATATGGCGCCTAATACATACCAGGTACTAGATACTGCTACATAACTGCCCGGGTGTACCAAAAAATTCTACCCCGGGTAACGGGCAGATCACCTACTGTATATTGCAGCCCGCTAACACCATACCCGTCTCCATATCAAGTAATAAGAGAGTTTGGGCAATATAGTCGTGGAAAAGCACGATATGGTCTCGACCCGTATCCCATACCATCATATACCATCATATACCCGCGAAACTACCCGCTCTATCGAACACATCCTCGTAAAAGTTCTACCGCTTGTAAGGGTAAAGTTTTTATTTTATAAAAAAAAAATCAGACGGTGAGGTTTCTACCACGCGATTTCACCGTAGTAAACGTTCCACAGCGAGTACTCAATGCAAGGAGAATCTCCAGCGCACAGCAGCACCCGTGGCAACTTTGACCAACATGGCATTTGTTTGATTGTTATTTACGTCATCTCCGGCAGTACAAAGTACCAGGTACATGATAACCCTGGTAGGCGATATCCCAGTGACGTTGGGTACAGGAGTTCGTCGATTGAGACGCCCCACCAGCGAGTAATGTTTCGGTCAAAAGGTGATACAGAGTGGTGCACCCATTTCAAGACCACCCCGAGACAAGCCCAAAAACGTGGTCTTATCTCTATTACCGGGGGCCATAGTACATACGACCAACTATTGGTAGTAAAAATAGGTAAATATATAGGTTTTTGTGTGTATCGTAGGTCCTATTTACTATGTTCCCCCGTAATAGTATGGTCTCACCTTTTGCCACTGAAAAAATGGTCCCACACTACTTCCAAGTTGGTTTTCTCGTGACAAGCCGATTTGCCCGGTATTATCCCTACTACCGCCTTAAAGCGCTACTATGCTCTTAAAAAGGGTTACACACTATACCTCTATCGTAGCACGCGTCTCTCATTTCTTAGGATGGCTTCCGTGGTTTTTACAGCAGCAAAAGGTTCACAGTAAGCTGTAAATGCCGTGGGTTTCCACGCGAACAGGCGTTTGCGTTGCGGTCACCTGTGGCCATGGCCAGGTTGCCCCCACTCGACTCTCCCACGAAGGCCATCCGTGTCCGGTCACCCCCCAAAGTCCAGATGTTCTTCTTCACCCACTGCACCGCCGCCAGACAGTCCTGGAAAGGAAGCATGACACGCACACGCGCGTAAAAATACTGTGTCGAAGGGTCGAGGGACAGCTCGTAATAGCCGCTCGATGCCTACCACGGGTGCGTCCCAAGGCAGTACACTTGTTGTTGTTGTTGTTGTTGTTGTTGTTGTTGTTGTTGTTCTCACATTAACTCACAATTCAATGCAGTCCGTGGTCGCAGGACAGGCTCCAATAACTCTGGAGTGGAAGAAATACCTCAAGTAAAAACAGAGGCAAAAAACAAAAAACAAGCATACGCACTCCACCACTGCGGACACCAGGGAAGCAAAAAGGAGACTATTAATAGCAGACAAAAACCTAAAAAAGAAGATGAAGCTAAGCAAAAAAAACAAAACAAACAAAAACAGACACAGATAGCAAAACGCAAAAAAAAGGCAAAACGGACCATACTAACAAAGTACTACGGTGCGGTAGCTGCTCGTTGTTCCCACGGCACACTCATCAAAGCTAGGTCGAGTATCATCATTTTGCCGGATGCCCGAGACACGCACGGAAACCGCGCACGGTCGATAACTGAATCTCGCCCCGTCAACAAAGCCTGTTTTTTTCGCCAACTTCCGACTCATTCCCCACGAGAGACTGGCCTCGCGTGTGGATCGTGGCATAATGCTGCTTCGAAAAACAGCTACCCAAGCGGCAAGCAAGCAAGCAGCGAGGGTTAAACGCCCGGCGCGCCCTTGTCTTTCCGCCCTTTTTATCACGTTGATCGTCGAAATTTGGCATGACCCCATCAACGTGACCCTTCTGTAAAGCACCTGCCATCAGGCCTTAGCCCAGCGAATTTACCGAGCGCTGCAGCAGCAGGGTCTATCCACTTCGAGCCCCGCACGGGGAGGGCTGGCATGTGAGCGGGGTGCGGGTATTGATAACTCTACCGTACAGCAGTATCAGCAGTTTCCATGCCACATATAGGGGGGAGGGGGGAGGAGTGCCCGCTATTTGATCCCGGATCGGAGTTACGTAAGGGAGGGAGCTGGTGATTCAGGGTAAAAGATGATAGAAGGGGTGGAAAGGAAAAAAAAGTGCAACACGAAACTGGGAGCAACCGTTCAATATCAGCACACCAAGCTCGGTCGTCGTGAAGAAGCCGACCGATTCATCCCCGTACCTGCACGGGAACCGGGAATTTGACCTCCGGAGAGAGGCGATAGCCGACCGAAACTAAAATCATGCCGCTTGCCTCCGCTAGGTCCCTCGATATCGCTTCGTGCGACTCGACGGAGCCGAACATCCAACCGCCTCCTGCCACACGTGTGATCGTTCACCGAAGAGCGCACGTGCAAATAAGGGAAATAAACTAGCTGGTCACAACAGCAGCAGTAGTAGTAGTAGTAGTAGTAGTAGTAGTAGTAGCAGTAGTAGTAGTAGTAGTCTTAGTAATAGTAGTAGTAGTAGTAGTAGTAGTAGTAGTAGTAGTAGTAGTAGTAGTAGTAGAGTAGTAGTAGTAGTAGTAGTAGTAGTAGTAGTAGTAGTAGTATTAATAGTAGTAGTAGTAGTAGTAGTAGTAGTAGTAGTAGTAGTAGTAGTAGTAGTAGTCTTAGTAATAGTAGTAGTAGTAGTAGTAGTAGTAGTAGTAGTAGTAGTAGTAGTAGTCTTAGTAATAGTAGTAGCAGTAGTAGTAGTAGTAGTAATAGTAGTAGTAGTAGTAGTAGTAGTAGTAGTAGTAGTAGTAGTAGTAGTAGTAGCAGTAGCAGTGGCCGTACCAATAGCAAAATCAGTAGCAGATGCTTGGGCACAACACACAAGCAAAGGCATGCAAAGGCATCAAACAAACCCACACAAAAAAATCGAAAAACGAGAAACGACCTCTGCATAAATTATCGTACCGTGCATCCAAAAGAGCACGCCCTTGGAGGAGCGAGAGTTCTCCGACGCGCTGCGGGGCGGAACGTATATTCGGAGTGGTACCTTGCCGTTCTTTACGTCAAGAGTAGCGTCGTGTACCTTTTCAGAGCAGAGCGGAGAGATGCGGACGACGCAGACGCGCGAGCGGAAATCGACGAGCAAACGAACGAGTTGTCAGGCGCAGGGAAAGAAACCAAAACAAGGAACAACGGGGGTACACAACAAAAGGAGAAAAACGGCTTCACCCTCCAGAAAACAGGTCAGAACGAGAAACAAACGAGGTGTGGTGAAAATTCTGAACGAACTCAACAAAACACACACATTTGTCTTACTTACGTCACCTTTTTGCATGGCTTTAGTATGACCCTACCGCTGTGTAGACCTCGGCGGAAAAGCGGTTCGGATTTGGTGTCTCCGGTGGACCCTCGGCTACGACAGTTTTTTTTCACCACAACCACAACAAATGGGAAACCATGCTAACATTAGTGAACGAGAGCCACCCAAGGGTACAGCTTTGATACGCAGAGTGATGGAGAATACGCGCTACAGGCAGTCGTGCAATAAGACAGTACAGCAGTAACGGGGGGCAAGAATTGACATATATGTAGTTGAGTTTATTAGAGATGACACCTACTACAACACTAGGTCAGTGTCATCTAGTTTCTGCTTGATAACACAGGGTTACCTGGTACAACGTAGCTCGTGCTACAGTACGTAGGCAGTACCCATCTAGGAAGTAGCGATCTGTTCTGCATCACTGTTTTCATGTGATACAGTACTACTGTAGTGCACAACAGCAAGTCTTGCACCCTTGTGTACACCCGTACACATAACGAGTACTTTCTGTTAGCACTCCTTGGATCTCATGCAGTAGGTGCACCATGTACAATTGATTCTCTTTGGAACTCGTTTAGGTACATTACGTGCAAATACTTGTTCCCAATAACAACATCGCTGCTTGATGTTGCATGTGTTTCTTTTCTAAAGGTTTAGCATGCACACAGAGGGAGAAAGTGTATGCCTAACGGGAGGAGGTATTAGAAGATGATACTCACTATTAATAGTAACCATTGTAGTCGTAACTCGATAACCCTTAAAGTCACATGTTATACATTTGCGCATTTCCAGGTACAACTCATACCCTACAAATCTCGGTCGTTTACAGTAAAACAAGGGCTCCCCCACGTTGTTCTTTTAGCCGATTGCAAGGGTCCTTGCCTGTTTTGCTTTGTTTGGAACGGATTGCGAGTTTCTTCCTTTGTGGTTTGTAACTGTGAGCGCACACGCGCACCGCTCCCCTACGAGCTAACTCTACTTTTGTTCACCATCAGATTTCAGCTGCTGAGCAAACCAATCAATCAGCCTTGTGGCTTGGGGTCACCACACCATCTCGTCGCCTTCTCTTCTATTGAAGCTTCTCGTACATGTTCACCTAATGGTGACTGCGTTTGCCTCAAACATCGACTGTATACTGACCGGCCATCGGCAATCGACTCTAGCCGTACACGTCAGCCACGAGCTGGTACACACTTCAATCGCCATACCTAATAGAGTTTAGGTTGTGATGGCCTGAAAACTTGATCCATCCGGTGAACAGTAAGTACTCCTCCCAATCCAGCCCATCCAATCCAATCCGTCCAACCCACTCAATCCCAACAACTCCGTCCTAACAACTCCGTCCCTTCCATTCCAATTCAATCCATTCTGTCCAATCAACTCCGTCCAATTAAGTGCGTCTAATCCACTCCCTCCAATCTACCCAATCGAATCCACTCCGTGCAATCCCCTTCGTCCAATCAACACAATCCAATGCAGTACGTCGAAACCCCTCCCTCCAATCAGCCCCGTCCAAAGCAATTCCTACGCTCCCTTAAGGTGAAGCAAATGTTCTTCTCGACCGCAAAAACTGATGTGCCAACTAAGTAACGGGAGCAATGAGACCTTTGCAAGCGATCAAACCTCAAACCGGACGCAACTCGATTCTTAAAAAAAAACCAAAAAAAACAGAGATAATTAACACGTGGCGTGGGTACGATACCAGTGCCGAAGTTGCGGATGTTTCTTCGAAACTTGACAGCATACGCCCTTATACAGCAGCCAATCTAAGGAGGGCGGAGCGGAAAAAATACAAAACACAATATCAAGACACTCTACAAAATCATGGAACCAAATAACTAGGTACTTAACACCAGGCATGATATAAATAACATACTGCTGTGAACTCCTGTACCAGCTCTTAGATTGAGTGTCTCCGCAACGCCAGCTGTCAGATGCCAACCACTACCGTAACGGGTTTCACCCCTCCTTGCTCCCTTCTATCCCCCCCCCCCCGCCAACCAAACGCCATACCAGATATGGTTCACCTCTGTTACGTTTCATTGCTGCTGTACTGAGGGTTCGCTGGATGCGTTTTCCCATCGACACGTAGACTCGTTGTGCCTTCGCTGGCCACAGGCTAGAGTGTTCCAGTGAGCGCAAACAACGCGAGAACACACGAACACCAAACCACCTCGTCCAGACTTTCGTTCGAGGCGTCAAGCTCTAGAGGGCAACGAGAAGCTTCGACGCATATATACAACAGGGAGTTCCTTGAGCTGGCAATATCTTTTTCTTTGAGTGCGCCTCTTTTTCTTGCGGGCGAACAGAGGTACATACATACAAATATCAACACGTCGGACAGATCACCGATCGTCACTTCAAGATCTAGATCCTTCGCGACAGTTTGATCTGTATGATCTGTATGATCTAGGTCGCGTTGCCGGGTGGGAGCCGCGCATTCTGCACCATCTACATTGGGACATGTTTCCTGGGTTGAATCTGTACTGCACGGACCCTGCGACATCTAACAACGGTAGGTTGAGATCTAGATGATTTATCTAGGAATGATCTATCTGTAGATGATCTATCCGTAGATGATATATCTGTGGATGGCCTATCTGGTATGTCCCATGTGCGAAAACATTCCAGCATTATTCGGAAACCTTGATTTACGTACGTCACGCGTTGACGACTGCCTAAATGTTTCAATCAAAAGAGCAGTATACCTGTCATTACAGCGTACCAGTTATTCGAATTCACGGTTGACGCACGCCGCGTAAGAGACGGAGGGGTGCATCCCCACTCATTGTTCACTTGGCTAGGATAAGGGTTGAGGTTTGTAACACTCGTCTCGTACGCAGCAATCCTCCACCACAGTCTCGAAACAGTCGTAATCAGTCCTACAAAAGTGAGGAATGCACATTATCAGGTTGATGCAGTGTCGAAAAAGTGGTAATCGTTGCTAAAAAAAACGAGGAATGCATATCTTTTGGTTGATGTAGTGTTGTTGAAAAGGTGGTGATCAGGGCTCAAAAATGAGGAATTTACATTTTTGGGTTGCTTGAAGGGTGCATGCTGTACGGTAGAGGAGGGACGCACGCACGCCATTCGGCATTTTTCTGAGGCTCCTCAATTTGGGAGCTGGCTGCCCAGTAACTGACTGAGGAAAAATGAAAGGTTTACCGGACGACCCATTTGGCCCCGACCTTGAAGACGGTACATTTGTTTTGGGGGCAAACTCATTACGGGGGACCATACTTAATAGGACCTGTGGTATACATAAAAACCTATATATTTAACCATTTCTAGTAACAACATTTGGTCCTATTAACTATGGTCCCCCGTATTACTTGAAATTCGAGTCAGATTCAAGTTTCTGCGCACTGCGGTTCAAAGAGGGATAAGGCACATAGCTGAACCCATTGGTGATAACAAAAACGAGAATGGCTACGAGTAGTTTCTCAGTTGATGAGTACACTATTGATACTAGTCCGTCAGAAAACAAAATCGGCAAAAAAAAAAAAACTGTATACCCCTATCCCAAGCGTTGAAAATGCGACAAACATTACCTCATCCATGTCTCCTTGGAGGAGCCGAGCCCCCATGGACATGAAAGTCTCCACCTCCGCTCGTCTCGATTCCATGGCCTCTTTGGGCGTCTCGTGGAGCGCCTTCGAGAAGTGCTCAGGGTGAAGGAGTGTTCGGATTTTGCCCGTCTGGAGCATTCGAGCAATGAACCATTGGTCGATAGAAACTTCCCTGCGGGCAAAAACCAAAACATTGATAGTGGGAGGCGATTGGCAAAAAAGAAACGAGCGACGTGTACCCGCGTATTTTTTTTCCAACACCACAGCATTGACAATGGGGGAAGCAAAGCAAAAAATAAACGGATGATGCCTACACTTTTTTTCCATAGGCACGAGAACGTTGATGGCGGGGGAGGGTGTGCTCGATATCATGCACGGCCGTAGTCGTATGACCATAGATCCTCGCATCCCTGCAATGCCGGGACGGAGCACGTCGGATTTTCACCGACTAGGCAGACATTGCGGGGGCGGGGCAAAGCAAAAAAAAAACAAAAAAGAGCGCTTTAAACAGCAGCGCTTCTAGTAGGCACCATGGAATCGACAGTGGGGGGGGGGGTGTACTCGATATCATGCATGGCTGTAGTCGTATGACCATGGACCCTTGCACCCCTTCATTGGCGGGGCTGAAAGCAAAAAAGCCATGATGCACATAGCAGGTAGTAAAATATACCAAAACAGTTACAGTGGGGAGTAAAAGCAAAACAAAAACGAGCGCTTTGCAGAGCAGCTTTCAACAGGCACCAGAATATTGACGATGGAAAGGCAAACAAAATACATATTCGAGCACTTCACACAGCTTCACACAGCAGTCAACAGGCACCAGAATATCGATAGATGTGGGGCATATCGAAAAAATTCGAGCCACATATGCAGCAGACGGAGACGTCAGCACATACGTCGCCATACTGACTGCTGCACGTGGTCGTATCATAAATAGGCGTTATTTCATACCGGTAGCAGCTTTTAATCGTCGGGCGTAAAAAAAAGCTGGGCGATACAACAGATATCAGCGAGGAATTGGTATCATACTGATAGTACGAAGCGCTTTATATTGCGTTTTTTTGCACAGGAGGTATCTTGCTATCTGGGGTATTAAACTAAACGAGCAATACCGACGATACTTGTCAGTACTCATAATGGGGCGCGCGAGCAGTTTTTTTCTCGGCTTTTTTCAAGGGGAAAAAAAAACTTCTCATAGCGGGTCATACGAGCGCATAGGGTGCCTTTTTTATTGTCTCTGCAAGCGTGCGTGTGTGCGTAGTCCAACATTTTGTATGGCTACTTTCGTACAAAAACGCCCAACGCACACAGTACCAATGCCAGGCCCAACGGCTTCTGCGCGCGCATACAAACTGTACTAACGGCTCCTCGTCGTGCTATTTCGTTGTATCAGTCGTCGAGAGCTAAAGCTTCGAGCGTATGACGTTACGACGGTCTCTGCGTTCCGGTTCTGAAAAAAAAAAAAAAAAACTACCGAGCGAGGGCGATCCAACTCTAGGCCGACCGAGTACCACTTGGGTCGCGTGCCTGAGTCATGCTGCATGTGATACTGTCAGGCCCGCCCTGCTGATGATCGGGGGGCGGGGCGTTTCTGCTGTAGATATCGCAGCTGTGCCACCTGGTACGAGAAGCTTTCTCTGTCGGACGTGCGTTGGGTAATCGCGATGGCGAAGGTCGGAGGTGCAGTTTTTTCATCTTCTGTACACTATGCCGAGGCCGGAAAAGTCGGAGTGCATGTTCGCTCGCGGGTTCTCTTTTCACATCTCCTTCTGCTACTACTCTATATGTATGTCTCCAGTAACACCTTGTGTTCGCAATACTGCCGTACACGTTACGAGTGCGTGTATGTTCTTAGCTTTCCTGGTGCTGTACGTTTGCCCAGGACCGGTGTCTCGTTTCCTCCCTGATGTTGCCAAACGTTCAATCTCTCCGCTGCCTTGCTGTGAAATGCTGTTCATACCGATCCCTCAAACACCCTTGTGCTGGGTCAAAACTAAAACATTTCCGCTGGAGATGAAAGCTGCGCTCACGGCATCGCACGCGACAGCCGTGCGGGGCAGTCCCAAGGACCCTGCGGTGGGGGGGGGCTGGCACGTTCTCTCAACCACTTGAGCTTGCGGGTGCATCAAGCTGCTAGCAGGGACCATCCGTCGCTGACACGGATCTGGCCGATTTGTACACGGACCTGGCCGATTTGTTGGCGAACCCAAGCATCAGGCCGGGAGAGTGTGCCGACGAGGCTGCCGTCCAAGAGGCTCAGGTTTGGGCGACAGTGGAGGACCACGAGGATGTGTTTGAAGCTATGCGATTGGATGAGGTTGACGAGGTGACGGGAGCAACTGCAAGGAACTGGCGGCGTGGAGGACTTCACTGGCGGCGAGAAGCAGGGGACTACGACGCTGAGAGCACGTGGTGCGGGGGCATTGTGCCACCTTCCTACGCTGAAATTTCCTTGGGCTATGGCTTTCGGCAGCGGAGGAGTCCGGTAATGGGCACGCTACATACTACCTGCACAAGGCCAGGATGCCATTCATCGAAGCGCATGCCTGTCGCCCCGGTGGTTCAAGTGGTTAACCTCGAATTCTACTTGTGTTTGAGTCCTGGGTTCGAGCCCCAGGTGGGTCGGACATTTGACTTTATTTGCAAAAATAAAAATAAAAAAGGATTCAATTGTTGAGAGCGCCTTGCAGCGTGGGTAGGCACAATTCGATGCGAGTCGACGAGGGGAGAAACGGCTGAAATCTTCTCGCGATAAAAATGAAGGCACGTACCGTAGCGGGAAGGGGGTAGAAGAGCCTGCTATGTGACCCCGGATCTGAGTTACGAGTTGGAAGGACAGAGGAAAGAAGATGTGCGAAGACAATAAATGGGATGAGCAAAAACAAAAAATGCCTCTAAGCCGGTGCGACAGGCGGACATCAAAGGATTTTGCTCGTAGACTCGGGGAGGAGGGGAGGGGATAGTACGGCAGTCTTGCATGGCTTCCCAGTGTTCTGTTCCTGATCATAGTACAGAAATACTGGACTGCTATGGAAGGCTGCACCTAGAACAGCGAGATGTACAGTAGGCGGTGCAAGGAGGCATTTCAGCACAATACGTCAGTGCAATCGGCTGTTTTGAATCGTGTTCAAAAACATATCCTGCCTACCCTGCTGTGATACAACATTCCTTCCAACAGGTGTTCAATCTTCAATCGCACGCATTCGCGCTCTTTACCCAAAAGACGGAGCACACGTTTCCGTCTCTGTTTGTCGTTACTCACCGCATTTCTCCATCGTGCAGCGCTCTGTTGGGTGAGTATAGCCAACATGCTGTTATACTGCAGGGTACTGTACGACACACTAACACTCTATATTTCTATCACTAGGGCGGTAACCGCCTCATTGAGAGGGTAACACAATCTCAACAAGGCGGTAGCCGGCCTCTTCACGGGTAGGACTCCTGCTAAAACTGTTTTTAACGAATCGCTCACTAACGTCTTTTAGACCCTTATTGTATACTAGGCGGTAACCGCCTTACCCTGAGCGAGCAAGTTGCTCCGGGTAAACTTGAGCCCTCAACGTATTTGAAGCGGCAAGACCTCGATAGCCCCTCAGCAACGCCGTCCCTGAGTTTTTTCTGTCTTCGTAAAAAACAAAAATCCGAAACTCTTTAGCATGGGTCCATTCTCGAGGCACGAGAATGTGCGTTTTGCACGTGAACTTTGGCGAATCAGATCACAGCAGCGTAGTTTCAATTTTGAATAGCCTTAAGGCACACCTTGTTCTATTATGCAGGCGACGACCTGTGAGCGGAGCGCGCGGTGAAGCAGAGTCAGCGCTAAAGGTTCAAGGTGTGATACAGACTCGCAAATACAAACAGGTTGAACTCCTACGCCCACAAGAAGCACTCAAGTACAGCTGTACTCTGAGCGCTGCTGAAATAACTTGAGCTTAATCAACACCAGGTAGGTTAATATAGATGCCAGGTAGAAGTGAAGAGCCCGCCGCTTAGTAGAATTTCTTAGTCGACTATCCCTACGTGTAGAGTTCTCAAAACAAGTGAGTTGCTCCCCGGTCTGATTCTTGCTTGTGGGCGCATACTGCCGCTGCGTGTCGAATCTCTTTGATTCCGAATCAAAGCTTCCTCACACCTGGGCCCCCAGCCTGAGCGTTGAATCTTACCTTCTGAATAAAAGATTCAACAGACGTCAGCATGAGGCCCCGAGTTGATTCAAAATATATTTTCCACGGAATGTCAACCATAGAAGGCCGGCAGGATCGATATACAATTGCACCACGAGCGTTTACGTAGCCCCCCATATCCTACCTCAACACCCAAAACGTAGGTAAATGATGTCAAGTACGCAAGCTGGTCGGTTCACTGATCCCTATGCCCGTTGTACAGCAGTATAATACATGCTACATATGTACCAGGTACCAGGTGTACGTCAAGCGCTGTGTGTGTGTACTTCCGGTGGCAAACCAGAATAAATTATCATGATGTGAGTGTTCTCACATGAAGTCGTTCTTGTGTGAAGCTAGGGTTGATTGTAAGTAAGTGGCCTTTCGAAACATCCACCCCAAGTTCTTGCGAAAGAGCAATAACACCACAAGTCGGATCAACACCACGACTTAACCATGACTTCCTAGAACTGAGCGACGAGGTCAGCCGGCTCTTGGATCCCTCTATACATTCTAGTCCGTTGTACAGCAGTACCAACGTACGTACAAGGTAACCATATACAGTATGCACATAACTATACCAGGTACTGTGGGTAGGCGTAAGTTAAGGCCACGGAGGAATTTCGGGAATCTGTTGTCGAGTAAGCAAAATGCAGGCGTTTTGCCAATTTATACAATTGGCTTGAACATACGAATAGAGTAAGGTATTCGGAGTTATTTACAAACAAGATACATATTTCGAAATTTCTGAAAAAATGCTGCAAACTAGGGGTGCTACCCGCTACCGCCGGGTTTTTCGGGCGGGGTACCCGTTTAGCAACGTGTCCCCGCCGTCAGCATGCCTGACAATGCCTCCATTTTCACTTCAAGCATGCAAAGGAATTAACGCAATACTGCTACTGTAGCACACGGGTATTAGTGCCTGGTACAACATCAACATCCACAAAAACGTGTATCCGTTTAGCAATGTCTCCCTGTGATCCGCATGCCTGACAATGCCTCCACAAACCCTTCAAACACACAAGCGATCCACAGCGCAATAATAGCTTTGGGGTTGCAGTAGAACACCCTATACTGCTGATACGTATGAAAGTATACGTGCCCTTGTTGCATAGTTCAGGTTTGTTTGTTAGCGGCGGGCGATTTGCAGTGTGTGTGCGTGTGTTTTTGTCCTGAGGAATCCTTCCGCCCCAGAATTCTTGGAGCCTGTCCTATGACCACGGAATCTATTCTGGCGATGAGTTAATGTTAGATCACCAGCAACAACGCCTGAACATTCGTAGTCCGACAATAAAGTTATTTCGGGACGATGGGCTACGTCGTGACCCAGTCTGTTAATAGTTTACCCCCCGACGACGAAGCAACGAGCGCTGATTCAAGCTAAAACGATGGGAGGATCTTGCCTTGTTGGCATGCAATGCCTGGCGCCGTTTGGCGGTAGTAGTTCTCTCAGCTATATCTATTAATAGTCAAAGTGCGCTATATCCTCCACATGTCGGGCCCGCTTCATGACCGTAAACGGGATAATATGGTGTCTGGGTGCCCGGGTACCCGGGTACCCGGTGGACCCGGTGCCGGTGCGCTGAACAGCCGGGTCACCCGGTGGCGGGTCCGAGCTAGACCTCCAGAATTGGGCAGGCACCCGTTCGTGACGAGTACCCGGCGGGTAGCACCCCTACTGCCAACAAACAAGAACCCATGGGGGTCACAGGTCGTTGCTCAACCTTCAGCTGGTGATATCGGCCATGCAATATCGTGCATAAGCAGCGGCCATTCCTCCGCTATCGCATATATTGGATCTTGCGGTGAAGTTGGTCACAGATTTTGGTAGACCCCATGGTAGTTGGGGCGGGGAATCACCCTCCTCCGTCACCAAGCAATGGCTGACGACTGTGGATACGTTCCGCCATTTTCCTTCCCCCCCCCATGGCACCGGGTCGGTACTCAGAGAAGCTTCCGGGCACCGACGAGGTATATCGTGATCCTCGATGTAAGATGAGTAGTATCTCGTCACACCATCACACACGCTCGGCCTTCCGCGCCGAGCATCGCCGATACCTGGCGTGTCCTACACGCCACCCACGAAGAGGAGCTTACTGCAGACCCAGGTCGAGCCTCAGACATACCCGTCTCAACACCTGGCAGTGGCTTGCGCCCGGTGGATCTGTTGCCGTACAAATACGCGCGTATTATTACGGCAACAGATCCATCGGGCGCAAGCCGCTGGGTGAGATTTACTACATAATTAATTATATGGAGAGCATGCTTGTGCACTTTTTGGGGGCGTATAACATACTGCTGTACCTATCACGGGAACGTAGGTTCCGTGTCCACACTTTTTTCTGGTACGCCAGCTTACGAGGTTAATTAAAACAAGCGCCGGGAGACCAGCAAACTTTCGTGACAGATATTCGATGATGTGGCCATGAGACAATTAATGGGCTCACTCCCGCGCGTTAAATAATACCATGGTAGGATTTTGCGATTTTGCAATTTTTTGTGCTGTTGGCTTGCAACCTACACCTCGCGAGTCGACACTGGCTGCTTATGACTGCTGTCTGGCGCACCCGACACCCTCTCACACCCCATCAACAGCGTGCCTCAATTTCGCGGGCTGTGGGCTGTGGCCGCTTTTGGAGAGCTGTACGTAGCTGTCTGCAAGTGGAGTGCAAACGTTCAGGTGGAGGTATTGTAGTTTTTGTCTCAAGTCGTGTACACCAACATCGATCTATTTCGACCACTGCAGCACCTCAAAGACCAGGTAAAGGACTCTGTTGAGAAAGCGCAGACAGCCAATCTGATGACAATCACAATCTGCTGCGGATGAAACTGTAATCTGATATACCCCCTCTCTGCTGAGACCTATGCCCGCCAAAAAAAAACAGAACACGCTTCCTATGGGCCACGTAAAAAATATATATATACCTGGTATATCCTAAGGGCCGGTTTTATCGAGGGCAAAATAAACGAAAAAAAAAACGAAATGAAAAAACAAAAAACAGAACTAAAGAGTACGTGAGTTTTATCGGTCAAATTGTAAAAATTAGAAGTAGAGATCCCGATACCTCCGTTTTCACATTTCGTTTTTTTAAGTCCCAGAGGACTTAAAAAAAAACGAAATGGGTGCCAAATAAACGAAATATGGGATACCCAGGGTCGAAGAGGAACATAGGAGGAGCTCGACGCGTGGGGATGAACTTCCGATAAAGTTTCTACGACCGGTTGGCAAGCGCACGATGGCCGAGGTAGTGCATGTGGCTGCCACGCGGCTTGTCTGCTGACGGCGCGAGCACATATGGGTAGGGAATCACCATGGGGTGCCCTCGTAAGAAACCGGGGGATCAGGAAGTGGCTGTGGCGGTATATTTTTGGACATGAGTCCGACTCAACATTCAAACGTCTGCCATCGAACTGCGATGGCCGATACACAAGTCCTAGAGCACTCCGTAGGGAGCGGGTTGGACCACGAGAACCGCCTGCTGTGGAGGGTGCCTTACGTGTGCGAGTTGTGTCTATCCACCGTCGCTGTCGAGCGCTATCGCCGGGAACCACGTGCTGTGGCGGTTGAGTCATTCCCAAAAATTGCACCGCGTAAAAATTCCATTCGGCTTCTTATTTTTGTTTCGTTCTTTTTTCGTTTTTTTTGCCCTCGTTAGGACTTAACCTGCTGTTTTTTGCGAAAAACGAAAGTCTGTTCGTTTTATTTCGTTTTTTTCTTCGTTTATTTTGCCCTCGATAAGACCGGCCCTAACTTTTGGAAAAGCCCGAAAAAAGCAAATCTGGGGCCGATGTTGGGCCAACATCGGCTTGAGAAAAACTCAGGCCGATCTTTGGCTCGAAGCGGTGAGATTCCGAGTCCTCGACAGACATCGATCAACAAAACCAACGATTGCGTCATGAATTCTGAACGGAGTGCGCTCGTTAGGGGCTCCGACCCACCCTAGCGTCACCATCTTCACATCATGGCCGGTGTCATGTGCATGTGGCGGGAGCTGACCAGGCGTATGTTAAAAAAAACATTTGGCCGCTGGTTTGCACAAAACAGAAGACAAAACTTCCTCATCCGTCTCGAATGGCAAGAAATAGACTTTTTTTCAGGTTTGGGAGGATACCGTAGGACGCCGCCGGCAAGCTCTCGCCCCCTAGACCATGGATCCACCTGATATCTTCGATGCCGTCATCTATATTCGTTGGCCTTGCCAGATGCCGAGCGGGTTGGCCGTGGGCTAAGTCTATGTCGAGATCGAGCGTCGATCGTCGCACGAGCTGGTTTCGATCACCGTGTTGACAATTTGCGAGCAGAAAAAACAAATTGCGCCGCCTGCAGCCGTTGGGGGGAAAAAAATAAAAAATAAAACATTCTTCTCTTTTTTTCCCACAGCGGCGGTACGAGAAAATTTTAATTTTCGGCTGCTTTTTTAAAGCAATATATTTGAAAAAAAACTTTTGAACTTCGCGTTTCCATTGGCATAGGTCTAAGCTGCTACGCCACCAACCGGTAGAAGGTTCGAGCGCAGCGTGTTAAAATAGCGGCGGTTTTTTTCCTTCCGACAAAACACGTACCTGGTAGAGATTAGAGTCACCCGGAAACCCGGGGATAGGAGGTGGATAAGATCCGAGTGTTGCTCGAATATCGACAAAATCGAGGTACTTGTGCTCTATAAGATCCGAGTGTTGCTCGAATATCAACGAAATCGAAGTACTCGTATTCACTTGATACTTGATACCTGGAACCGGTAGGATACGTAGAGAATCACGCGTAATGTCTGTAGCAGACTAACAGCGCAACAGCTCACATTTACAGTCAGTACAGTCAGTACGTACCCGTTGGGGGATACTTGTACGAGCACATCCAACAGATGCAACACAGCAGCAGCAGAAGCAGAAAGCAGAAAGCAGAAGCAACTGCCTTCTGAGTCTGCCGTCTGACCAGCGGGAAAACACTACTACAACAACAGTGCCAGATACCAGATACCCCACGTAATAAACCCGCTACCCGCTACCAGGTATGTACGTACGTACGTGCTCGCATCGAATATAGACTTCGTCAGCACAACTATCAGCGCACGCTGACTATGTGCGCTGACTTCGTGGCAAGTTCGTTGGCTACTGCTGTACTGCTGTAGACTAACGCTGGAGGTTAAAGTTAGAGTTGGATAGCGGATATCGATCCGATACCGATGCAAAAAACAACCATTCGATAGGATTTCGACGTTAGATACATCGAAGCCTTCGATCGGTGTAAGCATAACAAGATACGGGGATGTCAGGGGGCGGAGGGCAAAACGCGTTCGATTCGATATCTCGAAATTTCGTTTTTTTGGTTGTATCATACCTATCACAACGTTCGGGTTTTTTTTTTTTTTTTTTTGCTCCTCCCATTTATGATCTTCGCACATCTTCTCTCTCTCCTCCCAACTCGTAACTCAGATCCGGGGTCACATAACAGGCTCTTCTACCCCCCTTCCCGCTACGGTGCGTGCCTTCATTTTTATCGCGAGAAGATTTCAGCCTTTTCTTCCCTCGTCGACTCGCATCGAATTGTGCCTACCCACGCTGCAAGGCGCTCTCAACAATCGAATCCTTTTTTATTTTTATTTTTGCAAATAAAGTCAAATGTCCGACCCACCTGGGGCTCGAACCCAGGACTCAAACACAAGTAGAATTCGAGGTTAACCACTTGAACCACCGAGGCGACCGGTTGGGCATATCAAAACTGCTGCAGTACTTCAAGTACTGTCTTGTTGTTGTTGTTTGTTGTTGTTCTCACATTAACTCACAATTCAATGCAGTCCGTGGTCGCAGGACAGGCTCCAATAACTCTGGAGTGGAAGAAATACCTCAAGTAAAAACAGAGGCAAAAAACAAAAAACAAGCATACGCACTCCACCACTGCGGACACCAGGGAAGCAAAAAGGAGACTATTAATAGCAGACAAAAACCTAAAAAAAAGAAGATGAAGCTAAGCAAAAGAAAAACAAAAATAAAACTAAAACAGAAGCAGATAGCAAAACGCAAAAAAAAAAAAAAAAAAAAAAAACTGTCTACCTGGCACCAGGTATTGATTATGCCGTTCGCGTGAAATAGATAGTGTACGATGTACAGCAGCATACACAAGTATACTCGTGCTATTGCGTCTATGATACTCGTATTTGGTATACCAGGTATCTGGTATGATCTTTATGATACTCGTATTTGGTGGTACCTGGTATGATCTTCCGTAGGTTACGGGCATGATGGCATGAGATGATGATGCTACTTCGAACACTCCATACCTGGTATCTATCAATAGTACACCGCCTGCTGTGGCATCTGCTGCTGTTGTATAATCGTAGCATACGCGTAACATGTACGTTCATCATGTGTACGGCGCAGAACATCCACTCAGCCGGGCAGCAGCCATGATGTCGATTCTTCGAAGAGGGGCCATACCTATCGTGTGCCGCCTGCTGTGGCATTTACTTATATACGACATACATATATACATACATACATACATACATACATACGTACGGCGCACAACATCCTCTGAGTCGGGCAGCAGTCAGTCTGACCTGCCCCAACAAGAGGCAGCGTATGTACGGTACCCGGTATGCCCGGGGGCATCCTCTTTACAGCGAGGAGAAGCCAAGAGAGCTACGTAAAACCAACCCATCATTATCGTGCAACGGGCCGGGTTTGATGGCGACGAGCTTACATGGGCAATTTGATCGACGAAAATCGATCGAAAATGCTTGAAACATGGGCAATTTGAACAACGAATATGCGAAAATGCTTCACACCTGATCACTGGTACATACCTGGTAGGTGTGCCCAACTACCCAGTAAACAGGTAAAGCGCTTCGGTTTCGCACAAGAGTGCGCTCGTTTTTGAGTGCGTGATCTAGTCCATAACAGGGGAGGTACACACAGGTTCCCAGGGCCGAACACGGGGTGTGGGGAATCAAGAGCTTCCAGAAATGGTGTTGCTCATCAGCTTTGGCATCGTTTCCCTCCGTTATCGACAAAACCAATGCCGTGATAAACAATCGCAGCTCTATCCCTGCCCGAAACCTGATGATGAGAGGCTCTTCACGACCGTCCGGGTCATACGAGTACTACGCTTGTCGTCTGCGGTTTCTACTGCTGGTTTTTCGTCTCCCCGAATTAAGCAGACACCCTATTAATGCTGCTGGTGCTGCTGGACCACACAGTCTGCCACCCACATCATCATCATCGATCGCGTCCATAAACCAGTACCAGGTACAAACCTCCTTCCCAAGCACATACTTCCAGGAAATCACTCTGGCATTTGAGGACATCGCGTGGGTGCGATTAGATATAGTGGTGGATCTGGTATCGTACTGATACATTGTTGTTGTTGTTGTTGTTGTTGTTGTTGTTGTTGTTGTTGTTGTTGTTGTTGTTCTCACATTAACTCTCTGACGAAGGATACATCCCAGGTACCAGGTACCAGGTACCAGGTACCTGGTACTTGGTACCTGGTATGATACTTGAACACAATGCGAGAGACGTTGATCTTGGACACGAATTTATTTTCTGACGTCGGGAGACGAAATGGATCCTCACTAGACGGACCGCTGAGTAAGTGTGTCATGTATCGACTCCAGCGTTTCTCGCTCTACCAGGAACCGGTGGCTTTACGCGAGGACGTTACTGCTGTGACACTCTACCGTATAAGTTGGTTGTGGTGCCTATAGACAGCAAACACGTGTCAGCTTGTGTGAAGTCCTTAGCTTGTTTCATTGCTTCAGTTCTCGAAGGAGTGGTGTATTAAAAAAATATCGCGAGCAAAGCAGCAGACCCACCTCGTAATCCAGCAGTATAGGCACAGGACGCATGGCAATAGGCAGATCAAGACGATCTTCTCCGTGGAGGTACGAGTCTTCGAGGCACGGAGGGGTCTTCTAGTAGCAGGCATTGAAGCCCAGGCGGGCCAAACTGCAAAGCTTGCAGCGATCCAGATGCCTTCGAAAGTCGGCTGCAGTGCTCCTCCTAACTACTAGTACTACTGCTGTACGTACTACCGTTGTACTGCTGTAAACTGTAAAGTTGTAAGTCAAGAGGTTTCCACATAGAATACACGAGTTTTGCGGGGGGGGCTGGCACAGAACAGCAGAAGAAGAATAATTAATTTGAATGATGATATATTTCGTGGTGTCCTCGTTGGTGGTAGTGGTACACGTACTGCTGTGTGTTGGTGTTGGTTTTGGTGTTGGTGTTGGAATTGTTGTTATTAATAGTGGTGGTGTTCTTGCTGTCTTTGTTGTAGCTGCGATTGTTGTTGATCTCTCGTTACAGCAGCAGTAGTACCTATGATATCATGCGTAGTAGCGGCGGAGAATCTCCGGTCGCTACGTATGTACCAGTAGGATCTTTTTTATTGATACCAGGTGGTATAGGGCTGTTTGACTCAGTATTTTGGTGGCCGTTGGCGTGGAATCTCAAGGTGCTTGGTGGGCATGCAGGCGGCTATTTTTGTATGCCACAGACCAGAGTTTCTACAGTAAGTATTAATAGTGTCTACAGTAGGGTAAGTTTGGAGGACTCAAAGAAGGGAGGGATCAAGTCGGCATGGGATCATGGTGCCAAGCGGGGGCAGGGTGATATCCTTTATGGCTCGCCGTCCCCACGCAAAAAGAAACCCCGCAACGAAAAGAAGAAGAGCCGGTCGACGACCACCCCTCGCAAAGAAAGGTTGAAGTTCCAACGGGAGTGCACGTAGTCAAGTCCATCCGTCTTCAACCACGATCGGCAGCCTATACTACTGCTGTGCTATCGCCGGGTGCTGGTGACACCCAAGAAAACACACCCCCCTTGAAGAGATTCCAGAAGGTATTCTCGATATTATAACGGGCAGAGTACGGTACGCTGAGCGATACATAAACTTACTTATTTACATTATTTAAGTGTCCTTGTCTTTGTTTCCCTTGATTATAAGCACCTGCTTCGCGCTCAGCGAGTCTATGATACGACAAATAATCGTCGCCTTCACGATGTTTGCTTTGTTTCGCGTTCTTTGGTTCATTATTTGCGTGATTGCTTTCATCGTGCCGCACTTTTTTTTCTTGGAAAAATAATGATTGCTTTCTTTGCGTTCGCTTATTTCTTTGTTCCCTCACTCTAACCTCAAGATAAATGTACCCACACTAAATCCAAGCTGAAAAAAACTGCCCTTATTTCAAGATTAAAAAATATCACACTAAATTCAGCATTTAAAAAAACCGACATAAATTATCCGGAAAAAAATCGAAGAAATACGAGTATGGATGCTCAAAACTGGACTTTAGAATCGAAATTCCGTCAAAACTGTGAGCGAGATGGCCGAACCTGCACAAATTTAAAGACAGTAGTGCAAAAAAACTATCTGAAAAAAAAAACAAAATGGACGATCAATGCTCGGCTCAGAATCTTAATAATCCCGTCAAAACTGAGCGAGATAGTCGATCCTACACTACTTTCAAAATACTTCATTATTTCAGTATATTTCCTTTCAGGGTGAGTTTTCAGCGCCGGCGAGACAGGCTCTCTTTCGTTGAAGTTGGTGAGGCTCGCTCTCGGCACAACAACACAGCACACGCGCAAGCTCGGAGCAATGAGTAACATGTCCGCGGTTTACCGTTCATCCCCGCTATAGCGATCCAAGTCGGGGGCCCCAGCTTCTGGTGGAGCAAGTTCTGGAGGTGATAATAGAGGTGGCGGTGGAGGAGCGCCCACAGGACAGAGGTGTGCGGGGGAGAGCCTCAAAAAAGGAATACGTACGGTGTTGTACTCACATATTGTATGTGTGGCGTCGGAGCTGCTTTTTGTTCCTCAAGCATGGCCACGGGACTCTTGGCATTGTCAAGCCGCCAGTTTGCAACTACAATCGTAAAACTACACGTAAAACTACAATATATCACGGACCTCTGTCCACTTCGCATAATTTGTTGTACTACTCCTTCCTGAGCGAGCGTAGCCGGCGGCGAGTGCCGCCCGCTGAGCGAAGCGCCTTGGCCTCGAGCATACCTTTCCAACGCCACCATATTTTTATAAAATGATGAAATACATATAAAATTAGAAAACAGCAGCTTGGCTGTGAGATCGAGGACTTGGTCGAAACTCATCTTTGCTTCGCAAGTCGTGTGTGATACTTCGATCGCGCGTTCTATACGTATTCAAGATAGCTACCATGCTACCCAACAGTAGCCAGTAGTCTATACCGAGTCACTGATCTATATCATAGTCGCCTGTAGCGAGTAGGCCTCAGCAGCAGTACAAAGTGCTTCGGCAGTACAAGCAGTGCGGTAAGTTCAATGCCGATTCAGGAGTGTGCGGTGGGACTCCGTTTGATCAGTTATTTCGGGTTTACATGTGAACCCCGAAATGCCGTTTCGAGTTCAGCCGAGCTTTTTTGTTCGAGTTTTAGTTTCCACCCCATGCTGGGGGTCTTGAGACTTGAGAGCTCCGTGATCGATCGACCGTGCACGCGCACACTCTCTTCCACTACTCTCATTTATCTTCCCTTCTCCTCCTCACCCTGTCCTGTTGGACAAGACCGATAATCAACTCTGGCCTTGAGCGCCATTTCCTTTCAAATGTTCTTTTGAGACCTGAAGCTTGAACAACAACCAGTCGGTTCGACACCGGCTGAAGTGTTTACCTCTGCGGGGGGCTGCCTGGTCCAACTGAGGAGCCGCGCACACACGCCTTTGCGGGGATTCCGCTGAGAGGTTATGAGCCTCGGTTTATGTATGCACTGCGGAGCCGCGAGCCGTCAGCATCATCGAGAAAGGATATTGTTCAAGTTTTAGTTTTCACCTCATGCTGGGGGTCTTGAGACTTGAGAGCTCCGTGATCGATCGACCGTGCCCGCGCGCACACTCCTCCACTTCTCTTCTCTACTCTTCTCTGCTCCTCCTCCTCATCCTGTCCTGTTGGACACGACCGACAATCAACACTGGCCTTGATCGGCGTTTTCTTTCATATGTTCTTATGAGAACTGAAGCTTGAACAACAACCAGTCGGTTCGACGCCAGCTGAAGTGCTTACCTCTGCGGCGGGCTGCCTGATCTAACTGAGGAGCCGCGCACACACACCTATGCGGGGATTCCGCTAAGACTACACGGGTTTCGTATGGCCTCGCGCAGGAAATACAGTCCGCAACAAGACAAAATATGAAGCTAGCTTCAAGGAGTGGGTGTGTCTATATTTGGGAAAAAATAAAAAACAACTTTCGAGGTTGCACGTATCTTGTCACAAGTGGGCAATTTTTCCGGTGTGTATTTCATATATACCTGGTAATACTGTTTTACAAAATGTACCTGGTGTGAGTTTGGATGCCATCATCACTACTTACCGAGCAGCATTGAATAATAAGGACGTGTGTTAAGCCTATGCTCGCCGTTAGAGCCGATGAAGTCGCGGAGAAACCGTCGAGGAGAGGTCCCGAGTCGAGGGTCCCTTGTAGCCGTCGTTCCGCCCGACGTGAGCCGAGCCGAGTTCTTTCGCGTACTTAGCAAGGAACTGCCTGACCCGAGGGGATCGAGGTTCTTAGAGTGACACCGCAGGTGGTCACAAGGACCGGGCCAGATCGGGTCGGTTTTCTGGAGGTACCGGAAGTCAGCTTGAGGGGAGACGTCGACACGACCCATGCTACTACGGGCCTCCAACAGCCCGAGATCTTGTCCAGTAGGATCCTTCGTGCATGAGTTTGAGAGGCACCATTTCAACCATCTCTGCATGCGTGTTCCGAGGTCCACGATAGATACGCCTTACCCTGCCCGTGACATATATATATCTATATTTTTTAGGCAGACGAGAATTACTGGGGCGTGCTAGGATCAAATTCCACTGACGAGCCAGATGTGGAGAATTTGAATTAATGTGTACTACTTTTCGGCAACAAGAGGACACGATATTTTATGAAAAACAAAACACTGTGAAATCCAGGGATATTTGCGGGTCAGGGGGTGTTCAAACTTTCACGGGTCGGGTCGGGTCGGGTCAGGAAGTGTTCACACTCTCACGGGCAGGGACCGGGTCGGGTCAAGATTTTTTTTTATCCTCCGGCGGATTGGTCAAAACAAAGCTTATTTAAGCTCGCCACACTTCCACGTTCAGATTTCGGGTCTTGTTGATAACCCAAAATTCCAGTTGCAGCTGCAGAGCAGGCTGCTGTTACCACTGGCGCTTGGGCACGTTGGCCCGACCTGACACCCGAGAGGTTTTCAATTTTCGCGGGCCGGTTCAGGACGGGTCAAGAGTTTTTCAAATCTAACGGGTCGGGTCGGGTCAAGTGTTTTCAAATCTCACGGGTCGGGTCAGGTCGAGTCAAGAGATGATTGAAAGCTCACGGGTCGGGTCAGGTCATGACCCGCGAGGAACGGGTCACTCACGGGTCAGGCCAGAATGGCCCGCGAGTTGTTTTCTGCTGACCCGCGGGTCGGACCCGCGCATCCGGTTCGCGGATACGACGCTTCAAACACTTCCCGTTTACCCAAAGCCTTCTCTTGTGCCAATACTCAACGATACTCCCTTGGTACCATATTCACACATTAAGACACAAATCCATATCCACATGCCTGTATCCATCCATACCCACAACAGCCAGGCCACACATCCCTGCGGGGCACAAAAATGAAGATTAAAAGGTTTTTGAAGTGTGGACCCATGGGCCGGATCCGCGGGTCGAACCTGCGGGCCAAGATAAATAGTCTCGCGGGTCAAGGTCACCCGACCCGCGACATGACCCGTGTTTCATGGGTCAATCGGAAGGTGGCGGGTCGGGTCCGGTCAGGTAAAACGGTTTTGAAATCACGCGGATCGGGTCGAGTCAGGAGGTGTTCAAATCTCACGGGTCGGGTCGGGTCGGGTCGGGTCGGGTCGGGTCGGGTCGGGTCAACAGTTTTTCAAACTTCGCGGGTTGGGTCTGGTCGGGTCTAAAGGCTGTTAAAATCTCGCGGATTCAAGTCAACACACCCCAACATTTACGCGGGTCATCCGACCCGACCCGACGCAACCCGTGTGACCCGACCCGACCCTCGAGATTTGACCTGACCCGAGAAAAAAGCCCTCGTGAGATCAATGATTTCGTCGAAGCTCATTTCTCCAAGCCGTGTACGACATTAGGATCGTGCGTACTGCGGATTTTACTGACGAGGCAAGTGATAAAATGTACCAGGTACCAGGTGTTGGATTAATCTGAGACTGTTTTTAATTCATGTAAATTGTTTTCGCCGAAAAAACAAATAGAGAGTGGGGGGTGTACTCATTATCATGCATGGTGTAGTCGTATGACCACAGACCCTCGCATCCCTACAATGCCGGGACGGAGCACGCGGGGTTTTCTCCGACCAGGCAGGCATTGCTTACACCAAGCGCGAAGCGCCGCGAGGTGTTGGACGAGTCGCATGAAGGGTGACATCCTACTATTTATTAGAACCACTTTTGAGGCGGATTTTCTTGCATATGGAAGACAGCGTGAATTAATTAATGTAATTTCTGGTCTGGCCATTTCAGCAATGGGTTTACTATGCAACTGCGTCGTGGGTGCCTTAACATATACACGCTACGTGATACGACCATCCCTCTTGCGCGGAGTGAAGGTTCTCTCCGCACGGGGGGGGGGGGGGGGGGGGCACACGATGATAGATAAATACGCCCGATCAGCTGTGAGAGCGAGGGTTTCATCGAATCCCATTGTTTGAAATTGTGTGTCATGGTAAGATCGTGCGTGATTCGGAGTCGATATATCTATAAAATGACAAACAAGAGCGGTGGGATTGAGGATTTCGTCGGAACTTGTCAGTGCAGGCTGTTTGTGTCATACTTCGATCACGCGTACTACGGGCTTCATATGGTCTCATCAGGCAGGATGTACATCCCGTGAATGAGGAAGACAAAATCTGAAGCTGCATCTATATTTGAAAATTGAACGAGATTACACGTAGCTTGCGAGTGGGGAATTTTTCGGTGTGTATTTCATATCTATCTGGTGTTACTGTTTTAAACATGTATTTGGACATCATCATCATCAATACTGCTGCCGAGCGCACACAACGGGTTCGATGTATGGCGCCAATGATCATGCATAATACACATCCCGTATATGAGGAATACAAAATCTGAAGCTGCAAAACTCAACAAGCGTGTGTGTCTACTGTAAAAATTATTTGGAAAGTATTGATATGATACAACACCAGCTCGCAGACGGCTTTTTAATTTGACCACTCTCATCATTCAGGATATCTTCAAGAACGAACCGAGCAGATGTAATGCCGTCAATTTTGTCGGAGCTTACCTTTGTGCTGTATACCAGGCAGTTTGCAGGTATGTATGATACGTCCAACGTCATTTTTTTTTTTCATCATTTTCGTATTTGTAATCCAAGTTTTTTTTTTAATCATTTTCATGCATGAATTTTCGCCATTTTAGAGTACGAAATTGATAGTTTTCATACATGAATCGGTGTGCCACCTCCGTGAGTGTGGAGAAACCTAGCCCGGCACTTCGTTTCAAGGGGATCTTTTATCTTGCGTGTTACCTGGTATACGGTACATATCAGGTATCGTACAGCAAGCAGAACAACGAGTACATCGTACTGAACACCTGCATCAAAGTCAGCATCAACCATCGGCGTAAGACATGTTGTGGTGCCCGCAGTTTTCCTATTAATAGTGGTGTGGGCGTGTGTGCATGTAGTATGAAACAAGCAAAACCGCCGCCGTTCACCTACTCTCTACCGGTACGCATCTCTCTCTGTACCCCGCAAGTAAGAGCTCTGTCTTACACGGCATGTACAGTTACGTGCGTATCTACTGCCAAGATGTACACCTGCGATATACCTCACAAAATTATCACGAGAGAAGCACATCCCTGCCTACGCTACGCGCGCATGATCGTGGTGACGTAAATTATGACCGAACCTAAATCATGGGTATGTGTACATACATACACCTGACAGGAGATACGCACAACGGGCATGCTACCTTCAGACACGGAAAACGACAAGGTGGGTTGGGGGGGAGGGGGGGGGGGGGGGGGCGTACTCATTTGTTGATTGTCTTAGTCATTTGACTATTGACCACGCATCCCTTTCGAGACGGAGCACCGTTCCTACTCCTAATAGAGACACCTCCAACAATGGGGCGCTCATTAAGTTGTTTCCGTATATCACATGGAAAAAAAATGCAAATCTTGTCCACTTCCTGTTTGGCCGCCTGCGGCCACCATCTATCTCCTAGGATAGCGATCCTTTTCTCGCTGCTATCTAGTGTATCAAACTTCTCCATGTCACATTCGACTATTTCCCTCATCTCCTCTCCTAACACATCCCGTTCCTCTTTGTACATTTCACATTCTCCTGCTACTGTAGGTAAATTCTACTCTCCATTGCTTTGCCATACGGGCACATCTGCGCACCTATTTCCGCCTCCTCCCGGCTACTGGTATACCTGGTACCTCTTTCTTCTTTCTGGCAGGTCCAGGTCACCTACACGAAAGCGCGGTTCAAGCGTTGTCGCGAAGTCCATTGGGCCGTGCAAATACGTTTTCACTCCTATTCCTTCCCTCAACCCCTCTTATATCTGTGAAACTTTTTCCCGATTCCATCTTGTTTCGTAGCGCTAGCCTTTCCCTTCTTTGTATCCTGTCTTCTACTTCTCCTTTGCAATTCCCAAACTTCCCGGCGGACATCGCCCCTTCTTGGTTTCCCCCTATATCCTTCCGTACTTTCTCAACTACGCTATCCCACCTTATTCCAGCTCGCCCTTTCGTGACTTTCTCCCATACAGCTCTATCAACTACCAGGTATGGCTGACAACCTCTTTTTTGGCATGTTCCTTACTTTATATTGCCATTTCAACTTTCTCATGTCTCTGTTTGTCTTGGTCGGGTGAATTCCCAGTTCTGCTCTTAATACTGTATTACTAGTCGTACTTGAGCATCTTGGGATATTTTTAGCTGCTGCCATCTGTACAGTTTCCAACTGACTTGCTAGCTTCGTGTTTCCTTCCCATACTTCTCCTGCATATTCTAGCTTTGGTACTATCACATTCAACAGGATACATCTCTTAATCCTGGTGTCAAGGTTCGAGTCTGTTAGGATCGTATCCATCTTGCCTACGTGTGATTTACCCCTTCCTATTGCTTTTGCTATATGTGTATCCCAAGAGCAGTATTTTGAGATATATACGCCAATTAACACGTCCCGTTGCTCCTTGCATATTTCACATTCTCCTACTACTGTAGGTAAATTCTACTCTCTATTGCTATGCCACACGGGCACATCTGTGCGCCTATTTCCTCCTCCTCCCGGCTGCTGGTATACGTCTTTCTTCTTTTTAGCGGCTCCAGGTCACCTACATGAAATAGCGGTTTCAGCGTTTTCGCGAAGTCCATTGGGCCGAGTAAACATGTTCTCGTTCCTGTCCCTCCTCTCGACCCCCCGTATATCTGTAAGTCTTTTTTCCGATCCCACCTTGTTTCTTAGCGCAAGCCTTTTCCTTCTTTCTATCCTTTCGTTTACGTCTGCCTTGTACCTCCCAAGCTTCCCGGCGGGCATCGCCTCTTCTTGGTTTCCCCCTGCATCCTTCCATACTTTCTCAAGGACGCTATCCCACCTTATTCTAACTTGCCCCTTTGTTACTCTCTCCCATGCAGCTCTACCAGCTATCGCTGGCAACTTTTTTTTGGCGTGTCCCTTACTTTATATTGGGGGGGGGGGGGGGGGGGGGCGGAGCTTGTCCGTAACAAGCAAACAAACAGACGAGAATTCACAGCATGGAGCATTGTTTTCGCGAAGAGCCACCAGTCAGGTCGCCACACAGTTTTACCGCGACCAAGGGACGGCTAGCCACCCGCAGTACATTTTTCGTGAGGTGATGATGGAGGGCAAACTTGATCAGGCTGGGGTCGGTCGATCACCAAGCGAACTACGCAGAAGTTCGGTTTTCAGTCTGGTACGGTTGGCAGTTTCACCCATATTTATAGCCGCTACTATAAAGGCTGACACTACTTTAAACATGGCCAGCACGAATGTAATTCTTCATAGATAGAGTGGAGGCATAGAGCTGTCGGGGTCAGAGCTGCACATTTTTTCGTGTGAGCAGCGTACTGCTCGCGGGTGTTCTGCACGATGAAGGTAACCCGCGAAAACGCTCTTGTTTTCCGTCTCCCTCAAGATTTGGCCTCAAGGTGAGGTCGGAAGAACAACTGTGGGCGAGGGCAGTTGTAGATGTCGCCCTTCCGCCTCCAAGCGTTTATTGTGGAAGCGCCGATGCGCATTTGACGATACAGACAGGCGGCTGACCGTGCGGATGGCTTCGTCGGCGAACAGAAAACGGCAGTAATGAAGAAGGCGTCAGACGGAGTGCACGTAGTTTCGGTCGAATCCGCGCGCTCCCATGAAGAGCGAAGGATTCCGACTCCCTCACCGGGTTTCGTCCAAGACGGCATTAACGCCAACATGGGCTCGAGCCCGTTGTTGGTGACCCATATTGTGCGACGGTGGTGTAGCATCGAGGGAAACGCGCCCGGGAGAAAATTCGTGATGAAGTGTAGGTTGACGTCCTTGTCGAGGGTTCGCTCGTAGAATTTATGGGGGTGTCATTGGGATCGTTGGGTATCGGCCGGGCTTGCACGGGAGAAACGTGTCGGTTGGAGGACTTTTCAGGTATGTCGTCATAAAGAATATCGAGCTAGACAGCACTCTTTGTTCTAAAGTGGACAGCCGCCAGGGGCATTCGGACGCCGGCATTGGACCGACGGAGACGACATTATTGCGCATGTCAATCCAGTAGACGGAGAGCTTGGCCTTCAGGACTGCCTTGTTGATAGTCGTGCTTGGCGGGCGGTGGAGGGAAAATTATAAAACCACGACCATCAGCCACCCACAGCGCAAGGAAGGGGGCGCAGGGGGTTAAAGGTGGCGTTCCAGGTGCTAAACGGCGAGATTATTATGTCTACCGCCGGCACGGCAGGGACACTGTTGTCGGGCGGGGGCGAGGTTTCTAGTAGGCCAGCTGACAACGGTCCTGGTATTTGTTCATTTCCAGGCTTCAGTTCACACTGCACTGTAGGGGTGCACAAAAACATTGGGGGCAAGACGCGGAAGATGGCCCGGACGGCAAACAATCGACCAACTCGGCGTCGGAAACAGCCGAAGAACCTGTAAATTCCTTTTTTGTTCCTGTTAGGTTACTTCTACTGCATGGCGAACCTCTGGGCCGTAAAACAAATGGTTGGCATCTTTGATGCTACTGTTGTTGGTGTCGAGGATAACTTTTGCTGGTGCTCTTGAGACGGTCTGATCGTGGGTACCGGTCGGTGGCGCGGGAGTTAAACGAACAGAGCTGCAAGGGTAGTAGTCTGTCAAAAAGGAACGGAAACAGGCATGAGATCCAAAGGGGACAAAGGTTAACGACGATATCGGCAGCACAGACGCTGGCGGATGAAACATCTGTCACGGCGGCCGAAACCGTCGAAAAGAGGAGAATCTTAGCGTCATTTCGCGCTTTGGGTGGGGATCCGAAGCGGCTGTCGCTCGCAATGACCCAAGGAACGCCTGGAAGCGGTAGGGCAATAGTTGGCCAATGAGCGGTTCGACGGTGGCACCAACATGTTAAAATAATCATACGCGGCGCTCACCAGCCTTGTTCTAAAACGTTCCTGCACAAACACGTGAGTAAGTAAGTTATCAACACAAAAACAGATATTGTGGCCGTCGTTAGGCTCGAAGACGGCTTCAGGGCGGGGAGCTGAAAGGTGTGAAAGATGAGCAGGCACAGTCGTCTAAAGCCGTTGTCGCGCAAAACAGAGAAGGTGGAGATGACCCTGTTGACAGGGCGGCAGTTCGCGCTATGACAGCACCAACGCAAGCGGCAAACCGCGTTGAAAGGGATAAACGAGGGGCAAACATTATGTCGCGGAGGCTGTAGACGGGAGTCTGTCACGGCGGTGTTTCACGGGAGGCGGGGGGCGACAGGAGTGCTATAGGGGGCGCGGCCACAAACCCCTATCGACTACACTGCAATCGGCGGCGATCAGGGGTATTTCAACAGCGTCGGTAATGGCGTTATAGGCCTGAGACCACGCCAAGACGCCCGGACGAAGGTTGGGGAGTGGATTGGCCCGCAGAGGCAGAGGTGGGCGGTGGGGACGCCATGGTCTACGCGAAACCTAAGCCGAGAAGAGCACCAGTGGCCGCAACGCCCTTGCCGAAGCCAATGTTTGGGTCAGCAGCGGAAGATAAAATGGAAATAGGAGCACCTAGCATGTCGAGGGGGGAGGCCGCATTGGCATGGCATATGCGCGACTCGTGGCGACGCCAAACCCGCGCCGAAGTAGTCGTTAGTGAAGGGTACAATATGACGGTATAAAGAGATGAAGATGGTAAAAGGAGAAGATAGACCACCCAAACCGATACTCGGCGTAGAAAAGCGGCGGGAAGCATGCCACCAACTCGGAAGGGGTGACTGGCTACTGTGAGGCTGTAATGTCGTGATCGGTCGCGGTGTGTGGCAGGTTGCCGATATTGGGAGATCAAATCGGCGGTATTGCTGGTGACGCCGTGACGGCCTCCAAGCGCGGAGTATATTCAGGTAGAAAACATGGCTACCAACGCTGAGCGTACCAACGCTGAGCGCAGTCTTTGTGCTCCCCAACCATGGCCATGAAGACCTTATTTAGTGCCGGCTCTCTCATAAGGAGCCTGGTTCCAGATATTAGGCTAACGTCAATATTCTGGCGGGGCGAGAAGGGGTACATTTCTCACTAGTCCCTCCACACGGCGAGCACTCAGGCTACAGACTTTATCGTTACTCTTTATTGTCTAGGCTAGTTGTAAAGGTGTTACCTACTGAGCTACAGGGGTAAATGATCGATCGATTACCCAGCCCAAGGTAATCCTTACAACACTCTCCCCCCCTCTAGACGGCGGGATCTTTGGGGCGTCGGAACCGTATACGTCCGTACGCTGACCTACCCGCTTCGTTTCATTTCCTGGGGAACCAGGGAGATGTGTTTTTCAGATGTGCACGCGCAAGCGTCTGTAATAGAAGCGTTCGAAGTGAAGTTCGAACCCGTGACCTGGATGACGTCAAATGTACGGGTATTACCTACTGAGCTATAGGGGTAAACGACCGATCGATTACCCAGCCCAAGGTAATCCTTATGACACAGTTTTCTTGAAGTATGTTTTCGTATGAGAAGGCCGATGATGTAATCGTCTTATACGTTAAATTTGGTGGATCAGGTAGCCACGGTGGCGTGTATTAGCCCATACGATGCTTCCAGTCTCGAGATCGAGCAGGGGGGGGGGCGGGGACGCTCCAAATCAACGGAGTGGAGTAGCCGATGAAGAGGATGGGGCGGATGAAACTGTCTGCTTGACCTTACTCGGGAGTGGGTCCGACGACGTCGCGGCCGGTATCGCCGTGCAGAAGGTGCCCGTTCTTGACCCTTACACTACTGAAAAAAAGTGTCCCACACTATTTCCAAGTAGTATGAGCCAAGCAAATGGTTGCAGTTTTAAAGTAACTCGTAAGAAATAGAGGCTCGTCGTTTCCACACGAACAATTTGATATATAACCGAAGAAACGGTGCCCAGGGTCGGGTGGAATACTAAATCCCATAAAATTGCCATCAATAGCATGCGTTTACCAGGAAAAAAAGAATGAGCCTCAACCCCAAATAGACGTTTTCTTACTAGCGGTTGCCTTTTGGGGTTGTCGGCAAATTACACCAGTTGGGGAGCACCAAGATTGGAGGGATGGTGGTTTCACGCTGAGGCTTTGCGGACGATGGCTGCTATAGCATGGCGTAAAAAACGAGGGAACCCCCTTGTTCTATCGGCGCCTCGCCTCAGGAGGGAAGCGACGGGTCGGATAGGCTTGGGCATGTCCGAAAAATGTACGTCCACGTCTTCAAAGTGAAAAAGATCACCGAACGATCGTGGGCATGCTCGTCAACGCGACACGTTTCCTTAATCCGTTAGCCACTCCCAGAAGTGATAACACACAATTTCCAAGTATTACGGGGGGGCATAGTTGATAGGACCTATGGTATACATAAAAACCTACCCTGGTATATATTTGACCATTTTTACTAACAATATTTGGTCCTATTTACTATGGTCCCCCGTAATAGTTGTTCCTGAAAACGTGAGTGCAGTTCAAAACTGGGGCTCCTGCAGAGAAAATAATTTGTTTGAAATATTGTACGTCGGTGGCGCTGAGGGCTGCTTTGGAGGAGGGGTAGTCATTTTTTGCTCGCCTTGGTCTGACCATTGGCCACGCATCTCGATCGAGACGGAGCACGCCGGGGGGGCGGGGTTGAGGTTCTCTTGTGAAGTCGTTGGAAAAAGGGCCTCTTGTTGTCGACGTTCAGTAAAAGTTAGGTCGCGGTGAACTCAATGGCGCCGTCGAGGCAGGAAACTGCGCGTTCCAACTCTTTGGTGACGTTTGTTTTATTTTCTCGATGAAACCGTCCGTTTGCCGTAATGTGTCTATATGGCACGGCAAGCCACCCTATGAGTTGGGTTGATGAGCAAAAGGTGGGCCAAGAGATGATGTCCTTGGGAAATGCGGTTCGGCGGATCGACGAGATCTTAGGATAGCCCCCCGCCCCCCCACAGGAGAAAGAACAGCCTCTGCGGAGGGATCTATTCCGGGGGGGCGTAGTAAATAGGACCTACGGTATCCATGAAAACCTACTGTATATACTATTCCCCTACTTTTACTGACAACATTTGATCCTATTTACTACGCCCCCCCGTAATAGTAGTAGGAGCTCGACGATACAGCGTGTGGGAGGCTGGCACAGGGAGCTAAGGTGGGATGGATTTCCTCGTAATTGGTACTGTTGCGAACGCAGCCGTCGATTTTTGGAGACGCCCACCAGCGGGGTGGGATACGGAGAAGGGGGGCAATTGCGTTTGGCCTACTGCTAGGGAATGGTCCAAGCTGGCATGGACCCGAAAAACAGATCGTCGCGCTCACAAGCCACAACATTATATCAGCTGTCGACCAACTAACTTCGTCCGCAAGGAAAGCATCTCTGCGCGCGAATCGGATGGTCCACGGATTCCTTGGCCGACCAAGTATCTCCGGTGGCCGGGGTACTGGGGTATTGTGAAAGCAGCGATATTGCCCTATTGCTGAACGAGCTACGGGTGAACGGCAAACGAAGAGGCGGCAGCTAAAGGCGACGGACGTTGATTAAATATAGAGCCATCGCTCTTTCTGGGGAGGTTCACTTTGCAGCACTCGAGCTTTTCTACTGTCGGAGTAGCCCCATCAAGAGACAAGTCCAGGGCACAACGCGTAACATCCTGGCAGTATCACCGCTTAAGCACGCACATGTCAAAAATATATTTATAATATCGAACATAGTGTTTTATCCAATGGTGTTCGTCTCGGCAAGAGCTACTGTATCCCACAAAAGCGAGACAGGCAATACATACCTGGCAACGTGTTGACGCAGAAGCAGCAGGGGGACAAACTCGGCAAGGGTCTGTTCAGTTCACTTCCTCGCAGCCAGGGTCCAGCTACTAGCCAACGTGCTCAGTTCTGATCCCGATACTGCATGCCCGTTTCCGATATCGCTACTCCTGCATGCTCAGGACCCGCACGTATATAGAGAGACTCGAAGACTAAACCCTCCAACAAAGGATGACATACGGGACGAAAGGTACCCCGACAACAGTAGAAAAACTTGGAGATAGCAAGGATCGACATTCATTCGACACTACTCTAAAATCGTAACTCAAAATTCCGACCACCTTACAACGGCGGCACTACTGAAGGACTTACTCCTAGCTCGGGAATCTATTGAACGTAGAGGAGCACCCACGAGAGTGTCGCCACACTCCGTCTCCATGACCCGAAAAATTGCAAAAACCAGTTTGCAAAAGAAACGCGGTCTGCGTCGCGTGCCTCCCGCGGAGCACTGTTAATATGAATGCCGTCATGCATAGGGGTGCAACCAAACATGCTTGTGGCGGGCACGAATGCCCGATATCGCACGGAACACAAACACCACCAGCTGCTGTGGAAGTCAGACGCACGGCGATCGCGAAGCGGAGGCTGGCGCTGGAGATAACTCTGAAACCAGGACCTACCAAATAAAAACGTAATACACGGTCGTATTGCACGGCAGCACCCTATCGCCTCGAGGGGCAAAGGGGGGGGGGGGGTAAATACCCTACAACAAAAACGAAAATAAATATCCCCCCGTTGCCAATTACCGCGCGAGAGCGGCTCATTCACAGCCCCGTTCTGTTACCGGGTTGCGGACCTCGAACGTCGGGGTACGACATGTCGTTGATAAGACCAAACACGAACCAGCCGTCGACGTGCTCTATGCAACGCTCGCGCTGGTCAACAGAACGCCTCCCGTCCCCTCTGCCCCAAGGCGGAACGTGGAAAACCGAGCCGGGGTAGGTTACACATATCGGACAAATCGCCGACCCCCGCCCGATGATTTAGATCTTTCAGGGAAGATTTCTTCCTGATCTGTGTGATCTGTATGGTCTACAGCTCATGTAGCCGGGTGGAAGCCGCAAATTCTGCACGACCTAGCACGTGCTTCCTGGGTTGGAGCTGTACTGCACAGATCGTGCACAACCTCTCGTAGCAGCGTGCCAGGGTCTAGAAATATAGATCATGATCCGCCCGAGGTGAGGTAGGTGATCCCGGGTAAAACCACTGGACGCAGCGTTTACTTTAAGCGTGCACGGGAGGGGGGGGGGGGAGGTCCGTTCATCTGTAGGGGTATTCCAAACGCACCTATGAGGCGCGTAGCTAATGAACACCAGCCAGTGTAGCGGACTCTTAAGTATGCCCCCTCAGTGCTCAAGCGGTTGGGCCTTGCCAACCCAACCACGTGTTATTATATTACCGTATATAGGAAGGCTCGTGCCCATGGTCCACAAATGTTCGTAAGCTAGAGCACCAATCAGAGTAGAGCAGTAATCGCGAGTCTACAGATGTGTATGTTCACGACCGCCGACAAAACCCCAAATAGATACCACCCGGGGTGGTTTCTTAGGCCAAATGCAAGAGCCTGCTCGCCTCTCCCTCTCTATTTTCCCAACTTCCCTGCTTCTACTGAATCCACCTAAATACAACATCACGCCTCTAACTCTGAAGACACGTCAGCAATAAACTTATTAACTCCACGATGATGTACGAGCTAGTCAGCGACAAGTGCAACATCAGGAGCACTATCCCTCCCCTCGCCCGATGACCACGCCATGCCACCTCTCGGCGCGACGACGAAGGGAAGACGCATGCATCTATCGATTGCACGGCACCATGAAAGGGAAAAACAATTCTCCCGACAAAAATTAGATGTCCAGACCTCTCCAGACCTCCTTGAAAAAGTCCTGCCCCATCGCCAGCGCGGGCACTCGGTTCCTGCCCTGCCCGAGGACCTTGGCAGGTACCCCAACAGCAACACACCTAGAGCAGCAAACACAAATAAAGGGTAAGGGTTACACGAGTATCCTATTATCCCACATGCAGAACGAGGACGATGGGCGGGAGTGTACCCATTAGTTGCCTGATTTTCGACCATTGATCACGCATCCCTTTCGAGACGGAGCACCGTTCCTGCTCAAAGTAGGAACGTCTCCAACCTCGGGGCGCTCAATGCATGTTTTCCATATACTACGTTTAATAGAATAGTTTTGCTTGTCTTCTCCCTTTCCTGTTTTGCGGAAAGTGGGGGGGAGGAGAGAGTTCTCGCAAGTCCAGAATAACGCCTGCTCATCCCAGAAGGCCTTTCTGGAAATCTTCCTCTCGAACCGCCACTCTCAAGTACTCGAGGCATCGCCAACGAAAAATTGAGTCGGACGCCTTGCCTTCGAACTCGTACGGGCGAGCCGGAAAGCGAAACAGAACTAAACGCATTTCCCCAACGTGATGTCGTGGGGTAGCGCAGCATGTTCTCGTGATCATTTTTTGGGGGATTCTGCATAACTAAGGCCACCTTTTTGACCCCCGAGCTGCAGTTTGGAGCAAACCCCAAACGGGGAGGGGAGCATTCAGTCCGGGAATCGTCTCGTGGTGACCACGCTCTAGCCTCGAACAAAGCGCCCGTACGCATACGTCGGACACGCATCGGGCTTGCCTCCCACGCCCCGGGTAGCACTAGCTTGATGTTTTCGTGCACTGGACAGACCATCCACAGATCATATAGATAATCTACTGCAGATCACATAGATCCTAACCTACCTGCATGACACTGCACGATCTGTAAAGTACAGATCCGACCAAAGAAACATGTGCTGCTATAGATCATGCAAATTGCAATACGGCTCCCACCGGAGAACATGAGATATATCATACAGATCGGGAGTATTTTTGCCTTGTAAGATGTAGATCATCAAGCAGGGGTCGGCGATCTGTCCGATGCATGCCATTTTCGTTCAGGCCACTTCTCTGGGAGGCACCCAACGTAGTCTTCCGAGGTGCTCCTAACAAAATAAACCGGACAGAGTCTCATGGCAAACTCTGGGGGCAACATGAACAGACGCTAAGCCGCCCCACACGGTCGAGGCTTGACATCATCCTGCCATACCGTCATGCCGCACTTCTTGCTGTCTAAGGGTTGACGTAATGAATGTGCGGTTGAATACGCTTGCTGCTTGCCGACTGCCAGAACGCAACACTGTGACAACACCACCATCCGCAACAGGACCTCGAAGCACCCCACGTCGGGACAGATAGGCGCAGCCGCTGCTCGTCGAGCTTGAGAGCAGTCGCAAGCCAATAACCGTGGCCCTCTCTCTAACATGGTCTTATCTTTTAACTACAAAATCATAACCCCATAGAAAATTCCAAGAAGTTGTTTCACGTGACAAGCCGATTTACCTGGTATAATCTCGACTTTGGCCTTGAACCGGAAATGGGTACAGATTGTTTATTAAACAATTGAATCTAAGAGAGCGAAATCCCTGTTCTTACCGTTTTTGGCCAGATAGAGTTGTGCGTTTTGTAACACAGCCTCACAGAAACGTCCTGGGTCCCGGAAAGACAATGGTCTCGGTATGCTCCCCAGGCGTTCCACGACTTCCAAAACGAATGCTCAACTGCAGGCGTACTGTAGATTCCCAGGCCTCCGCCACGAGCCGGACCACCCGAAAGTGTTTGAGGAGAGAAACGTACAACTGCGAGAGGGCCAACTGCAGCCGAGCAAAAGGGCTTCCCCTGCGACGACTTTATGTTCGTGCTTTTGTTTCGTGTTCCCTCCCATTTGTTATATTCACCCCTCATTTGTGTCTCCTTCCAACTCGTAACTCAGATCCGGGGTCACATGGTAGGCATCTACCCCCCCTCCCCGCTACGGTTCGTGCTTTCTATTTCTATCGCGAGAAGACTGCAGCTCTCTCTTTCCTCGTCGACTCGCGTCTGACTCCGCCTACCCACGCTACGAGGGCCCTCTCAGCATTTGGTTCCTTTTATTTTTTTGCAAAAAAAAAGTCAAAATGTCACCACGGAAGGGTTCGAACTCGGGTACCAACGCTACTGAAGAAGTATTCGAGGCTAGCCACTATTACGGGGGACCATAGTTAATAGGACCAAATATTGTTAGTAAAAATGGTTAAATATACAGGTTTTTATGTATACCATAGGTCCTATTAACTATGGTCCCCCGTAATAGACTACCGGGGCGACCGGTTAATGCCGCAAATAAATAATTAGAGAAAAAAACGGAGTTGCGCTCTTGCTCAGAGCCAAAAACAAATTAGCGCGTAAGTACAGCATTATTTTTTTCTCAAACTATCGCTTGGCCTACTACAGTACCTGCACAAAAGAACATCCGCGCGCGCAAGTCTAACGCCCCACACACCTCTCCGGAAGATCCGTGACCACCAAAGACCCAGCACCGATCTGAGTGCCCGTGCCAATGGTGATGTCGCCCAGCAGGCACGCTCCCGCGCCAATCAGCACGCCGTTGCCTATCTGTTGGCCCGTTCCGCCCCCGGCAGAGATAAAAGAAAGACGCGTGCACCCGGACGTGGCAGCAGCAGCAGCAGCAGCAGCAGCAGCAGCAGCACCGGAAACAACGAGAGACGTGCGTGTGTGGCGGTACATCAGTCAGTTCCACCAGCAGTAAAAAATCGTGGGCCTTTGGCGCAGAATAAAATACAGCACAGAAACCATGGTACAGCAATCCCAAAATGGCAACAAACAGAACGATACGTGTGGCTCGCTCAAGGGTGCCCCCTCCCCCCGCAGCCGTCCAACCAGGCCGGCAACACACGTCAAAGGCTCCCGCGTCAGGTTCCGAGAGGTGGCAGCCCTTTTCGTCTATCCTGGTCGTCAAACGCAGTGATGGCGAGCAGGCTGCCATAAAAGGTGCTGTCGCGGGAGGTGCAAGGCATCAAAACAAGCACGGAGTAGGAGGCAGACCAGAGGGCATTGCCGGCCACAGCTACGCTGACACCTAGAAATAGAGCAAAACTTGAACGTTGAGCCAACCGACAACTCACGGCCCTTGCCCGCCATGCCACCGACGATACAAACACTTGCTGCATGCACAGCGCTACACTGCCGAAAGCTATCCCACGACAACAGCAACCGCCTACCCGGAATCGAGGACCAAAAACACCCAAAGAGGTACTGCAATACGCCCCTTGCCGAAAAACCACACAAAGCCGACCCCGCAACCGCACAGTTCCTGTTGCAAACCCTCGGCCTCTCAGCGTAGTAAGGGTCATTCACCCCCAACGAACAAACCCATGTGTCGCGAGCCGTGACAAAGAAAACCTGGCCATATCGCGAATCGTCATAATTGTCACGAATCCCGAAATTGAAAAGTTTTGAAATGCCAAGGGTGGGCACGAAAAACAAAACGGCACCCCACGCCCCATTTTCACGACCCAGACAGGAGGGGTATACTAAAACCGAGTGAAACAAGTTATATAAAGTATACATTTTCGCAAATCCGTGCAGAAATCCTACCCCATTGCGTGATATTATGAGGTGTGTGGTGTGGTTTGGTCTTTTGTCGTGCACCCCCAGAAATACTAGAAAAAAATATATAATTCCCGATAAACAAAAACGTTTTTTTTTTCTCAAACGTGACGAAACGCCAATGGGCAAATGTCACGAATCGTGATTACAGTAGTTTAGTCACGAATTGTAACTGTTTGTCTTTCGTTAGAAAAGGGCCTCAAGACCCCCTCCCACTACACGTCCCACGCGCACACGCCGGGTCTCCCCACCTTGGGATGGCGGTCGGCGTTCTGCACGCCGGAGCCACCGAGCGTTACGCGATGGAGCATGGACACGTCGTTACCGACGACCGTCGTTTCCCCCACCACGATGCCCGTGCCGTGGTCGATGAAGACTCCCTCCCCAAACTTGGCCCCCGGGTGGATGTCTATCTGAAATTCTTGGTTCACCTTTTTAATGTCGGTAAAAAACAGTTTGTTGAAAACGCGCAGACGAAAATACACGCGCCGACGGGCAGGCAGGTGGTCCGTCGGGAGACGTCATGAGGGTCTCATCGTAAAACCGGGAGTGGTTGGGCGATGAGGAAACAAAAAGTTTTCTACAAGCCAGAACGGAGAGGCCGCGCGAAGCACCATGTAGGAGTGAGGTAAGCAACACACGCGCCGGCTGACAAAACGGGTTGCTACCGCGCTCGACACATCAGGGCACCCGCCGGCAGGCAATCGAAAAACCCAAAACACTCGCCACAAGTCCACACAGACCCCTCCCCTCCCCTGGGTCATCAATATCCAAGAACGTCCGCCTCACAAGCGATTTTTAGTAGGAATGCAGTCCACCCTTCTTGCGCCTCGCCCAAAACATCTCACGTTTCGCTTCGCGCTGGGTGCAAGCAATGTCTGCCTGGTCGGGGAAAACCCGACGAGCTCCATCCCGGCATTGTAGGGATTGTAGGGATGCGATGGTCTATGGTCACACATACAATCCCGGCTATACGTAATACGAGTACACCCCCGCCCCCCGGGAGAAAATCTCATACTGCCACCTCAACTGCTACACTTCTCGCAACGCGCGTACCTGGCTCTGCAGGTAGAATGCGAGCGCGTGCCGACCCGTGCGATAGAGCCAGTGCGCCACGCGGTGCGTCTGCAAAGCTTGGAACCCCTTGAAGTAGAGCAGGCAGTCGTGGTACGAATCGCACGCGGGGTCGCGCTCGCTGCAGGGGTTGCGGTACCGACGGGAGAGGAACGGGAGGAGGTCCGCGCACCATGGGTGGGTGGCGAGGAATGGGTACGGCAAAGGGCGGGCGGGCGGGCGGGCGGGCGGGCGGGCGAGGGGGGGATATCTGCGAGCGACGCCGCTACCGTATAGCACTATCACACGGGTGATAAGATTATCACGCGGGTGATAAGATTATCACGCGGGTGATAAGATTATCACACGGGTGATAAACATAACACACCCTCGCGGACGATTTTTCAAGCAGATTGTCTTCAAAATAATGGAAACACACACAACGCAAATAGCTGGTTTAGGAAGGGTTTCATCGAGATCTTTACGTAGCCGCATCGCCCCGTGTTCGCACTCCCTCCCATTGTCGAGAAAATGTGCTTCGAAATTCTTCCGAGGGTGTGTGTTGGTCCAGTCACCCTTGTGACCCGGTGTGTCCAAATAGACTGCACAGCCTTCAACCACGGAAGACAAACACGTCGTGTCGACGATGGGAGAAGGTGACCGACGAGTTGAGGGAGGGGGGTTAGCGTACTTAAGGCTCCCGTCGGTCGCTGGAGCTGCCCTCCGTGGACTACCACACGGCGCGCTACTTTTCCTGCACTGTCCAATATAGCACCCCAAAACATCCGCCCTTCACGCCCTTGAAGAATTCGTCCCACGGCGATATATCGTATTGAGCAAATCTCTACGTTGAAATACAAAAACAGTAGCATCTCGATGCCTTTGCCGGCCTCGAAGTGTCACCACCATATTTTCATATGGCCCAGTCACACGTTTTCATATGTATAGCGCTCGATCAGGCAGCGCGCGGCCGAGAAAGGCAGCAACAAAGAACAGTGCTATGGCGTCAGCAATCAACGGATACAGCTGCTCCGAAACTACAATGCCACCACTACCAACAAAACAGCGAAGAGCACAAAAAAGGAGCCAACGAAATATTTCGCGTTATGATAAAAACAGGGTCACTCTGAGACAGCAAACGACCGGAGCCAGTAAATCTACGATGCACAAACAAGAGACACAGGAAAGCCTGGCGCGACGGCAAGGGTGAAAGGCCGAGGATAAGAATAACGCCTTACCGCACGGCGATCATGTCCCGACGGAGCTGCCGATGAAACGGGGTGCCCACTTCTGCAAAGCACTCCCGTACCAAAGCTTGCACCTGCGTGCTCAGCATGTTCGGCCCTGCCAGCTACAGATTCCGCCAATGGAAAACCAGTCGTAAGCACGGGGCACGTACGGAAGTGTGCGGTATTAGGTATGGAAATTGCGAAAACAAGTACGAAATAATAAAAGAAGTAAACCAGGTACAATACAAGTCTACAGGTATTTCCAAAAACAAGACGTCGGGGCTTGGGGAGGGGAGAGAGGCACTTCTTGACGTCCACGACCTTCAGTTGATCGATCGCACGCCCCTCACGCCCACACAACTCTATTCATCCCGTTTCATAATCGAGTGTGTGTTGGTGGGTCGCCCAGTTCCATAGCTCCACGGGTTGGTTCTTCCGGGAGGAAAATACATTTTTTTTTCTAGCAGACGCAACGACACTGCTGTCCAGTCTCTCTCCCCTCTATTCCGTGTGCTTTGGTGCAAGCGCCGATATCGTTTTGTTTAACGTCAACCGTTGATCGCCTGAACAAAAAGCCAAAGCCGGCTCCCCTGCGACTCGCAACATCACGCCGAACACAGAAAAAATGTTGACCTGCGGAAAACGATACGGGAAACGAAAGTCCGAACCTTGTTCGCAAGGTGAAACGCCACCGCGGCCTCCAAGGAATTCTGGTTGAGGATGGTGCTGTAGACGAAAGACACCAGCAGGGGCTCCTTTTCCGCGGCCGCCCTCGCCTCTTCGCGCATGGAAATCCAAACCTGTCGAGCGGCAGCCGATCATCATGTACCATACCAGGTCGGGGTTCAGGTTGAGTCACTTTAGTCAGAGAGGATGCGTGCTACGGCAGGAGTACGTACGTATAACCTAATTTTCATGACGTGCCTTAGGAGCATCGACTTTGCACAGAGGGGGTGATCATTGCTCAGCGCTCGATTTTTTCAAGAACGGGAAGGTGAGCCAATACCGAACAACAACAGCAACAACAACAACATCAAGGTGTTCAACCCCTTTAGGACTGCAGCCCCGTTTTGGGGTCAGACCACTCAAATTTCAAGTAGTTAGTCCCCAAAACGGAACTGCGGTACTAAAGGGTTAGGAAACCTGGTCGAGAGCAGCTTTCCGGAAAAGGTCGATGTTGGACCTTTGCAGCACCCTTACCGTTGTCTAGAGAACACTATCGATAGCAACAGTGCTGAAAAAACGATCGCACTCCTGCTTTTGCGAAGCCAACACGCTCTTTTACGCCATAGAGATCCTCCTTTGAGGAGGTCTGAGCGTCACCCAACAGCTGACGTTGAGAAACAGATTAAGCTGAGCACATCCCTGAACAATAAATACCGTACGTTATACCTGGTACATCGGAATCCAACGATATTTGGCAATCATATCGAGGAGCTCCGTCACTGGATCATGCATGGGCTAAAAAATGTGACCCCTACAATAGAGAGTCGGCGACGCCTCCTTGCAGTAGCACGGCATACCATAGCAGAACTACAGTTGTATCGAGGGAGGCATCCCAGACGCTGAAAGCCGGGAAGGGCCCTTTCAAGATTGAGCTTGTCTTGTGGCCTCAAGCGAGGCTACAGACGTCGATCTCGTGGGCCCGCGCGCCTGTTGGTGCCACGCAAGCGCCATAAAAAATGAAGCCAAGCAACTTGCTATCTGTAAAGCACGACACAAGAGGTGAAAACAATGAGCCCGACCCAGAAAACCAGACCCCAACAATAGCGTAGGGTTCGAGTCGTGGTAGGCCCAAAGCGAGCGGTCAAGCCCGCCTCGACAATGGCGATCCGCTTAGCATGGGGGACGCTCACCTCGTCGTGCTCCTGCCACTGCTCGACAAGTCTCCTCCTGTCCGACCAGTCGCTATCGTCCGTCCCAGCCTCATGCTCTTCCCCGGAGCCCCTCGACTACAAGAAACACAAAAACCAACAAGCGAATGGCAGCAGCATGGCGGGGGCGGTGGGAACGTGGCGCGCCTACAGCACCACAAGGAGCTGCAACTCTACGGACGCGTCCGTGCTGGGAAAAAAGGTTTTTCGTTTCTTGATTGCTTTGTAATCCTTCGGCGGACGTAAGCTCAACTTACCTAGTACGGCAGGTCGGCCGAGCAAACACGACAAGTCCTGCCAAAATAGTACTTCCATTACACGCGAGAAACCGATCGTGCAATGGGCGAGGTTTTACTTGTAATCTTCAATCCACCGCAAGCGCCCGTCCCAACGCCCTCATGCCTTGACTGTGCCAGGGTCTGAGTACCTCGTCTCTCGCGGATGGGGGTAGGGGCAAAGAGCTAGATATTTTGCTTGTTTTATCTACCCAAAGTTTCACACCGCGGACAGATCATGACCTACATCATCTACTGCAGTTCCTCACCTGCCACTGTGAGAGGTTGAGCAGGACCTGCATGGTACATATTCAAGGCAGGGAACATGCGCTAGATCATGCAGAAGATCCGGCTCCCACCCGGAAAAATAAGGTAGCTCATACAAGACCGGGAAAATATCTACCTTGAACGATCTGCAGCAGATCATGAACTGTGGGAATCGATGATCTGTCAGATGATCCGTAGATGATCTGTCCGAAATGCAAACTTTGCGAATGCCCCGAAAAGTCGACGAGCATTCGTACTGCCGTCGCCCTTTCACCGTATTCCTCTCCCCAACGCACGCAAGCAAATAACACCAGGTGGTGCTCAAAGACGCATGCTGCGGTAGGGGTCAGCCGAATATTTCTGAGGCTCCTGACTTACGGAGCTCTAAATGCGCATCACCCGCAAAAACGGATTTTAAGCAAAAAAGAGAGTGCAGCCCGATGAGCATTCTCGTAGCCTTAGTACTATTAATAGTAGGTACACCAACGAATACTATAGTATAACGCCAACTGTATTCCCAGTGACATTGGGCAACTGTTCCTCCGACAGAGCAGGGAGTCCCGTCAGTCATTTTTTCCCGCCAAATTGTGCTACCCCTACATCGCAACACGCGTGTCTCAAGACCAACATACCCGAGAGCCCTCCTCGTGCTCCAAGCCCTGTGTGGACGAAGGGTCTTCGCTAGACCTGGCCTCTTCTTCGAGCCCCGCTTTCCACGAAAAGACGGACCTGCCTCAAGGCGGCGGCGGCGGCACCGGCAGCACGGGGGTAGGAGGCGCAAGGCGTAGAGCGACACCGCTTTTCTGAGCAATGCCACGGTAAGGGCGGTGCCTTAGAAGGGTGGTGCCTTATTATTTTATAAGGCACCGCCCCTATAAGGCCTGAGGCGCTCAATTTATCACCCGAAACATGCCTACTTGGAAGAAGTGTTGTTCGCGCATCCCGACCAACATTTCGATGCGCTACCTACGTGGTCCCGAAAAAACAATATACTGCCGCAAGTGAAAGAATCACGGTGACCGGTATAGTTAATAGCTGCTCACTCGAGAAGCTCAACCGGTCAGAAAAAAATGCCTCAGAAGGTAAAAAAAGTGCAAACCTCTACCGTGAGATGAGCCTGCTTATGAAAGAAGCATGAGATCAGCTGTCGACGTAAAGCCAACTAAATGAGGGTTTTATCTCCGAATCGCCCGCAATATAAACAAAGACATGTATCCCGGCGTCCCCGGTGGCTTGGTAGGTGGTCCGCGTGCCTATCAAGATCAATTTCGTGGGTTCAAGTCCCACCGAGTGTATGTTCGGGGCTTATTCTTGCATACGAAAATTGATAAGCTGAAAACGCGAGAGCGTGAGTTAGCTACATTCGATGAAAATCGACGAGCAGTGGGAATGCTGAACCCTACGGGCGACAAAAAATAAAGGCACGTACCGGGGGGGAAAAGGGTAGACACCTGTGACCACGGCTTGCCCAGAAGTTTGTTGAGGGTAAAACCTCCTACGAGTTAGGCTGAAAAGTAAAAGTATTGATTAAAAAAAAAACAAAACATCAAACTCCGGCATAATAAAGGTCTCCCCAGGACACAACCTAGGGTCAACAGGAGCATACAAGGAGAACATCGTGCCGTCGAGTAAGGCGGTCGCCATTCTGCCAGATCGAACAGCAACGTGTAAAGGCCGCAAGCGGGTATGAACAGGCGATATCTCCGTTTGCTCCGTGCGGAGGGCGAAGACGGAAATGCTGGGGTCGCTTTCGACGGTTGCCCTTTCGCACAGCACACAGCACAGCAAAACACCCGGTCACACAGCCCCGTCCAACTTTTAGTGGCGTGTGCTGTGATATGGCGCCAAGCAGACGCGGGCCGTGCGGATTAGTCTCGCAAAAGAGATCAAGACTCTGCCGTCGTCGAGTGCCAAAGTTTGTTTTTCCCAAACCAACGCCTCTGTGGCATGACACACACCCTATAACTACCACGCGACTGCACGACACAACCTCGCTCTACATCTACGTGGTCGGCCCCAGCAAACAAACAAAAAACGTCCGTCCGCTTTTGAGCACACCGAGACTTACCCAATGTGATCCTCTGTTGTGGACGACGTAGAATACCACCCATGCTCCCCAAACCCGACCTCGTCATCTTTGGCCTCGCTCACCGTCGCCACCCCCTCTGCCTTCCCGGGCTCGCCAACTCCGGCGTTATCTTTCCCCGCCCCCTCTTTCTGCTCGGGTTGCTCCACCGCTCCGTTCCCCTCCACAACTACGACACCAACTTTAGAGCTGTTCAGGGCCGCTGTCGATAATTTTTCTCCATCTGACGGCGGCAATGAAGCGATAGCATCCTCTCGAACCCCCCCGACCGGCGCAGGGGCATTTGGCAGCGGCAGATGCGATGTCCGGGCGTCAATCGCCACGTCGCCTCTATTACTAATTGGAAAAGCTTCTTGCTGTTGCGCCCCTTCGGCCAGCAAGGGGTTTGCGGCATTGTTCAAGCCCTCCGCTCCATTCGCTTCCGCCGCAGCCACCATCGGCGTCACGGAAGCCTCGCCCGTCGCGGTCGCGGTTCCACTTCCTCGCGCCACCCAACCTGGAACCGGCGTGCCACCGTCGCTGTCGCCGATCGAACCCCCCGCTCCCACCCCTCGGCCTTCCACTCCGCTGTCTACAGACCCGGCCGTACCGCTTCCAGCCCAGCGTTGTACCCTCGTCTGCCGCTGTCTATTCGAGGTGTCCGATGGTTGCGAGGCGGGCTGTTGCTGCGGTGGTCGCTGCTGCAGTCGCCATAGGTGGGGCGGTCGGTATTGTCTGGAGAGGCCGGCGATGTCGGAGGGGGCGAGCAGTGCTGGCGCCGTGAAAGCTGCACAAGGAGACGCGTTGTTTCGTTTAAGGCGTCACGGGCGGGCAGAGTGGGGGAGGATTCTTATCGTGGGTATCGCATGTCGAGGAGGTGGAAGAGGAGGAGGAGCAGTGACAAGAGAAGGAGAGGCAAGAGAAGGAGAAGGAGGAGGAGGGGGAGGAGGAGGGGGAGAGGGGGGAAGGGGAGGGGGCGGAGGGAAAGGAAGAGGGGAAGGAGGAAGGAAACCATGGAATTGTCGAGCATCCGTTGCCAACTAAAGCACGAGCGCATGAGGACCAATCGGGCCAGGGTATTCAAAAACACATACTACAAATATATCAGCTGTACGCTCGATCGATTGAGTGCTTGATACTCAGCTTAGTGATACGTCGGCCGCGCCTGTTCTGTATTTCACGAACATGTCATACGTACACCAGGTATGGTGCTGTCGCGAACAATTATGTTAGTTGCTTTACACACGGCGCGCAGAAACTACTTAGAGCACAGTCGTTCAGCAGTACTTTGCAATACACCTCAGGGTCCGCGCTAAGCGTTGGAATAACACGCTCATCTCGACATTACTCTCGGCACCAGCCTATTGTTCCACCGCCCACGACATCCATCGCACACGAAACCTCGGTAATAGTTACTTTCAACACCAAAAGCGGTCACCATCCATAGCACGGTTCGACCTGCTGATGAAAGGCATGAGGAAAGAACAGCTACAACAGCAGCACCACCAAGTGGAGCTGCAATAGGACAACATTACACTCGGTTATCTATGCCTCAGGTAGGAGTAAGGCAGAGCGCGGCACCGTACAAGCCCCCGCTGCTGAGCGGAGCACGAGGCACCTGTGCTTGGTGATTCCCCCCAAGGTAAACATGAAATGCAACAGCCGTAACTTCGAGACACGGTCTATGCTACTGGCTGCAGTGGCGGTGAATTTCGAGGGGAGCATTTCTCCGCAAGGTCTCTCCGTCCGGCGACCTCCTGTGCCCTATGTGGAGTCACGTATGCCCCTTCTTGTAACGGCAGAAAAATTAAATACACCGCCAATGGAGGAGAAAGTTCGACCGAACAGGACTGAACTTTCCAAGCTGGGCGACACATGCTGGGTGGTAAAGCCGGTCGGTCGTGCGTGTCCTTAACCCTTTAGGACTGCAGTCCCGTTTTGGGGAACAAACCACTCAAAATCTAAGGTTCATTCTTATCGGAGAGCTTTTTTTCCATAATTTCGACATTTTTTTCGCGCAATTTTTCAATCTTCCATATTTTCCCGATTTTTTCCCCCCCAAATATGTGAAATTTAACGAACTCGATTTTTTCGCTTCTGGAGAATTTCACGAATAGTGACAGAACGCCTACGTATAATGATACATATGTCCAATTATTTTCAAACTTTGGAAATTATGGAAAAAACGCTCTCCGATAAGAATGAGCCCAAGTAGTATGTCCCCGAAACCGGACTGCAGTACCAAAAGGGTTAAGAGTATTGCACATAAAAAACACATTGCCATGATTCCCCAGATGACACTGGAGAGCCAACGGCACGCTTTCGCCACAATGCCCGAACTCTCACGGACTGTCGATCGGAGAAAACAATCTGCGAACCCGAGTGCAGCTTTTGCCACATGTTCGAGAAAAGGGTTGACAGACACTGTTTACGATACCAACGAAACCAACCCGAACCCGAACCCCAACCCTATCCTCGTCAACCACGGTGTAGGGCTGAGTCCGGGTACCCGTTTGCCCCGGGTACCCAATGGTGTACAATCTAGCGGGTTCCATAGATCGTGGAACCGGCTGTCGTCGTGGTGAAGCAGTACCCCGGCCGAGCTTCGCCCGAAGCCGACCGTCCTACCCGAACCCGAATCCGAACCCTATTTAGTGATCAGTGCATGGTAAGACTCTACGTTGGTTCGGTCAGCTTGGGCGCTGTGCTTGGAAATACCCTAGGCTGATTCGGTCGGCTCGGGATGCTGTGGCTTGGGAATGTTGATTTAATAGGTTTGATTAAGGCACCTATAATATACCCCTTAGCCAATCAGAGTCCGTGAATAGCTACCTTGGGAAGACTCACTGTGAACACGTGACTACTACTGTGGCCCCTTGCGCCCTGTGCCCCTTCGTGATCCCGCGCTAGACTGCTGGGGAAAAGCTAGTGATATGATATCACGCAATCGCGCAAGAAGTTCAGCATAAAAACGAACACGCTCTACTCACCACAACAGCGGACACTTAACCCGTCCGCGTCCTATACCATACTGGTAAGTAACTTGTTCCGACCACTTTTTTGCATGTTGCACCGGAACGCGACATTACTGTGTACGTATTAATAGTACATTCATAGTTAATAGTCAGGCAGCAAGGGCGCGATCCGCTACCACCTTCTTGCATGTTGCACCGCAACACGATACTGCGTGTAGGTAGTGTATTCACAATCAACACTCAGGGAGCAAAGACGCGGTCTGCTTGCTGTGCGCGCAGTCTAAGTGACTTACTTACCATACTACAGGACAGCCGCTGACAGGTTATTACATTTTTTTAATTCGATTGACGGTGGTGCTATCACAACGAGGTTGAGACCTTGCGCAACCTGAAGCAGCAGCAACATCATCATCCTCAACAGCGGCAGCCGCCGCAGCAGCAGCCGCAACAGGCTAACGTACCCGTAGCCAAACCGATCATACCAACCTTTCATACATGCCATTTTCGAGATAAAATATTGCAAATCCTTCGTGTACGCGCAGTATTTCGGGCTTATATACTGCGGATACTGCTAGTACTCGCAGTACAGCGAGGTACAGTACTGGGAATGCTTCCCGACTCGCAGCATTTCGGGGTTCGGTACTGCTGTGGATACTCTCTGTACTTGAAGTATTTCAAGGTTCTGTACTGCGAGAATTGCAAGTCCTGGCAGTATTCCGTCCATTGGCACTGCTCGTACTGCGAGCGCTCGCAGTATATCTACCAAAATACCCTCAAAATGCGCAGTTTGCTTGGAGTATGAAGTATACGAGTAGACATAACCATGGCAATCTGTGCACCGTCTCGATGTTTTCATCCCCACTTTTTCGCGGGAAATATTCACAGCTCGTCCCACGAATGGGAGCTGGAGCAAATTACTTTCGGGGGGGGGCAACTGCGGTGCTTGGAGTATTCGCAGATCGTCCCACGAGGGGGAGTTTGAGCGAATCACCTTCGGGGGAGGCAACTGATGCAGTGCTTGGAGTACTGCTGTAACAACAGCATGCGCTTACAGCCAGGTACCAGCTACCAAGTAAGCTTCACGTGCCTGAAATGTGTGACCGCAGCTGCTGCTGCTGCTGCTGGGGCCTGTTTTTCATGTTCAACTTCATTTGCAGGGTCTGACCAGAAATGACGTATCATACCAGTACAATACCTCCGGAAACACACACCCCAGGACGAATTGCAAAGCTGCTTTTGTCGACAACAAACAACGAGAGTGCAAACGCCAAGCGAAGAGTCTACGGAAAGGCCTCGAAAGTACTTTTCGAAGCCACCATGTTCATTGCTTCGTGCTTGCCTTGTTCACGGAGAAAAACTGTACGGAAACCCGTCCCTGGGTGTGCGTTCATCTGGCATAAGGCAACGTATTCAAATACCAGGCATACAATGACAGCACCAGCATCCAGTTGGTTGTGGCTCGTACGTACAGCAGCCTGTTTTTGCGGTGAGACAAGACAGCTTTCTTCCACCTATTTCGTGTCAACACCGCCTCCTGACACTACCAGCCACGCGTCTATAGAGACAGCATAGGCTAGCATGGGTAGAAGTTGGGTGCATCAACAACACTTTCACCCCCCCCAGGAATTGAGCGCTCGTGTGCGATAGCAGGCCCCGACAGCATAGACGTAGCCGCGGACGCGAGTACGTCGTCAACAACAAGGCATCGTAATTGCACCTCTTTCCAAAAGTTTCATTGCCCACTCTCCAACATAGCTCGCACCTGCACATCGCCACGGCCCACCCACTGCGTCGTTCGTTAAGGTAGTCAGTCCTAGGCCGAGAATCACAGCGCGATACATACGCTGAGGTGCACCCTGCTGCGACAGGCTCGTAGACGAAGTGCGAGGGACTGCTGTGCTGGGGTTTGTTCGTTTTGTCCTGGAAGCCCGCCCACCCCTGTAAAAAACTATTTCCGTCGTGCAAGACTGTCAAAACAATGTCCGTCGGTTGTCGTACGGAACCTCGATCTTGATAATGGTTGTAAAACGTCGTATCCAAGTCCGAAATTATGCCTGCGTTCTGCGTCTGGGTGCTGAGTTTAGAGCAGCAGTAGCAGCACAGCAACAGCTGCTGTACAGGTTCTATACAGCACTGGCATGCACGCTTCTGTGTGTACCTGCGAGTAGCCTAGCCACGTGCAATACAAGCCTTTGCACGCACGGTCTCCGGGACAGGGTGTACGAGAAAGAAAATTGGACTGGTCGTACATACCAAATTCGTACCGCCAGGTTTCACACGCATCGGACAGATCGCTGACCCCCACTTCACAGTATACAGCAGTAGCTTTGTCCGAGGGTAGAGTTATTCCCGATCTGTATGATCTACAGTAGCTCATGTTGTGGGGTGGGAGCCGTATAATCTGCATGATTTATTAATAGTGTATGTAGCACATGGTTCGTGAGTCGGATGTTGACATGATCCTGAACAACGCATCATACCGGCAGGAAATGATAAAGGGTGAGCTTGTAAAGGATCTACAGCAGTATACCGCCGTAGTGTATGATGGATGATCTTCAATAGATCGTGATCTATCCGATGCATACTGCACTGTAGCAATATTGTTATTGGGCTACAGTATGCGCGACAAAAAAACGAAGGCACGTACCGGGGGGGAGAAGGGACGGCACCTGTGACCACGGCTTGTCCAGAAGAAGACAGTTTAGGGTAAAACCTCTTTCGAAAGTGAAATTGATTATTAAAAAAAAAAAAAAAAAAAAACGTACAGCAGTACAGTAGTAAACCGAGCATGCTACGAGTACTTGGTAGTAAGTGTGCTCCTGCAGGTTTGCCATTTTAGATACCAGGTATGATATTTATGTGGAACTTCCAAGGCGCACGCCTCACTCCCGGTGCCCCTATTAATAGTACGTGCCCCGCCCAGGGCAATACATCCCCGGATCACACTGATGATGGGAAGTGAAGTATGTAGATCCATAAAAGAGCCAGGCGCAATAAACTGCTCGACACTACACTATACTGCACTTCCGAGTAGATTTTGCCCCCAAAACGTGTGAACGCCTGTAAGGGGCTTCACTCCGGCACCTCTACGTACGTACGACGAATCACTACCCGTAAGGGGCTCCAGTAACGTCCGTCACCGGCGTGCTTGCCTTGTCCCCAGAGGAGGGATAGCGTAAATATCCTGGAGAAAAAAAAAACACATACCGGTACCAGGTAACACATTTTAGATTGCTGCGCGTCGAGGCTCTGTCTCTGTGAGAAGATTTGCAGAGGTGGCACGAAGCTTCACCAAGAGGCTGTGAACCAAAGCCCAGCAACACACACAACCTTGCGCCACGCGACGGGCGGGCAGACCCCCAAATAACCAATCGGGGGGGTTGGAGGGCTGGCAGCACAAAAGTAATTAAAACACGCACGCATGAAAAATGTCGAATACTACGCGCAGCAACAAAACGGTTGATGAAACAACCTGTGCCACGTTCGCAAGGGCTGAGGTGAAGCGACAACGACGGTGACTACAAAAAAAAAAGTAAAAATACTGATGATGTGTTTAATCTAGTCAAGGAGTTTCAGAAACTACTACACTGCAAAAAGTTGTCTCCCACCGAACCAACTAGTTTTCCACCACAATTGCGGGTGTAGTCCTATAGGCGTTCAGGGTCCAGACATTCCATAGGGAGGCACGATTAGTTTAGAGATTATTTATTGAGCAGATCCCGTTGCACCTGCCACCTGTTTTGGTACTGTGCACTTAAAAAGTAGTTATTATATATTGATGAAAGCTGCTCCCGATGGGCGACTGAACAGGTGAGGCTCGACAACGCGTCACCATAACCTCTGTCATTGGCCCAGGAATTATTTCCTAAAATGAACTCTATATCTCTCCACGGTCGCCCCGGTGGTTCAAGTGGTTAACCTCGAATTCTACTTGTTTGAGTCCTGGGTTCGCGCCCTAGGAGGGTCGGACTTTGACTTTATTTGCAAAAATAAAAAAAAGGGATTCAATTGTTGAGAGCGCCTTGCAGCGTGGGTAGGCACAATTCGATGCGAGTCGACGAGGGAAGAAAAAGCTGAAATCTTCTCGCGATAAAAATGAAGGCACGTACCGTAGCGGGAAGGGGGGAGAAGAGCCTGCTATGTGACCCCGGATCTGAGTTACGAGTTGGAAGGAGAGAGAGAAGAAGATGTGCGAAGATAATGAATGGGATGGAAAAAAAAAAAAAAAAAAAAAATACCCCTATTCCAGGACCTTCATGGCCATTGCAGGGCAGCGTAGCGGAATATCACGTCGGTAGGCCTACCCCACACTTGGTATAATTGCCACATGTCTAATGCACGAAGCATGCCTCTTGGCGATGCCCAACTGAGCGATAGGCGAAGGATAGCGCAGAATGGCCAATCGTAAATAGTACCCGGAAGGCCAACGTTCCTCGGGGTAGTTTTGGTATAATATTTATGTAATGTACAGGTAGGGGGATTGTACGTCTGGTAGCCGGATGGCGAGAAGGAACACACAGAGACGGTGACGACGAGGCGTGAGAACGCACTAAACAATGAAGCCGGAAATAATGGGAAAAAAATAAAATGCGCACAAGCAAAAGCTTGGAAGGAGGTACGATACTAAGGTGGAACCCGCCCAAGAGTTACATTAGTAGCGTGTGTGCAGAAGACACGCACAGGTACGTCCGAAGGGATGGGGACGGCGAACAAATGAGCTCGAGAAAAAGCGCATCATCATCAAATGTAAGAGAAAAAAACGCTGTGTCGTTCAGACGACCCATCCGCGATGGGGCACTGCAGTCGCGCCATGGCAGATAACGAGCAACTGACATATGTGGCAAACCGACAGCGGGGAATCAACTAAAAGAAGCTCGCGCCAACCGCTCAAATAAAAAAGCAAATATAAACTTGTACATACGTTCCTGCTGGCTCAGGATTAGCTCCCGGGGAGTTTCGTTTCTTCACATTGCATCAAGATCTAGTAATGTCTTCACTGCGGGCGATCGGCCGAAAACCTTTGTTTAGCTATCTTCGAACACGCCGGCGGCTGGTGTATCGATTATTTCATAAAACTTGAAGCCAAGCGCGAGTCATGGCCTATGCGAAGAAGCAGAGGGCGGAATACCCCGGGATGGAACATGCTCCATGTAATACGTCCGAATTCCACCGAACACCAGCAGCAAATCCACCGGATTTGAGATGCCGTTGAAGGGTGCCGAGGATGTCTAAACGACTATTAAACATACAGCGGGCCAAAACTACTATTAATAATACGGCGGGCCATATTAATCAGAACCCACGATGGAATCAAAAACCACATATCCCTCCTATCTTTATTACCCATATTTGGTTCTGATCACTGTCTTCCCCCGTAATAATAGTGAAAAGTCAGACATCATGCGCGGCCACAGAGGGGGTTCTAAACGCTAGTGGAGACGGCAGTTTCAGCTGCGCCACCTTCACCTACGTTGCGGCAAATACCGCTCGAAAGGACGCGATCTTGGTGGATTTGGAGAAACCTCGAGCGGTCACCGCTGCAATAGCTGTGGTGTACTGGACAGAAAAGTGCGCAATCTTGATCGATCTGAGGTCGATGAGGGGAAAGACAAGGTTGCCCCTGTGGCCGCTGGTATGTTTTACGTAAACACTTCCAGTCGACCTACCCCTCGTTAACAATGCCTCCATATGACATATGAAAACATCTGTGACCTACAGCCTACGTCCTACGGTTCACCACAGCCCACAACTCACAGCACCAACAACGAAGATACTCAATATTGGTTGGGATTACCAACGATGTTCTTAGTTGGGCATTGTACCATGTCCTACCAGATAGATGTGACTCTCGACGGGAAGGATTGGTTTTGGTACTGAAGCGACGGGTCCAAGTTTGGAAGGTGTCGTAGACAAATCAGTGTAGGGCTGTGCGTTGGCTGACTGTATTTCGCCGACAAGTTACTATCGATATAAGATGTGACCGCTGGTTGTGTGCAGTAATTTTTGGAGTTCTGCGTACTTTTCTTCTGATTACCGCGTGTGTAGCTTGCCGTATGGTTCTTGGTAAGCGTCCTATAAGTTACTGTAGTCAGTTGGCTTAGTACGCCGGCCGACAAGATAACTAGCTGCGAAGTTCAGCGAACTCACAGCTCTACAACTCTGTCCATTTTTATGGCTGGAGAATGCGTTTACTGATGCAATGCAGAAAACGGCGACCCTTGATTAGCGTGGGATGGTTCGCGATCGGCCGCAGCGATGAAACGCATTGCGATGGTGCAGCAGAATATCTGTCAAAAATGCTGGATTGGTGCGCTCTCCGCTTAGTACGGGAGCACGTGCCAACAGGAGGACTGAAAGTGCGTCTCTCGTCCCTATAAACGCTGCGAGGTTCCTCTTCAGTGTGTGGCACACTCAGTGGCGGCCATTCCGCCAAGGTTATGCACGGCAGGTTTTCTCGACCGCCAAGCGCTCGGCAAACACCAAACTGTCGTTCTGGGTGGCGTTATATATTGAATGATATACGGAAGGGATTCGGTGGAGGGGTTGTTCGAATACAATTGCGTCAGGGCAGCAGTCAGCTACGGCGGGGGGTTGTCGCTGTCTCGGGGTTAGCGCAAGGCTTGCAGCGAGGCAACGAAACATGACAAAGGGCGTCGGCTGTAACTTTCCTTGTTAGGGGGGGAGGGGTCCAGAAAAACAGGTTGGTAATCTGGACGCAGCCATCTGTGGTTGGTTGTGAGTTGGCAGGCGAGGCGAGGACCTGACCGCTAAAATCTTCTCAGCGGCAGTACAGTTTCAGTTCGGTAACGTTGGCATCAGTACCGGTGTTGACTCCTAGGCGAATCGTGTCCACGGGGTGGTAGATCCACACTCCCGCAGCCTGGTGGTGTAGGCAAGGTGGTAGACTAAGGGCATACATACTTGCCGGACGCAGCGTTGTCGATGGTGCCAGATCTCGGCGCTCCATGCAGGAAACAGTAGTGGGGCGGTGTTGCTTGCGCATTGCTTACCTCGTGCGAGGGCCGACGACGTTTGGTGGCCATACTGCAGTACCGACCACGGTTTAAGCTCTGGCAGTCTTGAACATAGGGGCGATCGAAGACGGCTAGGAGGGGACTGAGGGAGGGTATTTTATGTTAACTCGTGGCGAGCGTAAGGAGTAGATAGGTGGAATGCAATAGACAAACCCCACGTGCGGCGTCCAGGGTCCAAGATCCCCGGATTATTTTTGTTCGGAGAGAACCATCTCTAAAATCTGGGCCGTGGTGGTGTGGTGTACACGCTTGCACGTGGTGTGCACCTTATAGACATGTGTATGAGATCGGTAAAATACTACAGGTCGAACGAGAATGGCAACTTAAATACCTCGACCCATTGGTTCATGTGACTCTTGCTGTTGTAGGTCAAAATGTATGAAACACGACGAGCGCTAGCAAAAATGCGCTGACGTGAAGACGCAGACCGCATCAATATGCCTCATGACTGATGGTAATTCGCCCTGTAGCATGCTCTTCGATTAACCTGTGCATCATGGCCACTCATGGGGCATCATACACCGTATATAACGGACGTACTCCGAAGAGTGAAACGTCGGATCGTCCGAATCCACCAACTAAAAAACTGACAAGAGTTGGCTTAATCCCCTCTACTACATAGAACAATGCCTTATTTTCTCTACGAAACCTGGGCTTGAATATGATCGACGCCGCTCGTAGCTTGGAGGAACAGCGGTACTCGCCTTGTGCACTCGAGAACACCACCACGGGTTGGTTCTGTGGCCCCCCAGGAGGTGAGTATGTCTACAGGGTTGGTTCTGCGTCGTTAGATAGCCGAACAGGCGCTGTGACAGATGGAGAGCTTCCCGATTTGAAAGAGCTTTTGTTCTCACGCGTACTGCGAACTCGTGGGTGCTCTCTCTGGTGGTGCCCAATGATGCGTTGCCCTTTCTTTCCGCAAGGCCACACCTTCTCAGTACCCTGCCACAGCTTGCGAGGAGGTAGAACTAACTCCCCACTCTACCACTCCTACTGCTTGCGCTTGCTCTCGGACGTTTTCCTCTGATTGGCACTTGCGAAGAGCGGGACAGGAGTTGCTCTACTACTACAGTTGTACTTCCTGTAGCTGTACACGTAGCATTTGAGCATTTGGAATACTCGTATCTGTTTTGTTCTGCGTGAGAGTCGAGCAGGCTTCAATTTGTTCGCTTGGACCGTTGTTTGTATCCAAGGCATGAGACATGAGACATGAGACATGAGACATGAGACATGAGAGACGTGAGACATGAGGTCCTGGCAGTGCCGGTTGATGCTCTCCCCCGAGCTTGGTGACATTCCACCTCTTCTCCTGCCATTAGCTCGCCCGGCCTATTAATAGTCATCACCTCCATGTTCTTCCTGTTCCTATTCCTACCGCTGTACCAGGTACCTGATAACTGATGCCTTGTAGTGTAGATCTTATGATACCGTCGTGTCTTGATCGTCACCCGGTCGTCGCCACATCATACCAGGTACCAGGTATCATACTCCATACAACGAGTACATACCTCTGGCCGTACCAGGTACGAGGTGTCACACTTCGTACCGGTATGATTGTATTATTAATAAAAGTCCAATACCAATCACACAAAGGCTACCGCACGTACTGCTGTACATGGTGGCTGGTGGTAGCATGATACAGAGTACCATAGGTACGATTAATAGTACCAGGTATGTAACGAAGGAAGACTGCCGACCGTAGCAAGTTTTCGACTGCTGTTTGCAGCAGAAATGCTGAGGCCCCATAACAATATGGGAGATAGGATCTTCAGGTTGGTAGGCTGTTCAGGTATTTTGGTTGCTAAGTTGGGATCAAGGTACGGGCGAAGACCCAACCCAACCCCTGACTCTAACCCTAAGCCTAACCCTAAACCTAACCCCAAACCTCAGCCAAAACGGGCAAAAACGGGCCATAAACGCGGCTGCGCCGCGTTTGCATCGAACCAGGAATTTTCTCAATCGCGGACGACGATTCCGAAGTGCAGACCGCTCTAGGCATTTTTCAAGTAAAAAACACCCCTAAAGATCTCACCTCCCAGATTCCCAAACCTACTCGAAATACTACTGCTGTAGGACTCGTATGTAGCTACTGTAGCTAAGCCAGCAGCACGAGACGAGCACATAGCAGCACAGCATGCAAAGGGTTGAACCTCTGCTACTGCTGTAGGGGGGGAACAATAGAAACAGACGAAGAAACCCATCCAGACAAAGCTAGAAGGAGCGTTCCCCGCCGCGCACCACGCACACGCACGCGCCAGCAGTAGGTCAGGTACTTCGTAGTACACCAATATCGACGAAAAGGCGACCAATCGCTGGCCTCACTAATCCTAACCCTACGACAGGAGACAAGCAGACCTGGAGGAAGAAACAGCGAGAGTTTGAGACGCATCGATCTGAAAACGACCCACAGGTCAGTACGCCCCAAGACGATCGGCAATAGCCAATCGGCAGTAAGCAGCAGGCCGTAGCTAGTAGACATTGGGGTTAGGGTCAACAGGCAAGGCGAGATCAGCGAGCGACAACAACGACCGCATAAGCATGCGGGGGACAAACCTTCGGGGGTCGGACAGGCATTCTTCCGGCGGCGGAGGAGCGGAAGGATCGGGCTACGTCCTGGCAGATAAGGTCTATGACCTCTCCCGCGCTCTGGGAACGCTGCGCGCGAGGTCGATCACCAATGTCGAAGCGCTACGCTCCGTGGCTGAGGTAAGGCTTTCGTTCTTTCCGGTAAAATTACGAGGGAGAGGGGAGGACAGGAGGGGAGGGGAGGGAACACCGCTCTTACCCAGTCAGGATCTGATCCTCTCTGTCGAATCGCAAAGCTTGCTGCAATTGCTTTCCTCTGCGTTTCTGTCAGGGATGACGTACGTAGGCACCTACGTGCCCCGCCACCGTGGCAAGGATAGGCAACCCTATTATGCGAGTTTCTTATTTTACCACACCTGAAAACTAAAAATCTGCTGTGGTAACCCCTTTCGAGTGAGCTGAAGCCGGGTTCTGCGACCGAGGAGCTACGACCACCAACCAAGCTTCGTTTATATGATTCTCCCAATTCCTCAAGTCAACCAACGCACACAAGTTGACGACAGGTACAAAAACATCCTGCTACGCGAGTCCCTAGCGAAGGCTACGTATACTGTTTTTTTTTTCCGAAGCCGCCACCGCTGCTTTGTGTGACGAGCCCGCCTTGGGTTATCGCCTGCTTCTCCTGACCGCTCTCTGCGTGTCGACCACCGCAGTTACTGTTTTTTCTCGAAGGCACTAGGCATATCCGCAACATGCCTGCGTGCTCTCGAGGGATTGACAAGGGTAGCAGCTGACGACTAGTTGACTCCCACCCCCCCCCCCCCCTCGACGATCATGGCGTTGCTCGCCCGGGCAAACGGTTACGTGTGTGTGAGTTAACCCTTCACGCAGCCACGGTCAAAGCTGTTGCAGTCTGGTTTCGAGTAGTTTGTCACCGAAACTTGGTGGCAAATCTGAAAAGAGGTTAGGCTTGTCCTTCGAATGGACCGCGCAGTGCGCCTCCGGGCGTGGTTTCTGTTCGCTGACGTGTCTTATTTCTCCCCTTGCTTTCTCGCGTTTGCGCGTCTCCCCCCTGCTGGCGTTAGGGCGTTCCCGAGCTTGATCAAGCGTTCCGACCGCTGCTAGCGGCACTGGAAGCGGGGCTAGCCGAGTGCCATCAGGCAGATCTAGAGGTGGGGCTTCTGCGTATGCTGGCTTTTTGCCTCGTTCACAGCTGCGAGCATGTTATAGAAAATGAACGTAGACGGTAATGGCTGTAAAGGGTTCAAATCACTGCATAAAGGTATAGAGCGCATTGTGCCGGTTGGGTCTTTAAGAAACGATTATTCAGGACAAAAAAATACGATAGATGGTCAAGTACTCGACACGCTCCTTTGGATTTCCCCACTACGTGTCTACACAGCGTTACTGCCCACACAGGGTTAGACTGTTGATGCTTCTGCCACATTTAATCGTGCGAACGACTCTTTAATATGTTTTTCCCCCTGCAAGTTGTATTTTGCTCAAATTCGAAGTCGTATGTCTTTAAAACTCGATCTGGAGGTGTAGCGGGGTTAACCTTTTTACAACAGCGGAATTTATCCCGCTCTAATTCGAAGTCGTTTGTCCCCTAAACTTCGGTCTGTAGGTATAAAAAGGGTTTACGAGCTGAGCACAAAACTCTGATAGCTGCCAAAAATTCTCGCGCTTGTCAGGCCATCTTCGGCAGGCCTGAGCCGCTCCGAGATATGCTGGAGTCTCCACCGCCGCCTCAGATCGGCAGAGGGTTTGGCCGCGTTAGGGGGGGTGGAACAGAGGCGGCAGCGCAGCATCTGGCCAACGCGCTTTCGGATCTCGATCGAGACGTGGAGGCGGCTGGCATGTTGGTGGAAGATGGAGCGAGTTTAAGGTGTGTTATAAGGCTTAGCCTGGGCTGAGTAACCGATCGATATTGTCTTTTCAGGGAGATGTAATAGCGGTTTCTGGGCGTTCTCAAAATCACATGCGCTTTGAAGAAAAATTGCGGCTTCGCGATTTTTGTGTTGGCCCCTGGTTGAAAACGTCTCCGTGTACCGGAAATTCCTATTGTTGTTCATGTTAGAGCCACTCTGCCTGCCGTCACACCATCACCGCATGAATCAGTAATTTTGTTTCGATGGATTCGCTTCAACAGCCATGTTTCGCCCAATCAAATGACGCGGCAGGACCGTCGTGAGATGGGCGCGTCGGGCGCGGAAACATCCTCAGGCTCCTCGGGCCGCCCCCGCCCTCGAGGGGGAGACGCCCCCCTCAGACCACGCCGTATCGGACGACGACCGCATCTTTGGTAAAACCAAGTCGGGTACAGACAACAGCGGAGGAGTAGCCGAAGGGGTAGCTGATGAAGATGCTCGCAAAGACTGGACGCTGCGGATACTCAGAGAGCCCGTCGCCGGGGTGGACAGCGACTGTGCTGTCGACAGCGGTAGCGGCCGCGACACTGGCGCCCCCAGCCATGCCGGCAATATCGACAGCGACGGCCGCGAAGGCAGCGGTTATTGCCCTTTGCGTCGTCGAACCAAAAGTGGACGGAATGGTGGAAACGGACCGCCGTTGGTAGTCGTGAATGCTCTGCAAGTTCGCTTACCACCGGTGCCCGCCGTGCCCGCCACGGCGTTTGCAGAAGACTCAAGAGCTATCGCTCCTGGGCGGGGGCTGAGGACCGCGGGCGAGGCAGGAAGCGTGTCCGCACCTCGTCGTCAATGGCGCAACCCGTTTTCGTGGCTTGCCGGGTACTACTGGCGCAATGACGGCGAGGTGTGTCGGGCACCTGCACCGTCGCTATCGACCACGCCGCCGGCGCCACTGCTGGTACCCCCGAGAGTCATAGTGCGCGTGGTCTACGTAGGCCGAGCGCCCGATGTCGCCCGATTTACGAGAACGCCGGAAAGGCATGCCGAGGATCGGGAGTGCACTGTCGCTGCCGCCGCCACCGCTGTTGCTGCGGCTACTTCGGCTACTGGTGTAGCTCGGTGCGCTGATACTGGCGCGCCTTCATTTGCTGGGGATGACCATGCATCGCGGCCGAACGATGAAGAAGGGGCTAGCGTTGAGGGGACATCACCGTGGGTAGGCGGTGCTGACAAGGATGTCGCCGTTGTGGTGGAGTTAGTCAGAAGCGAGGTCCGCGTGCGGCGCGCGTGCTTTCCAGGGGCGGAAGCGCGCGAAAACCCCGAGCGAGCATGCGCAAATGGTGCCGATACTCAGTCGGGGCTGATGTCACGCTCCGCAACGCAGCTACAGGTGGGCGATACACACCTAGGTTAGGTTAGAAACGGAACGGGTGTTCCATCGAGGGTGGGGGGTGTAGGGGGGATGTTCACTGTTGTCGTGCTCTGTCTGGCCGGCTGTTTTTGTAAACATCTCCGCGAGTGTGTCCCAGGGGTGAAAATGCTGAGAGTGCTCTCGAGGGGTGGCGCAATGAGCGGGCGAGCGCGTTGGACAGGGACTGCGTGACCACGACCGTTGATAACTTGTCTCCTTGTTTTGATCGCAAGGCGGGGGTGCAGCCGGCACCAAGGTTGCACTGCCCGCCTGTACTGGAGCGTATGGCAAAACAGCAGTTATCTGCGCGCCGCGTGGTTTGTGTCTTCGTCTCGCCTCTTTTCGGCAAACGAAAAAAAATATTCCTTTTACGTCAGAAACCGCCCGAAAACTATTAATAGTTGTTTTCGCCCTTTGAATTGTATCGATTCTAGCACGCGCTCGTCCACTCAGACGAAAGGAAGATTCCCCCCTATTATTCCGCCTGAAACCGCTGGTTTCCGCATTTATTTGTTTGACACGCTCCAATGCAGATAGTTCTTGAGCTCCGGACGCGCACTCCTGTGGTCGTCTCGCGAGTACTCCACACGGGTGGGGGCGTGCGCCCGCCCCCGCACTTGTGCCTCCCATCACCCGCGACACCCTCTTCCTCGCGGGGGGGATCAGTTCAGTCATCAGCCCCTGTGTCGGGCTCCAGCTTGCTGCACCCGAGGGCACTAGCTGCGGGCAGGAGAGCAGTGGGCGACCCTGCCGGCCCAGTTGGACGGTACAGCCGTCGGAGCGGCAGCGATACAGGTTGTAGTGGTGGTAGCGGTGGTGGTAGCGGTGGCAATGTTGGTTTCGGTGCTGGCGGTGGTCGTCGTGAAAATGGTGTTAGAGTTGATGCTGGTGATGCTGGCGGTGAACGTGTTGAGACTAAGGGTGCGCGATGGGCTGGTGGCGGTGAAGGTGACCAGGGTGGCGGAAGTTCGATTGGCGGCTGCCGTGGGCAAGGCTGCGGCATCCGGGATTCAGATGAGGCGGACGAGATCATCCCTTCCGGATGGGTCGAGGCGCCGGCGGAACTTTCGCTCCCCGGGGACTCGGCCGAACATGGTCCCAAGGTCAGTAATCACTAAGGCCGTGAGTAAGGCATGCCTTAGCTGCACTCGACGGCTACTTAATAGCTGGATGGCGAAGTAAGGCAACTGTAACTGACACGGTATTGTCCATGTAATATACGCCTAGCCATAAACGCACCAGTCAGACAAAAATACGCAGAAACTCCCCTAATTAACGCACGCAACTACTGTAGCTGAAATACCTAGCCAGCAAATATCTGCTGGGCAACCTGTTGTCAGCCAAAGCACAGCCCTGGTATTTACTCTACTATTAATAAGAGCTGCTGCGCCTTTGCAAGGCTGATTTTTTGCACCGTGGGGTGTTGGCTTTTGTTTCTGGGTGATTGGTGTTTCCCACCCCAACCGCCACCCTTTACGTACCCCCGCCTGTAAAACACGCTAATCACTGCGTGAGCCAGGCAGCCAGGGTACCGTTTTCTTCAGGGCGATCGAGTTAGATTATTTGTGCGGGGTGGAGAACTTCAACTCTGCACAAGGGGAATGATAGTGTCACGTTGTGTGTACCAGGTACCAGGTATATGGCAAGGCGCCCACGAGGTAGCTACATAGTATACCCATTGCTGCCTACAGTGACCGAAAAACAAATCATATAATTCGAAGCTGTCTTGCATATGCAAGTTTACCCGTCTCTCAAGTATTTCGTAGTAGGATGTAGCTCACCCTTTATTCGACTCGCTACTCACGGCGCTTCGCGCTTGACGCAAACAATGTCTGCCTGATCGGTGAAAACCCGAGGTGCTCCGTCCCGGCATTATGAGGATGCGAGGGGATATAGCCGTGCGACTACGGGCATGCTTGACATGAGTATACCCCCCCTCGCCGGCTCTACGGTCATACACTACGGCCATGCATAACATGAATGCCCCCCCCCCCCTTCGCCGTCACCACACTTCCTCCCTGCCACCCCGCGCACCCTGATGAATCCGAGGTGGCGTTAGCCCACTGTGACCCCCCTGCCCTCCTGTTCCGAGGTATCATTTGCTCACTGTGGCCCCCCTGCCCTCCGGTTCACCATCCCCCTTCGTATTCACCGCTTGTTTTGTTTTGGCAGCTTAAAGTGGGCACGAGCCACGTCTTGGGGATGAACGTTGTTCTGCCTGAACTGCCGTCTGAAACTGTCAACACCTCCCCTCCGCAAGTCAGCACGCCTCCGCCGAAAACTCCACTGCAGCGCACGAGCTTCTACGAGGGAACACGGGCGCAAGCACCGCGGAGAGGCGAATCGCAACCGGCGGAGGCGCAAGAGCCAACGCCATCGACATCCAAAAAGCGGAAGGGTTCATTCGGAGGCGCAGGAAACGACGAACAGCAAGTGCACTCTTTCCAGGCAGAGCGGAAAGGAGCAGCGCTGTTCCGTACAAGTGCAAGAAAACGATCGAGGGTTAGCAAAGCTGGTGGCGCCCGGACACCAGGTTCGGATGCGAGAGGCGTTGGCCACGACACCGGCGGCATGGCTGACAATGACTCTTTGGATTCCCGCTGGTGTGGTGAAGCACAAGGTGGTTCCTCGACCGCTCGCAATGCTTCCCGCAGCTTCCGTCTTCGTGGTGGTGGCGTGGACGGCGTCGGCTGTGGTGGCGATTTTTCTGCGGGACAGGATAACGCGGACGGCGGTATGGGAGCGAGGGAGGTGAAAAGAGGGAGGACTTGGTGGGGATGGCGCTTCCCCACCCGTTGGGGCCGAGAGGCCAGCGGTGAAATACTGCTTCCCAACTCGAGCCCTGCCCCTTGCCCACCTATACAGCAGCAGCAGCTGCAGCAGCGACAGCAGCAGCAGAGCACACAGACCCAGGAGGTATCTCCTTCAGGAATGAACGGTGTCCAAGCCTCGGTACCTACGACATATAATGACCGTCGCGGTGTCTATTGTGATACCAACAATATCTCACCGCAAGAAAGCGAACGACGGAGTGGCGCGGCGGGGAGGAGAGGTGCGATGGGGGGCGGAGCTCCGTCTTCTGATTACGGGGTTTCGCGTGAGATCGGTGGTTCTCCTCCGCTGAAAAGGTCGCCGTTGGTGATCACCGTGGTGCTTGCCTCCCCACCAGGAGCAACGCCTGCGTGAAAAGCTCGCGGCTTGCGTGCCGCTGCACGTCTCGGAACATGCTTCCGTTTTGCCGAAATATTTTTGATGTTTTTTGCTCGAGCGTTATTTTTTTCTTCGGATGCGACGATACACCGTACCAGTCTGGTCGTAAAATATCAGGGGCATTTGGATGGGCAACAAAACATCCAAATGTACCTTAACTGTTCGAACAGACTGATAAACCGGTGTCAGGTTAGGGTGAGGTTTACTGTAGAGAGTAGCGCGGACTCTCCGGCGCTACAGGCGAGCGGTGATTGATTCCGTTGGGTGTTGTTGTTTTTCCTCTGCAGGCGTCGGCACCCGGTGGGGAGACGAGCACGATGCGTTTCGAGCGTTTCGCGCATATGGTTGCCTCGACGAGTCTACGTTGGAAAAGCACGTAGGCGCTGTTGGTCATTGAATGAGGTGGTCGCTCGCTGTGGCGCACACAGCCACTGTTAGCCACCACATGAGGGAGTCGCCCGCCGTGACGCACGCAGGCGCTGTTGGCCACTGAACGAGGGGGTCGCTCGCTGTGGGTGTGGAAGGGCGACGCGTGCTACGATACGGGTTGCGATTAGGGGTAGCACGTTTTGCCATGCAGGGCAAATGCTTCTGATTGACGGGACTCTTCAATTGAGGAACTACCCGACCATTTTGTCGCTGGGTCCCCACCATCTGTTTGCCTCGCGATATTTTTCGTATACCCAGGTCGTGGGAGTACTCGTCTGGTTGCACTCGCTGTACATTGTCTTCTCGAGGGTTTCGGCGATGCGTAAGAGTCCCTGAAGGGGAAACTTGAAAATATTTAGGTGTCCTCTTACCGTGGGATGCACCCCAACGGATGACGCCCCCCTGTCGCTGAACAGGATGCCGTCCAAGCGAAGGGTACACGTAGCGGTCTCGTGCTTTCTTTTCGAGCTATATACAGAATGCGGGACTGCGGTTGTTTTGAGGGCAGGAGCGTGGGTGCGGCCGCGAGAGAGGGGCTATCGACGGGCTCCCAAGCGTCCCTGGTGTCCACGGCCCTCTGTCAGCAGCGGGTGCTACCGGCGTTGCCCGGCTAGCCTTTCTATAGCGGCGCCCCTGGATTCACTGGCACGGTGACTCTCTACTATTCTTGTTTTTGGTCCTGCGGGCGGATGGTAGAGCGGCGCCCCTAAAGACTCACGGGCACACTTACTCTCTTTCTGTAATCGGTGAATCCAATCATTTCCGGGGACAAAACAGAGATGCAATGCCACAACTGTAGTACGGCGTGCCATATATATTGTCCTTGGCGTTTTTGTCGCACTTGTGCAGGGCCGTTTTTGTCGAAGAGTTTTTTCTTGATTCTCCCTTTCTTTGAACAGGTATAACAGGAACAACAGGATTCCCCCCCTTCAATCAGGAAATTGAACAGAGAGCAAAAAGTCAAGAAAGCTTCAGCATTCCTCTTTCAAGAAAAAAAAAACAGGAAACCAGAAAAAAAAATCCAGACCAGAAAATCCTTGAAAATCTGGAAATTTGGGACAAACAAGGTATACCAGGTTCCACTGTAAGTCCCCTCAGGGGTTGGTTTCTGTTTCCACTATTAATAAGAAAAAAACGCTTACATTTTCTTGACCGTGTTTTTCTTCAAGCAGGTAGTTGACCGTCGTTAAATCATCCGGCCTCTAGCAAGCCACGCGCTCGCGGCGGTGGCTTCACACATGTCACCCGCCGCTGCCCGGCCTAAGAGTACACACCGCATCACAACAAAAACACTGGGAGAGCTGAAGATCGACATCATCAGGTTCTATAACTCGTAAATTCCCACAAGCGAAGCTTCCCCAAGGTTGGATACTTACACAAAACTTCGCGCTATATAGCTCGCAACCTCCTTCCCCGCCGCTCCCACCCCGTGATTTCCACGCCACCACCCCACAAAGCGCCACAAAACAGTACTACAGTACTAGTAGAAAAACATGTAACAGGAGGAGGCGGAGAAGAAGAGGCATGCTTAGCCTGTTTATTTTGAACACGTGGCCGCAACAGACTTATCCTTGCATGCGATGGGGTTTCCTGCTCAAGTAGGAAGGCGTGATTTTGATCGGATTAGGAGTCCTAATCAACCGGCTGAACCGACACCGGGCCTCCCAGGTACAGCGGTCAGACATATCACCGCCTCAAGCCCAACGCAGCGGTGAGATAGATAACTTCCTCGAGTAGGGGTCCCTATGTAGGAGGGACCCGGGGGGGGTTAGCCAACTGCCGTATGAAGCCCGTCATTACCCAAGCAGGCCCCACCTAGGAGCGACCCCGGGATGTCAGCGAACTATCCTTACCATCCCCATATTTTCTCACGCAGGGTTCGCTAGGAGCGACCGCAGGATATCAACAACACCAACATTTTGTGTGGTGGGGAAAAAAAATAATAAAAGGTGCTTGCGTGGCAAAAATATGGAAACGAAGAATATGCAGAAGAGATGGACAAGAGGGCGTAGAGTAATCAAGATCGGCAAAACCATTGCCTGGCCATCTCGGCAACGTCCCCACACGACTGGCAGATGTACCCTACGGGATGTTGTGCTGTCCGACTGTCCGTCCTACAACGACATTCCCTGATACTTGCGGGGACAAGCTCATAGTAGCTGCCCTGCGATATTGTACAAGTCCCGACAAAGCCAAGTAGAACACACAATACGAGTATACCTATAGAAGTGTTGACGAACTTTCTCTACGCACAAATCGTCGACCAATAAAACTAAATCGGATGCCCCAGCACATGGAAGACACATAAAGTAAAATAACGATATCAACGGTAGCTAACTACCCCCAGCACAGGCCGTGCGTGCCTCGGGGGGCGATACGCCGGCACGGCGGTGTGGCAAGCAATAATCGCAAAGTAAAGGTGGTGGTCTGACCTACTGTACATGACCTCTGAGGCATTGCAACTGCAGCACGTTGTGCCTGCTACAGTAAGCAATAGCCTTCAAGTCTGTACCGTATTTCCCAAACGGCTTTATTACACTGCACTCTAATCACGGCAAACTACAACCAACCGCGGTACACCTAACGCGGGTCAACGCTTTCAGCAAAAAATGACACTGTACTCGTACACAGCATAGCATGGCGGCAAAACCGTCCATCAAATCATACCGTGAGAACGTATAACAGCCTCCAGGGTGAGGAACGCAACGACTACCAAAACACAACACGTCATCCCCATCGTTGCCTCACGACGATACCATACGACCGCCGATTTGTGCGGTAAATGTATACACTCAGTTGTGAGCTCAAAGTTTTGAAGCGATACGTACCTCTAACCTGTAAGTCCCACTATTTACCGCAGCCTCCCTAGCCGCCCAACGCCGCTGAGTAGTTGCGAACCCGCCTCATCGCCTAATTACCCCACGGAGCATCCGCTTCTGACTATGTTTAACACACACCAAAAATGTGCAGTGTGCGAGGAAGTATATGTTGAAACACGGCAGATACACGTTTGGCTATACCCGCATCTACAGCTACTGGACGGGTTGTCCTCGACTGTTCAGGCAGGCAACACCTAGAACAGCACCCACCAAGCCCCCCGTCATGTACCGCTAATAAGTCCAAATCAGCCGTCAAATCCGGTACATGTAAGAGGGGGGGGGGGGGGGGCAGGGAGGGAAGTATACGCGTAGTGGGACAGAGTGTGCTCGACCGTTGAGGCAGGCAACACCTTTAAGAGCACCAACGAAGCTCCCGCTCGACTGTTCAGCCAGGCTATACCTAGGATAGTACCCACCAACCCCCCCCGCATGTACCGCCAATAAGTCCAAATCAGCCGTCAAATCCGGTACATGTAAAGAGGGGGGGGGGGCAGGGAGGGAGGTATAGTGGTACAGAGTGTGCTCGACCGTTGAGGCAGGCACCACCTTTAACAGCAGCAACGAAGCTCCCGCTCGACTGTTCAGCCAGGCTATACCCGGAATAGTACCCACCATGCACCAAGCCCCCCCCACATGTACCGGCAATAGGTCCAAATTAGCCGTCAAATCCGGTACATATAAAAGTGGGGGGGGTGCAGGGAGGGAGGGAGGTATAGTGGGGCAGAGTGTGCTCGACCGTTGAGGCAGGCAACACCTCTAAGAGCACCAACGAAGCTCCCGCTCGACTGTTCAGCCAGGCTATACCTAGGATGGTACCCACCAACCCCCCCCCGCATGTACCGCCAATAAGTCCAAATCAGCCGTCAAATCCGGTACATGTAAAGAGGGGGGGGGGGGGCAGGGAGGGAGGTATAGTGGGGCAGAGTGTGCTCGACCGTTGAGGCAGGCGCCACCTTTAACAGCAGCAACGAAGCTCCCACTCGACTGTTCAGCCAGGCTATACCCGGAATAGTACCCACCAAGCACCAAGCCCCCCCACATGTACCGCCAATAAGTCCAAATTAGCCGTCAAATCCGGTACTTGTAAGGAGGAGAGGGGGAGGGGGCAGGGATGAACGGTGGGAGGGAAATGGCGACAGCGTATGCTCGACCATTGAGGCAAGTACTACCTTTAAGAGCACCAATAAAGCTCCCGCTACTCTGTTCAGTCAGGCTACACCTCGAATAGTGCCCACCATGCACCAAGCCCCCCCACATGTACCGGCAATAGGTCCAAATTAGCCGTCAAATTCGATACATGTAAAGAGGGGGGGGGGGGGGGGGGGGGGGAGGGAGGGAGGGAGGTATAGTCGGACAGAGTGTGCTCGACCATCGAGGCAGTCAGCACCTAGAGCAGCACCCACCAAGCCCCCCCCCCACATCTACCGCCAAATGGTTGATAACCGAATGCCGCCAACATCCGGTATATGTAGGGGGGGGGGGAGGTTGGTGGTGGGAGGGGGGAGGTGGGTGTTTTTTTTGTCGCGCAAGAATCTCGACCTCGGTTACCCAGGACTACCCCCCTCTCCTCCGTCCAGCCTACGCACTTGACAACAACAGCTCACGCGCGAGATAAAGTGTAAGTACGTCTGGCGTACTTCGGCCATCGGGCGGGCTGACGCCAGGCCAAACTACCACTACTAACGTCAACATTCACTACCACCACCACCTTCACCACTAGCATCAACCACATCAAATCTACCGGCACCAACACCAACACGCCCAACCGCAACGCCACATACATTCAACCTTAACAATTTGCCACCACCGGCATCATCTGCCCCAACTGGGTCTCCCAGATGAACTTCATCGCCGGTATCGACCCATCCTGCAACCCCCGCTTTACGTAGCCGCTACCGGAGCACCCGGCCTGCTGCCGCCGACTGCTGTGCCCCTTGCCGAAGTGTTGCCACTTGCCTTGCGGTCGCTCCTGTCAATGACGCGGCGCACGACATTAACGGCCCAGACTGCCCCGGTTCGCGAGAGCAGCCTCGAATGCATCGGGTCCCAGAAGTTGCTCACACCTGCGTTGTGGGCGGTTAAAAACGCGGAACAGACGGGAAGAAATCAGTGATGATGGCGTTGTACCCGTACGCACTTTGATCGAAGATTGGAGAGGAAGACGGAGGCCAACAGCGAAATAACATTGAAACGCGACCAACTGCACGTTTGTAAGCGTCAGCTTAGGGCCTATTTGAAAAATAAAAATCTGATCCGCCGGAGGGCTTGAAAACATACGCGGAGAAGGCAGGAGGTGACACATCGCGCCCTATACGATATCAAGATCAATCGGTACACGTTCACACACAGGTCGCCACGTCGTCTGCAAGTCCTCGTTTTCAACGGCACACACCTGCAGACGTTACAAAGCACCGCAACCCAACCCAACATATCCCAGCCCAACGCAATGACTTGACGATCGCTTGCCTCTTCAACCCGTCGATTGCAGCCTGCCGGAACCGGAGAATATTGCTATGGAGGCACTTGGCAAAAAGCGCCGGCAACGCTCCGCAAGCGATGTGTTTAACGGCGGTGTGGTCCGATTGCATGGCCGATGCCGGCACCTGCTGAATATACTTGCAAGCGTGTACCACCGCCTGCTCCACGTAGGCATCGTTCCGACCCAGTTCAATAAGGACGCACGTTATTACCCTGGTGTTTGGGTTAAATGGGCAGGTGACGACAGCATCCATGGCCTGTAACGTCGCGGCGACAAAAAAAAACAAGCGTCAGGCGCGTTGAGTTAAGAACGTGCAACTTGGGAAACTGTCGCATCTTGGAGGCATCCATCCGGTAAAATTGTATGGGGAAAAAATGGAGGAGCGGCTCGATCTACATAGTACACTTCGTATCTCCATATTGGTATTGCTGCAGGACGATCACAAGGAAAAAAATGTCCTGGCGCGTTTTGGTGGAACTCCCGGGTTAGAGTATACCTGGTATCAGGCAGTAGTCACGGTAGCATGTTGATCACGGCATTGACTTAGAGCGATGGATTCTATGCCCCGCCCAGGAAACCCACCTCCGACGCTGCCGAAACTATGTGGGTATTGTTGGACGCCAGCAAGGGAAAGCACGCCTTCATGGTATCATGGACGTCTGGAAAATACAGCATTCTGTCACCCAGTGCCCTGGAAGAGCAAGTTCACGTCGGCAGGCGACAGGAAGAGGGAAGGGGAGGGAGATTCTTGATGTTAGCCTGAGCGATGGATGTACAGGTAAGAGCTTCACCTCCCCTGCGCAGCGATGGATACCACCGAAACGAGAACAAGGAAATTTGCCTTGAACTGAACTCTAGAGGATGTGCCAACAAAAGCTATGTGTACTGCCACAGTTGGAACCGTTCGCGTCAGTCACTGCATGTGCAAAAACGAGAGCAACAAGCGTACGAGAAGTGTGTTCGGCGATACGATTATTAGTTTATACCAGGTACTTGGTATCATACGTAAGACAGGTACTAGCGCGGCAACGGCAGCGAAACACACATTTGTGCACCAGGTGACAGGTATGACTGTGGCTTGCGTAATTGTGAGCACACCACCAACGAACGTAACACGTACACATATATTAAGTACCTGTACACGGCCCCGATAAGGTGGAGACCCCCTGCATCCGATCCGGACTCCGGACGCTGGAGCATCTCCGCTGCAAGAGCGACCAGGCCATCCATCAGCGCCCACTCCCCGATGACGTCCAGGGCAACCTCGAAGTGGTCGGCAACAATCTGCCGAGCAGAGCCCACGGTAGTGCTCAGCACTTCCCACGGCAGAGCAGCCCCGTTGCCGATGTCCTCTGCTACCCCCATGACCATCTGCAGCACAGACAGAAATACAAATAGCTACGTATTGTTTAGGGATGTTCCACGACTAACGGTACGTACACACGATGTGCATGCGCCACAATACACACTGCGGTGTCACCGTGTTGGTCAGGGAGTCCAGAGTTGGAGGAAGGGTGGTGTCGGGGGGGGGGGTGGGGGGTTGTTCTGGCGTTTAATGCGCTACCAGATGATGTTACTAGAGTACTATTGACACTACTGTTGGTGCTGCATCTGCATCATCGCACCGATGGGCAGTGTACGTGGTTATCTCCTACCAGGTACTCAACAGGCGCGGGAGTGGAGGGGTGTAGACGGTTACCGCATACCTGTATCTCTGCCGTGTCTCGCATAATAAACAAGAAAACTAACTCTGCCGTGTTTACGACTCGACCTACGTGCGAGAAAACATGCAACAGGAGAAAGGACAAGGTAAGCGTACGAACTCACCGCGTTCGACACAAGTATTGCTAATCGGCCTCATCACAGCGGTAAAACACGCTAGTTGCAACACATATCTAGAAGCACCACACACCCGCATGTCCGCTTCCCACGATGGCCTGGTAGATGCGCCGAACATGTCGAGGGCCACTCTGACGGCATCGGCAATCGCGCAGGAGAGATAGGTGGTGATGGCGCTCTCGAACGCCACCCGTCCCATGCTGTCGAGGGACCTGCAATGGGGACGGTTGAACGAGCGAAACCAGCGGGAATCGATCGGTCATGACTTTGATGCATTTGATCAGACTGGGAGACACCATGTACTACGAAAGCCGATTAGCAGTGTCATATTCTGAAAACAAATTCACCGGCACATGTTTCCACGCAGGTCGCCACCATACCCCCCCCCCACCCTGCTTGCCTACCTGCGTGCCTACCTACTTACCTCCCTACCTACCTAATGTTTCGAGTGTAGAAACCTTCAAGCAGTACAACGAAATCCAATACAATGATATCACTTCATGCTCGCTTACGCCTTTAGAGCCTCTATCCATGCCTCCCAGTGCGTAGAAGCGGCGGTCACGGCCTGTAATGTCACGGAAAAAACAAATACGGCGCGCCGGGGGGGCGTCTTATGCTTAATGCGGTTCTTGTCTCTGAGCTTCGGAATTGTGTCGATGTCCATCCAGCGAAAGGAAAAGAGCGAAAAGGAGAAGAGAGTTTGTATGGCACCAACTGCGACTCTGCAGGACTATCAGCAGTATCAACAGAGTTGTCTGCCTATCAACCGAACGAGAGAAACGACACGCAGAGAAACGAGTCAATCGGGAGATATAAAAAACAACGGCTCGTGTGCCCGAGGCCTTGAATATGGCGCCATAACCAACGACGCAGTACTCAACAGTACCAAGTGCCTAGCACTATACCATGACCAAACCCATTAAACCGTTTGCCCCGCAAGACTCCGGGTGTACAGTGGTCATTGCTTGGCATTGCATGGCATGCCGATCGCGGTATAGGCTCAGAGCGGTGAACTCTCTACCGCCCAGCCAACCCACCTCCCTAGCCTCATGGACCGTGGCTGCTTCCCCCAGCGCCATGCGGTTGAATGCACAGAACGCGAGCGTGGTGAACTGCCATGGCCTCAGGGCCGCGGCAACCCGGGACCTGGGATAGTAAACCAATCGGCGGGCATGGAGGATAAGAGAATAACGCACGCAGGGAAGGAGAATTGGTTCGATGAAGTTAGTGGTATTCGATGAATTATGTCAGCTTTTTCATTTTGAATGAATAACGCCCTGCACATTGTCAGAAGGCAAATAAAAAAAAGGAATATCGTGACTGACTTTTGCTCGTGAATGATCATGGCGCGAACAACTCAAGTCTGCTCCATGCTGCAAGGGAGCAGACTTCCACGCTTTAAGGATCGCGCTGGGGTTGAGGCTGGGTGGGGGAGAGTCTATCAATACCCCTATTGCGGTACAAACTGGCCTACACGTCGTTGAAACGATACTGGAACAGCACGTGCAAGGGTTCCTCATGTATAAACACATCTTGGGGTACGCGCCTGAACAGGTCCGATATACCGAGGAGTGTGCGGATTTCGTAGAATCCCCAGTATGGGTTCGCCAGGCCCCTGACGAGGAGAGAAAACAGGTCGTCGAGGAGCTCCCACCGTCCTTGGGAGGTGCTGTGACACTCAAATCGGACCAGCCTCCGGGCCGTGACGATGGCGATGCTCCACTCCTTGGGTGTCACCCCCCCGTCACAGCCCTTGTCCGCTGCCTGGCCAACGGTCTGGGCAATGGTGCCGTCCACGTTCCACGAGCAGGAACGTACAGGAACCGCGCGTCAGGCAAGAGTATTTATTCGGTAGCGCACGTGGGAATATTCGTCATGATTGGTGATAAGGCACGTGTCAGGCGGGGGCAACAAGGGGAAGGGTGTTCTGGTATCTACATACAGTGCTGACGATGATTGATTGAAGGAGGGGGGGGGGGGGGGGTGGATGGTCACCACACCATGGCGTTTGAAACATGGTGCATATTTTATGCTGCTATGAGGACAGGATACGTGGATATATTATAGTATGGGCGATTCATGTGCCGAGCAACCAGTCAATGGGCCAGTCGGTCGGTCAATCAACCAACCGATCAGCCGTGTTCGTTTTTCGCCGGCGGCGTTCCCTACAGCATACCGTATACCGTATACGGTACGACCAACCTCGCAGCCGGCCAAGCAATCTATATTTTGTTTGTGTGTGCATACATATACGGAGCATCCACGTCCGACACCATAGGAATAGGTCACGAAAACATGTTATTATTGCAAAGAAAGGCGGAATAGAAGCACACATATATGTCGCACCCACCAGCATATCAATGGCCGGGTTGAATGGGGGCACCAACTGGCTTGACGAAATGACCAGGGCGAGGTCATCGTCGCCTTGGGGGGCGCCGGCTGGCATGCCTTCCACATCGGGAAGACCAACGTCCAGGGAGATGTCGACGTATTGAGGCCCGCCGGCCGGCACGTCTTCGTCGAGGAGAGGGCCTCGCGCGATGGCCTCCAGCTCCTCGGACAGCTACAGCACCACAAGAACCGATGGAGGAAGGCCGACAAATGGTAACATACTGACGGTCAAATATTGCAGTATACCTGATATAAACGTGCTCGTTGTTCTGTACAGCAGCAGCACTTCCGGTCAACTATTCTGATGATGTGCTTGACATTTGGGTTTGTTTTGATTGGTTTGTAGACGATGAAGTTGATCGAACTAAGAACGTCCAAAACCATGCAGTTGGGCCCCAAAATACAAAGGCGCATATCTAACAGTATGCCAGGTATCTAGCAGGTACACCGGTAAATGTGGTGTAATATGTATTTATGCTACGATGTGCATCTGGGTATCGTATCTAGTCACCCCGTCCGATATTATCATATCATATTGTCAGATTATCGATATTATCACAGTACTGCGAGCGAATGCGGGTTTCCAAATACGACGGCGCCGACAAACAGGGACTCCCTTCGGGCTGCCTGGAACGTTCGCCGTACGCCTCAACAGAGCACACACGACAATTTCAACCATCCTGCCGTACGAGTTTTAGCTATTATTGCTGATATACATGGTCCCAGGTATGAAAAACGGTACGCGTGTCTCTATATCGTATCGAGTCACCCGGTTTCATACTATCATATGTGTTTTTATTACATTATGCCAGCGATAACACGCGCCCAGACCCCCATCGCGGGGTTGAAGACTTGTACCACCCCGCCCGCCTGAGACTCTTCATCATCGAGAAGACAACCTTGCGCGGGGTCGCCCGCTTCCTCGACCTCGCCGGCATGTCACTCTTTATCGTCGAGGAGAGAGCCTTGAGCGGAGTTGCCGGATTTTTCTGCTTCTTCGGCCGACCAATTGTTCTAATTGGCCGGCCAATTATTCTTCCAATTGGCCGGTCGACGAAGCAGACAAATCCGGCAACTCCGCTCAAGGCTCTCTCCTCGACGATGAAGAGTGACATGCCGGCGAGGTCGAAGAAGCGGGTGGCCCCGCGCAAGACCGCCTTCGGCGATTGCCCCGATGTCCTCGGTTAGCTGCAGCATAAAACACCGGTGGGGGAGAGACCGGCGAGCGATAGCGAGGTATTGAATACCAGCGATAGTATATAGAACTAGTAATACGACCGCTGCTACGCCAGCGGGGCCGGTGTTATACCCACCCATAACCCATCTACCCAGCCAGCCAGCCACATACCAACTCACCCACCCACGATGGACAGCATTACAACAGCACGTATGTTCCCCACACACCCACCCCGTTCATGCACGCACCGGTACTTACTCAAGAAGTGTATGTGTTTTAGTGTGCTAGCATGTCCTATGGGTCTTGGAACGTTCATACTAGATTACCATCCGCCTTGAACGAAACATTACAGTCATATTACTGCTCTAACGCCCATACAATTGAAAAAATAGTGCAGAAAAAAAAGCTCGAAAGTCGGGGCTCGAACCGCGGGCTTGGCGAACTGTCGAGCGTTCTACGTACGTACCGCTGAGCCAAATTCCGTAGGGGGAGGGGAGGGAGGGGGGGGGTGATAGTATTCCGTTCCCAGAAGAAAAACGCCTTCGATACAAATGGAAACCCAAGGGGACACTAATAAGACAAGAGGGAAACGCATTAAAAAAATTGGAACCCCTAGTTTGCCGGGGGTGCCTCCCCTCCCCGGGATCCCCGGGGACCACGCAAACCGTCCCCGGGAGGGCTCCTTTCGACGCCCCTCGCTCGCCGAGTTGGCTGCGGCGCCCCTACCTTCGCCGGAGACACCGAGAACTGCCGTGTGGCAGTCGCGCGGCCACGGGGGAGGGGGGTCGGGTCGGGTGGCGCTCGGGAGAGCCGGTGCTCCGCGGGGTACACTCAAACCGGACGAGGTTTAAAGATACAGTACTAAAACACTGTACAAGCTCACGAAAGCGTGCCTGGTACCAGATTATAAGCATACTTTATTTGGTACGAAGCACCTGATACATGCCGGTGATATGTACACGTCTATGTATGATAATAAATATATACCTGGTATATGTAGTACACGACCTGCATCTGTGTATCGTGTCTATCAATAGTCACCTACTTTGATACTATATATACTCATACGAAGTACCAGGTATAGCACTATTATTAGTAGTATAACTGGTATACTTGAATCCTAATCTTACTACAGTAGTTTCCAATAATGACGGTGCCAAACAAATATAAACAAGTAGGGACCCCCTTCGACCTGCCTAAAACGTCCTACGCAGGCCGTATCAGCGCACACGAGTTGACGGCAGCTACAAATATCGTCCGGTCCACAAGCATCCTGCTGCGCGAGTTCCTAGCCACAGTAATGCTGTACCAGGTATTCTATCTGATGTATGGTACAAGGCAACGTCATGTGATGGTTTGTACTCGTGCATACCTGGGATCATGTTTAGATATACCTATTAATAGTACGTAATATGATACTATTATTATGGTACCGTGGGTATGTCTGATACCTGGTACGATATTATAGTATCAATAGTATACACCGTACCAGGTACCAGGTAGCATCGTACGCATCTGTAACCCGACAAGGCCACCCCCACCGACTGTCCCCATCGAAAGCACAACATGTAGCACACACCCAAATCCCCAATGCGGGGCTGCTTGAAGCATCGCAAGGAAGGTGGCCTTCGGCGGTGATCTCCAGCTCCTCCGACAGCTGCAGCATGAGGCACTGGGGGCGGGAGGCAGTCGAGTGACATCGTAAGATCAGAATGCATCATATATAGGTTTTATAGCGGGCAATGTTAAAAACGATACCTGGTACACATGAACACTTGGAAGTGCAGCATTATGATACCATGTTGTGATGTGGATCTGTGTATCGTATTGCGCCGCCCTAGCCGGTGCCCCCGGTGGTCTATTTATTATTAGTGGTACCCTGGAACGCTACTCGTAAGAGTTGGTGTTGGAGCTCGAATCCCACATGGGTCGAGCTTTCGAGTTTATTTGCAAAAACAAACAAAAACACGAAATCAACTGCTTGAGAGCGCCTATTACTACTTAGTAGGGTGGATAGGCGCAATCAATTAAATGCTATTAATGGTCGACGATGGAAGAAAGGGATAAAAACGCCTTCCAAGGCGAGAACCATAGTGGGGAGGGGGGAGAAAAGCCTGATAGCTTTGTGACCCCGGATCTAAGTTACGACTAGGAAGGAGAGAGGAAAGAAGGGAGATAATAAAATAGGGGATGGCGGGAAAAAGAAAAGAAAACAATGCTGTGAAAGTCTTGGTAATGTAACACACCCGTATCCCCAATGCGGGGCTGCTTGGAGCGTCGTGGCCGTCAGGCGCCACGTCTTCACCATTGGTGCAGTCGCTGTCGCAAAGGAGATCGCCTTGCGCGATGATCTCCACATCTTCAGAATTCTGCACGATGAGGCACCGGGGGAGGTAGGCAGTCAAATGGTAGGAAAAGAGTGTATACCAGGTATTGTATACCAGGTATAATACAACGTATTAATACTAACAATACGACATACAACACATATATACATGAATCAATTGAGAATGATACGCGCGATCGAAGGATCGAAGCATCACATCAAAGCTTGCAAAGATGAGTTTTGAGTAAACGTTCGAATCTCACAGCTTCGATAGAATTATACATTTCTCCACATGTATACCAGGTAGTATCTGAATCTGTACATCGTTCCGAGCCCCCCCTGCAATACTACGCTACTCATCGATAATATTACTGCGGCAGCAACACCCACCGATGCGCCCATTGGCGGACTGCTCGCAGAATCGGCGTCGTTGAGCGATACGCCATCGTCATCCATGACGTCGCTAACATCGATGCTGGCCCTGCTACCGTCCTCCTGGAGACGCTGCAGCATGTGACAACAGGGGAGGGAGGCCGTCGTACATTATGTTGAGAGTAAAATACACTTCAATCCTGGCAAGCATGCATCCTTCAAGTGTGATCATGTGTATGATACCGCGTGATATCGTCTCCAAAAACCAACAACTGATTGCTTTTTTTACCCCGCCGTTTACCACCGACACTGTGTAATCGTACCAGGTACGAACTTCGCTTCGTTTCGTGTATTGTCTCAGTATACCCCAGTTTTTTCCTTGTTCAGGTGTATGATGTCACATCACACTCGAATGCGCACGACAGCATCGACAGCAGCCAAAATATTAAGAGAACAATCTTAGCAACCAAAACAGCAGTGCTGCCATAACTCCTCCTCGTACGTTTGCAGCACAGTACCAACCCCCTCCACCACTAACCCCAACCAGGCGTCGTATCACCAAATCCAGACGGCGTTCCTCCGGGGGGGGACGCGTCAACCGTTCCACCATGGTGGCGAGGTTTCCCATCTTCGCCTCAAATGCGTTGAACCGAGGCAGAACCTCGCCCAGCACTGCCACCATTCGATCCTGTTTAGCGCGGGAAGTGAAGCAGGGCGATGCAGCGGTTATTCTACACAGCTCGGCGTGAATGCTACTGCAGACGCTCTTGCGATGCATTACCCTACTACCACTACGGGGGACCATAGTAAATTAGACCTACGGTACACACACACACAAAACTATAGATGTACTTATTGTTGGTAACAATATTTTGTCCTATTTGCCATTTTTTTATTTTATTTTTTAATCATCACTTTTACGTTCCAGCCTAACTCGTAGGGGGTTTTACCTTCAACAAAAATCTGGACAAGCCGTGGTCACAAGTGTCTACCCCTTTCCCCCTCGGTACGTGCCTTTATATTTTGTCGCGCATAGGGTTCAGCATTCCCACCGCTCGTCGATTTTCATCGAATGTAGCTAACTCACGCTCTCGCGCTTTCCGCTTATCATTTTTTTTATGCAAGAAAAAGGCCCGAGCATGCACTCGGTGGGACTTGAACCCACGAAATTGATCTTTGGTAGGCACGCGGACCACCTACCAAGCCACCGGGGACGTATATATATGTATATATAGAACTACATACTTAGATCACAACCCCTGAGCGTGCTCGGTTGGTGCATCCCTGGCCTCTCAGAGCTCCCACTTCCAAACCGCCTTCTTTCATTACTTGCCGGACCTTTCCAGCAGTTCTTTGTTTTCTTGGCCATTTCCTTCTTTTTTCTTCTTTCGTTTCGTGTGCGTGCGTGTTCTCCGAGCACGGCATCGCGGGAGGACCCGGCACCATCGCGGGTGTCAGCGGGTGCTGGCGGGTAGAGGGGAGGTTGCAAGGAGCGCGGTCGCCGCTTTCGTGCCTAGGCGTCGCGTGTGCCTCGAGACACGAGGGATGCATGAACGGGCTTTGTCTGGCTTCGATTTATGATTGTTGATAGAGTATGTACGAGTTTATAAAGGTCGTTCAGGAGGGCAAGATACTATTCAAGCGGTGCTTATTTTTGCGACCACGCTGAAGTTGAAAGAGGGAGGTGTGCAGTTTGAACACCAACGTTATCGAGCTGGCGAACGACGGCCACGGTGAGCACCGGGCTTCACGCGAGGCGGGCGACGGGGCTGATTGTGGCAGAGAGTGATGTAAGCTTTACCCGGACCGAATCGGTAGCGAGGTGGTCGCGAGAGGGGCAGACGGCGTTCGAGGCTGAGAGAGAAGCTCTTCAGTGCGTTTTTTTTCTTTTCTTCTTTTCGACCGGGTGCAAGGTGTTCCCATCAGGCAGAAAATTATTACACGAGGGGACGGGGATTTTTTCGCCTTTCCGAGTTTTCGGTTTCATTTTCATTTTTTTTGCTGGTGTGCCGTGCTGTGCTTTCGCCTTCTTCCTACATAAGAGTACAGACATAAGAGTATATCGAAAGAAGAAAATAAGTACAGACAGCAGTATCCTACCTGGGGTATGTACGTACGTACGACATCCGCGACGCGAAGCGCATATGTGACATTCGAGCTGGCGTCGGAGCTGTTTGTTCCTGAAGCATGGCGGCGGGACTCTTGGCATTATCAAGTCGCCGGTTTGCAATTGCGACCTAAACTCAATCGTGGACCTCTGTCACTTCGCATAATTTGATGTACTTTTTTCCTTCCAGAGCGAGCGTAGCGGGCGGCGTAGGCCGCCCGCGGAGCGAAGCGCCTTGTATTTATTTATTTTTTGCTCATCCCATTTATTATCTTCGCACATCTTCTTCTCTCTCTCCTTCCAACTCGTAACTCAGATCCGGGGTCACATAGCAGGCTCTTCTACCCTCTTGCCGCTACGGTACGTGCCTTCATTTTATCGCGAAAAGATTTCAGCATTTTCTTCCCTCGTCGACTCGCATCGAATTGTGCCTACCCACGCTGCAAGGCGCTCTCAACAATTGAATCCTTTTGATTTTATTTTTGAAAGTAAAGTCAAAAGTCCGACCCACCTGGGGCTCGAACCAAGGACTCAAACACAAGTAGAATTCAGGGTTAACCACTTGAACCACCGGGGCGACCGGCCATCTTAGGGTATGGTCCCCCGAATAATATGCGTTCTTAGTGTTACTGGAGAAATATAGAATCAGCTGCCCACGTGGAGTGAACTACAGTACATACATAGAGTAACTCAACGTTTTTCACCTGATCGCCCACAACCAAGACGTGTCGGAGCAGATGAGTCTCTTCCGGATTAGACCACGGTTCGTCACTCCGTTGTACTCCACGGGTACAGTATATGTATGTGTATTATTAATCATGTACCAGGTATTGATGTTTGAGATGTTCTACGATAGAGATTCACCCTGAATTTTCTGAGGCTCCTCACTTTTGGAGCTCCATACTATTAGTAAGTCACCCGAAAACTGACTTCAGCAAAAACCGAATTGCATCCCGACGAATAGTCCCATGGCCAAGTATACAATAACGTCATTTATCGAAACAAGATTGGCATTTCGACGACTTCTGGGTTAAGGAGCCCCGTCATCCAGATAAAAAAATAGCGTAAATGTGCTACCTCTATCGCAGAACGCGTCGTTTTGTTTCGTGTGTCGCTGATAAAGGTCGAATCGGGCGCACATAGGCGGTATTGAAAAGGTCAAATATGATGACAACATGTGGTACACAAGGAAGCATGTGCTTGCCTCGAGACGGCGAAGCGTCGGGCATCCACGCGAATCTAACTGCCTGGGTATACGGGGGAGTGTGGACAGGGGGGCGAGATTGGGTTTAATCACCTGGCCGGCCTTGAGGGCAGTCACTTGTTCCAGTAAGGCTCGCGTCGACCGCTGTGGAGCACATCGCATATCAAACATCATGGACGGAAAGCGAGGAAAAACAGGGTTACCACAGGTCCACGAAGCTTCCGACAGGGGCGGGGAAAGGGGTTAAGGCTCTCTCCTGGTGCATTGAGGGTGACGTACCACGTGGATGATCTTGCTACATTGGGGGAGTTGTGCGTAACGGTCTACCTCCCAACAAAAACTCGATCGATCAATCCGACGAGCCACTGTTGCAGCACCAACACGTTTGACTACCGTAATTGACGGCAGCAACAGCAGTCATGAACAGGGCACAAAGGAGACAATTCGTCGGTCCGCGGACATATTGATAGCACCCCACAGCCAAGTCCGGCCTCACTCGCTGTCCCGTTTGTTTGCGTGCTCATCCCTTTGGGCCTTGGCCCTTTCCAACGCTTTGAACCTTGGTTCTTTCCAACGCTAGTCCTCGATTGATTGAAGCTTAGATCCGAGAAGACACCCAGATCGAACCCCAAACTTTGTTGTCACAGCCCACTACCCACCTCGTGGACCGCACAGCCTTGGCATGGCGCCTGGGGTGTGCCCAACCCTCTGTCGGCCTCGGCAGGGGGGTCGTCGGCCTCATCGCCGCCGCCGCCATCGCCGCCACCACCGCCACTACTGCTGCTGTCGCTGCGGCTGATGCTGTTGTTGTTGCCTCCGTCACCGCCACCGCCTCCGTCGCATTTGCCGACCTTCATATTTTTGGAATCCGATATGATTTCGTCGGGAAATTTGAGAAGAAAAACAATTCCCGTCAATGTCCGTCAAATGTCCACACTGATAGATATAGGAAAGTCCGACAACAGATGTCGCTGGTATTCGGTGTGGGCATTCCTTGAGGCATACCCCAAGGATAGAAACCCTTACTATCGCCTAATTCGATTCCTTCAGGAGAAACCTGGTATGGCATATATACGATATCCTATACAAACAAAGTTTCGATATGACGAGGAGATCCACAAAATCTGCGATTCTCACACCGGTTCTTCTTTTTTGACCTGGATTTTGTGCACACCTTTCTTATGGGTAAGAAAAAGGGATTCAATAGATCTATGCCAATGGAAACCCGAAGTCATTTTTTTTCTTTAAAAAATATTGCTTACAGACAACAGCCGAAAATATCCTCGTACCGCCGCTGTGGGAAAAAAGGGGGAAAACGTTTGATTTTTCTTCTCTTTTTTAACGGCTGCAAGTGGCACAAATTGTTTTTTCTCATTGCAAATTGTCAACACGCTGATATAAACCAGCTCGTGCGACGATTGACGCTCGATCTCGACATGTGCTCAGCCCACGGCCAACCCGCTTGGTGTCGGGCTAGGCCAGCGAGTATAGATGCCGGCCTCGAAGATATCAGGTGGATCCATGGTCTAGGGAGAGAGAGCTTGATGGCGGCGTCCTACGTTATCCTCCCAAACCCGAGAAAAAAACTATTTTTCGAGAATTTACGTCATCTATCTTGTGAACACGAAAGGCTAAAGAATTGTTTTTTTCGGCATTTTTCAAAAGTTTGGACCTTTCCATTTTATTGAATCGTGCCCATAGCAAGCTGTACATGAAAAATTATGACGGGTATCGTTGGAATTCACGCATTTTATGGGCACTTTGCGTCTCCATTTGCATAGATCTTATTACTGCGCTACATGTTTTTTAGTTTTCGTCGGTTTTGGTCATAATCAGTTTTCGGCTATTTTTTTCATGTCCTTGCCTTAGACCAGCTATTATGGGGAATTATTGCTGGGCTCTCAGAACTTGGTTTTTAGGCCGAATACACGAGTTGTACACGCCGGAACAGCCAAAAACACCGATAGCCTCCTCAGAATGCTCCCGGAGTTTTCCGACAGCTTTCAGGAACAGTTTCCCGTTTCTCGAGAGTCGTAGCTTAATTTTTGGAGCAGTCAATCAGTTTTCTCTGGAGGGTCAAAAATAAGGTTGTTGTCAGAAGTGGGACCAGAAATTATGGACCTTTGAAGATTTTTGATGAAAAATCATGATATCCTCAGAACTGACACTATTGATGTACAGTCCAATTACGACTCTGGAGAAACGGAAAACTGCTCGAAAAAAATCTCGGAAAACTAAGGGGAGCATCGTGAGGTGTCTACCGGTGTTTATGACAGTTCCGTCGAGTAAATCGCGGGTTTTCGGGAAAAAAACAGTTCTGAGAGCCCTCAAAATTATCCCATAATAGTTGTGGTCTTGGCTCCCAAAAAAAACTGTATACCAGGTATACAAGTGGTGCAGTAATTAATCCCTCGGGAAGACTATGATGAAGCACGTGTCAAATTTTCTAATCAAAGTTCGAAAAAACGGACTGAGAATGTGCGTGAAACCCTAAAAAGCTGGTCTTGGCTGGCCCAGCTCGTACCTGGTAGGTTTCGACTTGGTTGTGTCTCGGATACATCAAGTTTAAATCGATCACACAAGAGCATGGATTGGATAGAGCCGAGGCGCAAAAACATGGAGAACGAAAACGAAAGGCGACAGTGCACCCGGACGTATGTGGGTGGACGTATGTTTGCAGGCCGACCAACACAGTTGTTCATGCCCTGTTCATGGATGCGGTAAAGATTGTTGTACTGTTTCTGCTTCTACCAGCTATTATTCAAGAGTACGACAGTACTGTAAGAAAAGTCAGAATGGTCGATCGTTCTTTTATTTTTAGGTGGAATGTTAATGTTTAGTACACATCTGAATAAACTTAGCATGAATTTCTTCGCTAGTACACCACACCTCACGGATCAGGAGAACCCTACCCCTCCCCCCCTCCCCGCCCCCGTCCGAAGTTACCTGTGATAACGCTGTTTTCCCTCGCTCTTCGCCTCCTGCGTTTTCCATGCGCTGTACCCGGCAGTTGTCGGGCCGAGAGTCGATGGACGGGAAAACCCGTGCTTCTCCCCTGGCGGTTTCTCCGCCCCCAGCAACATAGAAACTGACGATGGCAACTACGGCTGCAGGAACGACGGAGGCGGTGGCAGCGGCGGTGCCGGTGGTGGCGATGAGACCGACGACTTGCCTGCCGAGGTCGAGGGACGCGGGGTACACATGCCACCGAACGAAGGGGCGGTACAGGGTACTCCGCGTCCCTCGGTCTCGGCAGGGAGGTCGTCGGTCTCATCGCCACCACCGGCACCGCCACGCCACCGCCACTGCCACCGCTACCGCCACCGCCGCCGTCGCTCGTGCAGCCGCAGTAGCCATCGTCAATTTTTATGTTGCCGGGGCGCGGAGAAACCGCCAGGGAAGGAGCACGACTTTTACAATCCAACGCCTCTCGGCCCGACAGCTGCTGGGCACAGCGCGTGGAAAACGCAGGAGGCGAAGAGCGAGGGAAAACAGCGTTATCACAGGTAACTTCGGACGGGGGCGGGGAGGGAGGGAGGGAGGGAGGGAGGGAGGGTTAGGCTTCTGCTGATCCGTTGGGTGTTGTATACTAGCGAAGAAATCCATGCCGAGTTGATTCAGATACGCACTAAATATACCATCTACAAAATAAAAGAACGAGGGATCATTCTGAATTTTCCTACAGTTCTACTGTCGTACTCTTGAATAATTGCCGGTATTACTAGCAGCAAAGATAGTAAACAATCTTTACCACGCCCATGAACAGGGCATGAACAATTGTGTTGGTCGGCTTGCGAACATACAAATAATTGCCGGTATTACTAGCAGCAAAGATAGTAAACAATCTTTACCACGCCCATGAACAGGGCATGAACAATTGTGTTGGTCGGCTTGCGAACATACGTCGACCCACATACGTCCGGCTGCGCTGTCGCCTTTCGCCTTCGTTCTCCATGTTTTTGCGCCTCGGCTCTATCCAATCCATGCTCTTCTGTGATTGATTTAAACTTACACCCGAGACACAACCAAGTCGAAACCTACCAGATATAACTTTGTTGTCACATCTCACTACCTACCTCGGGGGGCAAACCGATTGTGAGTGATGGCTGTAGAGCGCCGCCCTCCTGCACCGCCAGGGCTATCGATAGGAGTGGCGGCACCGCGTTCTGCACTGCTGCTGTCGCTGCCGCCGCTGCCGCCTCTGTCGACTCAAGGGCCTCGTCATCACAACCGCCACCGCCACCGCCACCACCACCGCCACCACAGCCACCGTCACCGTCACCGCCACCGCCACCGCCACCGCCACCGCCGCCGCCGCTGCTGTTGTTGTTGATGCTGCTCCTGCTGCCGCAGCTTCTGCCGCTACCGTTGTTGTTGCTACTGATATCGCCGTCGCTATTCCTGCTGCTGCTGTTGCGGTTGGTGTTGCTGTTGTTGCTGCTACTGCTGTGACTGCTGATGCTGTTCTTGCCGTTGCTGCTACCACCCCGGCGGGTGTTGCTGCGGTCGTTGTTGTTGATGGTGGTGACGCTGGAGGGCGGAGAAACCGCCAGGGCTATCGATTTCGGTGGCGGCACGGAGTGTTGCACTGCTGCTGCCGCTGCCGCCTTTGTCGACTCAAGGGCCTCGAGACTGGCCACCCTCGCGGCCACTATGCCGAGCAACGACCTCGACACAGCGTCCATGTTGCTACCTCTAATACCACCACCACCCCTACCAACACCACCTCCAGAACCACCACCCCCAACGCTACCGACGTCGCCACTCACACCATCCCCAACAACAACACCGTCGCTGGCGGGGTCCTGCTATGCGCTCGGCTCGAGGATGCGAATACCCTCCGCTAGTCGGACGTTTCCTGCTTGGGCGAACGCTGGTGGTGCAATTGTCTCCCTGGCAGCCCAGCGCTCGAGGCGTCGGTGGCCCGGGCCACCAGCCTCAAGGAAGCGGATATCACCGGTTTTGTTCCACACCCTCTGCAACGTCTCGGGGTACTTAGTCCCGCTGCTTGATACGAGGATGAGACCCATAGCAGCTCGCCTAAACTCGACGGACACATCTTCGCCGCTGAAAAAATGTGGGGTCACGCAAGATGTAGTGCAGCGGCGGCGGCGGCGGCGGTGGCGAGGGTGTGGCGGTGTGAACCATGAGCAAAGAGCAGTCTATTAAAACGCGTACTACATCATGTATACGTACACCAGGTGTATGTTATGTGTATCTCGTGTGATATTAGACTGTTCCTGCAGCGCTACGGAAGACATGAACGGTTCGAGCTGGCTTCAGCAAACACCACAACATTCTTCCTTGGGACCGTAAATTGATTGCTATCTTGAGCTATACTTTCAGTAGTATGACATCTAACTTCTGTCTACGTACGAGGTCGCATCGCAACAACAAGGTCAAGCCATCGGTGATGCCAACTTGGGAATGTGAACAGTCCATCGCCGAGATATATGACACGAGAAACTCTCATGCTTTTGAGCGGGCGTTATTCCTACACAGAACGATCACCGCAGAAAAAGTCAGAACTGCAAAGCTGAGTATCAACTATTTAATCAATCGAACTCACAGCTGACGCAGTTCATAATTTTATTATTTAAAAAATGTAGACGTGCGCCATTATCATGGGCGGCAGAGCAGCCCGCTCCCATCATATTTCATGACCGTATGGCCGCATCCAACTCTTTCCCTTCCATCTCAGGGCACCAGAGCGCCTGTAAACCATCGGCGGCGACATTCAAAGTGCTGTAGCGAAAAACTCTCCGCAAATTGGTATTTATTTCTGGGCTGGATTTTTTTATGTGAGTTGGATAACTGCAAGTCGCCAGCGAGGTATTATTGTTAGTCGAGGCGGTGCCTCCTATCGACTTTTAGGGTTTCATTTTATGTGGAAAGCTTCTTTGCTACGGGGTGCAAATTTCCCCGTGAGACCACTCGCTCCGAGAGGTATGATAGCTGATTGCTAAGTCTGCTGCAACTAGTGGCGCCATAAGCCCCATCGCGATCGACGGTGCCGGCGCCGATGGCAGTGTTGAAGGCTGTTCGCATACACATTTTGTCATATATGTTGTACCTGGCATGAAAAATGAAGCAAATTAGCGCCAGCCGACCAGTCAACTAAAGTCAGCCGTTAATAGTTGGCTGGCTTCGGTAGCCAACTATTCATAGCAACTAATAACTAGCCGAGAAGTCTAGCCAACTCAGAGCCCTGATAAGTATCATTCCTTTTTCGGTCTATAGCAGTTTGCCCTAAAAGTGCTCATCTTCGCCGTGGGGAAAGCTTGCGTTTGAACTAAGAAAACCCAAATTACTCATCAAACACCTGAGATTCAACCCTGTATTTTATTCGATTCGGAAAAATGATACCAGGTATTTAGTAGTAGGGTTCTTATTTATGTCGACAATAAAAACAGATACTGCTTGTGTAGATTTTTCGCGCAATAACAATGCGATATCGAGGACCAAATTGGCACATTTTGTTTTGGGAGAAACGACTGTTCCTCGAGAGCTGAAGCAAAATGTAACAAGGGCGGCTATAGCTGCTGTACAAAAAAAACATATTATCTATCAGGGATATACCAGTACCTGGTAAAATGCCCGTGCAAGGCCGGTTTCAGTCTGTCGTAAATAGCATCCCTGCTGAGAAAAATAAATCCAAGTCACACAACTCACACGAAAAAAAATGTATTCGCGAGACATTCTTTGGTTGACACCCCCACCGATGTCACTGAGACTAGACTAGCTACGAACATTAACATCTGCTTTTATCGATAATGGCGACAGCAGTGCCAACGCCAAGCGACACATTTATGAAAAGGTCTCGACGAGGTGCCATGTACTCTTATTTATGTCCTAAGCCGCCTTTTTCGTCAAACACATGAGGAGACAGCACTTTCGCCCCTTGGCAGACAGCAACGTTGCCTTGGCATGCCTCGACTGACACAAATAGACCAGGATTCATGTGCAGCACTCGGCCCGACGCCCTTGACAGCGCACGTTTTGCCTCGCTTGACATGTCTCGTGACATATTGGCTCTTCGTTAGGTGCACGCACTCCCCTGGTTTGGGAGAATACCGGCGCTCAAAACCTACCAGGTATATCCCAGCATATCCCAGCAGGGTGGGTGTTTTCGCGCGTAATATACGGTACAGCCCAGTGACCCTAACCTAACCTAATCAACCAACGTAGCAGGGGGGTATTTTTCTTCTGGTATGATACTGGTACACTGGTATATTGGAGATGATACTTGTAAGTAACCATCTGACCGTTACTTGATAATACATAGTCATCTGGTATACATAGCGTAGCATACGCACCACAAGCAGCCTTGTTTGACGTGTATCGTATTGTTGCTGTAGTTACTTTAAGTAGTACGTACGTAGCTTGAATGTGTGACAAACAACAGTTTACAAGCTGTGTCGTTACTGATATGTGATAAAGTATATGTACTGTATCGTACGTACGGAAGTACATGTGTACATGTAGCGGGACTGTCATATCCAGTATCCCTCTTAGAACCGGTAAGGTTCGGGATTTGCCACAGGGTACTGATTTGAGCGCACCCTAGCAGTTGAGCTGTTGGAGTAACAATATTGGCTACCGGCTAGGGTCATGGATTGATTGGGGTGGTATCTTTTCTGTTTTCGTTATTTTTGTTGCAAGCGCAAGCACGCATCGCCCCCCCCCACATGAGCTCACTCTACATCTGCTCATCATCATCAGCCCATCTGCTGAGCACAATCAATCAACACTGGCCAGGAGTCGCCAACAACATCTCTTTATCTTACAAGAGAATCTTACACATACAAGTTTGCTTAACGGCAGCTTAAGCGTTTGCCCTCTCCAGATTGTGTCTTATCGGCCATCGATAAGCGGATCTGAGCGTATACCAGCCACGAGCTGACACACGCTACGCGTATACCAGCTTCGAGCTGACACACGCAAACCACAGCTTGCGAAATGAATAGATACACTGTATGATAGACAATTACCTCGTGTAAGATACTCATTTCTGTTCATTTATTTGTTTGCCTTCTTTTGGGTATCACACCGTAGCATAATGAGTTGGCTCTGAGTAACAAATGCGGAGCATTTTCCCCGCAACAACTATCATCGTTGTTGTGTGCATTTTTGGAATTATGGCATGTAACGCAGAAGTAGACTAAGCAGTATTACCCTAACGAGGGGACGTATTGGAGATGATACTTGTAAGTAACCATCTGTCGTTACTTGATAATACATAGTCATCTGGTATACATAGCGTAGCATACGCACCACAAGCAGCCTTGTTTGACGTGTATCGTATTGTTGCTGTAGTTACTTTAAGTAGTACGTACGTAGCTTGAATGTGTGACAAACAACAGTTTACAAGCTGTGTCGTTACTGATATGTGATAAAGTATATGTACTGTATCGTACGTACGGAAGTACATGTGTACATGTAGCGGGACTGTCATATCCAGTATCCCTCTTAGAACCGGTAAGGTTCGGGATTTGCCACAGGGTACTGATTTGAGCGCACCCTAGCAGTTGAGCTGTTGGAGTAACAATATTGGCTACCGGCTAGGGTCATGGATTGATTGGGGTGGTATCTTTTCTGTTTTTGTTATTTTTGTTGCAAGCGCAAGCACGCATCGCCCCCCCCACATGAGCTCACTCTACATCTGCTCATCATCATCAGCCCATCTGCTGAGCACAATCAATCAACACTGGCCAGGAGTCGCCAACAACATCTCTTTATCTTACAAGAGAAGCTTACACATACAAGTTTGCTTAACGGCAGCTTAAGCGTTTGCCCTCTCCAGATTGTGTCTTATCGGCCATCGATAAGCGGATCTGAGCGTATACCAGCCACGAGCTGACACACGCTACGCGTATACCAGCTTCGAGCTGACACACGCAAACCACATTGTTTAAGATGGTACACATATACTACCCGCATCAACCAGTGTCGGAAAAGTGGTAAAAGTCTACTGGCTGTGTCTACAAGTGTACTGGAATAGGGGACACCATCTGTAAATCATGTTATTTACAGAGCAGTTATTTACGCATCATACGTATAATACGTAAGCCAAGGTACAGATACTCGTCTTCATATCATGTATTTTATTTAAACTGGTACCTGGTATAGTATCAATACAGAAACTGTACGATATAATATGCTTGTAATATACCAGTATATCACAAAACCGTTTTTGATTAACCTTACCCTGTTAGGGCCGCAGTCCCGTTTTGGGGACAAACCACTCAAATTCTAAGTAGTTGGTCCCCAAAACGGGACTGAGTTCTAAAAGGGTATACATATTATTGTTATTCCTCTTGCCATCTGACAATGTGCAGCATGATCTTCAACATGGATCACTCATAACTTTCCCGAACGAAGAAAACCTCGGAAACAAAAAGAAACCCATGCACCAAGTCTACCTCCCTTCCGTGCCAACTTTCAGCCTGTCTACTCTATTTGCTGTATTTGCTCCTTCCTTCTCATTACGTTCTATCCTTAAATCCTAAACTGCATCCAAGCTCCATCCCCACGCCATCGGTGTGGGTCTGTCGTCCCTCCCTCCCCTGTTCCTTCTTCCTTCTTGGCGGTCCCTAAGCTGAAGCTTGAACCTCGACACCCTCCTCGAAATGGCGACCTGGGTGGTCACCGAGACGATTTGGAGCAGGCGTTCCTTCACTACCCCCTTCCTTGCCATCGACCCACCATCCCTCCCCCCCACGACGCTAGCTGCCAGCTGGTCGATGAAGTTGCTGCCCTTTACCCCGAGGCGCCCAAAGCTTTCCACCGCTAAGGTGGCTAGTTTGTGGCTCCGCTCGTCGAAGGACACATGTCCCGGACGCGCGTAGTGTTGGCGCTTGCGCGCCTCGGAGGTAGAGGCAGCTGATCCATCATGATCAGCGCTGCCTCCTCGCAGGTGGACCTGCGCTTGCGGGTCTGCATGGGTGACGTCCAGCAGGATGGACTTTTCCCTGTATTCCCTTTTAGGAGCGTCCCGAAGACCTCCTCTCCTGACAACGATGTCCATCCGCAGGTTCCGGTCTGCAGTGAACGGTTCGCCGCTCTCCACTTGGTGAGGGATTCCCAGCCGCTTCAGCGTGCGGGAGATCGCGTGAACCAACGGTTGATGTTGGTTCACCTGTGCCCCTGCTCTGGGACAGATGCGTGCGTGGCGTGTCTATGTCGACTGCCTCGCAGCAGGGGCACCTCACCGCCACGTGCTCCTCGATGCCTATGAAGCGCCTTCCCATGCCCACGAACTCCTCTGCTGGTATGACACGGAGCGAGTCTGTTGGCCTCGCCTGAAGGCAAGCAGTGGCTCCTGCTCCTTGTAGGCTCCTGTAGCGAGCTTTGGCGAAGGCCTTGGTCTCGCTCCCCCCCAGCGGGTCGCCTGGTCCAGGTGGGCGTGCAATCTCCGGTAGCCCCTCCAGCGAAGCTGTGTGTGCAGCGTGTCGACCCTGATTCACCAGCTTGCCCAACCTCTGTTGAGCCTTCCGGGAGTTGGTGGTTACGGCATCATGCGCCGCCAGCATGTCGGCTTCAGGGGGCCCTGGGACCAGGTCCCCCTCTGCACCCATGCTCCATTCCAGCCAGGATTCGGGGACGATGCCCTCCATCGCTTCTTTTGTCACGCCCCACGTGTCCCTGATCTCTCGCAGGCTGCCCCCGAGCTCAGCAATGATGCTCGAATGAGGGAGACCCCTCTTTACCCTGTCTCCTAGCGGGCCCGTGAGGTCTGCTAGAACCTCCGGCAGGATGCCCACCCTACTCCCGATGGAGGCAGACATTCGCCTCGCTTCCGTCGACGGCAGCCCTAACCCTCCTGCTCCCGTCGAAAGACGTGCTTGGGCTTGTTGGTAGGGTTTTAGAGTCAGTTGGCTGGCCGGGCACCCCTCCTGGAAAAACGACTGTGCGTCCGCCGCTCCCGGTAGCTCTAGGATATTTTCGTAGGCCCACTGAGCCCCGTTGTCGGCCCTTCGGCATGCTTCGAGTGACAGCCCCGGGTCCAGAGCCCTTTCGAGGTAGCCCGTCCGCTGCCCGAGGGATTCGACGGTGATGAGGGCCGCCGCTTGCTTGTCTGGCATGTTAGCGAGGCAGCGTGCAAGGCGGTCCGCGCCTCCGTCCCTCACTACCTCCATTGCTCGCCCCAGCACGTATTCATCCGAGCCGATCGGGACACCAACCACCGTCACCCCTCCTTCGTCTGCGATGCGGACGTCAACGCTCTCCAGGAGCGATATCTCCTCCGCCGTCGGGACGTGTCCTTTGGGTGGTAGTGCTACGGTCTTGGCGGGGTTGACCACAATGCCGATGTCGTCTAGCTCTCGCCGGAGGAAGGCAAAAGCTCTAATCGTGTTGGCTGTGACCCCCATAAGGCCGAGAGATACATCGTCCATGTAGGCGAAGCCTTCCACTCCTTTTCCTTCGAACTCCTGTCGGAAACGCTTCAGCCCTGGTCTCAACGCCAGACAGAACATTGCTGGCCCCATGGGGTCCCCTTGCTGGGCACCGCTGGAGCAGGCGATCGTCCTGGTCTCCCCTGAGTCCATCCGGAAATACACGTCGGCGGGTCTTGTGCCGTAGCACTTCGCCACAAACGGCGTGAGCGCTGGAACGCAGTTGGCCGCCTCTTCAAGCACCGCCGTCCGTTTAACCGTGTTGAAGGCGTTGGAGCAGTCCGTTAGGACGACCCAGTTGCCCGTCTCGTGTAACGTCCTAGCCCTCAGTCCCACATGCTCCACTCCTCCGGGTACTGCGACCCCAAACTGCCTCACCTCTCGGTTGACCTCCTCCAACCGCGGCCGCCACTGTCGCATAGCCCCCGCGGTGATGAGCCGCCTCCATGTCATGCCCACGCAGACCGGCCGGCACTTTTCCCCCAAGGCAGTGAGGCTCGACTGCAAGAAGAGCTGCCAGAACTCTGGCGGGAACGCGTCCGGCTCGTCGACGATTCTCCGCCAGAAGGCTGTCATGCCCTTTCCGAACTCTTCCCGCCCGATGTCGGTGTGGATGATGGATTGCAGGTGCGCAAAGCGTTGACCATCGTTTCCGGGGCCTGAAAGGGCACTGCGGGAGCTGATGACGTCGAAGAGCACCTCGGAGGCGTACTCATCGTCAGGGCGCCACGGAGGGGCGTTTCCGTCTTCCACCTCGGTGGCGGTCGCCAACACCGCCGCCGCCGCCGCCGCGGACACTGCGGCGCGATCTTCGGAGGGGAACTTGGCCACAAGTGTGCTCCACGTCGTTTCGTTTCCAGCTGATCGTGGCTCTGCTAGCAGGTTCCGAGCTGCCACTTTGACCCCTCCTGCGTGGCGACACGCCAACGACGCCCGTTCGAGCTTCGTCTCCTCCGAATCTTCTTGGGCGGCATCCCGTCGCCTCAGGTCCCCTCCCCTGGTGAATGCTATCAGCCATGGGAGCAGGAGTACTATATCCCCGCTCTCCACCAATGCGAACCTCTGTCGCCTCTTGATTCGGCCGTCCGGTGAGTGGAGCAGGGCTGGCATGAGGTACCATGGCTTGATCGCCCGTAGGAGCGAGTTCGGCGTCGCCGACTCTCGGTTCGGCCTGTGCTCACCCATAGCGTGGTTGAGGATGCCGAGCACGTGAATGCTAATGCGCGCGTGTGCGCCAGCCAACTGCGGTTGCACAGTTTTCCCGGTTGCGAAACGTTGGCCCAGGTCATCCAAGGAAACGGCATCAAGTGGTGGCCCTATACCCAAGCTGTTCTGGTCCCACCCGTACCAAAGCCCCCGGCTGCGGAGGTCCTCGTCACCTATGGTCCCCCCTCCCATCCTCGCTGCCCGATTACGAAGCCCCGGGTCCGCTTGGACCGCTGCCTGCAGTGCTTCCCGCCTTGGATGTTGTGCCCCGCAGTTGGTTGCTGGGCAGCGGAGAGGTGCCGGGGTTGTGCCTCTCGCAAGGGCCTCCACCACACAACGGGCGTGAAGCACGTGGCGCCCTTGTCCACATGGAAAGCGTACCGCCCGGTGCCCTAGTTGTAGCGTTACACCGCAGACCCCGCACGCCACTTCCCCTATGGTGTCGCCAAGGAAGGCCCTGGGGCGCGTCCCGTTCCCGGGTCTCCTCCCCGACGCCCTGGGAGATCCTCCGGTTGGACCCTCGTCGTTTGGCATCCCGGACCCCCTGTCTTCCATTGCGGCTCCTCTCCCTCCACTTCTTTGGCCCGTCTCTCTCCCTTCTCTCCCCCCTCTCCCCCCCCCATTCCGCGGCCCTCCCGTTTCCGGTTCTCTACCCTCACTATCTCTCTCCTCTCTGGTAGGTTCGCTCCTGGTACCCCCCCCCCCTCCCTCCGCTTCCCCCGCCTCCCTCCCTCCCTCCCTCCACCCCGCCCCCCCCCTGTCCCCTCGCTTCTCTCGCCCCCCCCCTCGCCCCCGCTCCTCCCTCCCACCCCCTGCCTGCTGACGAATGTGGCGCACTACCCCCTCTCCCCGCTCTCATCGCTTCCCCCGCTCCTCCCGCTCCCCTCGCTGCTCCCGATCCCCCCGCTACCTCCGCTCCTTCCGTTCCCCCCGCTCCCCCCGCCCCCCCCACTCCCTCCGCTCCCCTCGCTTCCCCCGCTCCCCTCGCTCCCCCCGCTCCCTCCGTTCCCCCTTCACCCCCCGCTCCCCCCGATCCATCTGTCCCCCCCGGTCCCCACGCTTCCCCTTCTCCCTCCGCTCCCCCCACTCCCTCCCCCTCTCCCCCCCCCCCCGTCCTGTCTGCTGAAGAGGGTGGTGCACTGCCCCCCCGCCTGGCGTTTCGCCTCGTACTCACGTCGGCCCCTCTCCCTGCACTGCTTCCTCGTGGACCCCTCCCAGAACCTCTCGATCGGCCTCCTCTACCCCTTGCGATCGCTCCCCCCTCTCTCACGTTGGTTGGCGCTGTCGGTCCGGGGGTTGTCGACGCTACCTCGGACCTTGTCCAAGGCGTTCTGGGTTGTTCTGCTGGCGTGGTATCCCGGCTTCCCTCGTTTTGGTGGCTCTCTGAGATACTCGGAGCTGCGCGTTCTTGCTCCAGCTGCCCTCTCCTCATCGGACCTCTGTCTAGCGCCGGCTCCGTTGCTCCCGGCGAGGGCGGCGCCGCCTCCACCGGAAAGGGAGGGAGCGCGCTGCGTTCCGCCAGCGCGTTTTGAACGTCGAGAGTCCATCTCGTCAAGCGTTCCTCCCACTCAGCGTCGAGGCCCGCTAAGTATTCTTGAACATGGGGCCCAATGTAGAGCCTCCGGTTAGTTAATCGAAGCAGGACATCCTGCGATCGGATCCCGAGCGCGGCGAACCGCGTACGGTAGCGGCCGACGGCCACTTCCCATTCCCTCGAGCGTGGGAAATCAAGGTAGGCCGCTTGAGGCAGGCCCAGAGCATCGCTGAACAGGGAGCACAAGAGGAACGAAGAGGTTGGGCTCCTCCCGTGGGCACGTACCATGTGCTCGAATGAGCTGTATACGCCGGTTGTCAGGTAACTAGCCGGCCCCGGTCCTGGGGCGTCCCGTTGAAGGAGGTTGGCGAACTGCATGGTGCTCCTTAACGTTGCCCATCTTCCCCCCGACTCCTCCATTGGTAAGCCACTAGCAAGCTCCGCCGGGTGGGGGGGTCGTCTTCCCCCGTCCCCCTCGTGGCGGCATGCGACGCAGGACCTCGGGTCTGTATGCCCTCTCGCGAGGCGGTCTGCTCGTTCCAGCATGAAACTGGCGTGCACAAGCCCCCCGTGGGAGCACGGGACGGGTACTTGCCTGTGAATGCCCCTCGACGCCTCTGCCGAGTCTTCCAGAGCCTGTCTGCAGTACGTGCACTCTGCGTCTTCCTCCTCTCTCTCCCTCCCTTCTGCCTGTTGGGTCTGAGGTGGGTTCACGACGTCCTCATCCTGCGAAATCGCTGACCGCCACGATCTTTCCAGTTGCCTCCTTCTATGGGCGCCCATCACTGTAGCGCCGTCATAACGTAGGTGTAGCCTCGGCAGTATCTGGGTGAGACGAAACGCTCTCCGACGGAGCGGCCCGTTCCCTTCTGGGATGGCTACCCCGAACCGATCGTCTCCCCTTCCGGAGGCCCCCTGTACGTTCTCCACTGCGCACTCCGTATGAGCGAGCCAACCTGCGAAAGAGAACCTGTTACGGTCTGTAACTTGCTCTCCACAGGCCCCGCACGGCGCTTCCACTTGTGCTTGCTGGGGGGCCGTGCCACGCCAATCTCCCCAGATATCCTCCTCCCCTCTCTCAGTTGCGCTCCTCGACAAATCTATCGTTCCAGTTGGGGTGGTGGACCCCCCGTTGAGGCGGAGCTCCGTAGCGTTGACCCTGGCACCTATGGCTCTCTCTTCCGCCGTATCCGCCGATCTACCGAGACCCCTGATCTGTTGGAGAAGAGGGTGAAGATCCACATCTTGGTGTACCGCATGTAGAGCCGGGTTCGGGCACGTGACCTGGTGTGTGATCGTACGTGTCGCGTTGGCCCTGGCTCGGGGGATTGCATCTTCAACAAAGCCTAGGGCGCAACGGCGGTGCACCTCGCATGAGCAGGACACACGCACGAAAGCGATCTCCTCCACCAGTCCGTGGCAGATGCTGCATATCACTCGCCCTCCCCTACCGTTCCGTGTGGCCCTGGTGGATGACCCCCCTCCTCTCCTAACCGGCACCTCACGCCGTGCGACCGCCATCGCCTCTGACATGACCTCTTCGCTGTGCTGTCGGAGTGCTATTATGTCGGCTTCTTCGACTGTTGCGGTAGCTCTGCATGACGGGCATCGTAGGTCGGTTGCCGCTCTGACGAGGAGGGCGGCATAGCAAGGCAGGTGGAGTCGGTGAGGGCAGCTGCCGAGATGGACCATTGGGGCCACCAATGCCTCGTAGCACACGCAGCAGTCTTCCGGGGGTTCCACTCGGGGCTGCCCATTCTCTGCGGGTGGCGGCGGCGGCGGCGATTCTGGCGTCGACGCTGATCCCGAGCTCCCCCCCTCCCGCTCTCCTCCGGGCATCGTCGGTGGCGTCCTTGGTAGCGGCGTCCGCGCCGGTCCGGTCGCTGGCTGCGATGACGTCACATTCGCCAGCACCGCTTCCGGTGTCAAGAGCGGCGTCCCTGTCGAAGGGGGTGCCCCTGTCGGCAACGGCTGGCGTGGCTCTGTCACAGGTGACGGCAGGGGTGGCGTGTCAGGCTGTAATGCGGTCGGTGGTGGTCGCGGTGTCTCCGACGGTGACGGCGCGCGTATCGAGCTTGCTGGTGGAGGCCGTGGCTCTGCTTGGGACTGCCCCGTTGGCTGAGGCTGCCTTGGGCGCGGCTCGAACACTTCCGGTTGTCGTGCTGTTGGAGATAGGATTGGAGTCTCCTGCAACGTCTGTGACGGCGGCTGCGGGGGCGTGGGAGGCCTTTCTTCAGAGGTGGGTTGCAGACGCGCTGGTGTAGGGTTCGGGGAGTGAGTCCCGGTCGTGGCTGGTGGCGCTGAGAGCGAGGGGTCTGGCGCCTGGACCGGTGCAGGTACCATCCGTGGCGGGAGCGGCGATGTCCTCATCGTCAAAGCCTCCAGCCCACCTTCTGCTCTCGACTGCATACCCGTTGACGAAAGAGCCCCACTCGACGTCCTTGGCAGGGCGGGCGATATAATCGACCGAAGTTCTGGCGGCGGGGAAGCCGTCTCCACCGGCGACCGCAAAGGCTCCTCTACCGCTACTCTCGATTGCCCCAATGGACGTGTACATATCGTAGGCGGCCCCTGCCTCGTTGTTGACGGTGGCCTCAGGATCCCCTGCCCCGGTTGTGGTGGGAGAGGCACCCCTGAGGGGGGTTCTCGCTGGGACGGAAGTGGCCCCCTCTGTGATGCCACCGGGGTCGTCCGCTTTATCACCTGTTCCAGAGGAGGAGCGCCGGATGACTGGCTATTGGCTCGCTCAATCGTCCTAGCAGCTTCTCGGGTGCGTGCCCTCGTCCTGGTGGAGATGCGGCCCTCCGTATGCGCTCCAGCCTCATGGCCTTGTCGCTCGTGGTTCGCCGTATCTTCAGCTCCCCCATTTGCCCTTATCCCTGGCGATCCCACTGCGCGCCTGCGGTCCCCCCCCTCCTCAACCCTCCCTCTTTTTCCGAGGGGCCTGCGAGTCTCCTGTAGCGCCTCTGCCCTAACATGGTCCACTTCCATGGGGTCACTGAGCTCATGGTGTTGTTGACCGGATGTTGCCCCCGAAGGGGGGGAGGGGGGGGACCTTGGCCTGGACCCGAAGCCCCCCAAGCTCTGAGAGCCTGGTGCTGCGCCAGGAGGTAGTGGGGGGGGGCGGCTTGGGCTGCTGTTGTCGGCCCTGCCCGCAAGGAGCGCCCTGTTCCCTAGCTGACTTCTTGCCTGCGTAGATCCTCTTTGAAGCCTCAATCGATCGACGTAGTCCTCTGCCCGACGGGCATCTTGAGACCCTGGAGCTGCCTCTTCTGGCAACCGAGGAGCGGTCCCGTCTACCCCCCCCTCGTTCTCTCCGGGCCCTACCTCACCCCTGCGGCCTCTCCCGTTGGGGGTCTGGGTCGGACGCCCTCTCCACCCCCTTCCTCTGTTCCCGGTGGGACGGCCTACATGCCGCGAGCCCAACCCGGCCCCCGTTAGCAGGGGGGGGGCGCGGCTCCCGTCCACTTCCATGGGTGAAGGGTCTTGACGCTGAGTGGTTCCTCTCTCGTCGCTGTGGGAGATTCCTGACTGGCAACTGTTCCTGTTGGGCCCGCTCCTAGCATGGGGCATCTGGACTTCCGGCCAGGCTTCCCCCCTGCCCTCTCTTGCATTCGACGTCCCACCTCTTCTTCCCTCCCTTCCTGCGACCGTCGTGCCGCTCACCTCGTTTCCCCCCCCTTCCCCTCTCGCCTGTCTGTAATCCGAACCTTTGCCGTATCGTGGTCCTCTGCGAGGCCTCTTGCGGGTTTTGAAGGGTGTTGCCTTCTATGCGTAGCTGCCTGCTTCCTATCGTCAGCACCGGGTCTGTTGCCAACCCGCGCCCCGGCATCCTTGTCGGTGTACTACCGCCCTGCACCCGTATAAAGGCTAAGCTTCTTGAGAGGTTAAGACCCCTCCTTGATAGCCGCGGGAGATGGACTCTCGTGACTGGAGTCTCTCCGTAGGTGTCTCCCGCAAAGGTGACCCGTAGTCGCCGGTGGGGGCGCCCCGGAGCCCCTGATGGGGGGGAAGTAGCCCTCCGCCGGCGCCCCAATATCCCTCTCAGGGGTGCGGGTGGAGTGGTGGTGTTGGTCTCATTCGAACGTTCTGGCGGTCGGTGTCTTGGGCGCGATCTCGGTCGCAGCGAGGGCCCGTCGCCTGATTCTGACCGACCCCTCCTAACCCCTGTAATAGAGTGCCCCGGGCACCTGGCCCTATCTTCTATCGGCACCGACCTGCCTGGAGCCTGCTGCTGGGTCCTTCGTATCTGACGAGTTGGGCTCGTTGTCCCTGTGCTCACCCTTGCAAGAGTCGTCGTCTGCTGCTCGTGTCTCTCCGACGGGGGAACTGCTGCTTGATGCGCCGTGGCTGTTGCTGGTACCCGATTGCTCCCCTGCTGCGTCCGCGCTAGTGTTGCTTGAGTCACGGCTGTTAATGGCACCCTTCCCTCCCCTTGCTGTGCCTCCCTTGGCTCACATTGTTGTAACCCTCCTGTCGCGAGTATTGGCCCTCCTGCCCTCGCTCGCATCCACGCCGGGATCGTCGTCTGTCGCCCTCGCCCCACCGGCGTAGTTGCTCCGGATTGGCCTACCACAGCTGTTGTGGGGTGATCCTGCTCCCTCTGCGTGCCAAGTGGCCCCTGCTGTTGTAGCCCCCCTGGTACGCGGCCTTGTTGTTCGTTCCCCGCACTCATCCACGCCGGGATAGTCGTGTGCTGTCCTCGGCCCACCAGCTGTAGAACTGCCATTCGTCCCCCCTCTGTCGTGGGAGGCGTTCTTCTCGCTGCTTGGTTTCTCATGGGCCCTTCTTCCCCCCTCATGGGGCTCACGAATTGGAGGGCGGTGTTCGGCGTAGGGAAGCGCCCGGAGAACCCCGCCGGCTGCGTCCTTCCCCTCCCTCGTTCCTCCGACACTCTTGCTGTTCCTCGTCCTTGCGTGGTAGGCGGCTGTGGGCCGCTGGGGGGAGGTCTGGCCACTTCTCCTGTCACTCCGTCCATCCGCTCTCTTCCCCTTGCTCCTCCATCCGGCCCCCTTCCTCCCTCCTGCGTCCCGCGTGTTCTTCCCCGCCTACCTGTCCCCCTCTCCGTGCTCCCCTCTTCCCATATTATTGTTTTTCATTATTATTACGCTTGACATCCGACAACGTGAAGCATGAGCTTCAACGTTGATCACTCAAAACATTCCCGAAGGAAGAAATCCCCGGAAACAAAGGAAACGTATGCACAAGGTTATTATGTCTACTTCCCTCTATGCTTTATCTACGATACTCTATTTGTTGTCTTGATAGATATATAAAATGTACAAAAGTTCGAATGAAATACTGATGTTTTCATTTTTATTGTATTTTTGTTATCGGTATCTTTTTCTGTTCTTGCTTGTGTTCGTTGTGTTCTCGTACCCGGCACGCTGGCATTTCACTTGCTTGACCCATGATTTTGCGAGTATTTTTGTTCCTGGTCTTCTTCTGTTTCACAGTCTGTGACCACATCCTAATCAGTATATCTCTAGGATAAGGAATCAGGACGGACACTGGGTGTACTGATAAACTGGCTGCATAGAAAAAACGATTTAATGTGAAGACAACACACACCGCTTTTGACGTATGAACACCCCGGGTGATAGCCCAATCGCGTTTTGCGTTTTTTACCAACCGTGATGGTTTACTGTCTGTGGTCGGGTGGTATCTAACTAATCCCGGCGATAATAGACGTACAGAAATTAATTCCGTCTAGCTGCCTTTCTGCGCTCCTTGCGTCATTTGTAGTATGTTTCATTTCAGAATTTGTTCTTGGTTTTATTGTATTGTTGTTCTTATTTTCTGGTCTTGCTTGTGTTTGCTATGTTCTCGTACCCGGTACGCTGGCATTTCACTTGTTTGACACGTGAATTTGGGATTAGTTTTTTGTTTTGGTCTTCCTCTTTTATCTCACAGTCTGTGACCACATAATTAGTATCTCTCTAGGATAAGGAATCAGGACGGACACTGGGTGTACTGATGAAGATGAATATATACACAGAAAAAACTATTTAACGTGAACACATCACAAACACCATTTTGACGTAGGAAAACCCAGGGTGATACTCGTAGCTATTTCGCGTTTTTGATTTTCTATCATCCGGGGTGGTTTACTCTGTGGTCGGGTGGTGTCTAACTAACCCCGGCGATAATGGGCGTGCAGTATTCTATTCGAGCTTTGTTCTATATACATATCACCGGTGGTTTCTCGCGGGGGCTTATATCGACTGTGGGGGTGATAGCAGTACAATTGATACAACTATGATACACTTGGCCTACCTACAGGTCGCATTGGGGGGTGATGACAAGGGGGGGGGGGGGGGGGGGGTGATACCGCAAGCCACGATAGTTGGCACCACATGACGTTTCCGAAAAAATATCAGAGCGGATGGCAACGTGCTATCAACCCAAGGAGGTCCAGCTGCAATAGTAGTAACTTTCACTTCGTCGGCATTTCTGTAACCGTTTGGACATGTTACAACTCCAAATTTGGCAGCTGCTGAGCGCGCAGTGCACGTGCAAGCATTGATTTTTTTTGGGTATCCGATTGGTTTTCGCCGAGAAGTTGCACCCCGATACAGTATCATCAAACACGGAGATTACCAATACTACTAATGTTCATTCTTATCTGAAATATTGTTTCCAGAATTTCCAAAGTTTGGAAATAATTGGAGATGTGTATCAACGTACGGAGGCATTCTGTCACTATTCGTGAAATTCTCCAGAAGCAAAAAATCAGGAAAGTTGAAATTCCACACAGTTCAAGGGCGCCCGGAAAAAAAACTATGTGAACCATCACAGATTTTTTTTCGCTAGACAGGGGGGGGGTTCACTCGAAAGGAGAGATGTACTCGACCTCAATCATGGCCGTAGTCGTATGACCACAGACCCTCGCATCCCTACAATGCCGAGACGGAGCATGTCGGGTTTTCACCGACAAGGCAGAAATTGCTTGCACCAAGCGCGAAGCGCCGTGAGGTGTCAGGCGAGTCGCATGGAGGGTGACCTGCATCCTACTAAGAACCGCTTGTGAGGCAGACTTGCATACGGATGACAGCCTCAATGAGTTAATTTAATTTCCGCTAGACAGGGGGGGGGGGGGGGGGGGGTTGCTAGAACCAAGTGAAAACAAGATGAAAAAAATATAATCTTTCCCCCCTTTTTTTTCTACGTCATGTGATCACAACAATGGTTGCAACAGTTTTCCATACCGACCTCTGGGGGTATGGTGTAACGTTTTATCTTTTTTCACGGACGCCCCTGCATAGTTGGGGGGAAAAATCAGGAGACTCTGGACGATAAAAAAAGCGCAAAAAAAATATGGAAATTATGGGGGAGAACCATCGATAAGAATTGCCCTGGCAAGTCTGTACGAAAGTCCAAAAGCACGGCGGTGCGGACGCCGCTGAAACTCGGCGTTAACACTCCTTGAAGTATGGTGAATCGATCGATAACTTCGCAATCGCCTAATTCATTTTATGTCAAGAGACATCGCGCGAGCATGATCTCCGGCGCAAAGTTGGGCGGTAGGGCCAATTCTTATGCAGTCGGAAACGCGAATTGAAAAAGTGGGTTTCCGATCGTGTATTTTTCCGGCTGGATTGTGAATCGCTACCCTTCTTGTCGCCCGTCGGATCGAATATACAGTTCTTGTGTTTTTCTGGAGCGTTTGTTTGATGAAAGGGAGTGACTAGCTTGACTACTGTAGCTCCCAGAAAAACAGGCAGGGTAGGCGGAAGTCGGTTCGAAACTGGTTCGCCGTAATGCTCGTGGGGTCAGAGAGGTCTTCATCTCCTACCAGCACCTGCGCCCAACCACGCACACATGCTGATGTCTCGCTTCTTCCTCGAGCTGCGTGGTGTGAGCTTCACACGCGGGGCGGTCTCCTCCATCTCGTCCTCGAGGCCATCGCGGCGCTCGACTTCTTCGAGAGCCGCCAAAGATACAGCCAGCGCCAAAAGTTGGCGAAAGGTCATCGATACCGCGCACTGCGGCCATCGGGTGCGGACACGTGCTTGCTACCGGGCGTAAAAAAGGATGTATCACGCTGACTCGCGGCGAGCAGCTGCAGAAGTGACAGCAGCCAAGCCAGCGTCGCCGATGTTGTGATGTGGGGTCGTGTCGTATGTCGTGTTGTTGTGGCATGGGTGTGTGATACTCGAATGCGGCGGGACTTTCGAATTTTTCCGATCGCATGAATCCGACTGGCGTGTCGGATCGAAAATTTCAGTTTTCTTGACCGTCTGGTCCAGTTGGAGAAAACGATAAAAAAAACAATCTTGGACTGAAAAGGCCCTTTTTCAACTGCATATGAAAGCCATTTTTCGTCTTCGATCGGAAACCGGCTTTTTCAATCCACGTTTCGGACCGCATAAGAACTGCCCTAACAATGAGAGAAACTGAAGCTTGGTTCCGGGACCCAACTTTTCGATTGCCAGAACGGACCCTGCTGACAACACAGCAGTAGGGACAACTCATACAAAAACAATGCTTGTAAAGTTTCGTGGGGGGATAAAGTAAATAGTGCCTGCCTGGCACGTACGCAAGAAGGGCTTTTTTATTGACAGCACAAAAATAGGTACGTATGAGGAACAACTATAAATATGCGTTGCAAAACGTCTGAACAATCTACCTGAACGACAAGGTACGTCTACATACCTGTACAATCCGGCGAAGAGGTGGAAGACGCGCGGGTCCCCTCTAAACTCCGGGCGCGAGAGCAGCTCCGCGGCGAGACCAAGAAGACGACCAACTAGGGTCTCCCCTATGATTACCTGGGCTGCCTCAAAGTGGTTGACAACTATCAGCCGAGCAGAGTTGACGGCGGTGCTGATCACCACCCATGTCGGAGCACCCCCCCGTCCAACTTGCGTGGCCACTTCCTCCGTGATCGTCTGCAGCACAGATGTAAACAATCATGATGCGTGTACACGCACGGGAGCACGTACACAGCATGTGCATGCCCCACAATGCACACCGTGTCACCGTGTTATTAAGGAGGGAGGGTGCTGTCATGATCATGCATGACCGTAGTCTCGAGGTCATACACCCTGGCATACCTACAATGCCGGGACGGAACAAGCCGGCTTTCTCACCGACCGGACCGACATTACCCGCACCAAGCCCAAAGAAATGTGAAAACACGAAGGGGCGAGCGGCATCCTACTAGAAACCGCGTGTGAGGCGAACTTTCTTGCATTGGATGGCAGCGTCGAATTTATTGTTTTTTTTTATGGTGTGGTCACTTTCAGAGACAGCAATGGGTATACTATGGAACTGCCTTGTGGGTGCCTTACCGTGCACAAACTACGTGATACGATACTTCCCCTTGTGCGAAGGTAAGGTTCTCCATCCCACATAACTGATCTACGAGTTCGCTCGAGCTGAACGACTCAAATTTTGCCAGCCACGAATGCCGCTCGCATTATCTACTCGAATCACATGTACTTGGTATAGTGACATACCAAGTTATTAAGTTATGAATGACCAAGGGCTGGCCAAGCGGCGAAAAATGTCCCCACCAAGAACAGGCCTTCAAAAAGGTTAACAATGGCGAGGTGCTTCGGTAGGAAGGAATCTTTAGTTCCGTTTCTGGGAAGAAATCTCCATTCTTGATTTGTTTTCGGAACGCGGCGGCTCCGGGTACGCCGAGGCACGCCTACAAATATGTTCGAGCAAATACTCGAAGTGTTGACTGTTGACTGCATAAGGTCAATATCAAGGTTGAAATACCGCCAAACGTCAACCCTACACGAAAGCATGCAAATTACACATGCTTTCCACACCAAAGCCCAACCGATTACGCCGTTTTCGGGACGCACATCCTGAACGATTGCACACGCGTTCTATGAGCCCCTGTCGAGCCGTTGGCGAAGGATTATTGTGAGGGAGGTGTTTCACGATAGAGGTTTCAGTTCATCTAAATATTCTGAGGCTCCTCAATTGAGGAGCTCCCTACCTCACCCAAAAACTGACTTCAGCAACAACCAAATTGCATCCCGAAAAGAAATTTCATGGCCCAAGTATACAATAACGTCATTCAGAAAACAAATGCCGGAAATGTGCTACCTTTATTGTAGAACGAGTCGAGGTTGATAACAAATCGACAGAAATTTGTGTTTCCTTAAGGTCCAAATATACAGAAATAAAAATGACGAACCCAATATCTGGCGAATACCTAACACACAAACACCGCCCGATAACGGGTTGGCAGGAATAGAAAACGTGTGCAAGAACAGCGTAAAATTCCGATTATTAACGTTTTTAGTGGATTCAGCTTGAACCAGCCAGTACCTCGACCTACAGTGGTGGTCAGCGCAAACAAAAATAAATACCAGGTAGAGCGGTACCGTGGCTGTCTAGCTCACGCAGTGATGAGCGTGTTCAACAGCGTCATTGCCAACCGACACCAGCCCAACTTATATATGTACAATGCACACGGGGGGCGGGGGGGGGGCTGTAGACGGTTACCGCATACCTATGAATCAGCAACGGCTCGTGTCTCGTATGTAGTGAAGCCAAACTCTGTCGTGCACGAGGTGGTAACGAGTCGATATATGCAAAACATGCCGAAAGCGAACAGGCATGTAAGCGTATACACGCAGTCACCGCGCCCGACACTACACTCGGTCAATATTACAAAGGTAACACACGCCAGCAGCACATATCATAGGTACCACAAACCAGGGTGTCCAATACCCAGTTGGGGCTGGTTGACGCCAACACGCCCAGTGACACTCGAGCCGCATCGGCGACCGAGGGAGGGAGATGGTTGACGAGGGTGCCTTCAAAGTCAATTGGCTCCAAGTGCTTGAGACATCTGCATTGTGGACAATTGGACGCGCGCAACAAGCGGGGTTCGACCAACCACGACTTTGACGATTTCATCTGATTGGGAGATAAAGCTGAAGGTCGATTAGCGGTGTCGTAATATACGCTATCAATGCACAGCAAAGATGGTTACTGATACGCGGTTCCCCACAGGTCGCCACCATACCCCCCCCCCCCCCCTCCCAACCACATCCCTTTTCACTGTACTAGCCCTACACGCAGAAAAACGAAAGGCAATGCAATGAGATCACTTTACGTTCGCTCACAGCTTTAAAGCGCCCCTCCACGCCTTCCCGTGCGCAGCTGTGGCGGTCACGGCCTGCAACATCGCGGTGACATCAACCGCGGCGGGGGGGCGGGCGGGCGTTTTTTGTTTAACGAGGTTCTTGGCATCAAGCTTCCGAATGGTGCCGTGTCCATCCAGCGGAAGAACATTGACGAAAAGGAGAGAGCGGCAGTATTCACGACCCCCGCCAGGACTCTGTAGGACTAACAGCAGTATCAACCGAGCTGTCCACCCATCACACAAGCGAGAGAAAGGTCACACAGAGGAAGACACCAATCGGGAAATAAATATCAAAACAACAGCTCGTACGCCCCAGGCCTCGAATTTTTGCACCATGAGCATCAGCGCAGCGCCCAACAACCCTCCAAGCTACTACTGTGTAGTACTATTCTAGTTTTGCGCCGCAGCAGGGGTATTGGCCGACTCTCTTCCGCCCCAACTCTGACGCGGTCCTTGAAGCGCGTCGCTCTGTGTCGTCGCAGCATCTGGACCGTATGATGTGGTGGTCGAAGGCTGTGACGTATTTGCACCGTCAGTTACGACAATCACTACGTATGTCAATCCTACAGCAGTAGCTTCTGCTCTTTCCCTCCATGCCTGCCGCCAACTTTTCTACTATCTCAGGTCACGGGGTGCCGAGGCTCCATTTGATGCAATAGCTCACCAATCGTATGGCTATTAATAGTACGTTTATCGTACTGGCCTACACGGCCTTGAGATGATACATAAACAGCACGTACAAGGGTTCCCTGGTACAGACACACGTCTTGGGGTACGCACCTGGAAATCTTCTACTCTCCGGAACACAGAGAAATACGTTGACTCGTAGTGGCTCTGGCGCTCGTGATGAAGCTGTGAAGTGGTACAATTGTCATCACCCGATCACATATTTCTCGTACTTCAAAGGAATGCGGGTTTGCTGTTTCTGACGGCGGCAAAACAACAGGGGTCACTTAAGAGCTTCCTGAAGCGCCCGCCGCACGCTGTATCAGCGCACGCAAGTTGACGACAGTTACACGTATCCTGCTCGCCTTCCCTAGCGACGGTTATCCGATACCTGGTTCGAATAATAGTATTTATATCTACTTTATAATATACTATATATATATATATATATTATCTATGCTACGATCTGGATCGGTATACCGTACAGAATCACTCCGTCCGATACTATCGTACCCGATGTATCGATAGTATTACACTAACAGAGGTATAGTACACACCGAGATCTCCATCGCAGGGATGGCGGCTTGTCCCACCCCCCCGTCCGCCATGCCTTCCGCGTCAAAGAGGCGTCCGTTGGCGATGGCCTCCAGCTCGGACGACAGCTGCAGCAACAAACATCGGTGGAGGGGAGACGGCGATTGATATAATATCTGCTACCAGCATACTGAGATACTGTAGGGGGGGGGCTTCGCCGCGGCGGGCTGACGCCCGCCTTGGCTCCGCGCATGCCCCTAATAACTATTATTTCTCTTGCCGTCCGATAATGTGCAGCATGATCTTCAACATTGCATCACTCATAACTTTCCCGAAAGAAGTAATAACTGTGACCGAGGATGTAGGCAAACCGAGGCTGTCGATGCGACAGTACTGCCAAAAAGGGACAGAAAAATAAAAGCGTTGTGCCTGAGTGAAGAGAAAGAAAACACTGGAATCAGGTTCTCCATGAACCAGCACAACAAATACATGTTGCCATCCGGCAAACTCTTAGCCACCTGGCCGAATGAGTAACTCAATAAAAATCACTGCATTGCAGTACACAGAGTTGTGACCACGAAGCACGCGAAAAAAACGACACAACAAACGTTTCGGAAATCAACATCTATGACGGGGGGCCATAGTTAACAGGACCAAATATTGTTAGGAAAAATGGTTAAACATATAGGTTTTTATGTATACCATAGGTCCTGTTAACTATGGTCCCCCGTAATAGTATCTCTCTCATATGGTCATATACATGGCAGCCGTTTCCTCTCTTGGGCCTACTTCAAAGTGCCGTTGTTATTCCCACGCTGACACTTGTTCGTACAGCGGCAGTTACTATTACGGGGGACCATAGTTAATAGGACCAAATATTGCTAGTAGAAATGGTGAAATATATAGGTTTTTATGTATACCACAGGTCCTATTAACTATGGTCCCCCGTAATAGTAAACAGCGTAACAGCGCACTGCTGTGTTACCAGGAGGGGACTTGTACGTTCGTACGCCTACAGAGTGTATCTGCTTGTTGTATGATACGATATGCCACAGCGTAAAAAATGTTGTCAATGACAAACAGCACAGCAGCGTACGAAGCAAACAAATGATTCCAAACTACGAGTACTGTAAAGAAAAGAGGAAAACATACGGAAGGATATGATTATTTCTTTTGCCATCCGACAATGTGCAGCATGATCTTCAACATGGATCACTCATAACTTTCCCGAAAGAAGAAAACCTCGGAAACAAAAGGAAACCCATGCACCAAGTCTACCTCCCTTCCGTGCCAACTTTCGGCTTGTCTACTCTATTTGCTGTATTTGCTCCTTCCTTCTCATTACGGTATATTCTTAAATCCTACCTGGTAAGCTATATTCGGTTTTTACATGGAATGGCATCATCTACGCTATATTGTCGGAAGGCAAGCAAAATAATAAAAACAACAACAACAACAACAACAAAATTAATAATACAAATACTACTACTACTACTACTACTACTACTACTAATAATAATAATAATAATAATAATAATAATAATAATAATAATAATAGTAATACGAAATAATAATAATAATAATAATAATAATAATGATAATAATAATAATGATAATAATAATAATAATAATAATAATAATAATAATAATAATAATAATAATAATAATAATAATAATAATAATAATAATAATAATAATAATAATAATAATAATAATAATAATAAATTAATAATATAATAATAATAATGATCACGCATGCAGACCCCCAAGCGAGAGTCCACTTGCCGGCAGCGCTGATCGAGACGGATCAGCCGGCTCCACTTCTGAGGCGCGAAAGCGCAACCACCACGCTCGTGCAGGACAAGTGTCCTTCGACGCGCGCAGCCATACAAACTTGTCACCCTCGCGGTGGAAAGCAATGGACGCCTCGGAAAGGAAGGTAGCGATTTGATCGACCAGCTGGCAGCGAGCATCGTTGGAGGAACGGACGGGGGATATTTAGCAAGAAAAGGGGTTTGTAAGGAGCACCTTTTCCAGGTCATATCGGCGACCACCCAGGTCGCGATCTCGCGCAGAGTGCACCGAGATAAGCTCGCCCTGCGAGACCGCCCGGCCGCCAGGGGGAGAAGGGAGGAGGAGGGAGGACCACTTCCCATGGCGTGGGGGTGGAATGTAGATGCGGAGTAGGCGGACGCATAGCGTATAGATACATACTGGTAGTTGGTATTAATAAAATATCTCGGTAAATGGTGGTAGTGCGTATTCAATTGAGTATACGCAGGGAAGGAGAATTGGTTAAATGAAGTAAGTGAAATTCGATGAATTATGTCAGCTTTTTCATTTTGAATGAATAACGTCCTGCACATTGTCAGAAGGCAAACAATAAATTAAAAAATAGATAATAAAAATATTAATAATAATAATAATAATAATTATAATAATAATAATAATTATAATAATAATAATAATAATCGGTCGCCCCGGTGGTTCAAGTGGTTAACCTCGAATTCTACTTGTTTGAGTCCTGGGTTCGAGCCCCAGGTGGGTCGGACTTTGACTTTATTTGCAAAAATAAAAATAAAAAAGGATTCAATTGTTGAGAGCGCCTTGGAGCGTGGGTAGGCACAATTCGATGCGAGTCGACGAGGGAAGAAAAGGCTGAAATCTTCTCGCGGTAAAAATGAAGGCACGTACCGTAGCGGGAAGGGGGAAGAAGAGCCTACTATGTGACCCCGGATCTGAGTCACGAGTTGGAAGGAGAGAGAGAAGAAGATGTGCGAAGATAATGAATGGGATGAGCAAAAAAATAAAAATAATAATAATAATAATAATAATAATAATAATAATAATAATAATAATAATAATAATAATAATAATAATAATAATAATAATAATAATAATAAGAATAATAATAATATTCTACCTTCCTTCAGGAAAATGATGAGTGATCAATGTTGACGATCATGCTGCACATTGTCGGAAGGCTAGGGAAATGATGAAATAATATTAATAGTAATAATAGAGCAATAATAATACGGCATACCTGGTACCAGGTACCAGGTATGTAACACTCGAGAAAAAAATGAAGGAAAAGAGCTCTGCTGGACTTGCACCGGGAGCCGTCCGGGCGAATAAAAATATACCTGGTATGGTGTGCGTTGACCCACCCGACCTCTCTCTACAAATAACGTAGGGTGCCATCGACTGATGCCCTTGTTAAGATCACGGAGAGCGGGACACTTTGTGTCCCTGGACAGGTCTGCCCATTAAGCCGGCACTCGTTGGTACTCACGTTGATGTTCGCTTAGAGATAGAAGAGCCACTTCTTTATTCCTTTCGTTCACGACGGAGACTGGGACCACGCTCGTGCCTCTCTGGAAAACCCCTCGTTTTCCACCTAAGATACGCCTTCCAAGTACTACAAATACGTTCCCAGTGCCAGAACCCAGGTAATTACCGGGCTTTCAACCTCACACAAGCAGTATCATAACACTAGCCCACTCTGATGAGCCGTATATGCAGAATTATGGGAAAATCTTGGAAACCCCGATTCCACAACTAGAACATGAGTCGAAGATGCGGCTCCTCAAAACCCACCCCCACATCTCTGAACGGCAAGGCAACGAAGCCGGCAAAGTACGTAAAAAAGAATGAAAGGAAGCGTAGCCTCAAGGGGCAGGAAGAAATCGTCAACGAAAAACCATGGCCATGTCACCCGCGACGGGGGGGGGCGGGGAAGATGTAGGGAAAGTGAAAAGGGAACATAAAAAAAAACGAGAAGAAAAATATCACGGCTGATGTCAAGAGACATCGTGAGTCTCCATCGTGCAGCGGAGCAAACTGACTAAAAAAAAGGCTAAAACGAAAGCAAAAACAGAGTGAAAAAAACTTGTACCGGCAAAAAGGCAAAAAGTCCTAAGCCGAAGACGCCACTTGTTAAGATCACGGAGAGCGGGACACTTTGTATCCCTGGACAGGTCTGCCTATTAAGCCGGCACTCGTTGGTGCTCACGTTGATGTTCGCTTAGAGATAGAAGAGCCACTTTATTCCTTTCGTGCACGACGGAGACTGGGACCACGCTCGCGCCTCTCTGGAAAACCCCTGGTTTTCCACCTAAGATACGCCTTCCTAGTACTACAAATACGTTCTCAGTGCCAGAACCCAGGTAATTACCGGGCTTTCAACCTCATACAAAGCAGTATCATAACACCCTTCGATATGTACAAGTAGACTCTTGACATCGGAACATTTTGGTTTGAACAAACGAAACTAGCACTCGCCCCCGGGACGCGATACGAGCACGGCCGAGACCGCCCCGGTTCGAGAGGGGCGAAACATGGTGACTAGCGACAAGCAATCAGAGCACCGAGAGGCCCACCTCATCTCAAGCCAGCTCGGTTCCGGCTCAAAATCTACAGCAGTACGCAGTGCGAACCTGGAAATCGATTAGCAAACTGCTGAGAGCCGAACTCCTAAATCATCCTACATATGTTGATGAAAATCGACGAGCAGTGGGAATGCGCAACCTTTTTTTTCTTTTTTTTGTTTGTTTAGTGATCACTTTTACTTTCCAGCCTAACTCGTAGGAGGTTTTACCCTCAGCGATCTTCTGGGCAAGCCGTGGTCACAGGTGTCGTCCCTTCTCCCCCCCGGTACGCGCCTTTATTTTTTGCGCGCATAGGGTTTTCAGCATTCCCACTGCTCGTCGATTTTCATCGAATGTACTAACTCACGCTCTCGCGCTTTCCGCCAATCAATTTTTATATTCAAAAAAAAGTCCCTACGAGCCGTGCACTCGGTGAGACTTGAACCCACGAAATTGATCTTGACAGCCACGCGGACCACCTACCAAGCCACCGGGGACGCCGGCATTACAGAAAATCAAGACACGTACCGGGGGGGGGAAGGGTAGACACCTGTGACCACGGCTTGTCCAGAAGCTCGCTGAGGGAATAAACCTTCTACAACTTAGACTGGAAAGTAAAAGTGATGATAAAAAAGAAAAAAAGTGCGCATGTATAATACCTGGTACTATTTAGGCCATGATCCAGAAATAGGTATACCTACGCCTTTTGGGCCATTCATAGGTACACTTGCCATTGCTCCCTGAAAAAAGCTCCTGGCGCCGCTGACATTGGGCCTGCGCTCCATCGGCACCTACGAATGGCTCAGCTCAAGGTAGACCTACTATCAACTACCAGGTATTCAACTTCCGTCTCACCTACTTTTGGCTTCAATTGTCTACCTATAAACGGCTCGAACGATCACTTTTTCGGTACTGAAATGTAGACAGTTGGCCACACCAGATGCCGGACTGCCAACCAGCTGACCTTGCCTGTCAACACGAACGCCCGAAAAGACTGCGGAAACAACAAAAACTCAGGTGACGCCGGAGACAACACAGGTCACCAATTAATTCTTGCGAATTTCATATCAACCCACCTATCCGAATTTCTTCTTTTTTTTCGAGAAACTCTACTTGTCTCGTGTTTTATGGTGCCCTTGTTCTTAACACAGCTACTTGAAGGGGCAGGACGTTTGTCTATTAATAGTATTACGGGGGACCATAGTAAATAGGACCTACGTTGCACACCAAAACCTATATATTTCCCTGTTTTTACTAACAATATTTGGTCCTATTAACTATGGTCCCTCATAGTACCAGGTATAGTACTAGAAGAGTATTATCGGTTGGTGTGTGAATTGCCCTGTTATTGATTGACTGCGGGCCTCCATCTGTAGACTGCTGTATGCTCTGAATACACTCGCGTCCTATCGGCAATACAACAGCACGCCGCGCCGAGCGTACCTTGCGAACTCGCGTGAGACACACAGGCCGAAACAGCCAGAACTCAAACACACGAAAAACACAAGTGCCACCTATAGCCGAGAAAAGGAGAAGAGACGAAACATACGTGGATGTTTATGGTTGGCACATGTCGGAGGTCACTGCATAAACCACGCATGCCATGCTTGTATGTATGTATGTGTATGCCGTCCGAGGCGCGACATCGTACTCGACAGAGTTTTCTAGACCGAAAGCGCGGTCGGACCATAACCGTTGCATGCACCGGAGTCACACCATGCATGATGTCTCGAGATGACAGCCAATCTACCTTTGTACCGACGAGCGATCACGCATTACCTATAAGCGAGATACCGCCGTATCCTTAATAGGACACACCTCCCACCCAGACACACAACGATGCCAGGAGACATACAAGTAAGGGAAAAGGGAAGGGAAAACGTGCGGTGTCAAGGGTTCTTGGGCCGGCCGAGTGTTCCACACTAAACCCTTGCAGTATGGTGTCAGTTACTGCAAGCGTTGTTCATGTGGTGACTTTCGACATGTATGTGCCAACCATAAACATACACGTATTGTTTCCTCTCTTCTCTTTTTCTCGGCTAGATGGCACTTGTGTTTTTCATGTGTTTGTGAGTTCTGGCTATTTCGGCCTGTGTCTCGCGCGAGTTTGCAAGGTACGCTCGGCGTGGCATGCGGATAGATGGGTTGATATGAAATTCGCAAGAATGAATGGGTGACCTGTGTTGTCTCCGGCGTCACCTGAGTTTGTTGCTGTTTCCGCAGTCTTTTCGGGCGTTTGTTGTGTTGACAGACAGGCAAGGTCAGCTGGTTGGCAGTCCCGGCATCTGGTGTGGCCGACTGTCTACATTTCAGTACCGAAACAGGGATCGTTCGAGCCATTTATAGGTACAATTGAAGCCAAAAGTAGGTGAGACGGAAGCGGAATAGTTGATAGTAGGTGTACCTTGAACTTTTGGGCCTGGTAGGTACGGTGGAGAGCAGGCCCAATATCAGGCGGCACCAGGAGTTTCTTCAGAGCGCAATGGTAAGTGTACCTATGAATGTCCCAAAAGGCGTAGGTGTACCTATTTCTGGCTAATGCCCTACTATTTAGGGCTGTTTGGCCAGAATCAGGTTTACCTGGCCACTTTTGGGCCAGAATCAGTTAAATACTGAAACCAAGTAAAAAATGCGCGCCACGAGCGGTGTTTTGTCCATGAAAATCCATTTTACAAAAACTGCGGCCGAACCAGCGGGGCGGCCTCCAAAATCTGAACTGTTTTGTGATGATAGGCCATAGAAAACAACAGAGTATACATACACATCACAACAACTGGATTACGTCGTACACCAAATATATCAGGAGACAGATCAAGCAAGGCAAAACGTGCGCTGTCGAGGGTGTACGGCCGAGTGTTCGCACTATATAAGCACACTTTTTTGTTTTTGTTTTTGCACCCCGGGGAGCGAGAGGAAAACTTTTTTCAAGTAAGTGTCTGCCACATCCCCTGCGCCATGCGGGGAGGCAAGACATTTTTTTCCCCTTTCTTTTTCCTTTTTCTCTTTCGATTTGTTTTCTTTTATTTCTTTGTCTTTGTTTTTGTTTGTTTTCTTTCGTTCTCTCTCTTTCATAGAATATGTATGTTGTGCCTGTCATATCAAGTATGATGACAGGGCATTGCATTGTCTACAGTGCTTACCGAACAATGTAGCATCTGTGGCGTAGTTTTGTGACCACATAACTTTTATCTCTCTAGGAATATGATTGAAGACTCGGCATGGACACTGGTGGTTGTGCTGGATGTCGACCAGTAGGAGGAACGGTTTAATGTGAAGAACACAAACACTCGTAAAGCCTAGTAGTCTGGTGTAGGTCGAGGCATGTCGAGGCAAAGTTGCTGTCTGTCAACGGGGGAAAATAGTATCATTTGTCTCCTGAAATCTTTGTCGTACACCCCAAAGAAAAAAAATCGAATCAACGTACGTATGAACGTATGCACAATACGTACGTACAAATACAGAGCGTACGTATGTATGCATAAATGCGTACGTACGTACGAATACAGAGTTTATTTATACCTGGTATACAAGAATTGAAACCGAGGGACCGTAGAGGTATACTCGTACGCAGAAAAAAAAACACAAGTGTACGTATGGCCTCTCTTATTGGTTCAAACTTGGCCAAAATCAGTTGAAAGCTACAGAGTAGCGTATACCCTGGCCAATTTTGAGCCAAAATCAGGCAGGACGTCAGTCTGGCCAATAGCAGGGCTCCTGGCGTGTGATTTCTACTTGTTTTTAGTATGCAACTGATTTTGGCCCAAAACTGGCCAGGTATACCTAATTTTGGCTAAAACCCGAATACAGTATTTATGTACCGATCCACTATACTCGTAAGGTACACCGTGAGCCTTTTCAAGGGCCTAAACGAACAAGGCACATCGGCCAATAACGCCCCTATTTTTCCCTCGTACTAGGGTGCCTTGAAACGGGCTGCCTACCGACTGTTCATTACTACTACTGCTGCTGCGGTTCTTCTATTACTTTCCTTATATATCTCCAACCTCGATATAAGGATATACTACCTCTTGGCAGGACTGTTACGTCGCTTTTGCAGCCTCAGCTTAATTCTATCAGATGTATATAGCCCATAGCGGGCGTACTTGGATCGGCGGCGGACATCAGCCCGCCGCGGCGTAGCCTCCTTTGTTCACACTACGTATATTTTAATACTAGTAGAATACTATCGTTCGCCCGCCTCTCTCCGCCGATGTTTGTTGCAGCAGCTGTCGTTGGAGCTGGAGGCCATCGCGAACAGAAGACTGTTCGACGCGAAAGGCGTGCCGGACGGAGGGGTGGGACAAGCCGCCATCCCCGCAATGAGGATATGGGCTTGTGTTACCGTACACGCCCAAATCCCCATCGCGGGGGTGGCGGCTTGTCCAACCCCTCCGCCCGGCTCGTCTTGCGCGTTGAACAGTTTCCCGTGCGCGATGGCCTCCAGTTCCAACGAAAACGACAGCAATAGACATCGGCGGAGGGAGGCCGGCGAACGATAGTATTCTACCAGTATTAAAACATACGGAGTGTGTACAAAGGAAGCTACGCCGCGGCGGGCTGATGTTCGATCCAAGTTCGCCCGCTATGGGCTATACACGCATGATAGAATAAGCTGAGGCTGCAAAAGCGACGCAACAGCAGTAGTAATGCCAAGAGGTAGTATCGCCTTGTTTTGATGTTGGAGACGTATTAGGAAAACAATAGAAAAACCGCGGCAGCAGTAGTAATGAACAGTCGGTAGGAGGCGAACTCGATGATCGTGTACGGAGGGCAGCCCGTTTCAAGGCACCCTAATGCGAGGGAAAAATAGGGGCGTTATTGGCAGATAGATGTGCCTTGTTCGTTTGGGCCCTTGAAAAGGCACGATGGGCCTTAGATTGGACCGGTCATAGTTGTACATTTCGCTCCAAATAAAAGGCCTTTTTTGCCCCATCAGGCAGGGGCCGCACATTTTATGGCTCGCGGGTACGGCAGTATTAGTACTTCGATTGAACCTCTAGTCTCAGGAGGGACATTTCTTGTTTCCAGGCCCGTCGTGGCGGTTTGATTAACCCTTTTAAGACTGCAGTCCCGTTTTAGGGGCAAACTACTTAGAATTTGAGTGGGTTGTCCCCAACACGGGACTGCGCTTCTAAAAGGCTAACTCTGTTAACTGTCGGATCTGTCGGTCCGGACCGTCAAAACAGAAATCATATCCCTACTATAGTTAGTACAGAGTACTGGTACGTAGCTATGCTTTTTGCTTATGTACCTTCCCCCCTTCCCCGCCGCGCTGCAGCAGTACACAATCAATACAAAACCGCAGCAGCAGCACTCCGTTCATGATACTGACATACGAGCAGTCACGAACTTCTATTAATAGAGACTTGGGCGATGACCACAACCTAAAAAAAAGGGCAAATAAATGCCAAAATCAGTTGTACTTGATCCGTTTGCGTCAAAATCAGGTACATACTAAAACTAAAACAAAGTAAAAAACGCGCGCCACGAGCGGTGTTCTTTCTGTCCATGAAAGTCTGGTGAGAAGGAAGCGTGCCACATGGCCTCCAAAATCTAAATCGTTTTTGTCTCCTTTAGGGTCTAGATACCACGGGCTTCACTTGGACCTGCAGAGAGTCACTATTAACCCATTTAGAACCGCAGTCCCGTTTTGGGGACAAACCAGTCAAATTTCAAGTAGTTTGCCCCCAGAACGGGACTGCGGTTCTAAAGGGGTCAACAGGCTTCGTATGTTTTGCGACGGCGGGGGCGCCAAGAAGAGTATTTATCCTTATTCTGGCACCCCCCCCCCCTTGACAGCTTGAAATCTTAAGACCGTCCTCGCGGAACCGCCTGATCGGCACGAATTAATCTTCTCGCTGTGCCAAACCTGACGCCACCTCGACGCGGGGTGGTGCAGACAAAGACCATGCTGTAGAGACCGCTGTGACCATAGAAAACAACACAGCAGTAGTACACATCATCACAACAACTAACTGAAGCACGTCGCACACCCCAAAGAAGAAAAAAGTGAAACCATATTATTAATTAGCGTACGCATGTATGCATATATATAATATATTCCTTTTGTTTCCGAGTTTTTTTTTTTTTCGGGAAAGTTATGCGTGATCAATGTTGAAGATCATGCTGCACATTGTCGGATGGCAAGAGAAATACTAATATATAAATACTACGTACTTTCACGTACAACCTACGTGAGTGGAGAGTTTATACGTTTGTACAGAATAATTTCAATCGTGAGAGGGCAGACGCTTACGGAGAGAAAAAACCAAGGTTGTGTTCGGTAAGGTACATACCGAGGCGTACCAGCGGTAATGTACCTCCGGTATACCGGTACCGAGAAGTTCGGTACCTTCGGTATGATCTCCATACCGGTACCGAGGACTTCGGTACGTTCGGTACGAGGTCCATACCGGTACCGGGAAGTTCGGTACGTTCGGTACGCAGTTCGTACCGGTACCGGTGGTGCCGGTACAACAATCCGTACCGGTAACGAGATGTTCGGTATGTTCGGTATGATCTCCATACCGGTACCGAGAAGTTCGGTACGTTCGGTACGAGGTCCATACCGGTACCGGGAAGTTCGGTACGTTCGGTACGTCGTCCGTACCGGTACCGAGCATACCGGTAGTTCGGTACGATGTTCATACCGGTACCGAGCGTATACCAGTACCGAGAATACCGGTACCGGGATGATCGGGAAGTTGGGCATGGTATTTACCCGATACCGCCACACACTCACAGCACCAGCAGCACAACCGTAGCCTCTTCGCTCGGTACACTACCCTCTTCGCTCGGTACACTGGCGCGTGCCAGCCGCCTCATGAGCGCCGCATCAACCCCCGCCAACCACGATGCCCCCGCTGCTGGCGGGGGGGGCAACAACGAGGCACCCGCCGCTGGCGACCAAAGCTCATCATCGCCAGTGCCGGCGCCAGCACCTTCGGAGGCAGGAGTTGTTGTCGTGGATGGTGGAGGAGGCACGGGCGTGCCAGTGATAGGGCCTGCTCCCATCTACGACAGCGCAACGAACACAGAGAGAGAAGTGCCGGCGGAGACACTCAAAGCTATCGATGAGTTTGTGGTGCCGGAGGGGTATCGGAGGGAAGGGACGCGTGAGGCCTCTTTCTTGTACTCGCTCGGTGTGTACGTTGAGCCGATAGATTCGAAAAGCAAGGCCTGCCGGTACTACTGCTTGGCGAGCGCACCGTGCCGTTCGAAGAAACACACGGTACCCTGCGTCATGCATTTTGAAATTGACATTTTGGGCGGGCAATATGAGAGACGCTCCGCACACACACACCACCGGTATCGCCGGTATCACCGGTACCGGTACCGGTACGGGCTTCCATACCATACCGAGAAGTTCGGTACCTTCGGTATGATCTCCATACCGGTACCGAGGACTTCGGTACGTTCGGTACAAGGTCCATACCGGTACCGGGAAGTTCGGTACGTTCGGTACGCAGTTCGTACCGGTACCGGTGGTGCCGGTATAACAATCCGTACCGGTACCGAGATGTTCGGTATGTTCGGTAAGATCTCCATACCGGTACCGAGAAGTTCGGTATGTTCGGTACGTCGTCCATACCGGTACCGAGAAGTTCGGTACGTTCGGTACGATGTCCGTACCGGTACCGAGCATACCGGTACCTTACCGAACACAACCTTGGAAAAAACAGTGAACGTATGGCCTCTCTGATTGGTTCAAAGTTGGCCAAAACCAGTTGAAAGCTAGACAGAGTAGAAAAAAATAGGTATACCTTGGCCTGTTCGAGCCAAAATCAGTTACGGTGTCAGCCTGGCCAATAGTAGGGCTCCTGGGGTGTGTTTTGTACTTGCTTTTAAAATGTAACTGATTTTGGCCAAAAAGTGGCCAGGTATACCTGATTTTGGCAAAAACCCTGAGGAAGATGGCCCAAAAGTATAAATTTGTCCAGGTTGAGTTACAGCAGTTGTTGCGTGCGTGGGTCATCAAACACGATCGACCCAGTACCCCACAAAAATATTCTGATTTTTTTTTCTACCATTTCCTAAGCGAGCACCCCGGCAAAGAGCACAAGAGAGTAGTATAGCAGTCGTCACTCAAGAGTTTGTCTAAAATATCCCGCGGGTTTTTCATACCACAAAAAAAAATGTCGACGACACAACACAGCCGATACCTAGCGTCCAAACATCCCGACCGCTGCGTTCCACTACTATCAATATTAAAACCTGGTAAAACGTACGTAATAAAAACCATATTGGTATGAAAAACGAATGACACAACCCTGTCAACATGTCGCCACATTTTCTTTTTTGCCATTCACGCAGAACATTGTAAGATTTTGAAACGGCATTAACAAGCAGGCCTTATCGACAATTTGGCGTTTACACATACGTACCTATGTCGCCACGCTAGACACGTCTTCAACCTTTTTCTCGAAAAAAATTGCGAGCATGCCTGCAGTATTACGGGGGACCACAGTTAATAGGACCTATGGTATAAATAAAATCTATGTATGTAACCATTTTTATTAACAATATTTGGTCCTATTAACTATGGTCCCCCGTAATAGGAGTATGTGGAAACCCGTTCGTTCTGAAAAAAACAAGAAAGAAAGACGTTCACTGTTAAGGAAATGCCCGGACTATTAGTGATGTGCTTGCCATTCGACAATGTGCAGTATGAGCTTCAGCGTTGATCACTCAAAACATTCCCGAAAGAAGAAATCCCCGGAAGCAAAGGATACCTATATTTTATGCCTACTTCCTTCTATGCTTTATCTACGATACTCTATGTACATGCCCGACTATTGTTGACTTTTGTGAAGGCCCCGCGGCTGGTGGATTCACAGCAGTTTCACCGCCTAGGCCCTACACAAAACAAACGGGTCCAGTAACTCACATCCGCTGATCAGTGTGGTCAGCATGGTACGGTACTGTACCAAACATGTGACATTCAAGTAGCTCTTGCAGCGTTTTTTCGTGGCTGACGGAATTTGTGGTCTTTAGCTTGAACCAGCCTCTATACTGTGGTGTATGTACGACGACATATTAAATGGTTGATATGTCTATTGTTGTTTGTTGTTGTTGTTATTCTCACATTAACTCTCTGACGAAGGAGTCCGTGGTCACACAAAGGTGCTGGAGCCCTAGGGAGATCTGAAAAACAAAAAAAACGAAAATTCGGCTGCCTCAAAATACACGAGACGGAAAAAGCGCACACAAGATAAAACCAATGTGCAAAACTGAACTAACATGGCCGCGGGTATATCCTCTCAACTATAATATAGAAGAGTACCCCCGTTCCCACCACTAACCAACTCGTGGCTGCTGACTACAGCGGATGCTGTCTGAAGTGCTGCCTGCACCGTACGAAACGCACGGTAGTCGTGAAAACGAAAGAGGAACACACCTGCCTGCTATCTGGAGTGCTGTCAGAGTGAAGACTCGCGGATATGCAGTGAAAAAAGGAGCAATCGAACCTTACTGCCACACGAATATCAACGATCGCCATCTCTTCCTGGACTGTCTGACACAAAAAGGTGCAGCACAGTTATGATACCACGTCCCTGATAATTGCGTAGGTTATTCCCCATGAAGGGTAAACAACTCGTTAAACTACAAAAACCAGTGACGAGTACCGGTAGATACTATTCTGCCTCGTGAAAAACAAAACCAGGAAAAAACAAACTATGACTGCTTCTCTCGTGATGATAGTGTGCGCGCAAATCATGGGTCTCCATGCACCGTCTTCCTGCCGCTCTTCATGGCCGCATCATCGCCTTGGCCCAATCCACCCGCTCCTTTGCGCGTGCACTCGTTGCCATTCCCTTCCAGTCGTTTCCCTTTCTCCGTCATCCTGAAAAACAAAATGCTCCTCGCACTTGCGGTTCTGATCTGGGAAATAAAAATTCTCGCGCAGGGGGAGGTCAATCCGTCTCTTCCCCGCACGTCGACGCTCAGTCTCCCTCCTCCCTCGTCGTCGAATCCAGCCTCCTACCGGCGCAATAGACTGTGCCGTAGTGTGGCCTGTGGTGGCGCCTGCCTCCGCGCATGGACACCCCGATTGAGCATTGCTGCTCTGCCGCAGCTGCCTAAAAAGACGCGCGAATCGTAGGTCTCCGTGCCTGACGCACCACGTACGACCCAACTCTACTGCCGCCTGAGCCTCGCGGCCACAGGCAGCAGCAAGAAGGTATCACTCCTTGAGGGTGAGTCCGGCCTTACACCCGCCAGAAATACCTACCCCACTCGCTATTAGCCTGATAGGGCATGCCTCGCAGCATTCCTTGCCGAGGCAGGGAGGGGAACGGAAGTCTATATGCCGCCTCGAGTCACCCCCTCCATTTCTACGCATACACTGCCCCCAGTATTATGCATCGATACTACAGCGATAAGACATACCCAGATTCCCACGACGGGGCTGCTAGAAGAGTCGGGGTCGTTGACTGATACTTCGCAGTTGATTACGTCGCTCTCGTTGACGCCGGCCATGCCCTCTTCCTCCTGCCGCAGCCGCAGCATGAGACACCGGGGGTGGGGGGGGAGGCGGGGTCGTCCAATACGTTAATGTGATGCTCTATACGTTGACAAAAAATACACACTACCAGGTACCTGGTATGTAGTAGTATGATATGATGTGATATTGCTACTGTGTCCCGAGGCGTGTGAACGTGCAAGTACGAATGATATATGTTCACACGAGAACCTCAAAAGAGGCATCACCATTGCGAACAGCACCACCAGCAGTACTACCGTACCTCCCCCTCACCCGTCTAGTACACACCCACGCCCCCCCCCCCCCCCCTCTATGGTCATACGACTACGGCCATGCATGAGATCGAGTACATCTCTCCTATCGAGTACACCTCCTGCGACTGACCCCAACCAGACGTCGTCTCACCAGGCCCATGCAACTATCCTCTGGGCGGCGCGTCAAGGTTTCCACCATGGAGGCGACGTTTCCCATCATCGCCTCAAATACGTCGAGTCGAGGCATAACCCGGTCCAGCACCATCTCCATTCGACCCTGTTTAGCGCGGGAAGTGACACGGGGCGACGCAGTTAACAAGCTACTAAACACAGCAAACCCGTCAACGATACTATTGAACAGATGTAATTGCGATGCATGACCCTCCTATCCATTCTTGTCTTCCACAAAAATACTATAATCAGCGGCCGACGTCAAGTAAACTGGCTCAAGGTGCTCAGCCGATGGCTCGCAATACATACGCGTTTCGGATAAGGAAAGTCTGTTTCGGATCATAACACGGTTCGTCACTCCGTGCGAGCATACTCCAGCGAGCACTATCAATAGTGTATACGATTAATATTAGTATTCGTGCATAGGTTTCCTGCTTTGTTTCCCTTGGCTCCCATCACATCCCAGGGCATGTTCATGACTGATTAACGTTGAAGCTCATGCCATATACGCATTGTCCGATGACAAACACAACGATAACAAAAGTGTTGCTATCGTGATACTAATATTTACCTCGTATAATCTCAACCTTAAAAATTCCCCACAGGATAACACACTATGAAGAAAAAACAATGACAAAAAAGTGGAAATGTTGATGCTTGTTTAGTGTGTCACCGATAAGTCGAGGAGGGCGCATACAGGCGATACTGACAATATCAACAACAGCGACGAACTCTGGCACCCTAGGAATCACGGGGCTGCGCCGAGAACCAAACTCGTCGAGCTTTTTATTGCGACTATAATAGCTGCCGGACATGGGCTGGAAAAAAAGAGAGACGAAACTGCGTGGAAAGGACAGCGAGGTTGGGTGGAATCACCTGACCGGTCTTGAGGGCAGTCACTTCCTCCATCAAGGCTCGCATCGACCGCTGATGGTTTCCCAAAACAATAGGCACGAGGGATGGACAGCGCAGAAAAATGGCGGTTATCAGAGAGAGCTTCAGGTGGGGCTGGCGTGGGGGGGGGGGAGTACGGCTCTTCTGATGCATCGGGTGGGATGTATTACACACCGCCGTCGACAATCAAGCTAAGTTGGTGACGTCGTGCATGATCTTGTACTGTACCTCCGCACAAAGGAACGGCTAGTAACCAATCCAAGGAAAACAAAATCTTGCAGTACTAAAATTATGTAGGAACATGCAGAAAGCGCGATTCGACAAAGTTTACAGAACCTGATAACAGGGCATACACAAAATACTCCGTGCGTCCGCGAAAATTCTGTGGTGCCCCACGGCTGCGTTCGGCCTCAGCGTCGTGTTTTCTTTCCGTTCGACATTACTTTATACCTTGATGCTCCACCATTGCCTTTGTTTGATTGAAACCAAGACCCGAGACGAGTTACCAACTCGAAACCTATAGTTTTGCTGTCACAGCTCACTATTAATACTTACCTCGTGGGCCGCATAGCCTTGACACGAACGCAAGTTGCCGGTCTCATCGCCGCCGACACCTCCACTAACGCCGCCACCGCCACTAACGCTGTCACCGCCACTAACGCCGCCACCGCCACTAACGCTGTCACGGCCTCCACCACTCACAGCGCCTCCGCCACTAATACCACCGCCGCCGCTGGTGGTGGTGGTGGTGGTGTCGGTCCCGCTGCTGATGTGGCCAAGACTGTTGTTGTTGTTGCTGTTGTTGCTGCCGGCGCTGGCGGTGTTGGTTCCGCTGCTGAAGTCGCTGCGATCGAGGTTGTTGTTGATGCTGCCGCTGTTGCTGCTACCGCTGCCTCCGTCGCCGCCGCCGCCGCTGTTGCACCTGTCGCTGTGGGGGCCGTCGTCACTGCTGGTGGTGCTGCTGCCGCTGCTGATGTCACCGCCGCCACCTTTACTCGACAAATACGACGGTACAGAGTGCTGCACTGCTGCTTCCGCTGCAGCTGCTGTCGACCCAAGGGCCTTCAGATGCGCCACCCTAGTAGCCACCATGCCGAACAACGCCTCGGACACGTACTCCATGCTGCTAGGAGTGCCACCCTCGTAGCCACCGCCCCTACCGCCGCCACCATCGCTCCTACCACCATCAACCCTGCTGCCATCGCCAACACCACCCTTATCAACACCATCATCACTCATATCACCACCACCCCCACCACCACGCCCACCACCACCGCTTCCACTGCCTCCATCACCATCACCCCTACCATCATCATCGCCGCTACCCATACCACCACCGCCACCACCACCTCCACCACCATCATCACAATCACCAGCAGCACCAGAAAGACCATCTACGCGACGACCACGGATGCCGCTTGCCGCAAGTGGGCACAGCTCGAGGATCGCAGCTCGAGGATCGCAGCGCCTTCCTCGAGTGAGACGTTGTTGGCTTTTCTCACCATCTGCTCGAAAGCTGATTTGCCATTCTGGCTCGACCGAGCCCACCTTGCGAGCGATCGGCGTCCGGGCCCTCCAACCGCAAGGAAAGTGCCTGGGTCGATTCTCTGCAAAGCCGAGTGCACCCTGCCGAATGAACTCGTGCCGCTGCGCGCCAGGAGTTCGAGGCCTAAGGATGATCGCCAGAACTCGGGAGACGTGCCGGTTCCGCTGGAAGTTTGCGCATGTCACGTAAGATGTTGTGCAGCGGCAGCGGCGTCGGTAGCGACGGTGGCGAGGGTGGGTGCTGTGAGTCATGAACCACGGTAGATACACAGGTTACGCAAAATATACCACGGAAGAGAGTGCGACTTGGTGCATGCAGTAGGTTTCCTTCTTGTTTTGGTGCCCCATGGTAGTATTAATCTTCTGTCGGGGAATGTTTCTGAATGATCAGCGTCGAATCTACTGTAATGCAATAGGCTATTGTAGTCCAATAGTCTACTGTAGGTTAGTCTGCTGTAGGTCAGCAGGTTTCATTCTTGTTTTTGGTTTCCCTTGGTAGTATCCCTCTTCTTTCGGGGAATGTTTCTGAGTGATCGCCCCGCGGTAAACTTGACCTTTTTAGAACCGCACCCCCCCCGTTTTGGGGACAAACCACTCAAATATCAAGCAGTTTGTCCCCAAAACGGGACAGCGGTTCTAAAGGGGTTAAAGGGTGCGAGCTGATTGCAGCGAGAATCACAATACCCTCCCTTCGGCCCGAAACTCGATGGATACGTAGAGTTATGGTACCTGGTACCAGGTACGCCTTTAAACGTATCTGCGCTATCGTAAACACAAGGCCAAGGCATTGGTGGAGCCCCTTTCGGAATGCGAAGAGATAACCGCGACGTATCGCAGCTTTCGTACTTTTGAGCAGGCCGGTTTCCTACGCAGAGATATAAACGCAGAATAAGCAAGAATTTTTAGACGTAGTATCATAGGCAGCGGTGTACCCCGCCCCCACATGTCATGACCAAACGGTCGCATTTAACTCTTGATTCCTCGCACCAGGGCACTATTAATAGCACGCTCATCACCTATATATAAACCATCGTCGGCAGCGTTCAACTTTTTCAACGGAAAGCCTCGCCTCAAATCGCCCATCCTAGTCCGTACAAATTGTGAACTATTTTCGGCCCATTTTGACAAAAAAAAGGCATTTTTTTGCCGCAGAGGAACATCATTTCAACAACATATATAGTTTCACCCTTTACTACAGTAGTCTTAATGTTTTGCAAACAATGGAAATAAATTAGCGGGGTTAATTATGCGAAAAATAAAACGAAGAAACCTCGTGTCGCCTTAGTTTACAAACGAGGCGAGACAGGGAGGATCAAAAATCGGTCGAAGATAACAAAAAAAAAAAACACCAGGAGCAAAACAAAAATAGGGGAAAAAAGTCACTTCCGTAAAAATACGACAGAATACTGTTTTGTTTATGGTTGGGGTTGGAAATATTGGCTGTGATCTTGCCACCTATAATTTGTGAACTCTCAAACGCCCCGAGGGTACAAGTTGCGAAGGAGAAAATTTCGCCTCTGGCTGGAGCCTGCTGGAGCCAGCCTGACACATTCACTCGTAGGGTACCCGTATCCTGTTTGCTTCTATATAAAGCGCATGATTGTATGGTAAATCCTCTTGGGTCAAGACTTCAACGGGAATACGTGACGACAAAAGTGATGAGCATGTGCACTCCGGCGTCCCCGGTGGCTTGGTAGGTGGTCCGCGTGCCTGTCAAGATCAATTTCGTGGGTTCAAGTCTCACCGAGTGCGCATGCTCGCAGGGACCTTTTCTTGCATGAAGAAATTGATTAGCGGAAAGCGCGAGAGCGTAAGTTAGCCACATTCGATTAAAATCGACGAGCAATGGGAATGCTGAACCCTATGCGCGACAGCAAATAAAGGCACGTACCGGGGGGGAAAAGGGACGACACCTGTGTCCACGGCTTGTCCAGAAGATCGCCGAGGGTAAAACCTCCTACGAGCTAGGCTGGAAAGTAAAAGTAATGAAAAAAAAAAAAAATAGCACTCGGTCGTGGGTGGGGATGATATACTTGGTGTCCGATCTGTAAGGTCATGGATATAAGGACCGTTTAGACATCAATATCAAAACCAAGCGGCCCCTATATTTATGCCCAGAGTAGTCTGTAGACAACGCAAGGAACTGCTCTACATGATATTACGCGGGGGCAAAGTAAATAGGACCTACGGTAAACGCAAAAACCTATATATTTACCTATTTTTACTGACAGAATTTGGTCCTATCTACTATGGTCCCCCGTAATAGTGCTCGTACTATCTCATAACTATTCAAAACCACTGCTCGCTCACACTAAAAAACACTTTTATTAATAATAAAGTACTCATATACTGCTGTTCAATGGTTGTCCACACAGATGGAGAAACACGATAGATCATCAAGTGACATGACCGGGAAAGGGCAACCCGGTGACGTGACGGACGTGACGGCAAGTGACGGTTAGACCCGGGGACACGACGAATTTCCCCTGTTTTACTCTTAATAAACGCGATTTAAAATATATTCCAACACTGACCGCCCTGTAAATACAAGATGTTCCCCATTGATGGGGCTTCCTCGAAGAGAATACAGAGGCTTTATTTGGGAGGGGTAGAGGATGTGGCCACCTGACGGCCATCACGGGCGACATGACCGCCGTCACCTAGCGACCGCAGTGACCGGAAACCGTATCGTACCACTCCCCATCTTGGTTGACAAGGTCAAGCTTGTCGTGCATTCGTCGCTACAGTAGTATCGCTCGGTCCAAAGAGAGAAATAGGGTCAGTCTGGAGACATTGGTTGGTTGAAATTGCTAGGAGGAGAGGGGACGAGACACGACGAGGACAGACCCAAACCCATGGCGTTTGCGAACTGAAGCCTGGATGCTTTACATCGACTACAGCAGTTGGCAGTATGGGCTAGTATGGGCTATGACGGTGCTTCGTACCAGGTATAACATTAAAAAACGCCATAATACCTGGTACAATTTTTTCGAGGATTATTAGCCGGTATTTATACGAGGGTGTACAGCAGTATCATGTAACAGGTACGAAATACTTTCAATTCACCCGAAAGAAAAAAACTGTTCAGACCTTTGCCAATGGAAACGCGAAGTTCAAAAGTTTTTTTCAAATGTATTGCTTTAAAACAACAGCCGAAATTTTTCTCGTACCGCCGCTGTGGGGAAAAAAGAGAAACATGTTTGATTTTTTCTTTTTTTCCCCCCAACGCCTGCAGGCGGCGCAATTTGTTTTTTCTGGCTGCAAATTGTCAACACGGTGATAGAAACCAGCTCGTGCGACGATCGATCTCGACATAGACTCAGCCCACGGCCAACCCGCTCGGTATCTGGCAAGGCCAACGAATATAGATGACGGCCTCGAAGATATCAGGTGGATCCATGGTCTAGGGGACGAGAGTTTGCCGGCGGTGTCCTACGGTATCCTCCCAAACCTTAAAAAAAATCTAAATTTTGCCATTCGAGACGGATGGAGAAGTTTTGTCTTCTGTTTTGTGCAAACCAGCGCCCAAATGTTTCTTATCATACGCCTGGTCAGCTCCCGCCACATGACACCGGCCATGGTGTGAAGACGGTGACCCTAGGGTGGGTCGAAGCCCCTAACGAGCGCACTCCGTTCAGAATTCATGACGCAATCGTTGGTTTCGTTTATCGATGTCTGTCGAGGACTCGGAATCTCGCCGCTTCGAACCAAAGATCGGCCTGAGTTTTTCTCAACCCGATGTTGGCCCAACATCGGCCCAAGCTTTGCTTTTTTCGGGCTTTTCCAAAAGTTAGGAACTTTTTTTTTTAGGTGGCCCATAGGAAGCGTGTTCTGAAAAAAATTGGCGGGTATCTTTGAAATTCACAAACCTTTCATTGAAACTTCGCTGTCCCATTGGCATAGGTCTCAGGTGTACACCATAAAATTGAATAACTCTGATTTCATTTCCGGTACTTACCGACAGCGGGTAAGACCTATGCCAATGGGATAGCGAAGTTTCAATAAAAAGTTTGTGAATTTCAAAGATACCCGCCAAGATTTTTCAGAACACGCTTCCTACGGGCCACGTGAAAAAAAAAAAAAGTTCCTAACTTTTGGAAAAGCCCGAAAAAAGCAAATCTGGGGCCGATATTGGGCCAACATCGGCTTGAGAAAAACTCAGGCCGATCTTTGGTTCGAAGCGGCGAGATTCCGAGTCCTCGACAGACATCGATCAGCAAAACCAACGATTGCGTCATGAATTCTGAACGCAGTGCTCTCGTTAGGGGCTCCGACCTACCCTAGGGTCACCGTCTTCACACCATGGTCGGTGTCATGTGGCGGGAGCTGACCAGGCGTATGATAAAAAACGTTTGGGCGCTGGTTTGCACAAAACAGAAGACAAAACTTCTCCATCCGTCTCGAATGGCAAAATTTAGACTTTTTTTAAGGTTTGGGAGGATACCGTAGGACGCCGCCGGCAAACTCTCGCCCCCTAGACCATGGATCCACCTGATATCTTCGAGGCCGTCATCTATATTCGTTGGCCTTGCCAGATACCGTGCGGGTTGGCCGTGAGCTGAGTCTATGTCGAGATCAAGCGTAGATCGTCGCACGAGCTGGTTTCTATCACCGTGTTGGCAATTTGCCACCAGAAAAAGCAAATTGCGCCGCCTGCAGGCGTTGGGGGGAAAAAAAGAAAAAAACAAACATGTTTCTCTTTTTTCCCCACAACGGCGGTACGAGAAATCTTTCGGCTGTTGTTTTAAAGCAATACATTTAAAAAAAAAACTTTTGAACTTCGCGTTTTCATTGGCACAGGTCTAAACAGAAAAAAAGCACGTCCCCGCCTAAAAAATGTAATCCCTGCTGGAAACTGCGCCCACCTTTCGACCAGCCAGGCATCGTCAACCCGGTCAACGTCAGAACTGCTGTACAGACAGTGTACGAGACAAACTAGAGAGAACAGCATACATACCTGCAAGTATACATCGTGGTCCTGTTACAAGGCACACTTCATAATATGGCTTGACACGAGTAGGAGCGCATTCAAGGCGAGGCGCCTAGTATATACCTGGTAGGTAGTTATGTTGCTCTCATGAGTGTGTCAAGTGGATGAGGAAGCTTGAGTGCTCTAGGGATGATGCTTGCCCTGAGTTTAGTCTTCGTCTACAACCTTTTGACCATCAAAGGTTTTTTTTTTGGGGGGGGGGTTGCGTACATCTTGCTTCGTACCAGTATATTACTAGGCCACCGCCAATCGCCTCAGCAATTACTGCGGACGGGAGGATATCTCATCAGAGGATCAGTGCGGCTTCAGACCGCGACGGTCGACGATTGATATGATCTTCGTTGTCCGACGATTTCACCAATTGGCGCGAAAGAAGAGCACCCCTCTTTACATGTGTTTCGTCGACCTCGCCAAGGCATACGATTCAGTCGACCGGACTCTCTTGTGGACCGTGCTCGCTCGGTTCGGCGTATCACCAAAGATGCTCGCGGTCATTCGCCACTTCCACGATGGAATGCGTGCGCCCATCCGGACGGACGACGCGGAGTATTCAGACTGGTTCAGCGTGGGGCAGGGCCTACGGCAAGGATGCGTGCTCGCATCGTTCTTGTTCAACATGTTCTTTGCTTCCGTACTGCGTGTCATGGTGGAGCGGTTTAGCGCCAATGCAGATGTGATGAAGGATATGGTGTGCACGAAGGTGAGGGATGAGAGGGAGGGAGCGAGGGGGGGCGGAAAAAGGGCGCAATAAACTCCAGGAGACTGTGGCGGAGCCGCAACTGATCTGGGGAATGTTGTGTGCAGATGACGCGGGCATTGTTTCCAGATCGAGGAACAGCCTTGCGAAGATGTTGGCAGATATCGTAACAGTGCGTGGTTCGTTGAGATTGACCGTCTCGGAACCCAAGACGGAGAGCACGTGCCTGATGACGAAACATATGAACAGGGTCACTTTCGTCAGTCAGGCAGCCGGCCAGGTGTACAAACAAACTATTGTACCAAGTTTGTGCACCTTGGGGCAACAGTGTGCGAGAACGCCAACCTTACTGCTCAAATCAACCGGCGCGTGCTGCTGGCCAACCTACGTTCCAAGCGGAATAGTTTGCCACTGTACGACCAGCCCACGGCACCGCTCCGGCTCAAATTACGGATGCTCAAAGCCGAGGTATTGGAGACCATGCTAAACGGGTGTGCCACGTGGATCGCGTGGAGCCCCATCGTGGCCCATCTCGCCATACTGCGGACAGCTCGTCACCGATTTCTCCTCCGCTGCGTCGGATGGAAGAGGAAACCTCACGACGGCTACCCTATACTTTCATAATCAGACGCACTGGCCAAGACCAGCTATAAGAAACGTCGAGACGATGCTTTTGTCGTTTTTTTTTGGCTCCTATGGGTAACGAGAGACTACCCAAACAAATGGTGCTTGGAGAACTGGGGGGGGGGAAGGTTCCTTGGGAGGGCAAGACCAGGACTGGATGGGTTGTCTCGAACGCGACCTGTCGTTGCTTAACTTGCCCACCGAAGAGAAACAATGGACGCTGGCAGCGAAGAAATCGGGCAAGAGGCTCAAACCTGTTGAAGAAGCAGCAGAGCAGTACATGGCGCGCTGGTTCGTTAAGGACAAGGAGGGCGTAGACAAACGGACGAGCGCTTTAGGTACAGCATGCGCAGCGACTAAATCAAGACCTCGTTGGGCCCGAGGTCCGGGGGGGGGGGGGGGGGGGGAGGAGGAGCCGCGTTAAAAGAGGCGTCGCCACAGCAGCTAGACCGGTTAATAAAGTGAAGGCACCCGCCGAAACTTGGCACTGGCCGTCTTCCTATTAGAGACGCCAAATGGCTACTGCCTAGTGCTGTGTTACAATATCTGTTTTTAGTTTATTGTTTTCGTAGTGATGCCGTTTTCCCTGCCAAGTCGATGGTACCCCCCCCCCCTGCCATACCCCCTTATTCTCCGTCGGCTGCGTCACTTTATAGGTATATTTATTTGTGGGACCCTCCCCCCCTTGGTCCGTCGGTATCTGTCCTCTTTGTGTCGTCCTTGACACTGGACATAGGACTGCTCGTTTTTTGTTTGCTGTTAGCTCTTTGTCTCTACCCTCTTCTTGTCTTCTTGATTTTCGTCTTATGCCCTTATTGTGACGTCCTTGTGTTGGTCCAGCAGCCGGCTATATCATAGGACTGATCGTACTGTGCCAGCAAACAGCAACCTTGTCCTCGGGACTCGGCCTGCGCCCTGAGCGCATGTTCGCTTCGTGTTTCTTCCTTTGAAGTTTTCCCTCGTTCTTTGTTTTTCTCTTTTCTCGCGTTTCCTCTTCGTGTTTTCCTTTTTTCCTTTTTTTTTTGCGTGTACATATAATAATAGCACGGATATGTTCCTGGTGTTATTTGGTTGCAAGTGATGCGGAATGGTACACCACAGCTCGTTAGTACCGTTTCCCTCACGGACTGGTATGATAGTTTGTCGTGCGCACTCTTTCGTGCAATACTTGTTTGTTTGTTTTCTGCCGTCGAGATGCATGTTGTTATTGCCTGTTTGTGTGAGCATAGCACAGGCAGGATTTGAGGGAAGTGAACTATTAATATTACGGGGGACTATAGTAAATAGGACCTAATATTGTTAGTAAAAATAGGGAAATATATAGGTTTTTGTGTGTTCCATAGGTCCTATTAACTATGGTCCCCCGTAATAGTGTGAGAACATCATCATCATCACCATCATCATCATCATCAGTATCACCATCATCAATGTTTATTTACGTTTAAAGGAGCGTGATGCCCGTCTGCTAGGAGAGGGTAAAAATATCGTGCATATACAATGTAAGACGCACATTTTGAGTACATTACGCTTTATTGATGATGTCCAAACTATGGCGGCCCATCGGGAGCTCTCCCGGAGTCCCCCGGTTGCCCTCTGGGGGGGATCCGCACCAAGCCTTCGGCTCGTGGTGCTGGGCCGCACCCAGTGCTGGAAGCCTGAGTACAACGTTGGTCTGATTACCTAGAGGATAGAGTTAGTTAGCGTTCGTATCGTACACAGAATCAACTGCCGAGAGCGCGTAGCCTGGGTATCATAGGCGAAATTCGACGCGAGCGAGTCGAAGAGGAAAAAAAATCAAGGAATTACTGAAGTCTTGACGCGATAAAAATAAAGGCAGGAACTGCTGTGGTGGGGTAGTGGGGAGGAGAGTCTGCTACACATGTTACCCCGGATGTGAGTTACGACTATTAACATTAATACGAAGTGCGTATGGTAGGAGGGAGAGATAAAGCAAGGGCGAAAAGAACAAATGTGAACAGAGACGAAACCAGAACAAAAAAAACAGTGACCTTCAACCATTTCCTCAAATGCGTGGTAAGCTCGCTCACGTGTTCATCGCATGTGCGAGTAACGTATGTCGTCTTCATCAGGCGTATACTACAGCCGTAAAAGGCGTCTCTTTTTCGCGGGGGCCGTGGCACGGCAAAGCAAGGAGCTTTTACCCAGTCGGGCAATCTTCGGGACGATGGCTGGCGGGGAGAACCGGAGACCTGGCGGACAGTCTAAGACTTGTAATACATGTATAGTCGAAGACACTAGGGAGTTCTGAGCTACCGAATGGTTTACGGAACACTCCCCCTTGGTGTTTGGGATTGGGACCGCGCTGTGGTCCACTGCAGCAAAAAAGGCCGGGAAGTGGTACGGGAGGTCCTTGAAGCAGCCGAACGGTTCGTGGTGAGGTGGAACAAGGATGAGGCACAGCTGAGTAGACAGCGCCGGGAATCCGCCGTAGGTGGTGCCCAAGGGAATGGGGGCAGGGGGGGCATCAAGAGGAGTGGAAGGAAACCCAACCAAGGGAATGCGGGGGGGGGGGGGGTACTCATTGTAGCTTGCCTTAAGTCATTTGACCATTGACCACGCATCCCTTTCGAGACGGAGCACCGTTCCTACTCATAATAGAGACACCAACAGTTGGGCGCTCATTACGTTGTTTCCATATATTGCATAGAAACTTCTTGCCAATCCTATCCCCTTCCTGTGTGGCCGCCTGTGGCCACCATCTATCTCCTAGGATAGCGATAATTTTCTCGCTGCTGTCTAGTGTACCAAACTCCTCCATGTCACATTCGTCTATTTCCCTCGTCTCCTCTTCTGACACGTCCCGTTTCTCTTTGTAAATTTCACATTCTCCTACTACTGTAGGTAAATTCTACTGTACTTATTGAATTGCCACACGGGCACATCTGTGCATCTGCTTCCTCCTCCTCCCGGCTACTGGTATACGAGTATTAATACCTCTTTCTTCTTCTGGCAGGTTCAGGTCACCTACACGAAATCCCAGTTTCAGCGTTTTCGCGAAGTCCATTGGGCCGTGCAAATACGCTTTCATTCCTACTTCTCTCAGTCCCCCGTATACCTTCAAGTGTTTTTCCGGTTCCACCTTGTTTCTTAGCGCTAGCCTTTCCCTTTTTTTTATCGTGTCTTCCACTTCTGCCTTTTATCTCCCAAACTTCACGGTGAACATCAACTCTTTTCGCGGTGTCCCCCTATCCCCTCTCCTTCCATACTTTCTCAACTACTCTATCCCACCTTATTCCATACAGCTCGATCAACTATGGCTGGCAACCTCTTTTTAGGCATCATGTCCCTTTATATTGCCAATATTGGTGCCCAAGGCAATAAGGCATCAAGAGGAGTGAAAGGAAACCCAACCAAGGGAATGCGGGGAGGGAGGGCAACAGGACGAGTAGAAGGGAGCTCGCGATAGACGAAAGTAGGAAGGAGATGGCAGACAGGGTAGCACGGCACCAGGCCGACTAGTAAGTAGAGCATGTCTATGCTACTCGTGCCGCCAACTGCTGCAGCTGGTGCGAACGTGGTCTTCTTTTGTCTTATTTTTATTTTTGCGCTTGATCCTCAGTGATTTTCATTTTCTTACTTTGCCTTTCTCGCTTCTTGTCCTTACGAAAGGAGTCGTGTGGCGTGCGTGGATGACGAGCCTGTTTTGCTTCTTTCGTATTTGTCTGACGCATCCTCTCCGAGGGTGAGGCATATTTGACGAACGCAGGACGGAGACGGTAGACAGGGTAGCAAGGTACCAGACCGCCTAGTAGGGAGAACCCGGCCATGCTACTCGAACCAAACTGCTGTGGCTTCCTGGAGGGTGCTTTGTTCTTCGGCTTGCTTGGTATTAATAGTTCCCTTGGTTCTTACGTAGGCTTAATCTGTTTGTATGTAGTATGTAGTGGTGCTGTTTCCTTGGCTCGTTCTTTGTCTGCCACGTCTCCTGAGGGAGGCACGACATATTTTTTCTTCCGTCTTTCCTTTTCCTTTTTCTCTTCGGTTTGTTTCTTTGCTTTCTGTTTTTTTAGTTTTTCGTATTTTTTTCTTTTTTCTCGTTTCCTCTTGTTATCTCTAGTTTATAGAACAATGTGTTTCTCGTGCCTGTCGTATCCACTACCTGGTACTTGGTATGATGAAATGGCATTGCGTTGTTTACTCTGCTTACTGCATAACAATCTATTAATAGTAACTCTGTGGCGTAGTTTGGTGACCACAGAGCTCCTCTCTGCTGTTCGGAGTGGAGACGGTGTTATGGCCGAGGGTGGCTACAAGAAAACCGGGAGGTGGTACCGGGGGGTCGTCAAAGCGGCTACCTGTTTCATGGCAAGGTGGCACAGGGACGAGGCACCGAGGAGCCGGCTGCGCCACGCAGCCGAGGACGCCAAGAACGGCGACGAGGGGAAGGGGGGAGGGGCAGTCGTACTGATACAACAACAGCTTTCGACGAATGCAGAAACGAGATGATAGATCGGGTGGCTAGGTATCGGTTCGACTAGCTCTTACAGACCTTTGCCTGCATTTCCCTCTCCTCCGTGTTGCTTCGTTTGCGCAGCAGATATCTGTCCTTCCTGAGTACGTGTTTCCGCCTAGCAGCCTTTCTGAAGTCCTTGCGTCGTTTGTATAATGTTCCAGTTCAGATTTATTGTTTGTTTTTTTTTGTCTTTTTGCTCTTATTTTTCTGGTCTTGCTCGTGTTGTTGTGCTCTCGTACCCGGTACGCTGGCAGAGATCACTTGCTTGACACTTGAATTTGCGGTTTAAAAAAAAAAAAAAAATGGTCTTCCTCCGTTTTACAGTCTGTGACCACACAATTGTCAGTCAGTATCTCTCTGGGATAAAGAATCAGGAAAGACACTGGCTGCTGGGTGTACTGATGAAGCTGGGTAGAAAGGACGATTCAATGTTACGACGACCACAACAACAACAACAACAACAACAGAACTTGTATCTGTCTCTCCAGGATTGAAGAATCGGCACGGACACTGGTTGTGCTGGATGTCGACGGGTAGAATGAACGGTCTACTCGAAGAACAACACACTGTCACAGCGACAGAACGTATCATACGTGAGTGAGGAACATCACTGACTGGTATCATGCCTGCGACTGCTGTAAATGATGCGTACCAGGTACACTACGAGTATTGTTTCTGTTGTGTAACTGCTGTTTTTTTTCGCCACCCCCATGCAATAATACGGATATTCTCCCTTCTTTTATCTCTCCCTCCCTGCTTGCTACTATTAATATTATTATTATTATTATTATTATTATTATTATTATTATTATTATTATTATTATTATTTTGATACTACTATTTAATACTGCGGTCGGTATTCACTATAATGTCAAGCCGGTCGCCCCGGTGGTTCAAGTGGTTAACCTCGAATTCTACTTGTTTGAGTCCTCGGTTCGAGCCCTAGGAGGGTCGGACTTTGACTTTATTTGCAAAAATAAAAAAAGGGATTCAATTGTTGAGAGCGCCTTGCAGCGTGGGTAGGCACAATTCGATGCGAGTCGACGAGGGAAGAAAAGGCTGAAATCTTCTCGCGATAAAAGTAAAGGCACGTACCGTAGCGGGAAGGGGGGAGAAGAGCCTGCTATGTGACCCCGGATTTGGGTTACGAGTGGGAAGGAGAGAGAGAAGAAGATGTGCGAAGATAATGAATGGGATGGAAAAAAATAAATAAATAAATAAATAAATAATGTGAAGAACACACACACATTCGGTACCTGGTATACGTCTGCACTTAGCGTAACTCGGGTCGGGGGTCACACAGCAGCACAGCAGGTAGGTGGTTCTCCTACTCCTCCCCTCCTCACTACGCTTCGTGATTATTTGCATTGTTTGAAAAAAAAAAGACTTCACGCCCCCACGCCCTCTTCTTCCCTCGTCGACTATTAATTATTAATAGCATCGAATTGCGCCTGCCCACGCCATGTCTCAGCACAGCAGCGTTGTTGCGCTGGCGCAATGTTTGGGTCGCATTTAATAATAATGACGCGTTGCGGTTTTGTGCAACAACAACAGCAGTCTTCGGAAAGTTTGTTGTGAGCGCAGAGCAAGACGGGTTTCGGGCGGCGCAAAGTTTTTCGCCGCAGCAAAAACATGTTGCGCGTGTCTTTTTCGCCGTAGCAGCAGTAGTAGTAGCAGGTGCGAAATCTGTCTGAGAAGTACCGTTTACGTTTACCGGGAGGTACCTGGTATTAAATAATACCTGGTACCAGGTGCGAGGGTATCATTATGGGTTCTCCCTCTCTTTCGAGAAGAAGAGGAGAGGAGCCAAACACAGCGGGCGCGGCACGTCGTCGCCGAGTCCCCTGGACCCGCCGTCTACTGAGGGTGTCCACAACAAGCCACACAGAGGGCGCACCGAGATGACAGCCGACCACGTTCTTGTGTGTTCTGGCGCTGATCTCCGACGACGGTTTTTTATGCACCAGGTAGGTGACACCACAAGGTCAGGCTGCTGCATTTTGGGGTAGGATACCTGGTGGTATAGCTGGTACCTCTCTGTCCATGAAAGTAAGGGCAGTTTGGTTGCAGTATTCACGGTAATATAGCACCCGAACGCTCCTTACATTTTCGGGCATATGATAGTCGTATCCATTAACGAGTACCTGGTACCTGGTACCTGGTATGTATTGTACGAGGGCGGACGAAGCTGCAAGACATAAACGCGCGCGCAGCTTGGCGATACTTACAGCGGTACTGCTAACGAGGTTCCCTTATTCAATAGACGGGCAGGTGATACGAAGGATCACACCCTTCTTGTTTGTTTCGTCGCTCTTCATGTATGGATGGGGGGCCCGAAGAAGCAAGGGTAGGGTCCCTTTTCGTTTCTTTGCACCGGAGATCGTGGTGAGAGAGAAGAGATCGATTTTTTTTCGAGTTCTTTTGTGGGGATCTACTCTAGGGAGCCTTGCGCCGAAATCCGGAACCTCTGACCTCCCCGCGAGCAGGATCTGAGGTCTGAATGACTTGTTCGAGCGCATCTGAGGTCTGAATGACTTGTTCGAGCGCCGTGGGCCTTCCCTCTGATTGAGAGGTGCTGCCCATGGAGTGCACAGCGCCTCTGCTCACTGGATGCATTTGCGATCTTACGACGGGGGAAAGCAAAACAAAAGGCAACTATTAATACGCAAGCGAGCACCACGTTGGCCGGGAATATAGTACTCGTTTGGGTTATGATGTAGATATTAAACAATTATTATATTTCCGGCCAAGAGTGTGACATGCGGTAGGGCTAGCAGTACCTCTGTACCGGGGAAAAAATATCCACCTTGTACCTGGTATTACCTGTGTAGCGGTCGGCGGGGGCCTTCGCTCGAGCCGCACACGACGGCATACGGCAGCATGTCTTACTTGCTTATATGTCCGAGGACTTCCTGGAGTTTAGGCTCCATGGCCCTGGATGCGGTGCGGATACCAAGCTGGGAGCCTTCCCGAGCGCGAAGTTCCCGGCTTGTTTTGAGAGTTTTTTTTTTGTTTCTGCTTTTGCCTTGCGACAATAAAATATTTCTCCAGTAGAAGAGGCGTGTTTATTGTTGTTTCATTTATGTGTAACTGACGTTTCTTTGGTACGTGTAGGACAGATCGACAGATCACACGATCGATCTTCTTCTACAGGAAGGAGTAGGGGTATATCATCACTGCTGGCTGTAAATTATACTTGCGGGTGTGAGTTGGTGTACGAACAGTCTACAGTACATATTAATAGCAGCAGTATCGTACACCAATCCCACACCCGGCGTAATCAATCGTGGTGCGTGCGTGCGTAGTCAAGCCTGCCGGGGGCGACTTCCTGCAAATAATAAACTCAGTAATAATATAATAATCAAGGTGGTCGCACACAACGAAAATGAATGGTGGTACCAGGTACATTATACCTGGTATACTATTAATTCCTGTCATCGCATATCGGTCCATGTACTCATCATCTATACCTATCTATCATGTGTACCACAGGTACGGACGTATATCTTTATCGAATCCTCGACGTTGGCGCCTCGCGTCCGAACTGAACTTTTTCAAACCGCAAGAACAAACAGACAGCAACTACAATACGCAGGGGTGTCATTTTCGGAACAATACATCACCAGTAAGTATTATTAATATTACAAATATTAATAGTAACACCCGCTTCAATGAAATGGTTCACATTTCGTAATTTCGAATTTCCAATTTCGCCAGGAGACCCGCAGCTCCGAGCGGCGTCTGTCTGCGTATGTAGTGGTGCGCGGTGCACAAAAAAAATGTGCGTATTATACCGGTACCTTGTACACCCTAAATGTTCTATCCGGACGGTTGGTTTTAATTTGGCGCCAGGTACCATTGACGACCACTGTGTGGACGTGTACTGCCGTACGTAACATCGGGGAAAAGCCAGAACCCTTGGAACGAAGGTGCCTTCCCCAGCAGTGTCGACTTTTCAGAATTAGGGAGCAAGTGGCGCCGGAATTTCAAATCTCCATCTCGCCTTTGACGGCATACCGGTATAAAAAAGAGGTATCGGATTTTTATATTGTGTTGCCCAACGGTAGAAGACAGGGCGGGTGTTGCTCACGCTATTTCGGACGGGGGGCGGGGGGAGGGGGGGGGCGCAGGGTCAGTACAGATAGGCAGTCTTGTTTGTCTTTTTTCCGCGCAGAAAATAATTTATCCCCGTTCACACCGTATGAGAAAACCAAACAACGTCGCTCCCTCCCCCCACCCCCTCCCGCCTCCCTACAAGACCGCCCGCTTGCTTGACTTTATTTGCACATTGACGTAAATCTATCGGACAGCCCCAAAATAAGCTGCGAATACACACACGCGGAACCACACCAACGAAGCCCCCCACGCGAGCGCTCACCCCCACGAAAAGCCATCAGACGCTCCTGCTCGAAAGCCCGAACTCTCAGAGAGAAGACCTACAACCTGACCTGGGACGCGACTCCACACTCCTCACCCTCAACAAACTCACGCGTTCAACTGCGCCGCGCAGCTATGTGCCGCGCCCCCGTCTACTAATGATACCGCTACTTTATAAAGGCCTCCGGTTAGTCAGTCTACAGCGCATGAGGAAGGCGTAACTCTATTCTAAGCTCCACACGCGACGCAATCAACACAGCAGCAGCAACAAAAGCAGCCGTAGCTCGACCAAGGAAAAAAGACGCTGCGTTCTTTCGCTCTGAAATACAATAGCAGGCGGGAACGAGGATTTCCTTAGCCCACCGCGCGACTACATCATCAGCAGAAAAGGGGGGGCGAGGCGAAACGCTCGGTGGACCAAGCCAGCGAATCTTTCCCAAGGCTGGGTACATACACAAACCTCGCGCTATATATCTCGTAACTCCTGCCCCGCCCCTCCCACCCCGTGAACTCTACGCCGCCACCCCACAAAGCACCACACGACAACAGTACTAATACTATTAATAGTATAAAAAGTAGGAGGAAGAGGAGGAGAAGAACAGGAGTAGGACCAGCACCGTTTTCGTTTCGAACTCGTGGCCGCAACAGGCGTGGTTTGCTTGCATGCGAAAAGGTTTCCTGCTGAAGCTGGCAGGCGTGATCTTGATCGGGTTAAGATTCTCAAAGAACCAGTACAAATCGACATCGAGCCCCCCAACACAGCGGTCAGATAGATCACCTCCTCCAGCATGGCTTCCTACGCACCAGCGATTCCGGAGTGTCAGTCAACAATCCGTATCAACTCTGGTGTTATTTTCAACACGTGACCGCAACAGGCTTTCCCTTGCTCCCGACAACGTTTCCTGCGGAAGCTGGGAGGCATGTCTCTGATCGGGCTAAAAGTCTTGCCTACCGGCACGAACCGACATCGATGCCCCAAAAACAACGGTCAGGTACGTACCTACTCAAGCCCAAAACAGCGGTCAGATAGAGAAGCTCCTCAAGCAAAGCAACTAGGAACGACCCCAGGGTGTCAGTCAACTATCCGTATCAACTCTGCACGTCTCCGACAGATCAGGCAGATAGATCATGATCTACCTATCTACCGTAGATCATCTAATTCCTCACCTGCCGTTGTGAGAGGTTGTGCAGGATCTGCCTTACAGGGCAAATCCAACCAAGAAAACACGTGCTAGATCATGCACACTATACGGGTCCCACCCCGCAACATGAGCTAAATCATACAGATCAGGAATTATCTATCTCTCCGCCCTGAAACATCTAGAGCATCAAGTGGGAATGATCTATATGATCTGTTCGAGGCTGTGCAGTCCTCTGTCCTTCCTCAAGCACGGGGCCCTACATAAGAGTGAACCAGGAGTGTCAGTCAACTACATGCCCGTATCAACACCGTCTTTTCTCACGCAGGGCCCGCCAGGAGCGACCCCGGAGTGTCCACAACCCGTATGAACTCCGTTGCGCCCAGCTTGATGAGCCTCTTGAGCTGATGGATTGTCGTTATCTTCGTCTGCAACCTCAGCACCTCGCGCGCCCTTTCGAGCTGGTCGGATACGTTGAGCAGGAGGATACCGGCCACCTGCAAGGGCCAACGGTCCAGCGAAGGGTTAACGGGGGCGATGGGGGCTCACAGAACACATGTGAAAACATATCAAGATCAGTCTCTAGACACGGCGTGGATTTCCGGCTCTGCTATAACATATTGATACCAGCTTGAACCAGCTCGTTGTCAAATGCCACAAATAGTACCAGGTATCAACTTGTCCGCGATTTACAGGCAGCCGACCAACAGTCCTACGAGTAGCTCCTTCCTATAGATTCTAAAGCTGTGTGCATACTACGGATAAACAATTGTCCATAATATGTGTTGGCCAATAGTACTTGTACGATATATACCTGATATACGATATAAAACAGGTTACAAACACAACGGGTAATTATCAAGGACATTATATGTACCCCTACATACGGACCAAAGAGATAAAAAAAGAGCACTCATGTCACCCCTTGACAGACAAGCAACTTTGCCTCGACACGCCTTGACCTGTGTTTATCGTAAGTAGGTTTTATTAACAGTCTGGAACCCTAGGCTCTAAGCCCTTGACAGCTCACGTTAGGCCTTGCTTGACATGTCTCCCGGCCTATTTGCTATTGATACGAACTTTCAATGCGAACAGTGACACAAAAGACAGAAAACATCTCCAGGGCCAGAGGCGGTAAAAATTGCACGTACACTAACTGCTGGGCTGTTTCGGTTTCGCACGTGAATTAATGCCGAAACCAGGACGTCGAAGATTTTGGTTTACGCGACCCGACGGACGCTACTATGCGCTAGTCCTGAAGCCAAGATACTGCTACAGTTGTAAAATAATCAATATAACCGGTAATAGCAGCTGCTCACTTGAAGAGCTCAACCGGTCAGGAACATATAGCCTCAGAAGGCAAAAAAGTGCAAAGCCTACCGTGGGATGACTCTACAACTCAGAAAAATAAGAACAGTTGTATGTACCTTGTCACCGCGCATGTAGTAGACGATTCCCCTCTTGTAGCTCGGTTCCCGGGAGTTCCAGTCCTCCTTGCCGTTTATCCAGACTCCCATTGTTCGCAAGCTGCCACGCGCAAGCGACATGGGGCATTTCGTTCAGCAGCAGTGAGAGCAACAGTAACAGCAGCAGCAGCAGCAGCAGCAGCAGCAACAGCACCAACACCAACACCAACAGCAACAGCCATAGCGACAACAATACCAACAAGCATTTCGATTGACAACAACAAGACAGTAGCAGCAACAGCAGCAACAGCAACAACAGCAATAGCAACAGCAACAACAACATCGCACGCCAAAAAAAAGGTACATGCTGCTAATGTAACACGAAGTACGACACTAAACAGTCATTTGCACCGCCTATCGCTGCCTGAACTCCCACAATTCCAATCTACTCCATACAAACCCTCCCCAACACAAGGATCAGACACACACCTTTTCCCCTACGCAGAGATACTGCTGTACACGGGGAAAAAAACAAAATCGACACGCCAGTTTCGGTGTGTAAACCCAGAGACAGGGGGGGGAGGGGGGGGGGGGGGTGTACTCATGCCATGCATGGCCGTAGTTGTATCACGACACGAGAATCATTGTTGCACAAACAAAAAAAAGAAGACCCAGGCAGGGAGACAAGAGGGGGGGGGGGGGGGGTCCTCATGGCGTGCGGATACTAAAAACATTTTGGCAGGAGAACGAAAAAACGAAAAAGGCAAAAATCGCGCATAAAACCCACCCCACTGGTTTGTTGTTTCGTTCAACTGCAAACAATAACCTACACTATTTCCAAGCATTTTGGCAGAAAAGGGGTCAACCCTTCTATTACGGGGGACCATATTAAATACGGTAGGAACTAATGTACACACAAACACCTGTATATTTCGCTATTTTTACTAACAATATTTGGTCCTATTTACTATGGCCCCCCGTAGGAGTACTGCACTGCTGTACAGGAACGTATGTCTCAGTCAAATTTCAAGTAATTCGTCCGCGAAGCGGGATCGCAGTCGTGAAGGAGTATAGGAGCGAGGTGTCGTTTTTTTTTGTCGAGTACCCCTTTGCCGTACTGTTTTTTTTTTACTTTTGTCACAGATACAGTACGAGTAGTATCACCTGGGGTCTTTTATCGGTCAGTCCTCTCACGACGACATAAATCTCTCTGGTGAAGAAGTCACGCGGCGGTGGTAGACGGCCTCGAAATGGACACGCGCCTCCCCCGACGTAATACGGAGGAACACACGTGCACTATTCAGAACCAAATGTTGTTGGGAAAAAAAAAATAGAAGAACATGAGTTTTTTTGGGTCCCGCGTGGGTCCTGAACACTATCGCCCCACGTAACTCAGTACAGTATTTTTCTTTCATGTCTTCATTTTTCGCAATCTTACCTAGGGTCTACGTCGCCCAGACCCTCCATGACCACATCGCAGCCACCGAGGTCGGAGCGCCAGAAAGGAAGGTGGTCGTACAACCGAGGGTACGGTGCGGGGGGTGGGCTGAACGAGGACAAAAAAAAACGGGCGAAAAACAACGAAAATCGTGGCACAGGAAAAAAAAATGCGCGAAAATTAAGAATAGCAAAAAAATGAAAGGCGGAACCACTTGGCGCGGGCAAAAACGGAAAACGAAACGCAGAAAAAGAAAACAAAAACGTCACAAAGGCAAGACGCCTCGCTCGTTCTCTATTATCACAGAGAAAAACGCCCCGTTTCGTTCTCTCATGCAACACACCACGAACTGCTGTGCTTGGTTCGGTGACCGATCTCTACTGTAGACAATCTCCTTCGTCACAGACCCCTCTTGCCGCATGCCTCACTCTCTCTTATAACCCCTTTGAGACTTCAGAGGGGAAAAAGAATCTCGAGGAAAAATTACGAAATCAGCTTCGCCCAAACAAGCAAACCCGGGCATGCTGGGGGATTTTCTTTTTTTATCTGAGAGAGTACTCTGGCTTGAAAACAATGAGACGGACGTCCCGTGCGTTGCATGATTCTACAGTACACGTACGGCGAGCTCAACCCATAGAGGACGGTTGATGAGACCACGCTTGTCATTTCTTTTTCGTCGCTCATGTATATCTGGGTCCCAAAGAGATTCTCTATAAAACAAAGTAAGCAACATGCCTCCTTCTCTCTTACAACAAAACCACGGAAATATTCTCGGTTCGGTTCCCGATCTACGTACAACAAATCTCTAACAAGCGTGCCCTTCATCACAGCCCTCTTGCCATCCTTTTTGCCGCATGCCTCAGTATCTCTAGAACATATAACGTACCATTCTGGCCGGAAATATAAGTACCTTTGGGTCTTGATTTTCAAGTATAAACGTTCCTTATATTTCCGCCCAGAGTGATACTATTATCGGTTCGGTTCCAGATATCTCAGATAACGCTCCCCTCCAGCACAGCCCTCTTGTGGCTATCGTATTCATGGAACTCGGAGGCGCACATTATGTAAGAGGGTTTCGTACATCTGCAAGGGGTTTTCATGCAAATCCCATGGAAGTCCCATGGGAGTCGGATGGGAATCCCACGAAAGGCCCATCATGCTAGTCCCACGTAAATCCCATGCACGTCCAATGGAAGTCCCACGGAAGTCTCAAGCGCGTCCCGTGGGAGTCCCATGGAGGCCCCATGCGAGTCCGATGGAAGTCCCATGGAAGTCCCACACAAGTGCCACAGAAGTCCCATGGACTTTATTTCAGACACAAATAGCGTGATGTCCCACGGGAGCACTGCAGTTCCATGGAAGTGCCATGGAAGCCCCAAGGACTCACACGTCGGACACATCACTTACAGATAGATCAGATAGATCATCTAGATCATTTAGATCCTGACCTGCCGCTATGAGATATTGTGCGGGATCTGCTTAGTACAGATCCAACCCAAGAAACACGTGCTAGATCGTGCAGATCATACAGCTCCGACCCGGCAAAATGAGCCAGATCATACAGATCATACAGATCGATCTACACAGAAGGATGCCACTCTGGACCGTAGTATAAGCAACGTTTGATACTCATATCCGATTCCAAACGGGTACTATATTTACGGTCAGAATGGTGTAGACCATAAGTGGGGGCCGATGATCTGCTCGACGTGTGCAAGGTTACAGCAAACAGGACAACCCACGCACACCACCTGATGTACTCACTCACCCCTTGGCCGAGCCGACGGACAGCTCCTGGGAAAGCCTGCTGTCGTTCTGGGCCGCCTCAAGGGTGGCCGCCATGTTGTACCCTGCATTCGAAAAATAAACGAGTAAGTAAATAAAATAAAATAAAAAAAAAAACATCAAGAGCCTGAATTGGTGGGAGCTCGTCGCCTTGTAGGACCTGATATACCATGTCCCAATATACGAGGAACGCTTGCATATGACTAAAATTCATCAAGTGTTCCTTACATTCAGGGGCAGAGTGGAATATATTACCAAGGGTGGGTTTGGTACTGTGTATACCGGTACCCAAGGTGCTTTTGGTGGGTGTACCGAACTTGGCGAAGTGTTGGGGTACCGGTATTGACGTCGTACTGAACGCGCCGAAGTGTCGGGTACCGGCATCGAGTTCGTACCGAACCACACCGGAGTGTTCGGTAGGGTATTAAGGCTGTACCGAACCAAATTGGTGGGGTAGATACCTCCCGGTAGATCCGTACCGTATTTTCGGGTACAGGTACCGAGGTCGTACGAAATAACACAAAAACAACACTCGGCAACCGACGCCGACCCCTCCACCTCCCCCCCCAACTACCACCCCCCCCAACCCTATCACACCCGACTCCAACCCAACTCACTCAACCCCACCGCCCAGCACCGCACCACACCGTACGCCACCCCACCCCAACCCCTCCCTTTTCCCCAAAAGGCGAAACAATTGAGCTGGTAAGATAAGCAAAAATGTATCAAATGTAACATATTGAAACAACGTAGTGAACGCCCAAAATGTTGGAGGTATCTCTATTAGGAGTGGGAACCATGCTCCGTCTCGAAAGGAATGCGCGGTCACTGCTCAAAAGGCTACGGCAAGCGACACGTGAGTACACACCCCTCTCGTTGGCGCTGTCATCCATGCACAACAAAGTCCATCTCACAAATGGCTCTCGGTACTATTTAATAGGAATGTCTGCCTGGTCGGTAAAACCCGACGTGCTCCATCCCGGCATTGTAGGGATGCGAGGGTCTATGGTCATGCGACTACGGCCCTGCATGATATCGAGTTCCTTCCCCCCCCCCCCCCGTCTATGGCCACAGGACTACGGCCATGCATGATAGTGAGTACCCCCCCCCCCCCCCCCCCACAGCCTGCTGCCCACCTGCATAGAGGCCCGAGTTGACGCAGTGGTCATGGCTACCAGAATGTCGCCTTCCCATAGCCGGGTCGACGAAAGAAGCGGCGCTACCAGCGGCGTAAACACCGTTGACGGCTTCAAACAAACCGTTCACGACGATCCCGCCATTGTCCTGAACGAATGGGTCGTGGGACGGGACGGGATGTGATGGGATGGGACGGGACGGGGTGGGATGGGGTGAGAAGGGATGGGGGTGGAACAGCATGGGAGGGAAAGGGCGGGACGGGATGGGATGGAACGACATGGGCCGGAGCGGGAAAATACGGAACATAATGGGGTTGAAAGGTATTGGCCGTGACGATAAGGGGGGCGAGTAGAAGCAGCAACAACAACGGCAACAGCAGAGCAGCAAACAACAACGACACCTGCAACAGCAGCACTAGCAGCAAAAAAGGATAGCGAAACACGAACCATTAGCACGGCATTGAACAACAGCAACAACAACAACAGCAACGACGACGACAACAACAACACAACAACAACAACAACAACAACAACAACAACAACGACAACAACAACAACGACAGCACAACAACAGCACAACAACAACAACAACGACAACAACGACGACAGCAACAAACACACAAGCTATGCACACCTCGTCGATCTCCAAGCCGCTATCCTTAGCCGCGTCCACCTTTGGGTCCATGAGCGTGGAAGCAACCACCACATAGTCCGTGTCCACGTTGACATCCACCAAGCCTTTCAAGTCTCCTTTTAAGCGTTTGGTGTCAGCGTTGTACCTTGTGAGGGGCGATGGGGTGCAGCGACGTGCACAATTGCTGAAGTGGTTTCGATACAGTTGGTGAGGATGGGAAACAAAAAACAAAAAAAAAGGAGAGAGAAGGCCATCGAAAGCCTAACTACACGGGGAGGTCCCTCGAGGCCGCGGGTCTGAGCGGGTAAGTTTTGTAATTTCGAGGTGTGTTTAATTTTTCGGGGGTTCACCCGATTTCAAGATACAAGAGAACGCCATCGAATTTAGAAAAACTACAAAAAAAATTCAGATTGCATTCGTACACGTCCCCGTGGTGAAGTTTTCACAAACGTTAAAATGCACTGTGAGCGTGTCGTTCACACGAAACAGTTTTTTCTACCCGTCGACATTCATTCAGCACATCTAATGCCCGCGCCGATTTTTCATCCTAATCAGACACAAGCTCTGTGGTGAAAAAAAAATCGAGCCAGAGATAAAATACAGTGCAGATGCATTAAGCCCTTCACGACTGCAATCCCGTTTTGGGGACAATCCACTCAAATTTCAAGTAGTTTGCCCCCAAAACGGGACTGCGACTGCAGAAATACTAAAAGGGTTTAAGCAAGGAGACTACGCAGTGCAATGCCCAACGTACTATTAATAGGTACGGAAACAAAAAGCACGCCCATCTGGACGCAAATATAAGGACGGCTTGGTCTTCATTTCACATCAACCTCTACCAACGGTCCTTACATTTTACGCCTACGTAGAGTGGTGCGGCGGTGCAACAGGTGGAAATGAGGATCCAATCGAGGCGACAACACCACACGAAAACGCGGGTAAGGAAGCACGTCAGTGTGGCCGAGTGTGGGCGCAGGTAGGGCAGTTGCAGCGCAGAGGCGTGCTAGGATAGGTAGGGGTAGCACTTTTTGCCTTCAAAGGCAAATGTTTCTGACTGACGCGGGGGGGGGGTGTACTCGATAGGAGAGATGTACTCGATCTCATGCATGGCCGTAGTCGTATGACCATAGACCCTCGCATCCCTACAATGCAGGGACGGAGCATGTCGGGTTTTCACCGACCAGGCAGACATTGCTTGCATCAAGCGCGAAGCGCCGTGAGGTGTCTGGCGAGTCGCATGAAGGGTGAGCTGCATCCTACTGAGAACCACTTTGTGAGGCAGACTTGCATACGGATGACAGCTTCAATGTGACGGGGGGGGGGGGGGGGGGTGCTATCTCAACCCTTTCAGGACCGCAGTCCCGTTTTGGGAACAAGCACTTATAATTCGAGTGGTCCATCCCTAAAACGGGACAGCAGTTCTAAAAAAAGGGTTATGCCTCATACTGGGGCACCGCTGCGAAAATTACCCGATTTTAATTCCAACTATTAATATTTATAGCTTGTACCCAAAGTTGTCATTCATGCTTAAAAGCTACTGGTACATTTTATTCATACGTACCGCTATCTACCTGGTATAGAGTAACGTTATAGAAAAAGAAACGCCAGCTGTGACATCGAGAAATATGTCGAAACTCATATTTGCAACGTGCATCGAACATTTCGATAACGTGAACTACGGGCTTATGCATACAGCAGTATGAATAGTAGGAAGCGGGTCGAGTTGCAGTAGCCAATACACGAAATGGCGGGTACGCAGTGCGATAAGTATCATAGGCGTGGGCACAGTTTCCGGCCTTAGAACAGCACACAGAAGTGCAGTGCAGTTCAGTGCGACGTAGGGCAGTGCCGTTGCGGTGCAGCGCGGAGTGCGCTACTGTTGTCCGATAGGAGAGATGGGAGGCGCGAATGACGAAGGGGGGAAACGCCACATTATCTGTTTCGTGAAAACCCCAACCCTGAAGGCATAAGGTCGGTGCATGCTCGCGTTGTGATCCAAGCCCGGTGAGCATGTTTTGTCCAAAAACGTTTCCGACTGATTGGGCTTCTGCACTTGGAAAATACCCACATGGTTGGAATACAGTTTGTATCCACTTTGTCACTCGCGACATATATACACACCGGGCCAAGTATTCTTTTTTAGATCAGAAAAAACATGAGCTGTAAGACCTATTATGACAATGGGAACGCGAAGTTTCTTGTTTTCAAATGTTGCTGTCAAGAAACAGCTGATCGAGGATGTTATCTCAGAATCGGTTTTTGGGATAAAAGGTTGAAAAAAAAAATGCTTTTCGGAGTTTTCCAGCACTTTGGAACTTTTTGTTCGAAGAATGGTGTTCATAGCAAAGCTGTACTAGAAAAACTATGGCGGGTATCTTTGAAATTCACAAACTTGCATTGGAAACTTTGCGTTCCCACTATCACAGGTCTAAAGATCGAGGATTATATCTCAAAATTAAAATCAGTTTTTGGGTGAAAGGCACAAAAGCACATCAAGGGAAGAGCCTAAAAAAAATGAGGTGCAACCCTGCCGTACCAAGCGTCTATGGCCGCCATACCTCAACCCTACATATGTAGCTACGGCGTTTGCGAACAAAATTGGTTGGAACCAATCTGGTTGGGTTTCTTGCAGTCTATTACCTACATAAAAAAGACCCCAGCCCATGGAACCAACCCTAATCCAAGAACGATGATGCTAAAAGTGGCATTTTGGCCGGGTTTTTTTGCCACAATCTTGGGAAGATCCTAAAGCATCGTGGATTGGGGTCATTGTTATATACTGGTGGGAAAAATAGGCCATGAAAAACCCAACCCAATTGGGTTCAACAAAACGTTTTGCTCGACAAACGTCCATGATGATTGTCAGACCTCAATCCTGTCAGAGAAGTCACAGCCACCGGCGTTACCCCCGCGATAGCTAGCTTTCTCTGCATGTACTCCGCGAGGTAGTCGGGCAGAGCCTGCTTCATTGGCGCGCTCTCAGAGTACACCTGCGCGTACATAGCGCAGCAGAAACAAAAACGAAAACGCAGCGAAACATCCGGCAAGCCTCACCGTGAGCAATATACCGTATAGGCAGAAGTTCCCTCATGCGCACAGCAATATTTTCACATCGTTCGTACCACCGCCCGTCATACCCGAATGGCAACGCATGTCATGTAATGCAGGGTGCAGCGCAGAACGATAGCTTAAAGTATAGCGAAACAGAACAAGCTCGGCGCAGGAAAACAGCACAGGCGTGCATAGCGCAGAAGAAAAGTGCAAGTGTAACCGAATAAAACACAGGCACAGCGAAGAACAGCACCAATCACAGCGCAGAATAGCCCATGCGAAGCCCATAACAAGTACCACAGGTATACGACGGCGTAGAACAGCAGCACAAGCTCAGCGTATAACACCAGTACAGACTCAGCGTATAACACCAGTACAGAGAGAGCCCGGAACAGCACAAACAGAGCGCAGAATAACAGCACTGGTAGACTCCAAAACAGCACAGGCACAGCGCCGACTAGCAGCACACATATATACAAAAACAGTACAGGTACAGTCCAGAACCGCACAAGCGCAGCGTAGGACAGCACAAGCACCGACTAGAGCAGCTCAGCCGCGACGTAAAGGAACGTGACACGCCCAGGTACAGTCTACTGTACGACAGCGCAGGTATAAAACCCAGAGCAGCACAAGCACGGAGCACAGCAGCACAGGCACGGTGCAGATAGCACAGGCGCCAAGCTAGCGTGCCGGTGAATAGCACCACAAGCAAATAACGTAGTCAGACGAAAAAACAACAACAACGACAACAACGCCGACACCAAGACCAAGACTAAGACCAGCACCACCACCACCACCACCAACAACAACAACAACAACAACAACAACAACAACAAACAATAACTCCAGTGCGAAACATGTATCATAGTGTACTATTAATATACACACCAGAGCATTTCTCGTACCCCCGCTAGCGTCACTCACGTGCGAAACAACCATGCCTCTCCCCCTGCCCCGCTTCGCCAACGCCAACGCCACCTCACACCCTACAAACCCGCCCCCCAGCACGGTCACGTGCTTCACCGACGGCTTATCCTGCGAGCCGTAACAAAACGCGGAACGAAACAACAGTAGCAGCAGACGAGATGGGAAAAGCATGAACAAGAAGAAGCTGCAAAACCTCAAACAAGCTGAGAGCGGGCAACGACAATCGTACAGTGAGCTACCCACCGTAAGACCATCCATCCGGTTGAAGACATTAAGGGAGGGAAGACCAGAAAAAAAGGCTTGTCACGAAAAATAACCTACAGTACTTGGAATTGTATCGGATCATTTTGTTAGTAGTAAAATCTAATACCATGAGTAGAGATAAAAATAAGACCGCGTAAACGTCGTTGTCATGGGGTGGCCTGGTGGTCTTGACCCTGTTAGGACTGCAGTCCCGTTTTGGGGATAAATTACTCAGAATTTGAGTGGTATATCCCCAAAACGGGACTGCAGCTCTTAAAGGGCTAAAGAACGTAGCCACTACTGAAATTCTGCCTGTAGAGCTACCAGCACTATTTGCAACCCACACAGCCCGTGTACTTCAGCAGCCCGGGTTGGTCGCGTGGTCGATGCTGTAATCATCATTTCATTTTTTAAGGTTCACACGTCGGACAGATCAAATAGATCGTCGACAGATAGATCATATAGATTATCTACAAATAGATCATATAGGTCCTACTGTAAGTTGCCGTTATGAAATGTTGTTCAGGATTTGTACAGCACAGATCCAATTCAGGAAACGTTGGCTATGAACAGATCGTGCGGAGTGTACCGGGTCTCACCCGGCCACATGAGCTAGATCGCACAAATCAGGAATCATCTATATATCTGCCCTGAAGGATCTAGATCATGAACTGTCGTAATTATATGTGCATGCCCTGTCCGACATGTGAATCTCTCTGAAGCCCCACAAATGTTAACCGGGCAACGGTATGGGTAACTCAAAACGTATCTTACCCCCCTCCATATTAGCATTAAAACGAACAAAATGGAGCAGTTTTTGCCAGACGAACTGGTGCTGATCGGTCAAGGAAATCAACAAGATTCAGCGTAGACCCAGAAAAACAGCTGTCAAAATATATAGAACAAGGAAGAACATGTGTCTGACCCCTCTTTCTTATTCAGGAGGGCCGAATGGCTTGACTCACCCTCAGAAGCTCGAGCGAAACGAAGTCTTGCAGGCACAAGAGCCTGTTCACCACCCCCCCCGGGAAGGAGGGCCGCTCTCCCACCTTCCCCTCCCCCCCCCCCCCCCCCCTTGGCGCCTCGTCCGGCACGAATGCCACCACTTTCTCGTGGAACTCCACCACTCACGCGTAACGCCGACTTGAGATCACGCGGTTTTCCTAGAGTGGGAAGGCAGGAATAAGGATGCGGGGAGGGGGAGATGCTGATGAAGAAATGGCGGCATCAACAATTGCAGCGCTTAGCCGTTAACGCCTCCGCCAACTGGTGTAAGACTTTCACCAATTCATAGCCCCGATGCCCGTGGTGGTGGAAAGTAGGCTCACCCGAGTTGGCGATGAGACATTTGTCGTAGTAAACCTCTATTCCGTCTAGGAGAAGTCTCAAGCAGCGCCGTTCGGGCTCAATCACCAGGTCGTGGGGCTGGAGGGAAGCGGCGGCGGCGGTGGCGGCACAAGGATGGGAAACCCATTGTCATCAAATATCATCATCGAAAACATCAGTATAAGCAAATATCGATATCGCTATCATCGCCAGCAATAGCAGCTGCACCAGCGTACTTGAAAACATTATTAATAGCATGAGCATCGTCATCGTCATCACCAGCAAGAGCAACATCAGCCACATCGATAACATGACCACCACCATCCCCAACACCACCATCATGCAAAACAACAACAGCATCATCATCAAAATCATGACCCTCATCATCACCAGCATCAGCAACAGCAGCAACAGAAACAGCAACGCCCTTGACAAATATCATTGACCGCGTCCCTTGACGTATGTCCTTGACGGATTCCCGAGACGGCTGTCCACCAAACGGCAAAAGTATCGTCAACGAAAACATTTGCTCCTAACCCCCCCCCCCCCCCACCTAATAGCAATGTCTGCCTGGTCGGTGAAAACCCGACATGCTCCGTCCCGGCATTGTAGGGAGGCGAGGGTCTATGGTCATACGACTACGGCCATGCATGAGATCGAGTACATCTCTCCTATCGAGTACACCCCCCCCCCCACCTAATAGACACGGTATGGTACGATCTCCCTTCTCTTGGCCAGCCCGAAGTCGGGTCCCCCCCTCCGCTTGACCCCCTGGATAGCGCCAAGCAAGGTCTACACAGTCCTCCTATCCGAACACGTCCGTAGACGGTCTAGTTTGGGCCCGTCAACGCCTCTTCAGACGCAATATAATAGGCTCAGTGTGGGGATGTCATGACGGCTGTCCTTGACGTATTTCTTTGGCGGCTGTCCGTCAAGGGGCGGGAGTGCCTCAATATACTTGGCTTACCGTGGGCAATACTTGACGCCTGTCCTTGGCGGTTGCCCTTGACGGTTGTCCGTCCGTCAACGTATTTCGACTCAATATATGAAGAGTAGTGTGGGGAGCTCCTTGACGGCTTCTCTTGACGTCTGTCCTCAACGGATGTCCGTCAAACGGCAAAGAGTGCCGTCAACCGAAACTATTTCTCCGTGCCCTCCCCTCCTCACCTGATAGGCATGGTATGGTACACGATCTTCTTTCTCCTGGCCAAACCGGGTCTCCCCCTTGCTCTACCCCCCCCGACCACCAACAGGGCCGAGCAAGGACTACACAACCCTCCTAACCCTCCCCCCTCACCTGATAGGTATGGTACACGATCTCCTTGCCCCTTGCCAGGCCGAACTCGGACCTCCCCTCCTCCCTCCCCTCCTCCGCCCCCGCCTCCCCCTGCGGGGGGCTACCACGGCTTCCTTCGCCGCCTTCGCTGCTATTGAAACCCTCCATCCGGAATGTAAAATGCCTCCGCCACTGGTTGAAAGACGATACGAGATCCGTCTCCAGCAAGCGGAAGTCAGCCTCGTAGGTTCCCGTGTGGGTGTGGCTCTCGTCTGATGGTGACGGCTGCGCGGCGGGAGGGACGCGGGCAGGGTTATGACTTGGCTAGGCTTCCTGGCTATTAATAGTCATAGCTCGCTGGCGAACCCCACCCAACTATTTGACTCAGTTGAAGGCGCACCGACACAGTATGTACTGGCAGTAGTAATGTACGGGCAGTGGTAATTTACTGATCGACCTGGCCAGTATATTCGCCAGCACACTTTATAGCGCGTACGTACAAGAAACACGCCATTATATAGTACGGAGACCCACCCATTGCGTTTCCGGACGACATAAAAGAGAGGGGGGCCGTATACTGCTGCAATCCAGTATGCTGGTGGATTTTGAAGACGGTGTAACCGCTGCTACCTGAGTCAGACAGAGCCCAGTCCTACTTAGTCGACTGTCAATGGCCGGTTGGCGTTATTAGTTTCATTTTACGTACAAAACATATTGTACAAGAAACGCCGCCGACACCATCGATGCTGATGGGTTTTGATGGGCCGCGAGTTGCGATAGACCCCTCAGATATCATGCCTCTCTCCCCCTCTGAGCGAGTGGTCTCACGGAGAACGGCATGCACACCTCGTAGCAAAGAAGCCTTCCGTAAACAAGGAAACCCAAAAAGTCGGATAGTTGGCACTGCTGCAACTGCAGATAACATCTAATTACAGCTGGTGACCTACAGTCATCCGACTCACGGCTCTAGACGAGGGGCAATGCTGTCGTCGTTAACGTAAGTCCAAGGGAGGCCTAAGAGCGAGAGGGGCAAGAAGTAGATGTATGCCGGATATAGTGTACCGAACGGGAACTGGGTTCGATAGACTACACCAGATTCAATAAATAAGGCCCAAAGACGAAAAATAAATTCGACAACCTTCGTACTGTAGGTTCCCGTGGGGGTGCTACCCTCGTCTGATGGCGACGGTCGCGGGGCGGAAGGGATGCGGGACATTAACAAACATCGTTACGGTAGAGCTGTGGGTGCACGCACCGGACAGATAAGACAGATCACGATCTACATATTAATCTACAGTAGATAATCTACAGTATATCATCTAGATCATCTACTAAATAGATCCCATATTAGTCACTCCTTGAATTCTGCAGCTTCATATTTGTCTTCCTCCTACACGGACTGTGCATTCTGCATGAGATCATAGAACACCCGTAGTGCGCGCGATCGAAGTATCACACACAGCTTGTCAAGATGATCTTTCGACCAAATCTTCGATCTCACAGCTGTTTTGCTGTTTATTTAATTTAATAAATAGCAGCGTATGAGATGCTGGGCAAGACCCGCATCATACCCCACTAGCATCGCTAGAGCCGTGCGTGCACGCATCCCGCAGATAACGTTATGCAAGCAGCATATCACCTGCCGCTGTAGTAGACCCTATAACTGCCGTCAAAGAATTGTGTGCAAGAACCGAAGAATACATCACCCCCTTAGGGGGGCTCGAGTTGGCAACCAAAACACTGGTTGGAAACTTTGGTGTGTATGATCAACCATTGAACCATCTGCAAGCGGCGTCAGCTCCCAGCAGTAGTGCGGGTATATAGGGTAAACCTTGTGCCCGTGCAGTACGACTTGCATCAACCATTGTAACTCGGACACCAACCAACCTGTACCATCCCACACTCACGCATTGACCACAATGGTTGCTGCAATCGCCACTTTTTCTCGTCATGGTTCCCTCCCCTCTGATGTCTCCAAGACGCTCGATAACATCGTTAGAGCTGTGCGTGCACGCACCGGACACGTCACGATCTATCTATTTATATATCTATCCATATATCTATCTATCTATCTATCTACAGTACATCATCTAGATCCTGTGGCTGCTGGTATGAGATGCTGTGCAAGACCCGTATCACACAGAGGCATTTGGGGAAGCCAACTGTTGGTACAACCATTTCATTTTTTATTTTTCAATCATCACTTTTACTTTCCAGTTTATCTCGTAGGAGGTTTTACCCTCAGCGATCTTCTTCTGGACAAGCCGTGGTCACAGGCGTCGTCCCTTGTCCCCCCCCGGTACGCGCCTTCATTTTTTTCGCGCACAGGGTTCAGCATTCCCACTGCTTGTCGATTTTTCATCGAACTTTGCTCACTCACGCTTTCGCGCTTTCCGCTAGTCAACTTTTATGCAAGAAAAACTCCCAAAACACGCTAGCGAAAACACACCCCCTGGGGCGAACTTTTGGAGGCGAGTTTCTCCTATAAGGGGGGGGGCACATGCAACGAACATTGTGGGTTTGCAACATATCGTTTGGCATTTCCATTTTACCCGTTGTCGAGAAAATCACTTTGAAGCTCGTCCCTTATCAAGCGTGTCGCCAGGTTTACGGTATACATTTCCAATGTATTGGGAAAGCCAATATATTGGCGGACATGTCATAAGATAGGTAGGGCTGTGCGCGGGCTGAAAAAGGGATACGTAAAAACAATTCACACCCCAGGCAGTTATCGGACAGATGACAATCTCGATCACCTGCAGTACATCCTAACCTGCCCTGAACGATATGTTGGAAGGATCTGTACAGCACAGACCCAACCCAGGAAACACGCCCCATGGATGATGTACATAATATGGCTCTCACCCGGCAACGCGAGCTACAGCTCATACAGATCATACAGATGAGATGTCAACCTACCTGTCCTTGAAACATCTACAGTAGATGGTCAACTGAGACTCGGTGATCTGTTTGAGGTGTGAAAAACTAGTCGCTTGTTTTTTTCGTTTCCTCCTCACCGTTTGATCGCTGAGGAAGAGAATTTCCGCCTCCGGTTTCATCCTCAATATCGCCTCCACCGCTGCATCCGCCGCTGTCCCTTCCCCAATAATCACGAAATTATACCGCCCTTTCAACCTCCCACTCTTGCCCCTCCCGCCCTCGCCCCCACCCTCGCCCCCGCCCCCACCCCCACCGACCCCGGCCGTGGCTTCTTCCTGAGTAAGAATGTAATGCCTGTAGTGTGCTTCCGACGGTGCATCCTCTTCCTCGTCCTCGTCCTTCTCCTCCTCTCTCTCCCTCTCCCCGCCTCCACCCCCCCCCGTGCCTCTTTTACCCTCCGCCCGTATCTCTGTAACGCCTTCCCCAGCCCCCGCGCTTCCCCTTCCTGTTCCTGCTTCTACCCCCCCTCCACCTCCCCCTTCCCCTCCTGCTCCTCCTCTTCTTCCTTGCTGCGCCGTATGCCGACCGCTGACGATGTCCGGAGCAGCGTCGTCCTCGCTCGGCAAGCTTTGCCTCGTCACCTCGACACCACCTCCACCCCCACCAACACCACCACCGCCGCCGCCGCCGCTACCACCGCTGCTGTCGCATCCAATCCCCTCGGCTTCAACCACCGCTGAGTCTCGTGCGGAAGGCCCGAGAAGCCCTTGGGTTGCGAGAAGTAATCCTCCCGCCGCCAGAAGTGCTCCTAATCCTAGCGCCAGGGGGGAGGAAGCGTTGGACTGCGAGGAAGCGCTACCACCGTTGGAGTTGTGGGAGGAGGGGGTGCAGGGAGGGGGTAAGGCGGACGGGGCAGGGGGGGGGGGGTAGTTGATACCCTGGTATCATGTATGGCAATAGTCGTACGACCATAGACCCTTGCATCCCTACAATGCCAGGACGGAGCGCGTCGGGTTTTCACCGACCAGGCACACAATGCTTGCATTGAACGCGAAACGAAACGTGAGGTGTTCGGCGAGTCCCTTGAAGGGTGAGCTAGATGTTACTAAGAACCGCTTGTGACGCGGAGTTTCTTGAACATGGACGGTAGCGTCGAATGGGGTTTTAGGGGATTTGGCGGTCGTGCCCGGTACGAAATGGTTGCACGGGAGATGGGCTGTGGGTATTGGTGTGGTGAGAATGTACGGATGGACACAACGGGCATATCACAATCTCGATCTAGATCCTTTACCAACCGTTATGATATATTGTGCACAAGATCCACGATACATCATACAGACCCCACCCGACAAAATCAATGTTGAATAACATATTAATAGTACATCGTGCAAATCACATACCGATTTCATCCAACCCTTTCTGCAACTAATGCTCCTCAAATATGTACATGATGAAATGGGGATCCGAGCTACCCGACGTGTGAATCGTTGTATCGCTGTTCGTGCAGTTGCTGATGGTGCTAGTCCCGTGGAAAATTGCAAAAGTGGGATACTTGCGCCAGGAAGCGTAACTACCTACAGTACATCTGACCATGGACATGAACATTGGCTGCCCTGCGATCTCGCAGCGGAGAGCCAACGCGTCTGTTCATGACTATGCTGACAAAAGTAATCCTCAGCAGCAGGTGGCTTGGAAATAGGGAGGCGTTTTCCTCCACGGAGGTGTGCTGTGGCAGCTGCTTGTACTGGCTTGTCTGTTCATGACTATGTTAACAGCAGTATCCTCAACAGTTAGATGAAAAAAGGGAAGCAATTTTCACCCCACGCGGATGTGCTGCAGCAGCTGCTTGAAGTGGCTTCAAATGCCAGACCACGGCTTGACTAAACACTTGAGAAAGCCAGGCCGAAATTCACAGAGAAATAAGAAATTCGGACGTTGCTCCGTACTTGAAGTGAAATAAACTATTTTCCAGGTAAAGATATCTAGTTTGGGCCAATACTTACGTTCTTACTACAAAGCATTGTCTCGACGATGCGTTCCATTCAAAGAAGCAGCGTCGAAGTGGTACACAGAGCACAAAGCACACGCGCCGAAGTGGTGCACCGAGCACTAAGTACACGTTTTTTTTTCTGGGTGCCTCCCGCCGTTTTACGCGGGGGGATTGTAGGCCAATAGAACTGATAACAAATCACGCATTTCTTCCTCATATCAGCACAAATCACCAGCGCATACCAGAGGACGGAAAACGGTTTCGCTGGCAATTGGGGGCTGCAGGCCGCCGTGGAGGGGGATAAAGCTACTTTACGTGAATCACTGCCATGATGATTCACGCTGATCCCGGAAAATCAGGCATTGCGCCAGAGTCGATGGCAATGAAAAAAACGAGATTCGCAAATGAACCGAAGTCACGTCCGAGTTATGTATAGCTCCCCATGTGGCCGGGACCCCCCTTTTCACAATGTGGGCGTACAAAAGTCTTTGTAGGGACATCCAGCAATGATGTAGCAAACCCCGCAAGGCGTCGAACACCTCTCAATTCGGTGTATACGAACACTGCTGGTACTCTGCCGTAGCTGACAAAAAGCTTCGAACTGTCAGTCTACCAGAGGTGCCAGATTTGTCACTAGATGTGCCGTCCGCAGTATCAGGTACAAGAGCAAATCGTACCTCATCGTATACCAGGCGACACACTGTCCGGAATATTTAAGGTCAATTTTATTTTCACATACCAGGTAGTAATAGTTAAACCGTCCTTGTATTTTCTGACAGAGTGGTGTACGTCACCGAAATTGTCTCGAAGTCACTACTGTTCGGAAAACGGAAAACGGGACACCATCTGAAACTCGGATTGTGGTGCAAGTAGTCTGAATGAAGCTACTGCTGAGCGGGCTATTTACGACGGTGCAAACAAAAAGGCCATTATTTTATATACCGTCATCGCCTCTACATGATATCTTGAATACCATCACTGGGCCGTTTAGTGTTACAGCAGTGCTTTGGGTTAGGGTTACGTACTTTGCCCTCCACCCCCTTGCACCCCCGTGATTCATACGCAGATGCTGAACGAAAGCTTTCATGCATCAAATATATAAATATTATCGATTACGAAGTAGTTATTGTGCTTATCGGTATCGTATCGACCTCGATTATCGTTCGATATCCAACACAACTGCCAATGACATACCTGGTGTGGAACAACAGTTACAAATCTCATCCTGCGCGAGTTCCCAGCGACAGCTGAAAGGACACTTTCTGCCTTGTATTTACAACCATTCTTATAAGCGAGCAATTTTCCCATAGTTTCCATATTTATTTCGCGCAAAAAAAAACAATCTTCCAGAGTTTCCTGATTTTATCCCCCAAATAGGTGACATTTTTTAACTTCCCCGATTTTTTTGCGTCTGGATAACTTCACAAATAGTGACAGAACGCCTCCGTATATTTGAGACATATCTCAAATTCTTTCCAAACTTTGGAACTTCTGGAAAAAAAACTCTCCGATAAGAATGAGCCCTTGTACGAAGAAATGTGAGTTTCCCCCCCTTTTTTCATCCTCAATTCTGTACGTTCACCACCCTTGATGGGAACATTCGTATGATAATATATTCCCCATTTGATAGCGCTGTGAATCGGCTCTGTTCACCGATTTGTAAAACATCGGTGCAGATGATACATCCGATATATCGGCGAATCCGGCGTGTGAGTACATCTGTGTTTTGAGTCCTTGTTTCACGATAAATGTGAGTGAATCCTAACGTAGTCATGCAGATCGGGACGATGTTATACCGATGTTGTATCGGGGGGGGGGAAAAATAGTCCCGATTTGCCGATTCCGATTTATATCGCTCCGAATTGATCATTTCGCGTCCATAGCAGACTCCAATCTGGGATCATATTTCCGATCAGAGTGGCATATAGCATATAGTGTACCCATTGTAACCCTTTTAGGACTGCAGTCCCGTTTTGGGGACAAACCACGCAAACCCAAGGACTTTGCCCCCAAAACGGGGCGGCAGTTCCAGAGTTGACAACCACCTTACCAAAAACGTGGTTTTAGCTAAAGTATCATATTCTATTTGACTACGTGCAGTACTGAAAAAATGATACGATGCTATTTTCAACTAGTTTTTCATGGCGACAAGCCGATTCACCCGGTAATATGTGTACTATGGCCTCAAACCGAATGGTTTTATAAAGGGAACACCATTGAAATATCCAGTCCTGGAGACGGCGCCGATGTGGAGCGGACGCCTCGGCCAGGTTTGTTTCTCTCTTGTGTGGTTGTGGTTTGGAGTACACACCGCACCGGCGGGAGACCTTGCACGCGCGCGCCAGGCTACTTAGATTGGCATGAATTGTGTTTTACCACACAGTACTCTATTTCCTTTCGGTACTTTGACCCCTCAGTGGGCCCATCCCATTTGGCACCCTGCCCTCACATAGTGGTGTAGATATACACTCAGACCTCCGTAGGAGCCGCCGTAGGCCCACCTGGCACCCTGATCCTATTGGATACCATGATGTAGGTCATACATGCCTACAACAACTCCTGCTGTGCATAAAAAAGTATTGGATTCACGTGCAAATCTGAAGGGTCTTGCACATACGAGCATTTTTTCCGTCTCTCTACACACCTAGGCTGGTCGGTACCTCGGGCCCACACCGAACGGAGTAACAGACCTCGGGCGTGACCTTGGTTTTGTGTGTATTGAGGCGGTATGTACTTTTTAGTACTTTCTAACGGAAGGGGACCTGGTATCCTCACCTCGCGAGATTGAAGCCGGCGGCCGATATCGTGTAGTGCACATTTAAACCCTGCGGGGGGCAAGTGTATTGTTTACCAGGTATAGTATACCAGGTATAGCCCAAAAAAAACAACGAGGGAGATATTTTCCAAGCGTCTGTTTCGGGAGACTATGAGTGATGAAAACCAAATATGCTGACTAAACATGGGGGGATACCTGTTTTTCGGGTCCATCGTTGGTTCTAATTCTCACTACATATGCCCACCCCCTCCCTTCCACAGCAGGAAGAGCGTGCGGCAGTAAGTGCGAGTACAAGTATTATATCACCATGTTCCCAAAGTGTTACACAGCACAGCCACGTACGCAACTCGCCGTTCGGACCTGTCGGGCACAACCCTTACTTACCCCGGTGTTATAGCTCGGGCTGTTCGTTCCGTTAGGTCGATGATGTAACCTTTTTATTGGTTCCCCGTTTTTCCGTTCAAGTCCCGATGATTTTACTTCTTCGTTTTTCCGTTCAAGTCCCACAGGGATTCATGACAGAACTCACAGCTGACTTACTAGTAACCATAATAAATTGAGCACAGCAGCAGCACAACATCACAGCAACAGCAACGGAAGCAGAAGCAGAAGGTTAACATTGTTACGTCATTTGGGTACATATTCCTATAAGCCTGCACATCGCCGACATAACACGATCTACAGGTATTGATAGGTCATCAGATTCACCAAATCTGACGCTATGATATGCTGCGCCGGACAAGTACCACAAAACAGATCCAACCCGAACGAATATGTGCCGGGTCCGGCAGATCATTCGGCTTCCACCTTGGAACGTGATCTAAATCAAGCAGAGCAGATGAATCAGGCATTCATGTGCCCCGAACGAGCTACAGGTAGATCATCAAATTGGGCTCTGATATTTCCGGCGTGTGTATATATGTACGCGTCAGTGCGGCCTTGCTGCTATCGCCACCATTTTGGTCAAGTTTCGTCTCTGAAGTCGACAGGCGCTATCGTATACAAGTATGTAGGCAAGAAAGAGCCCATGAGAGGTATCACACGTCGACGCTTTTACGTGTCATACAGATAGACAGATACGGTATAAATAGTGGGTACCGCGCAATATGGAGGTACATGCAGCTGACTCAAGTAGTGTCACTGGGTTCGTCGGGGTATGCCATGATCCCAGGGGTGACAGAGGAGCAATGTAGGTTGATCAACGAGTTTCCGTTGAGTGAGCAGAGCCGGTCATGGGGAGCGTTCGGGAATGAACCGATGATGTAATACAAAGACTCACAGAAAGAGCAACCAAGAGAGAGGAGTGTGGGAAAACAGCCCCGATCAGTACAACGACAAACCACAAGCAACGGAGAATCGTGATACTGATAGAGACTGTAGAGTAAGGGAGGGGTGGTAGCGCCGGCCACCAGAGAGAGAGAGGTGTGCCTCCACCATTCTTACCCCACACTGTACGAGAAGAAGAACTGGCCGAATAGTACATGCGTATTACCCAGGAACGAGTTGGGGAGCGTTCTTGAAGGGTCCCCCAACCCGGCCCAAAGGTAAGGCCTCATTACGAGACAGTTAAGGGGCCCCCCTCGAGATCAGAGGTCATCAAGTTTTCTTTTTTAAACACAGGTCGATAAGAAGAGGTTATTTGAGACACCACCCGCCCACCCCTCAAATAGACAAAACATGACACTTGGGACACCAGGTATTCCCAGACCTGGCTTCTAAGTTATTCTTCTTTAAAAACCGCCGGTAGAAAAAATATCCGAGTGTCCGGGTTTCCATAAGTTCGAAATATACTAGAAAACCCAAACACTCGGAGGCTATTTTCGCCGGCGGGGTGACAGCACCGACCCTTCGGTAGGTGCTTCCACCTTTCTTATCCCACACTATATGAGAAGAACTGGCCCAAAAAATACACGCATATTGATAGTGGGTACCGCGTAGTATATCAGGTATTGGACAAGGCAGGTATGGGACAAGGTAGTTGAACCTGCTTTATTGCTACTTTTGCCTTATCCTGATTTAAGGCCACACACGCCTCAAACTCGGGATAAGGCCGGAACCCGGCGTGACCCTTAAGAACCGCAGTCCCGTTTTGAGGGCAAAACACTTGGAATAGGAGTGGTTTGTCCCCACAATAGGACTGCAGTACTAAAAGGCTTATATCGTGAAAAATCGCTCGGGATAAGGCCGAAACAGACCGGCCTTGAAGCGGAAGAAATCGCTTGGACACAATATTGAGTTTTGAATTGGGATAAGCCGACTTGGCCCGGCGCATCTCTACTAAATCCTTATCAACGACTGCCTTATTGCGGGGTAACCACTGCTGTATATTATAACGGAAAAACAGGATCTGGATTATCTACTGTACATAAAATCGTGACCTGTACGACGCGTGGAAACTTCCAATAAACTTCGATCAAATCGCTCCCGAAATGAAGTTTTCCCGGGAATGCAAGGCTGACTTTCTTGTACGTACTCGTAGGGCTTCTTTCTTACGAGAGGGCCCGTATGTAGAATATCACACTGGGTGATAAGATGACACACCCCCTGTGACGAATTTCCGAGACGAGTTTCTCCCAACCCAGGAGGGCACACACAACGAAAACGGCGACCGTAGAAAGATCTCGATGGCATTTCCATAGACGCATTGCTCGACGTATTCAGTACGCCCTCCCCGCTGTTGAGAAAATCAGCTCATAGAATAGTCTCGGTGACATTCGTCCGAGGGTGAGTGTTATACTTTCACCCTAGTGTGATACGGTCGTGTGTCAGGTTTATAATATCTGGATGTTCGATGTTCGTTGTTGTTGATCTCATGTTTTGTACCAGGTATATATATATGTATCCCGTACTGTTTTATTTTTATTTTTGTGTTCCTTGTATTTTTTGTTGTTCTTCCCACTTCTTATCTCCGCCTTTCTTTTCTCTCACCCTCCTATTAATAGCAATAGCCGTGACTCAGATTCAGTGCCACGTATCAATAGTAGGCTCACCTCCCCTGCCCTCTACGGTTCGCGGCTTGCATCCTTTTTATCGCGAAAAGACTTTCAGTCATTCCTTCCCTCGTTGACTGGCGTCTAAAGTGTAATCCAGGGACAGCGATCAAGTGCGTGACAAAAAGGCACGAGGAGCCTATGATACAGACTTACAGTAGATGAGAGCCCTTTTGGGACTCGAGCAAGGAGAACTACTGCAACTGACCACACATCAGACAGATCACGATCTAGATAATCTACAGATATATCAGATGGGTCAGCAGGTTCTAGCATGACGTTACGAGATGTTTGCAGGAGCTGTACCGTACAGGTCCAACCCTGGAAACATGTCCTAGACCATGCCGACTATACGGTTCCTACCCTGCAACATGAGCTGCGAGATTCTACAGATCAAGAGTAAATCTTCCCCGAAAGATCTAGATCATGAAGCGGAAATGGTCTGTATGATCTGTACGGTGTGTGAAACTGACGAAATAAAACGAGGCTGTGAGTTGGCCGACTATAAGCTGCGACTGGTAGCTATTATTTAATAGTTGGTTCACACCTGGTGGGTATTTTATAAAATGATGAAATACGTCAGCTGTGAGTTCGACTGATTGAATAGTTGGTAATTATTTAGAGTCAGTTGCGTCCTGTAGTTTGCGGAGTTCTGCGTCTTTGTGTCTATCTGACTTGGCGCGTGAGGCTCGACGTGCGTGTGTTTGTTAGATGTGTTATAATCGAGAACACTACTAAGCTGGTTAGTTGGACTACTACCGTCCACCAACTACTGAATAAATAACTACGAGTAGCCGTGAAGTGAATAACGTCCAGCCAACCTGCAGCCCCACAAGACATATATAAAACTCACGAATATCGCGATATTAGACGTTTAGAGCCAAATTATGCACCTTTCGAGTTTTATACGAATGTCGGGTATGGGCGATATTATCGCGATACGTGGTCCGCAACACACAAATATATGCTTGGGGTATTTTTACCCCAAGCATATATTTGTGTTCTCTTTTTGTTGGTAGAGCCGAATTGCTGACAAAATTGGAAACAGCCTGTCCCCTCTACTCGGTCATCCGATCATCACCTTGCCAGCAAGGACAACAACAGGACAGCAGCAGTGGCCGCCACGACTTGGTTGAATGAGTACGGCAGTACGGCAGACGGGTGCTCCCTTGGTCGAGGAGGGGCGGATGCACGGGATGCCCGGGTTCAGCGGCACCAGCACACCATCCAGTACTCCGGCTGGGCGTCTTTCTGCCGGCGTTGCCCCTAACCCACATGTCCCAGACACACGGCACGCCCCACCCTATCCGGGAACAACAACCGGGTAGCGCCATCCAGATCTTTCGTTTTTGGCGGGCACGTCTCAGAACGAGCACGAGACGCGTCCGCGCTGCGGCCTTGTCTATGCCAAGAGCCAAGTGGTGTACGCGGGCGCTGTAGCCTGCCGAGCTACCTAGAGAAGCAGCAGCTACGTCCTCCAGCCCATCCCATGCTGTATCCTTCGTGTTTGTTGATGGACTTGCTGACTATTCATTTCACCCATGTTTTACCTCACGCTCTACTGGCAAAGAACCAGATACAGAGCTTTATGTCGAAGGATTTGCGTGTACGAAAATCGCGATATTGAATTCGGCGCAAATAGTCGAAGTATAACCCTCTCTTGAGTTTTATATATGTCTACTATTACGGGGGGCCATAGTTAACAGGACCCAATATTGTTAGTAAAAATTGTTAAACATATAGGTTTTTATGTATACCATAGGTCCTGTTAACTATGGCCCCCCGTAATACAACCTTATCTTTGTCTTTCTTCCTCTGCAGCGAGGTCCATGGGCACATTTGCACAGGTACCTGGTTATATACCGGTATCAGATATACCCAAGAGTAGATACCTGGTGTGAACGTATTTACCAGTTACCTGTGGCCGCATCGACCACCGACCACACGAACCTACATGCGGGGCAGCTGGGTATTTTAGGGTTGGTTTTCACGTTTGCTAGGTACCGAAGGTCGTACGTATGACGTCAAGAAAAAAAAGTTTACTGCCTTGTGGTGATGCGCGTTGTGCTGGTCGTGTGATATATCACAGCTGATATGTACCCCGACACACGCGCAGGCCAGCATCATGATGCGATTAAAAATAGTGACGGATACGGCCGCACTACAGCACAGCAGCAGTAGCACGTCCTACTGCTGTAGCCTGCTTGTTTTGGTGTGTTCGTGCTTCTGCTGCTGTGCCTCAACATACGCATACGCACGTCTCGAACACGATGTCGTACTTGATAAACGTACTTCCGACTTACTCCCAGACACACTACCTGGTATGTGAAGAAGTTGTGGTTCCTCTCTACTTCAACGTGCGAACCGCGCCGGATCACAGGGCTTTGCCAGAATACAACAGGGAAGGGCGCAAAAATATAACCGGGGTCTCTGCGGCAATCTGGTCGCGTCACAAGCAGTGGCGGAGAGTGCGATGCAAGCCTCGAGCAATCACTTGCACATGATTGTGTTCGGGGCATGGGCGCTGTTGCTGCTGCTGCTGCTGTGCTGCTGCTTCCGGTGCTTCTCGTGCTTCTCCACAGCAGCAGTAGTTACGGTTCACAAAATCTATCGAAGGCACCCACACACACATGGGTGTCGCATTTAGTTTCAATTTTGCATGTGTGTCTCCAGACGTAAACACCCTTTGTCTCCAACGCCGAATCCAACCGAGAATTGCGGTGACGGCAACTGCACTCGAGTCATACCTGGAGCACTTGGGACGAGGAGGAACCCTCCCTACAGGAGCCTTCGCTGGGCATGCTCCATCAAGCTGCGTCGGGGCAGCAGTCGCCAATCTTCTGGAGATTGCAGCAGCGTCAAACCCGACATCGCCAGGCGGCAGGCATCCTACGAGGCCGCCCACCCTCGATAAGGACCTTTGGCGGCGAACTTGGCGAACTATTACTCGTTGTGCACCTGGCACGGCCACTGCGAGCATAGCTTCTACGTTTGCTGGAGGCAAACCGCTTGGTACTTGCCCCAAGGATACGCAAGTTTTCCCCAAAACGAAACTCAAATTGTACGAGAGTACCAGATACCAGATAGAAAAAAAGCCACGGAGTTCCATAGTGTAAAGGCATGTTGAATAAGGGCATTTTCTTCTAACTCACCCCTGGCCGTTTGTCATTTTGGCTGTGTTGTTCTCACCTACCACTGCCATACACGCGTACCACACACCACACATAACTCACAGAGCACCCGAGCCAGCTGTACAAGGGGATATACACGCGTGCTCGAGATTTCGTAGAGGAGACCACTGGCACGCTCTCCACCGAGACACTACCGTAGATTCCGTCCCCTTACGTCGGAAGTTATGTCTGCTTCTCGCTCCGATGGAAATGTCACGCGAAGGTGAGGCATAGGAAAGTACCTGTAGAGGCGCACGGTCATTCTGCTCGTCTATGCGCTGACCGAGCATAGACCAAGCGCTACATATTCCCCGAGGGACACTAGGAGTGCTTGGTATGCACCGTCTATGCGCAATCCGCAGCGTACTCGGAGAGACGCAGCAGCAGCCATCGCTTTGTGGCAAGTCTAGTATGGCAAAAGCAGTGTGTTCGCGCACAGACAAACCGCCAGTAGCGCAGTACTTCTGTGCGGTGTCCGACTCGCATACCGCAATAGGAACGCATGGCGGCACTTTGCACTCTGCTGTGGGATCTCGGTTGAGGTTCGGGCTGGGTGCGCGACGACGATCGGCTTAGTGCCCTAGTTATCTGCGGCCTTTACCGAGACTGCTGCTGCTACTGCTGTGCTGTGATTGCCGCCTTCTACCACCGAAAAAGCTGGAGCCCGACGTTTGGCGCCATTTGCCAGTGAAAAAGAGCTGAGTGAGAGCCTATACCTGGTATGTTGGTATAAATCTCGTCCAATGCGAAGTACTGCTGTAAAGAGGCCACGAGAAAATCACCGTTTGTTCGTTCCTTGTTGATGTTTCGCACCAGTACGCATTGAATGAATTCCCTATCATAGCATGATAATACGTAGGCATGTGGGCTCATGAGCAAGAAACGCTATCCCTTCCCCCGTGAGCCACTATTTCCGGTGACGATTTTTGTTTTTTTGTACGAAAGCCAACCATGCTGAAGGTTGTGGCGTCACGGTAACTTTCGCTACTCTGTACTCTGTACACTACAGAACGATCGAATTATACTCGTATTTCTGAGGAGTTTTGGGACCTAAAGCAGCGGTGGGAGGTGGAGCCCCCGCTCTTTATTAGTGCTGCGCCCTGATCTACTCGTACTAACTGTACTGGCTGAGGGGGGTGGTAGGCTTGCTAGAGTACCAATGGTGGATACTTCACAAGATACGAGTACATACAGCGAAAAACGCCTCATAACATACACGTAGCGGAAATTGATCGACAAGCTCGGCGCCTCAACCACTGATGGCTTGGGTGGGCTCTGCGGTACCCTGCTGTTACGTAGCATCCTTACACCTTGTCCGCACTTTGTCGTTTCCCCTCTATGTAGTCAACCTACGACCCAACTTAAATTAATTCCCTCTTCAAAATATTACCCACAAACAACGTGTTGTTTAGCTCTATTATTCATGGTAGTGAAGCCAAATCGCGTGCAAACGGGGCTCCGGCGGGGCGCCTTCAGCGGGGGCACCTCCTGCGGGGCCTCCTCACCAGCCGGGGGCCGCGACCGGTTTAGGCTTTGCCTAAACAGTGCACTGCTGTTCGGGTCCAGTGCACTGGCATCTGACGGGGGCCTCCGGGAGCACCTCCGGCGGGGTCCCCTCACCAGCCGGGGGAAGTCGCGGCTTCACCGACACCGGTTAGGCTTCGCCGAAGCAGGGCACTACTGTTCTGGTCCAGTGTACTGGCATCTGACGCAGCCAGTACATGTTGTACTAGCTGCAGCTCTTAATACCAGGGCCCAGCCCTGCTTTTTGCAAGAACACCTGTAGCATTAAAACGTCGATTCGCAATTTGGCGCCGAGGCTCAACGTTGTCTTTTTGTGGCGACCATCGATTGTTGCGATTACTACAAACCGAAACGAACAACACTAAAGCCTCTTCTGTGCAAAGCCCTTACCATAACCCCCCACCCTTAACCCTTTTAGTAGTGCACTGCTGTACAGAAAACATAATTCGACTCTTATTCGAGTGTTTTTTCCGCACACTTATTCCGGGGGACCATATTAAATAGGACCTCCGGTACACACAAAAACCTATACATTTCGCTATTACTACTATTAAATAGCAATATTTGGTCCTATTTACTAGCCCCCCCCGTAAATAGAATAGATAAGACGGTGACAAGATTGCCGTCGTCCTGTTTTCGGTCGATATCGGTATGTACGGAGGGCGCCTGCTCCAGTAGACCGTGTCGGAGCTGCTGGCTTCTCCGGGCCGCAGCCGCGTTCTGCCCGCGGCGATGTGCCGCCCGCGCGGAACGGCACTGCTGCGCCTGTTTGATGTTGTCGTCGTTCTCCATGATGAGCAGCGCTGCGGGAAGACATCGGTACTATTATTAGAGTACTTTAGTGCGGGGCACCCCGATCTCGGGGTGATAGTTGTATGTTGTTTGGAAGTCGTGTCGCCGCAGGGGGGTGATACTTAAGGTACCCCGGTGATAGACTTGCCCTTTTATTATTATTTTGCTTGCCATCCGACAATGTGTTGTTCTTAGAAAAGACTAACATAAAGCGAGGAACTCTCGAGAACATATTGTAGATTTGTTTTTTGTCACATGGGGTGGTCTCCTGTGCTGGGGTGGTATCGAAGAAAAGAGTGGAGTCTAACGTCATTTACGGCATATCGAACGATTTTTGCCCTCCATGCCCTGGCATCCCCCCGTGTTTTTCATGCAGATACTGAACGAAAGCTCAGATGTATCAAATACCGAAATCGTGTCGATTCGTTTTTTTGTTGGTTGATATCGTATCCAATTCGATTTTTGCTCGATATCCAAGACAATTACTATTAATAGTATCGCAAGAAAACTTTTTTTTTTATCGGCATGGTATCGCATTCGATTCTCGTTTGATGATCAACGCTATATAGTCTATTCATTGGAAGAACGTGCAGCAGCTCGATTGTCGCCACGCGGCGCGTGTGTGTACCGTACAGCTCCTTATCCGGGGCGACAGACATGCATGGTGAGTGGTGAGTACCGAAGAAGAGATTGGCTGCACTCTGCGTCATAGAGTTATTCGTTCTGCGACTATACAGCTTTTGTGTGTCCTTCGCGTTTATGCTCCTCCTGTGGCGGGCTCGAGACAGTCAATAACAATAAACAGAGAAGTTTTACTTACAGCAGTATAGGCCTACCCATAAGAATCACGTAATGTGAGCGAGTCTTACAGTAGAAGCTTGAGGCAATACTGCACTATCCTTGAACCTTGAGTACAGACAGTGGGTGCCCGGTATTAACCCCTTTCGTACTACAGCCCCAGTTTGGGGGCAAACCCCTCTAATTTCAAGTGCTTATTCCCCAGAACGGGCCTGCAGCTCTTCAAGGGTTAATAAACGTTAATTCGGTGTCCAGCCTCAATGCCTTATTTTTTTCCGACCTCGATCTACCTCTATTGCATAGGATTAAGAGTTGGTCCTACTGCTGAGCTGTGCTTCTTAACCCAATTTTCTTGTTGTTCGTGCCGATCTGAGCCGATTTTTATCCACAAAATATTTCTTAGCTGCGGGCGCCCACTGTATAGGTCGTTGTATACCTGGTACGGTTTCATGTAACGCTTACCACTGGGAACGATGTGTTATTACAAATATATGAGCGTTTCAGGGTTGACTTGGTAGTGATCACTTTATTACCACGAAGAAACCACGGCCCTAAAAGTGTTCACCAGTCCTTTTCTTCTCTTTCCTTCGTATCGTCCGTTTTACCTTTCAGTACTTCCAGTAGGGGTGACACCCGCCGCCAGGTACCCGCCAAATATTGGGGGTAGGACTCGGACTCGCCACCGGGTACCCGGACAGCATGTTGATCCCGGGTACCCCTGACCACATATTTTCCCGTTTACCGTCATGAAGCGGGCCTGACAAATGGGAGATTATGCGCACTTTTACTACACATCTCTGAGATAACTACAAGTACCCGGCATTGCATGCATACGCAGGATCCCCCGTTAACCTCGTATTAATAGATTGAATCAGCGTTGCTACTTGAAGCTCTTCCTCGTAGGGGATTCAACCCTGAACACGTTGGGTCACGGTTAAGTGAAGCCAGTTAGGTCGGAAAAATATGAACGAAACAAAATAGTTACCTGGTATACCCGTAGCCTTGTTGCTGTTGTGGTCGATATCACATTACTTACCGTATCTCCTCGCCAGAATCGCACCCGTGGTCATAGAACTCCAAGAAGTCTGGAGTGAAACGAGAGTTGGGGACTAAAATAGAATCGCAAAGCACCCGCCAACAAAACAAAGTGAAAATTGAAACAAGTGCACGTATGTAGTGATACGTACCAGTTACGTATCAAGTACTGCTTGGTGTACATACGCACGGTGTCGACTTGGGAGGAGAGTCGAGGCGGCAGGCAGCAGAACATGACGAAATGGGGCAAATGCCGAAACGGAAAAAAAACAGGACATGAAAATAGGAAAAGTACAGCGGGCATCATTGAAGGCGCAGAGTTCCCAACATGGGGGTCGCGAAGATAAACAAAAAAAAAAGTACGCCAAATGTAACGAAAAGTACCGCAAAGCTGACAGAACAGGGGGGTATCATGATCATGGGTGGCCATAGTCGTGAGAACATAGACCCTCAGTCAGTTCTTTTACGAATCCAGGACGGAGCACGTCGTGTTTTCGCGGCAACAGATCGGGGGAGGGGGGGCAACCAGCAAGGCTACGAGTTCGCGCAGGGGGGGAGCGGATCGCACAAAACTGAAAGCAGCAACCAAATTTCTATAAAGCTTTTAGTCCCTAAACTATACTATACAGTTGTGCACACGTCACGACGAAGAAACAATCTCGAAAGTGTTCGCCGTACTACATTCCGAGGAGCAGCTGGGTTTCTGGAGGTATTGTCAGGCAAGCTGACCACGGGGACACGTTGCTAGTCGGGTACCCACCCCTTCAGGGCGAGTACCCGGCCGGGAAAAACCGGGGACACGTTGTTGACCAAGGTGCCCGTTCAAGACGGGTATCCGGCCAGAAAAAAAACGGTGGATTCTGGGTCGCCCCCGACCCTGTGGCGGGTGGTACCCTCCCGGGTACCCGTGAACGAACGAATGGGACTCCTACTTTTTCACTTCTGGACAAGCCGTGGTCACATGTGTAGTCCCTTGTTGCCCCCCCGGTACCTCCCGGGTACCCGGCTTTGGTGAACGAACGAATGGGACTCCTACTTGTTCACTCCTGGACACGCCGTGGTCACATGTGCCGTCCCTTCTCCCCCGCCCCGGCACGTGCCTTTATTTTCATCGCCCATAGGGATCATTTTCCACTGCTCGTCGATTTTCAATCGAAAGTTGCTATGTCAAGCTATCGCGCTTTCCGCTACTACTCTGTGCCCCCAACAAATTTAATGCTAGGGATTGGAAAAAAAATGTTGTTAATTTTAGGGCTGTGAGTGAATCGGCTGTGGTTACCTTTTTGTTCAGCATCGGGTGATCGGCTATGTTTGCCGATTTGTAAGACGTCGGCTATCGGCGTAGATGATACCTGGTATCCTCTATGTATCGGCGAATCCGGCGTTTGAGTAAATCCTTGTATCACGATGAATGTTAGCGAATCCTAACTTGGTCATGCAAATCTGGACGAGGTTTTTTCCGACGGACGGGTTTTCCCGGTAAAAAGCGTCTTCCCGATTTGCCGATTCCGATTTGAGTCGCTCGGATTGGTTTGGTGAATCGGCCTACTATTTAATACCTGGTAACTACCAGGTACTACTGCTGAAATTTAATACAAACTGCCCCTATAGAGTGGGGCGTACTTCGGGCTATAACATACGTACGAGTACCGCATAGCACGTAAGATGACACGGCGGCACACTCCAAAAAGAAAGAATCGACACCTCACTTTCTTCGACTTCAGACAGGGGGGAGCGGATTGCCGAAATCAAGTGAAGACAAAAATGAAAAAAAAACATGTTTTGTTTGATTTTGGACACAATTTATTTGTTTCTGACGAAATTTACTTAATTTTGGACGAAAGTACCACCCCGCTATTTTAATAGTTTGCAATGATGCCAGGAGACATGTCAAGCCACGCAAATTGCGCGCTGTCAATCAAGGGTATATGGCTGAGTGTACCACACTAGAAGCTACAGCCAGTAGTAGTTCGGTGTCAGTCAAGGCATGTCAAGGTAAATTGGCTGTCCGTCAAAGGGGGAAAGTGCTGGCTCCTGACATATTTTCTGGTGTTGTTCATGTTCAATTCCGATATGCGGGCAATTGTGTCATGTAAGGTGCCCCTGACGAACACCGTATAATACGCGAGACAGATAACACAACCAACACACACCCTGCTGGCTGCTGGCGTTATTTTCCGAGCCGATTTTCTCCGATCCAAGCAACAAAAAATTGGCAGGTAAATCTCGTGGAGATCTCTGCGGAGATGTATCGCCCGGTGTCGGCGTTTGTTTGCACTCACTCTCCATAACGGTCCCCCAAACGGGGCTGCGGCCCTAAAAAAAGGCTTGACTCTTTTAGAACCGCAGTCCCGTTGTGGGGACAAACCATTCAAATTACAAGTACTTTGTTCCGAAAACGGGACTGCGGTTCTAAAGGGGTTAAAGACGCTCGCCTCTATTATTAATAATAGTGATCTACCAGGTATACGATACTTGGCTTCAACCCTAGATTTATACTCGTATCTTAAGGTAGAGCAGGTAATATAGGGTACCAGGTACCTGGTACCGTGTACGAACCAGGGTAGTCTTCTTCAAGTAGCCCTCAAGATGTTTCAATACGTTCAGAATTATTAGGGAACCCATGAAAGGACTATTCAGATTGAAACTGTTTGCTGATGTTAAATATTATTAGTTGTTCGTACGATGTGGCAAGTGGCAAGACTTATAATGCGAAGCCGGGTATGGTACTGCAAACATGGAGTGCTGTGTGCTGCGCGATGCCCACCGTGAGACCACTCCGTGACAACGCCGTGTGCGTCGCCCGACCTCTACCCATGGTCTTTTGCTACTCCAATAATGATCTCGAACTGATTCCAAGTAACGTGTCTTTCGTGACAAGCCTCTTCACCTGGTATTATCTCCCGAAACGTCTTGAACCGAACGATTATATTAAAGTGGGTATCTCTCTCCTGTGTATAGCCCAAACTTCAAAACTCGGCGCAGAAATAAGCGGTAGAAAAAAAAGTACCCGTACAAGTATTGCACTCGTGATGTTTGTGGTATTTTTTTTTTATTTATTTTTTCAATCATCACTTTCACTTTCCAGCCTAACTCGTAGGAGGTTTTACCCTCGACGACCTTCTGGACAAGCCGTGGTCACAGATGTCCACCCTTCTCCCCCCCGGTACGTGCCTTTGTTTTTTGTCGCACATAGGGTTCAGCATTCCCACTTCTCGTCGATTTTCATCGAATGTAGCTAACTCACGCTCTCGCGCTTTCCGCTAATCAATTTCTTTCATGCAAGAAAAAGCCCTTCCGAGCAAGCACTCGGTGGGACTTGAACCCACGGAATTGATCTTGATAGGCACGCGGACCACCTACCAAGCCACCGGGGACGCCGGCTAATACCACCATTCAGTGTTGTGAACCGAACACGAAAAATGGCTATAGGTCGGTTTTTCGGTTTTTCACCTTAAAATTCGGTGGGTTTGGTCAGGCTTTTGCAAGCAATGAGATGAAACCGAGAAGAAGCGAGAAAAGCGCGAAATACGACACTGCTGTCCGGCGGTTTCGGTCGTTTTTTTCCAACCGTACCGAAACTAAATAAATGTCGGTTTTTGCTCACGAAAAAACGGAAGAAAATGGCCGAAAGAACTAACGACTTCCGGTTTTCGGTTCACAACACTGAAATAGCGTACGTCTTATTGTTGGTGCTGATTTTTTCTTTTCCTGCTGTTAGGGTTGAATCTTTCAGAACTTCGAGTAAGAATGGTCACGGAAGTTGCTGAAGTATGCATCACACACGGCTATGAGATGTCGTACTATGTTTAAGTCGCCGACTACTATTAAATAGGAAGGAAAGGTTGAAATCTTCTCGCGATAAAAATGAAGGCACGTACCGTGGCGGGAAGGGGGTAGAAGAGCCTGGAATGTGACCCCGGATCTGAGTTATGAGTTGGAAGGAGAGAGAGAAGACGATGTGCGAAGATAATAAATGGGATGAGCAAAAATAAAAATAAAATAAAATAAAATAGTGGGTTGCGTGCGTTAATGTTGCGGATACTGGACTTGCGATGGTTTTTGTTTCACAATACACCTGGCATGGTTGTTGGCGTCAACTTTTCAAGGCTTGCGTGAAGTAATAATTAGTGTTGGATATCGAACTTTTGATGTTGGTATGAATTACTGGTGTGTAATCGAACGTGGTTTGCCCGTAGTAATATTAACACTCGTGTTGGTAGATTGTTTTTTTGTCTAACGGTATCGTCCCCGCTTTGGCAATAATTGTAAAACCAACACTTCTACCGACATTCGCTTATTTGTACCAGAGAGCTCTGCGTTGGCTAGCGTACGTACTGCTGTAGTTTTTTTTGCCCAATTCACGTACAGTCTATGTGTCTGTATAAAGGAACGCCATTAATAATCCAGGCTGGGTCTCCTATTCGAGTGTGGTTACTTCAGTATAACGAATACCGCATTTATCATGTTCCTGTAAACATCAACCTGCTTTTTTTTAGGGCTCGTTTTTTTAATTGGTGTCCCGTGTGTACTGTCAGTGTGTGTGTTCTTCACATTAACCCCTTTAGAACTGCAGTCCCGTTTTGAGGACAAACTACTTAAAATTTGACTGGTTTGTCCCCAAAACGGGACTGCGGTTCTGAAGGGGTTAAACCGTTCTTTCTACCCGTCGACATCCAGCACAACCAGTGTCCGTGCCGATTCTTCAACAAGTTCTGTGGTCACAAAGCTACGCCACAGAGATACTACGTTGCCACGTACCAGGTATGCAGTAAGCACTGCAGTGGGCAATGCAATGCCGTGTCATCATACTAGATACGACAGGCACGACATACACTATCTATGAAATAGGGAAACGAAAAGAGACAATCTTCGAGGAATAAAACAAAGTGGACAAATCGAAAGAGAAAAAGAAAAAGAAAGAACAGAAAAGAAAAAACTAGGAGAAACAATCTGTCGTGCCCCCCCCCCCCGCAGGCGAGGTGGCCAACACTTGAAAAAAAACGAGCTGGAAAAAAGAAAAAAAAAAAACACCACTGCTTGTAAACAGAGTAAGACAAAGAACCAAGGAAAAACAAATAACAAAGGGAAAAGACAAGAAGGAAAATAAGAGGCTGACCAAAGCCCAAAGCACCCTCAAGGTAGCGGCAGCACTTTGTGGTACTAGTAGTATAGCCAGGTTCCCCCTGCTAATCCGCCTGGTACCTTGCTACCCAGACTGCCGTTTCCGCCCTGCGTTCGTCAACTATGCCCAACCCCTTGTCGTCAGACGATACGAAACGAGCAGAGCAGGTTCGTCATCCAACCACGCCACACGGCTCCTTCAACGCGGCTTATCAATCAGAAAAGGAAAGAAAAAAAAATAAAATGAAAATCACGGAGAGTCGAAAGAAAAAAACAAAACAAAAAGAGAAGCCAAGGGAAGACCACGTTCGATTCAGCTGCATCAGTTGGTGCCACTAGTAGTATGGTCATGTTTTACTTCCTAGTCGGCCTGGTGCCTTGCTACCCTGTCCGCCATCTCCTTCCTACTTTCGTCTACCGCAGTTTCCCTTCTGCCCCTCCTGTTCCCCCCCCTCTCCGCATTCCCTTGGTCGGGGTTTCTGCCACTTCTCCTGTTGCCCCCCCCCCCCTTTCCCTTGGACACCATCCACGGCGGATGCGCGGCGCTGCCTACTCATCTCAGCCTCAGCCTCGTGCCACCTCACCATGAACCGTTCGGCTGCTTCAAGGACCCCCCGGTACAACTTCCCCGCCTTTTTGGCTGAAGTGGACCACAACGCGGTCTCAACTCCACACACCAAGGGGGCAACTTCCGTTGACCCTTCGGTGGCTCGAAACTCCCCAAGGTCTTCGACTATGCATCTATGCCAAGTCTTACACTGTCCGCCTGGTCTCGGGTTCTCCCCACCAGCTATCGTCCCGAACACTACCCGACTGGGTAATCGCTCCTTGCTTTGCCGTGCCACGCCCCCCGCAAAGAAGAGCCGCAGTTTACGAATGGTCGTTTCGATGCTCTCGCAACGTGTCATCTTGAGGGCCTTCGCGTACGAGAGGGTGGCATGGTTAGTACGAAGTCGGCGCTGGAAGCCAATGACTCGCAACAGGACTTGGTGGTGAGCCGTTCGAAGCTTGGCAAAGTGCTCCGCTCTGAGGGTCCACGTCACACACCCGTACAGCAGGGTCTCAATCACCTCGGCCTTCAGCATTCGGACTTTAAGGCTAAGGGGGGCGGTCGTCCTATCATACAACTCCGGGCCGAACCGTTTGAGGCATGCTCGCATGAGGCGGATCCGTCGGTCGATTTCGAGCGAGAGGGCAGCGTTTTCGTGGATAACGCCGCCTAGGTATAAGAACTGGGTCGTCTGCTTATACCTCTGGCCTGCCGCTTCGATGACAAGCGGTGGTGCGAGGGTTGTCTGGTCTGGTGTTTGTAGGACCATTGTCTCTGTCTTATTTTCCGACACCGTGAGGCCTGCTGCTTCGAAGACAGTCACGATGACTGTCATCATTTTCGCGAGCCCTTCAGCCGACTTCGAGACAATTCCTGCATCATCCGCGTACAACATGCCCCATACAGACCTTCGCACGCACGCCAATGGCTCCTCCGTCCCTGTTCGAACTACTCCAGCTTCACTGAGTAGGACCAAATCCGTTACGATGGCTTCGTCTCGGCTGAAGCGTACTATCAATAGTATTATACGACGTGTAACGCAGCAGCGAAGAACACGTTGAACAGTAACGGTGATAGTACACAGCCTTGCCGCAGCCCCTGCGTGACATCAAACCATTCCGAGTGCTCGCCGTCATCAGCACGCACGATGACATGGCTTTGCATTGCCCACTGCAGTGCACACTGCACACGTGGCAACGTAATATCTCTGTGGCGTAGCTTTGTGACCACAGAACTTGTATCTCTTCTAGGATTGAAGAATCGGCACGGACACTGGTTGTGCTGGATGCCGACGGGTAGAAAGAACGGTTTAATGTGAAGAACACACACACACACACGCGAGCCCGCATGCCATCGTGGAAATTACGGATAATTCTCAGCATCTGGGTTGGTACGACAAAGCGTGTGAGTACCTTCCATAACAGCTCTCGGTCGACAGAGTCGTAGCCCATGATCGCGAAAAGACACTGAGGTGGCTATACAGAGTATGTATTGAATAGTGTCGGATATCGTATCGAAACTTCGTTTATGTATAGTGATCGTACGTCGAACGTGTGTTGCCCTCCCATTCCCTGGCGTCCCCGTGTTCTGAATACAGACACTGGTCGAAACGCTTGATTTATCATACCTGGTACATCCCAATTGGATGGATTGGTTTCCTTTTTATCCGCATCGTACCGATCCCGACATCGTAACAAACTCGATTCCGATCTCGGTTTCCGATTTCCAACGCTATTGATGATAGTATTGAAGCCGTCGAGCACTATACATCTACATCTGTTTGATGCCGTTAGGCGCGCCCGGCCGGCGCACTTCCGATCGTGTTATAGTGGGTAATTTAGGTCCTTTTACGGATGTTTAGCCTCTCCATGTGATAAAATGGTACGAGTATCAGTATTATAAAGGAACCGCAATTTTCTGCCCACTTCTGACTAAGGGGCTCGTACCAACCCTAACTGTGATGAGGGGCTACGGTGCCTATATACAGTATAAGGGACATTCAATCCCGAACGCGCTTCGAGGGTCCTTTAACCCTTTTAGTGCTGCAGTCCTGACAGGGTTAACCCCTTTAGAATCGCAGTCCTGTTTTGGGGACATACTACTTGGACTTTGAATAGTTGTCCTCAAAACGGGACTGCGGTTCTAAAAGGGTTAAAAGGGGCTGGCTACAGGTACCTACTGCTGTGTTTATCTTGAGAGTCTACACGTCGGACAGATCATCTACAGATAGATCATGCAGATCGTAACCTGCCGTTATGAGATGTCCTGCAGGATCTGTATGGTACAGGTCCAAGATCGTATCCTGCCGTTGTGATATGCCGTGCAGAATCTGTATCGTACAGGTCCAAGATCGTAACTTGCCCTGATGAGATGTCGTGCAGAATCTGTATGATACAGGTCCGAAATCACATCTTGTCGCTATGAGATGTCGTGCAGTAATTGTATCGTACAGGCCAAAGATCGTAACCTGCCGTTTTGATGTTTCGCGCAGGATGTGTTTGGTGTATGGTATAGATTCAAGTCAATTCCACGCAGAATGAACAGCCCGCAACCGGCAACATGAGCTATTGATCGTAGATGATGCAGATCATTCTTGTCTCTGCCCTGTAGTAACTATTAAATAATGAACCGGGAATCGCTGTTCTGCTCGATGTGTTAAATGCGTCCTTCCTTGGTGCCTTATCTTCCTCGTCTCGAGGTATGTATGTATTGTACGGAAATCGGCGCGAGTCGACGAGGGGAAACGTCAAAGAATGGTTGAAGTATTGTCGCAATAAAAATGAAGACACGAACTTCTGTCTGGTGGGGTAGTGGTGGAGAGTGGGGAGGAGAGCCTGCCATAGATGTGACCCCGGATCTGAGTTACGATTATTAATATTATTATTACGGGGGACCCTCGTAAATTGGACCTACGGTACACCCAAAAACCTACCAGGGTATATATTTACCTATTTTTACTATTAGTAACAATGTTTGGTCCTATTCACGATGGTCCCGTAATAGGAGGAAGAAAGAAAAAAAGGGTGAAGACAATATATGGAAAGAGAAGAGAAAAAAAAAAAAACAGGTGTAGGCTACCTGCCCTCAATGGTCTTGATTTTGAAGTGGAGGAAATGGATTTGTACTTCCTGTCCGGGTTTGAACACGGTGTACGGTTTGAGTTTGCTGTTATTTTCTGCTTGTTTGTCTGCACGCTCGGTAAGATTTCGGCGTGCGAGTTCGAAAGCGATCTGCAAATCGTCCCGCGTGTTTCGTGCGAATTCTTCGGTATCTGCTGTTCTTCCTGCATGAGGTATGAGTCCGACACGTGAAAGTATGTTTTTTTTTCTTGTCTTAATCCCGATATTTTTGCCGGCGCAGGCTGCAGGAAGAACTGATGAGCATTATGATGGGCGCGGACCCAGGAGCGTCGGCGTTCCCAAACGACGACAACCTGTTCGAGTGGACGGCCACATTAAGCGGAAGCGAGGACACTGCGGTAAGTCGTGGGATTTATTTATTGAAAGGTCTTATTACGGCTAACCATAGTAAATAGGACCGAACATTGTTGCTACAAATAGGGGAACTACATAGGTTTTTGCGTCTACCGTAGATCCTATTTACTGTGGCCCCCCGTAATATTACGGGGGGCCATAGTTAATAGGACCTATGGTACACATAAAACCCTATATATTTAACCATTTTTAATAACAATATTTGGTCCTATTAACTATGGTCCCCCGTAATAGTGAAAATCCGCAAAAAATGGTACCAGTACCAGGTACACGGTAGGTGTCAGTTGACGGCATAGTTGACAAATCCGCCACAGAGAGCACTTCATATCGGCAGCGCTGGTTGATCGGATAAAAAACGAGAAGGCTCAATCTCAACCACCTTGTACGTCCAAACCTATCACTCACACCTCGGATAGAATTATTGATCAGATAGATTGGACAAATGGGACAGATCAGATAAATCAGATAGATCGATCCTACTTCACGACCTTGATATTTCAGGGCAAATACATTCCTGCTCTGAATGGTTTAGCTGATTTTTCTGGGTGGGAGCCGCGGCAGCGTTGATGAGGTTGTTCGACTCATTACTGCCGTCGCGGGTGCCGCGGCTGTACCTGCCACAATTTCTGGGATGGCGAAGACGGTTGTGTGCCGTCAACCGTCACCTGGCCAGAAACTCTTCTCCTTTTTTCCCCCCACCTCATCCATTTTCTTCGCTCTTCTTGCTCCTGCTCCCTTCTATTAATAGTCGCAACTTAGGTACGCGGTCTCTTGGTAGGCTCTTCTCCCCCCCCCCCCTCCCTATTATATATAGGTTGGGTCGCCGTCGGTTGGCAACGACACTATAAAACATGCCGCTCACTACTTGAGCTAGACAACCAGGGTACCGCTTTTTTATTTTTTCGGCGGTCGGTCACAGCTGGCTGTCGAGTCAAATCGTTTGTGCAAGGTTAACAACCTTTACTCCGCACAAGTGGGAATGATCGTATCACGTAGTGTTTATGGTATGGCACCCAAGAGGCAGTTACATGGTGCTCCCATTTCTGTCTCTCGAAATGCCTACACCGGAAATTATTTCAACTCATTGAAGCTGTCATCCGTATCAAGTCCGCCGCACAAGTGGGTCTTAGTGTGATGCCTCACGGCGCTTCGCGCTAGGTGCAAGCAATGTCTGCCTGGTCGGTGAAAACCCGATGTGCTCCGTCCCGGCATTGTAGGGATGTGAGGCTCTATGATCATACGACTACGGCCATGCATGAGGTCGATTACATCTCTCCTATCGAGTACACCCTCCCCCCCCCTGGTGAACCCTCGCCCTCCATCCCTTTCCGTTCTTGCTCGCTGCTGCCACTGCCCACTCGCATATGACCGCTTGCACAACGGAAAAAATACTCAACACGCATGCAAAGTACAGTATGACCTACTGTAATACTTGTACAACGTCTCTCAAATTCCCGTGTGATCCTCCGCCCCATTCCCCTGTCAACCCTTGCTCCCCTTCCCACTCCTCTCTTGTTCACCGCGGCCACTGCTTTCTGGCTGGGATGTAACCGCTTCACAACGGGTACAAAACCTCAACGGATGTGATGGACAACAACCAGTACGAGGGGTTGACGTACAAGTTAAAGCTGGTGTTTCCGGACGCGTACCCCTACAAGGCGCCGCTGATTACGTTCGAGACGCCTTGCTTCCACCCGAACGTGGACGAGCACGGCAACATCTGCCTCGACATTCTGAAGGAGAAGTGGTCTTCGGCGTTCAGCGTCAGCACCATCCTGCAGTCTCTTCGATCCTTGCTGGCCGGTGAGAGTACGAGTTGACGTACGAGTTGACTTTATAGGAAGTTTCCTGGAATGTTCCACATATTTGAGTAAAACAAAGAACGATGGAAACTTGGCACCATCCTGCTGTCCCTTCGATCCTTGCTGGCCAGCGATAATGTATTTCGGGTGTCTCCAAAGGGTTGTTTTGTTGGATTATTTCCTTGGCTTCGGATATTATCTTGCAGCCTTTTCGATATTTTTGCTGGCCGGTGAGAATACAAGTGTCTCGGTAAAACAATCCTGGAATTTTTCCATGGTTCGGATGAAACGAAGAAAGGTTCTGACTGACCGGTGACATTGCAAGAGTTTCGATAGGAATCTTCCTGGAATGTTCGTAGGGTTTGGATGAAACGATATTGAATCAAAAGTTGATACCATCCTGCTGTCCCTTCGATTCTTTCTCGCCGGTTAGCATGAAAGCAAATGTCTCAATAGGAAGTTTCTTGGAATATTCTCGGATTTCGAATACTAGTAGCCTTTTGTCCTTTCGATCTTTGCTGGCCAGCGAGAATGAAAGCGTCTCGATAGCATGTTTCTTGGAATATTCCCGGATTTTGGATTCCGTTCTGTGGTCACTTCGATCGCTGCTCGCCGATGAGAATACAAAACAAGTGCATCAATTGGAGTTTTCATTTCAAGATAAATTTTACCTGGATTTTTTTACTACGGAATAGGGTTTGGATGAAACAAAGAAGCATTGATGATAACCGGTGCCGATACAAGCGTTTGGTAGGAATTTTCCTCTGTATTTTTTTTTTATGGCTTGGATAAAACGAAGAACGATGAAAACTTTGCACCCTCCTGAAGTCCCTTCGACCCTCGCTGGTCGACGAGTGTCTTCGCGTCAAAAATATGGCATGCACTAGAGTAGTGGTGTGCGGTGCTATGATACTGCAGGGTCTGTGTTTGTATTAAGTTTTCTACTTTTGGCGGCATTCGTTTTTCGCTTCAGTAATTTTGCAATTGACCATGCACCCCATCCCTTTCGAAACTGAACATCACCGTTCCTACCTACTCTTGATCGAGACAATTTCCAACATTTGGACGTCCATTGCGGTTTTTTCCTTTTATTACAAAAAAGCGTTTTGCTGATGGTATCCCCTTCCTGGTTCCTTCACATTTTGCGGCCGTTGTTAACCTCCGAAGGTAGCCATCGCTTTCTCGATATCATGTACCAGGTAGTGTGCTATATATATGCCCAATGTCACATTCGTTTATTTTCCTCGTCTATTTTCCTCATCTCCTCCTACACATGGCTCTCTCTCTCTACACACACACGTAACATGGGGGACTAATAGTATCGCACTTTTTGAAATGTTGATCGATGCACATGGGTCTCAACAAGGGTAACTTACGTCATGAGTATCGATTTTCTCTGCTTGGTTGCAGCTGACATTCGATACGTTGAAGGATTACTACAAAAATGTGGAATTAGAACTCAAAGTGGAGTTGAAAAGCAGAGGCCAAAGTTGAGCTGAAAGGCAAAATATCGCATTTTTTTCATCATGACCCCCCTCCCTCCCCCTGTCTTGCGTTTTTTTGCGGGTGGCTTTTTTGTCGCAGATCCGAACAATGACAGCCCTCTCAACACAGAGGCCGCGCAGCTGTGGGCGGATCAGGAGAAGTATCGACAAGTCTGCCGTCAGAAGTTCCAGGAGGGGTCATCGTCGGAATCGTCGTGACATTCTACTGTACAATAAGTACCGATAAGTGTCCGCGTCCCGTGACATTCTACCTCTGAAGAAGTACCCATGTATGTCTTGTGGCATTCTACTTTTCACCAATATGTTTCAGAAGTAGTATCGGTATATGCCCCGTTGCATTCTACTTTTTCAATATGTTCCAGAAGAAGTACGGATAAATGCCCCGTGAAATTCTACTGTACGTGAAGTACCGATAAATGCCCTGTGACATTTTACTGAGCATGGAGTACCGATCATTGTCCCGTGGCATTCTACTGTACAAGAAGTACCGATAGTTGTCCCGACGAAACTACCTGGAGATTTTCGTCGTTGTAGTCCGTGATGGCTCCCATTAACGATAAATTTGTGGGGAATTATGGCACCAGTAGGGTTTGTGGCCGTGATGTAGTCTGGTATCGATCGACCTGTGACATCCTGCAGTAGTCTTTATTGGTGTTTGATACCTGGTAGGCAGTATCAAGTACAGTAGCGGCCCCTCTCTTATGTACTGCCGGTATGCGCCAGCCAATAATACCGGTACTTTAGCGGTAACCGGTACTACTCCTCGCTCTGCCATAATGGTTGACCCCATATTTCGCCAAGCGATTTGACCGGCACTATAGCCGGCAGCTCGGCAATGTAGAGGGAACGCTACTGTACAATAGGGTCATCCGATATCGCTCTGCGAAGGGAATGATCGGCACTAAGGTCAGTTGTTGTCATAGGTTGGCGGTCAGATTTCGCGGCATCCTTTATGTAGTGTCTTGTCTGCTCTTCGGTAGATAAACGCCATCAAGTATCATACAGTAGTGTCATGCGACATACCGGAAACCAATACGTAGCGACAGAGAGGCATTGTCTATTGTTCGAGTGTGGTCCGATTTTCTTGACATCCTGTAGTGTCTTGTCTTGCGTTGTCTGGCTTGGCTTTTCTGCAACTATTACTGGTTGTTTGAACGGGTGAAGCGACAGGCGCCATCAGACAATTTTCAGGGTACTGACCCGATTTTTTTACACCCTGTAGTTGCAGCGTCCTGTCTGGTCTTTGGTAGGCGGTAAGCAAGCATCATAGAATGGTGTCATGACACCACGGAACGATTACAGCGACAGGCATCGTCCATTGTTGGGGTGCCGGCCCGGTTTTGTGGCATCCTGTAGCGTCTTGTCTTGTCTTACCTCGCTCTTTTCTGCGTCTGTTTCCACACCTCAGACTGACAGATCATTTACAGACCATAAAGATCATTCTCAGCTGATGATCTAGATATTCCAGGGCGGGTGCGTTCCTGATCTGTATGATCTATCTATAGGTAGGTCTATTTGGCGGGTGAGAGCCGTATATAGCCTATGTATGATCTAGGGCTTGCTTGCTGAGTTAGATGTGTACTATAACAGATCGTGCACAACATATCATAGCGGCGGTTCAAAATCTAAATGAGATGATTTTGACGGTCTATCTATAGATGATCTATCTGATCTGTCCGACGTGCGAAACGTTCCTTCAAACGATTGCACCGGCAGGCATCAACAATCGTTAGGGTGATGATCCCGATAGTCTACTACAGGCGAACATACAGTAGGAATCAGAACCAAGTGGAGGTTATTTGTTTTTTTGGGCCACCGTGCGTCCTGATTACTATCTGTGGCCCTCCGTAGTACTAGGAGTAGCTCAGTACTGTTGTAGTGATGCCTGATTTTGCTTCGCTCTTCTACAACTGTTTGTTCAGTCCGACTGAAGAGCGGATTCGAGGCGGATGATGCAAAACGGCGGGTTTCCTCTCGCGTGCAGGCGGCATATTCGTGTTGAGTGCAACGGTTGTCGATAAGACAGATTGGTAGGTAGCACAAGTGTAAGCTTGGTTGCTCTGTGAGAGCCTTGAAGGGGAGGATGGGACGGAACAAGCGTCAACCATTGGTTGGATCGGATAGGGGGTGTTCGACGAATTGTATGAGTTTTTTTTCATTCTGAATGAATACGTAATATATATATATATATATATATATTAATGCCCTCCCTGCACAGTGTCGGAAGGCAAACGAAATAATAATGTTTACTTTTGTTTTTTGCGGTTGTAGTTTGTTTTTTGGTGAAGAAACAGAATTGTTCTCCTCGTGAGAGGAAGAAGATTTCGTGTGCCCACTTATAATAATAACGTTCAGCTTGGTTTCCCTTCGTTTTTTTATTACTCCCGGAATGTTTCTGAGTGATCAATGTTGAAGCACATGCTGCACGTTGCTGGATGGCTCACGCGAATCACTGCCCGTTAAGGCCGTATAACGCGTTCTTCACCAAGTACACAGTATATCTCTCGGGGTTAACGCGAAGCAACAGTTTCTATGATGTACCAATCTGACCGGTCGTATGAGCACCATTTTGACTCTGGTACAAATGTCAAACGAAACTTATATCCCCGGTCAGAGGCATGATTTGGTAAGCTGTCCTCATCCGCCATGCCACTGTAAAAAAGATACCGGTCGTATCGGCTGCCTGTTGCTCGTGTATATCTTCAAATGGTGCATCTCATCTACTGCGCACGACAGATCATTGATTGGCATTACTTGATGATCTAAATCTTTCAGGACGGGTAAATTCCTGATCTGTATGATCTAGTACCTTATGTTGATATTAATAGGTGGGAGCCGTATGGTCCGCATGGTCTAGGACATGTTTTCGGAGTTGGATCTGTACAACACAGATCTATATAGCACAACATCTCAGAACGGCTGGATAGGAACTATATTATCTACATCGTGATCTATCTGTAGATGTCATGTCAGACGTGTGAAATAAAAAGTGTTACTGCTCCTCCTGGTGTAATTTAAAAAACGAGCGAATGCTACGAGTACTAAAATATATTTTCGTAAGTATCCAACGAAATAAACTTCCTAGGTGGGAAGAAATGAAGAAGTCATGAATAAAGTTTTATCGCGATAAAAACGAAGGCACGACCCGTAGTTTATACTCATTTTCATGCATGACCGCAGACCCTCGCATCCCTACAATGCCGGGACGGAGCACGTCGGGTTTTCACCGACCATGCAGATATTGCTTGCCCCAAGCGCGAAGCGAAACGTGAGATGTTTTGGGCGAGTCGCATGAAGGGTGAGCTCTGCACCCTACTATTAATAAGAACCGCTTTAGAGGCGGATTTTCTTGCATGTGGATGACAGAATCAATGAATTGATTTAATTTCTGGTGAGTGGGGGGTCTACTATTAATATGTGAGCCCGGATCTGAGTTTCGATCACTATTAGGAGGGTTATGAGTGATCCATGTTGAATATCATGCTGCACATTGTCAGATGGCAAGAGGAATAATAATAATAATAATTAGGAGGGAGAAAAGAAAAGGACGGAATGGATGTAGCGAACAGGGAAAAATAGAAAGTAAGGAGAAAAATACGTGTAGGGGTCTCCCAATACAAGGCACAGTCAAAATCGCTTGGAGCGACTGGGAAATGGCACTCATAGCCTACTGGGATGAATAGAGCGGCTTCCCCCTATAAGGCGTTGATATACCGTAATGTCGCTCTGTGGCACGTCACACGACACCTCTGCTGTACACGGCGCAAAAAAATCGGGACCTGCTTCGATGTAGCCTGGACCTAAAATTCTACGACCGCGACCTTGGAGTGAGAAATTCTCGGAAAATTTAGGAATTTCAGGGCTGGTGGTTTTTTTATTCGAAGTCTTCCACCGCACACAAGTTGACGACAGTTTCGAAGAGCTTGCTGTGCGAGTCCCTCTATAGATAGTGACAGCTTACATATCTTAGTCTATATTTTTTAGTTGTTTTTATCAGGCTTGCCATCCGACAATGTGCAGCATGAGTTTCAATAAAAAAACATTCCTGAAAGAAGAAATCTCCGTATACGAAGGAAACCTATTCACCAAGTATATCTACCGTATATATATTATGTCTACTTCCTTTTACCTGGTATGTTTTATCTACGTTGCTCTACGGTTGCGTTACTTGGAGCCCGAGCAAGACTGATTACGGTAGGCTACGGGAGGTCCACCACAAGATGCTCCTCCGATGCATCGGGTGGCGAAAACGAAAGCGCGAAGACCACATTCTATCCTATGCTAGCGCGCTTCTCAGGACAACATCTGAAAGCGTTGAGACGACGGTACGCAGACGTAGGCTCTTGTTTGCGGGCTTTGTGACACGAATGGGAGAGGAGCGTCTGCCGAGGAGGGTGATGTTTGGGGAGATGGTTGGGGGTAAGGGTTACTCCGGAGGACAGGAGTGGGACTGGATGAGGTACCTTGAGGAGGACCTCAAGGAGTTCGGCATCAAGCTCGAAGGGTGGCGCGAGACAGCACAGAAAGCCGGCAGATGGTTCCAACGGGTCGAGGAAGGGGCGGAGGCCTTCATGCGGAAATGGCATACAGATGAGAAGGAGGCATCGGCAGAACGGCATAGAATAGCTGCGACCACGACCACAGCCGTTGACGCCAACGCGAGTGTGCAGAATGGCAGGGAAGAGGGGGGGGGCGAAAGGGGGACGAGGGGGAATGGCGGGGGGGGGGGAGGGGAGGCGGTCTGCCCAACAGACTGAAGCCTGGTTATGGCCATCATCGTCATGATGCACTCCTTTCTTTGGGACCCAAGTAACTAGCATGGTGCCATCTGGGCAACTTTGCGTGTCTGTATGCTCCAGTGCCTGCCTTTGGTATTTTCTTTCCCCCCCGCCCGTGATTATCGCTTTTTTGTCCCTTCTTTGTTTTCATTTTTCTTTCATTCCCGTGTGTACCTCTTTGTGTCTTTGTTAGTATGGTCCGTTTTGCCTTGCCTTTTTTTCGCGTTTTGCTATCAGCGTCTGTTTTAGTTTTGTTTTTGTTTTTGTTTTGCTTAGCTTCATCTTCTTTTTTTAGGTTTTTGTCTGCTATTAATAGTCTCCTTTTTGCTTCCCTGGTGTCCGCAGTGGTGGAGTGCGTATGCCTGTTTTTTGTTTGTTTTGCCTCTGTTTTTACTTGAGGTATTTCTTCCACTCCAGAGTTATTGGAGCCTGTCCTGCGACCACGGACTGCATTGAATTGTGAGTTAATGTGAGAACAACAACAACAAACAAATCTACGATATTCTATGTATGTGTTGTCTTTGCTCCCTTTTGCATCGTAATATATATGTACTTCTATTCTTAAATCCTAACCCGCATCCAAGCTCCATCCCCACGCCATTGGTGTGGGTCTGTCATCTCCCCCCCCCTAGTCTATATCCTAATATATTATAGAGAGGATGTATAGGGAGAAGTCCACGATCTATTCATAGTATTCGTATATAAGTCCTTCATTAGGAATGCAAAAGGATCAATGCTCTACAGTAACTGCTGTATGTATCTCATATCTTTCACGAGGAATGCTAAAGGGTCAACGGTCTATGTATCTTCCATGATTCACAAGGAATGCAATAAAAGGGTCAACGGCCGACTATACCCCGCAATAATAGCACACGGGATCGAAAGTATCATACATACGCAGCTTGCAATGACGAGCTTCGACGAAAACTTCGATCCCAAAGGAAAGTTGACGTGTCTTTTTAATTAACATTATTATTTTTAACGTTCCAAATATATCTTGTAGGTACAGAGCATATCTTTAGATTTACTCGGTTTTAGTAACCCTTGCCTATAGATCTCGAACGTATTACCTGGTACGAGGTAATGGGATGTCGCATGTGTTTCGTGCTTTTCCCTCGGCTATATGGGCTATACCTCTTCAGCTATTAATAGTAGTGCATGGGCTACGTATGATATGACAGTAGTTTTGGGCCTGGGTACCATCATACCTATTACTAATACGTTTTACGTATACATAAAAAGCGCGCATACAAATCCTACAGAGGTTCATACATTATTCCAGTTTGTGCCTGTTGTACACGAATCAAAAGCGCGCAAGAGGAAGGAAAGGGCTGAAGCATTCTGTGGTGTATCACATATGGTCTCCGTTTGGCCGCAGCAGCAGCGACTAGAACAGCCAGAACAGCAGCAGATAGATGATGGAGCAGGTGAGTTTGTTCACTGGATGTGAGCAACGAGCCGCAGCAGCAAGGGTTCAACAAGGACTGCGACTGAGTCAAAAGACTGCTGCAGCGTGATGCAGCCGCTACGAAAAGTAACTGCTGTATTGCCTCCCTCATTTACTGCACAACGTTCGGCATTGTGTTGTTGGAAGATTAATATAATACAATGTACATGGTAAATATTTTGTGACAAGTTTGTATACCTAAAAACATACTTCGTATACCATTTACCTGGTATATATCTGGTACCTGGAGTATTACACGAGATGCCATATATACTGGTATGGATGAAGCAACACACCACCAGTTAGTTAGTTGCCGACGGCACATTACACACAACATCAAGAGTCACATCGGTAGAACGGTTTGCCGTCTTACTGGTGCCTGCGCGGGCACTTTGCGTTTTGCCGACGGTTGGCTAGGGCTAATAGCATCGTGTTTATCCTTTCACATCACTCCCCGTCATGATAACAGGGAACACATCAGTCAGATGACAAACAAAAACAACGCTGTGTATTACCTTTCGAGCGGAGGACGGGAGATACCGGAAAATAAGCTGTTGCGAGCGCAGTAAGCATTTTCGAGGCAACTCACATGCATAATTATTGGGTTATCTGTTTGTTGCCCGAAGGTACAGCCGCGGTGCACGTATATATTATGTCCCGTCTCTAGTATTGACTATTATTATGTTGATTAAAAAAGGAAGTTTCAACCCCACAGAAGAAGCATTTCCTCCTCGCAGCCAAAGCAGCGACGAGCAACCGCAGCAAACAGCGGCAGACAGAGGTTCCGCAAGGGCGACGGCGGCAGGCTTATAACGGCAGCGCGCAGCAGCACAGCACAACTGCAAAAACTGCGCTATTATGGTGTCACGCGTCACGCGCGTTTACGGACTGCACTCAAATTGAATGTTTTATTTACACTTCTCAGTTGACACAATACCTATTATATTTGGGTGCTAAAATACGCATGAAATTTCTCATGATGATAAAAAAGGGAGGAAAATCACCGAATGAACGCTTGTTGTATCTCTGCAGTACATCGGTACGCGACATCCCGGTGTGCCTTGCGACGAGCGCAAAAATAGTACTACTGAGCAACGGGGACAACGAGGCGGCGTCGAGGGGTACCGGTGAGCGGTGCGGATGCCCAGCCACCATGCACCCCCCCTTTCCACGTCCCCGAGAGCAAGTCGTTGGCGGGTACGACCGTTGACGAGATCATCATGATGAAGATCGGGAGGTAGGTGTAAGTCGGAGAACGAAGCGAAGATTGGCCACCTATACTACCGGGCGCTGTGTTGTCCCACCCAAACTTGCCTGGTAATAATCGTATATTTTAGTCATGATTCGTCGGCGCGCACGCACGCGGAGAAAACGGACTGAAGAGACACAGTGGCAGCTCGCTCACGGTCGGGTATTGTTATTAGTGGTTACTGGTATGTTTCTTCTCTGACGGTTGGACCTGCGTGCACAAGCGGTCTATCCGACGTAGAAGAAAAAAAAGAGAAATAGCGGTACGTACTACACCTGGTATGATATTTCTACATTATTTTACAACGAACGACAAAATGAATGTGATGTTGTTCCGACGCCTCTTTCTACGATAAAATGAGAAGTCCCCCCCTCCCCCCGAAAATCCAAAATGTTCTACGACGCTGCCAACGATCGTTCAATGTAAGTATTGGATTGGATGAGGCCTCCTGCCCTTCGTACCTAAACCTTCCTTGTTGTACTGAAGTATTTATTTGTTCGTCTGCCCCCATTGACGCTATTGACGCGTATGATAGCCGCCCGGGGACTAATGCTCCCTCGCCAAAGAACTGCATGGTGACGATGCGAATACGTATGAACTCAGTAAGTAAGTAGTGTAGTACTGATGTAGATGTGGTACACGGCTTCACGGACCATCTATTATTATTATTGTTATTCCATTTATTTGGGCAATGTTGTTGCAGCGCGTACTATTGTTCCAATCATATCATCGTAGCATCCACGAACTATTTTACAGCAACTAACAGCAGTAGTAGCAGCAGTAGGTATTAATAGTACTGCAGCTTGTTGGAAGCGCATGGACTATCAGCAAGACTACTACTACTGGTACAGTGCCATCAGAAGCCACACAAGAAGTACGGCGGCCGCAGTGCCGGAAACACACACGAGAAGACTGAGAGGAGCACAGGGCAGTTCTACGTGCTTTCTAAAGAATTGGATGGTGCTGGCTGATTATACTATCAACTCAGGAAGCAGTGTACTTGATATGTGGCACACGGCTCCATGTAGCATTTTCTCGGCAAAGCGCCAAGTACCGGTAACGACTACGAGTATACACCAGAAAACAACAACACGGCAGAGAGGCAAGGGCAGTTATTATAGATCTCTCTTCCCTGGCCGTCACAGGAGCAGGAAGCCGGGAAGGGTGTGGACAAACGGTTCCACCTATCTATCTCTCCACTGCTGTGCTGCTGCCGCCGAAACTGCTTGTCGTTCTAGATGCTGGAGACTAATTCGAAGCGCCGCCCGGCCACGATCGCCACATGTATAGGTGAGAGGAAGAAGAGAGAGATGTATCAGCGTAGATAGCTGAGAGAACTGAGATGTTGTACCAGTACAGATATATAAGTGTTAAGTTACAGGACATGGGACACGGTAGAGGCACAGTAGTAGTGCTCTTACTCTCTGATTCGGGCTTGTTGCTCTCGAATTTCAGATCTGCCACATTTTCAGTATTACTACCTACCCTGTACAGTAGTACAGTAATACTACTGCAGAGTAGACTAATAATGCTAAGAGTTTGATACACACCAGGTTTACAGGGTGCGGGGAATGGTTAATATCATCATCATAGTTACTGCTGTGGTGATCGCCGTAGAAGCTCAAGCTGCACGTGGTCGGATGGCAAACGCAACAGCAGCAGTGAATTGCCAGCAGGTGCCGTATCTGGTATGTACTGTGCGAGTATACAGCAGCCCAGCCGCACAGCATGCACCTCGGTTGAGCGTCGATTGCCTCTGTTGAATCGCCGTTCGGGATGCAGAACACCCTCGTTAATTGCTGCGGTGGTGATACGGTGAGTCATCGCGCACTACTGTAGTCGCTACGATATTACTTGGTTACGGCATGGTCCCGTCAACCTAAGACACCTACAGTATATACTACAACAGGTTACCTGGAAAAGCCTCAGAGCCTTCCCGTGATGCCATCATAAACATAAACGTACTGTAGGCACGCTTCAGTTATACGCGAGTCGACGAGGGAATAAATGGCTCAAGTCTCCTCTCTCTCCATAAAAAAACGCATGGAACGAACCGTAGTGGGGCGAGAGTCTGCTGTGTGACCCCGAATCTGAACTACGACTACCTATATTAATATAGGAGAGGGAGGAGAGACAAAATGAGAGGGCGAAAATAGTAGACAGAAAGGAGCCAAAAAATGAAAAAAACAAACTAGCAAACAAAAAAACACAAACTGTTACAGCAGTTATTAATAGTTGGTAGCTTTCCTCAAGGCGGGGATGAAGTGAGGGTCGCGGATTGAAAGTGGGGTGTACCAGGAATTTTTCAGAGCATTCCTCGGGACGCCTTTTCGACTCCGGGACGATATCCCGCGGGATCCTTTTACCCCAGGACTAAACGGTACTATCTGCATGGATGGGATGTGGCCACCGCGGGACGGGTTTATTGCGGGGGGAAAGGGATGTACACTTTTCCGTGGCGCGGGAGCGGGGTGATAGAATGTGTGCGGGACGCGTTTGTGCGAGCATGGGATTTCACGTCTATCACGGCACCATGGATGGGATTATCCCGAGAATCCCTCACAAAACCGCGGGGAAAACCCCAAGGAATGCCCTGGGTTTTGTTTACCTCCTTCCTCTTAAATCTGTATTTTCTTCAACCGGAATGGGTACTACGTGCCACTCTGGACGAAAAAATAGGACATACCCTGGTACCAGGTATAGGGCAAGTGCGAATACCAAACATACGGTCTATATTCTGCTCCCAGAGAGGTAGTTTTTTAGTATGGACGTTCCAAGCCATTTTGGCTTCATTTCAGTCAGTATTGTTCCCAAAAACCGACATCTACCTATAGATCGTGGAGGGTTACTGTTATCTTGAACCGATATCTCTTAAACCAGTGTTGTTCCCTTGAATAGATAGCTCTCAAACCGATAGATCTTGAAGCAGTATTATTCCCACAAACCGATAGCTCTTTAGCAACGATTGCTCCTTTAAATCGATAGTTCTTAACCCGATCTAGCTGTTAAATCAGTATTGTTCCCTTAGACCGATAGCTCTTAAACCGATATCCATATAGTCAGAGTATGGTTCCTTTCAACCGACACAAAGTACCAGGGTATCTCTCAACCAGCGACCCTCGTACACAGCATATCGAACGTGTTGTATGATATAGCCTATAAGTACAGTACATTCTAAACGATACCAGTACCTGGTAGGTATGGTAAACGAGGGCTTGTCGAGGGAAGGACAGGCGTAAGGAGAGACCTCCAAGAAGGAAAAGAGGGATGCTCGTTGGTTCAGAGTTATAGTATATTCTTTGGTTCAGAGTTAGTCGCAGTAGAGTAGTGACTACTACGGCGGAATTTGATACCAGGGTATATTTTAATTATCATGACAGACCGGAGCATGCACACAGTAGTCAGTAGGATACCCATCACTTCTAGGACTGCAGTCCCGTTTTCGGTGACACACTGCTTGGAAATTGAGTGATTTGTCCCCAGAACGGGACTGCAGTCCTATTACGGGGGACCATAGTTAACAGGACCTATGGTATACATAAAAACCTATATGTTTAACCATTTTGACTAACAATATTTGGTCCTGTTAACTATGGCCCCCCGTAATAGCAGTGGTAAAAGGATCCATCCGGTTCGAGACTTTTCGGCAGATAATAAATGGGCTTGTCACGACAAACAATCGATGTACCTGGAATTCGTGCAGAAGAATTTTCGCAGTACGTACCAGATACCTGATAGTGAAAAGTAAGACCACGAGCAGAAATAAGTAAGACCACGTGAATGTCGTTGTCACGGATTAGTCTTTTTAAGCGGGTACCCTTCTACTATTATTGTTGTCAGCATTATGCTTGCCATATCCGACAACGTGCAGCATGAGCTTGAGCGTTGATCACCCAAAACATTCCTGAAGGAAGAAACCCCCGGAAACAAAGGAAACCTATGCACAAGGTATATATGCCTTATTCTATGTCTACTTCCTCCTATGCTTTATCTACTATACTCCGTTGTCTTAATACTGTAATCCGACACATTGTAGGGGGGATAATAAAAAACACCCTTTCAAGCCTCGAACACGATAACGCAAAACTCCGCTATTTAATAATTATAGCAATTTGCCGAACCTAGCCAAGGAATAAATAAATATGAATGCGGCAGTAAGAGTACGTACCGAGAAGGAAGGAGCAAGGACAGCGGAGAACGGAGCAGATAGAGCTCAAGCCTGGAGTAGGCACTGGAGGGAGTTAGACTTCGTGCATACAGGGATCTTTTGGCTCCCATGGTTTTCTTCGTTCGGAGCACTCATGAGTGATCAACCATTGCCGGGTGGTGAGAATAAAAAGGATGACTCCGTCACTTGGTTCGATTTGATTGGTGGAATGTCTGTCAGGAGGCAGTAATAGTCAGTAGAGGCATTCATAAGGGGGACCGCATCATTGGTACTATCAATAGTACCCATTTGTCAATAATTCACGTCTGATTGATAGCGCCTTCCACGTTTCAAGTTATGGGATTCGAGTTACCCTTTTAACCCTTTTACATGTGGATGGTATGATTGGAACAAGAGCTGCGCGTTGTCAGATGGCAAAATGGGAAATGAAAAATGCGCTGGTAGTTCCTCAGCTGAGGATCATATGTATCAGTCAGAAACGGTTTGGTCGCAAGGTGCTACCTCTATGATTGGCTCTATCCTACCACGGGTCTGGACTGTATCAGGGGTGCGCCTAAACCTAAAGCCCCGACACCCAACTACTGTATATGCCCAGCGGGCAAGACAGGGGGGTAGACGAACACCAAAAAAAAAAATACCTGGTACTAAACAAAAGCACAAAAAAAACGTTTTTCGCCAATTCGTCCTGAGGCTTCCCCACCCCACGGATTTGTTATTTTCCTCGTGTTTTTTTTCAGGCGTCTGGTGTCTTTGATCCCTTTTATTCGTGGGTGCCCCTGATTCGATACATATACCATCCATACCACCCCATGCAAAAGATAACTTGCTATCGCGGCGGCCCCTAATATTAGGCCCGAAAACGGGGAGAGAGAGGCTTCCCTATGTATTCCTGAAACACACACACAAAAAGACATCGATGGAAAGCCTATCATCAACCGCGTTTTTTGAACAGAAAGCATTTTTCGATTCACCGAGTAGATACTGAGATACAACGCACTGAAGTGGGTGATTTGGACTTGTTTCGGGCCTATGTACTATGGGCCCCCATGATAATCGCCTTGCAAAAGTGTGAATTAATTCCTGTCACCTACCCCTGCCCTCTTATAATTGCTATGAATACCAGGTAGACAGTGGTTCCTTAATATTTCACCTAATTCAACCTCAGAGGCACACATTGTTATTGTTACTGCTACGTACACGATTCGTTTCGTCACGCCTCGCCCAAGGGGTCGTGTGCCGGCCTTGCGCTTGAAGTGTTTACCAAAGACGGCCTCCGTGTCGGGTAAAGAGGTCTTAACTTCGCTCAGAGGGAGGGGTGCGAGCGATCGCTCTTCAGTGCTCGACTATTTCCAGACTAACGGGAGGGAAGGTTGCCAGTACCAAACAATAACTAACCCCTTTGGTGTCCCGTTTGGGGGGCAAACCACTCAAATTTTAAGTAGTGTGTCCCCAAAACGAGACTGCGGTACTAAAAGGACTAGAAGATCTGGTCGAGAGCAGCCTTCCGAAAATGGTTGATGTTGGACCTTAGCATCACCCTTGCCGTTGTCAAGTGTTGAGAGAGCACTATCAATAGCAACAGCGCTGAAAAAACGATCGCACCACCCACCTCTGCGCGACGTGCATGCCTCTTTACTCTTCACGGCACCCCCCTACCTTACACCACCACTCCCGCGGTCATCCTCTTCGCTGAGTGCGCGTTCAGCGCGACGACGAAATCGCTGGGAATGAAATGACTGTGCAGGAAAATACCACCAAGTATAAGGTTGTAGGGTGGGTGAAAAGGCCTCGATTTTGTGTCCCCGTCCTGGCCCTGTTCTCGAGAGGTTTATAGCTCAAGGCTTGCGAAGACGGCTCGAGCGTCTTCCTCTATCCCTCAGTCCCAGTCCCAGTCCCAGTCCCAGTCTCGGTGGACGCTTGCTACGGCACGGGTTTCACTTTTTGCCTTGCAAGACAAATATTTATGGCGGATGGGGGCTTGGCGATGGGGGAACTATCTATAGGAATAGCGTTGTGTGTGTTCCACAATGAATGGCCTCCGAGGCGCTATTCACGTCGTCAGAGTACCGCAACAAGGCGGTACTCCTCGACGTCACGAACGCAGACCCTCAAGCGAGGGTCCACGTGCAGGCTGGCAGCGCTGGTCGGGACGGGTCAGCAGCCGCCACTTCTGAGGCGCGAAAAGCGCAACCATTCTACGCTCGTCTAGGACAGGTGTCTTTCGACGAGCGCAGCCATAATAAACTAGTCACGCTTGCGGTGGAAAGCTCAACATTTGGACGCCTCGGCGAGGAAGGTAGCGATCTCATTGACCAGCTGGGGGCAAGCACCGTCGGAGGAACGGACGGGGGGTCCGTAGTCAGAAAATATGTCTGTAAGGAGCACACATTTTTCAGGCCATATCGGTGACCACCCAGGTCGCGATCTCGCGCCCGGTGACCGGTACATACTAGCCCTGCAAGACCGCCAGGCCGTCAGGAGGAGAAGGGAGGAGGAGGGAGGATTACTTCCCATGTCGTGGGGATGGAACGAACGTAGATGTGGATTAGAACGGACGGCGAGTAGATACGAGTATTATAGCAATGAGTATCCCGATGGTTATGTCACGGCAGGCGTAGACAACAATTGGGTAAAGGGTCGATAGTGATAGCGCACATACATTCAATTGAGTATACGCAGGGAAGGATAACTGACTGGATGCAATTGGTGGCATGTGACGAATGGTGTCAGCTTTTTTCATTTTGGATGAATGAGTAATGCCCTGCACTAGTTAGTCTGCACGTTGTCCGAGGGCAAATGAGACAATACTAACTTTTGCTACTCATCGGGTTGAGGGCGCCCTTTTTTCTTTACATTAGGTTTTGGGTGACTTACTATTACGGGGGGTCATAGTTAACAGGACCAAATATTGTTAGTAAAAATGGTTAAACATATAGGTTTTTATGTGTACCATAGGTCCTGTTAACTATGGTCCCCCGTAATAATAGTACTAACGACTTACTAGTAGCATAGAGGTCCTCAAGCGAGGTATAAGCCTCAGGAAAATGCAACGGTTGATGCAGCACCCCTACTGTCGTAGCATGCGTCAGTCGTTCGGACCAAATGCTGGAGACGCGTGCGACGTGCGGTAGGAGTAAGTCGGGGAAGCACCCAATTTTATGAGGTCCTTCTCTTCTTGTTATTTTAGGCAACAGTAAACACGCTTGACTCGACGAACAATGCTCGTAGCATGGCCTATTAATAGAGTGCACGTGTGTGTAGTCTGTACGAAGGGAGAGGGAGGTGCTGGGAGGAAGGGGACCATACGAAGGTAAAGTGAGATACTTGTACTACTACTATAGCAGGCTTGGAGTAATAGAAGAGGGACTACTAGTACTAACCACTGCGGCATTAGAAGATATTCGATTATGTGTCGGACATGGACATGTACGATTCGTTGACGGGGAACAAAAAAAGGACCTAGAGTAGAGAAATGCTGAAGAGGTTTTTCCGCCCCAACGGCGGGTCGGCCATACCTTTGATGTGTAGTAGCAGTGCGTCTGATTTAACTAACGAAACGTATCACATCAGAAACATACAATGTACACATATATATACGAACCGTCTACACACTCTCGTATTGGTGGGTAGAGTCCTTCACACAATCGGTCGGCATCCTAGCTATAATATATTAGTATGATAATATTACCGTAAGATGCAGATACATGGGATTACAGCGATGTTGAGTAGTTATGAGAAGCCCCGTCCCGTCAGTCGGATTCCTTATAGCCAAAAAAAGGTACAGCACCCCTGTTGTACCAACCGTCTGTAACAAAAAAAGATACAGTCTTGCCCACTGCTGCCACCACCACCACCACCACCACCACCACCCCGACCACTACCTCCATCACCACCACCACTACCATCACCACTACCACCGCGTTTGTGCACACGAAGGGATCCCCCAACAACAACTGCTGAGGTGTCACCACGCTGTAATGGACTGTGGACAAACATCCTCAGCCTTCTCTCCTAGCGGAAAGCGCTAGAGCGCGGGTCAGCAACCGTTACGAAACTCGACGAGCAGTGGGACTGCTGAGCCCTCTGCGAGATGAAAAGGAAGGCATTACTGTACCGGGGGGGGTGGGGGGAGGAAGACACTTGTGACCACGGCTTGTCCAGAGAGCTGGAAAGTAACGGTGATGGCTAAAAAATACATAGAGCAGACGCACAAGGAAGGTAGACTTTGTGCATAGGGCTCTTTATGTTTGCGTGTTTTTCTTCTTTCGGCAAATGTTTATGGGTGATCAACGTTGAAGCTCATGCTACACATTGTCCGATGGCAAGAATAATCAATACATTCAATAGATACTTCGAAGTTTTTTTTTTTTTGCTCATCCCATTTATTATCTTCGCACATCTTCTTCTCTCTCTCCTTCCAACTCGTGACTCAGATCCGGGGTCACATAGCACGCTCTTCTCCCCCCTTCCCGCTACGGTACGTACCTTCATTTTTATCGCGAGAAGATTTCGGCCTTTTCTTCCCTCGTCGACTCGCATCGAATTGTGCCTACCCACGCTGCAAGGCGCTCTCAACAATTGAATCCTTTTTTATTTTTATTTTTGCAAATAAAGTCAAAGGTCCGACCCACCTGGGGCTCGAACCCAGGACTCAAACACATAGAATTCGAGGTTAACCACTTGAACCACCGGAGTATATATATATATACCTGGTGAAGAGCATTATTCGCTGTTTTTATCTTGGCGCCAACATCTAACACCAACACCAACGCCAACACCGCGTTCTGCACATACCCACAGGTATAGCAATATTAACGGTTGCGGTCGCCGTCGTCGTGTACGCTTCTTCTAAAGGCGGCAGCGGCGGTGATAGCGGATCACCGTCACCCACACCAGCAGCGGTGCCAGAAGCGGTCTCGGCATCGTTACCGCTGCTGACGGCGATGGAATTCATCATCCCCCTCTACACTCCGCCTTATAAGGACTCGGTCCTCTGTGAGTACCTCACCCCGGTATATAATTGTAAATACAAATATAAGAATAGGAATAAGAACCCAAGCGAAGAGTTATGTAGACTCGGTCCTCTGTGAGTGCCGAATTGACTTGCAGGTTGACCGTTGATGCTGAGATGTTGTTGCTGTCGTGTATGCAGTGTGTTTGCCGTCCGCCAAAGTTTAGCATGAGTTTCAGCGTTCACCACTTGTCAATAATCCCACAGTCAGGGAGAAAACCAAGGGAAATCAGTCGTTTCGTAGTTCTGCTCGCTCGCTGATTCACAGTTTTTGGTACTGCAGTACCTATGTACCTACGGTATGCTTCTCATCCTGCTGCCGACCTTAACTGGTTTGATCGCTTGTTGTTTCGCTCTTCCTCAGCTCGTTTGTTTGGTTTCGACATTCAACCAATGTCAGTTTTTGTTTTCTGTTTCGGTTGGTTCTCTTCTTCTTCCGGGGAATGTTCACGAGTGATCAACGTTGAAGAACATTTTGCCAAAAGGCCAACACAACACAATTTTCAATCGATGTCATTTTATGTGCTGTGGTGTAGCGCTCTTGTCGCAGACGCTCGGTGGGAGCTGCTGAAGAACACGGCAGTAGCGGGCACGGCCGTGGTGGGTATCATGAACCCCGCTAGGAAAGCATAACCATGTCGATCGATCATGCCAATCAATATGTCAACCGATGATATCGACGTCAATACATGTCAATCTATTTTGTCAATGACAACGTGTCAATCAACGTGTCAGCCAACACCATTTTTTTTTCATCTGCCAATCAATGGATTATTCCTGATACCATTTTTGGCATCGAATGACAACGCGCACCCATGGTTTATGGCGAGAGCCTTCAGCTGTGATCACTCAAAAGTACCCCTCCCCAAACTCGCACCACAGTAGAAACAAGACCAAAACCAAGCTAGTATAATGTCAATCTATGCCAACGAATGTGCTCTTATTTATACTTCGAAGTATCACATGTTTCGCTTGTTTTCGTTGTTGTTAAAGACGGGCAGTGGGAGCTGTTGAAGAACACTGCGGTGGCGGGCACGGCTGTGGTGGGCATCATGAACCCCGCCTCCGGCCCCGGTACTGCCACGGACCCCAGCTACATTACGGCCATCGACGACGTGAAGGGCTCTGGAGCTCAGGTACCCGTATGACATATTATAGGGCAGGGGTATACTACCGCCTGAACCTTCTACACCCCTGACAGATCATGACCTAGGTCATTGATTCCCGCTTAAGAATCTAGATCCTTCAGGACAGATGTATTCCTGATCATCATTATTCACAGTAGTTTATTCTGTTTACGGGTGGGAGTCGTATAATCTGTATGATCTATGATAGCACGTATATACCCTGGATTGGAGCTGTGCTGTACAGGTCCTGCGTGATATCTCGTAACGGCAGGTGATAATCTAGATAATCTACAGTAGATTATCTAGAGTCGATGGTGATGTGCCTGTCATAGGTGTGTGAATTTGTTTCTACTAATAGGCTCCTCACTTGAAGAGAGCTCTACCCCTCACGCAACAACCCAACGAACAATCCCAGGGCCTAATGCCCCGCAACATAAATACCATTTATATCTTAATAATTAATACAGACGACGGTCCTTGTATTCCAGGGCAGAGCGGTATCAACCAAAGACTGTTACACACGTCGGACAGATCAAATAGTTCAGAAAGATCATCTAGATCATCTAGATCCTAGCCTACCGTTCATGCGATGTTGTGCAGGATATCTAAATAGTATATCTCTCATCTAGATCCTATCCTACCGTTTCGCGATATTGTGCAGGATACATGTGCCTTATAGGGCACATGCCTTGCTGCAGTTTTTGGCCTAAACATTTCTGACTGACGGGGTCCTTAAGGGCACCGAGAAACTACCCAATATCGTTGATCCCATATTGTTTGAGCAATATAATTCGAGCACTGCCTTCGCTAGGCCGAGGTTAAGCGAAAGCGTTCGTTTTTTTTTATCACAAAAATCAGTTTTATTGGGCTACTACAGGTATTGAGGTACATATAATAGAGCTGCTCCTCAAGCGAGGAGCCTCAGGAAAAAAATAGGTGCTGCGCATCCCCTTCTACCGTAGGAGACATCAATCAGGAGGAGGCGTGTTGTCTTACTGGTGCTGCACGGTATATCCTGGCGCCGTGTAAAGTAGAAGTAGCTCGCAGTCGCTCTTCAACACTTGATTGATCGGTTACTTGCTTGCTTGCTTGCTTGGCGCCTGCCCCCGGCCCGTCTCCTTGTTTTGTGATTTTTGGCAGCTCATTTGCTACGTCGCTACTAGCTATGGAGCGAAGTCGCAGGAGGACGTCGAGGCTGATATTCAGGCGTACAATGTGGTGAGCAAGTGGTTTCTATTGCCACTGGGAAAATCGAGTACAGCTGCCGCTGCAGCAGGACATTTGTTACTATCGCCAACTGGTGTGCGTTCGATGCCGGTCGTTCATTTGCTTGAGCTATCTCGACAAGGGTCCCTGATGTTTGCCGAGGCTTAACGTAAAAACTCGTAGAACTAAAGTGGTGGTGTTTCTTGCGCGGGGAAATACGATGTCTTTACTATAAGTTTTTTATCCGACCTTTATCGTGAAAATGCTGAGCTTCAACATTGATCACTCAGAAACATTACCCGTAAGAACAAAACTAAGGCAACCAATACCAAAACGGAAACCTATGCACGATATCTAACTCCCTTCGCTACCCGCATCCTCCTTAATCTCTATCTACTTCTATAAAATAACTTTGAAAGGTGCACCATCACTAGAAATGCGTGATAGCCACGGCAACTATGCAGAGATGTTGATAGCCAGCAGCGGTATGTATCGTAGCCAGCCGTGTTGCCTTTGCTCCGCCTTTGGTGACGAGCGGACAAAACACGTTCTGCCCCTATTGTATATGTATAGGTTGGGTTGGCGTCGGTTCGCAACGACACTGTAAAACATGCCGCTCACTACGTGAGCTAGACAACCAGGGTACCGTTGTTTTTTTTGGTGGTCGCCCAAGCTGGTCGTCGAGTTAGATCATTTGTGTGAGGTAAAGAACCCTTACTCCGCACAAGGGAATTGATCGTATCGCGTAGTGTTAATGGGAAGGCACCCAAAAGGCAGTTACATAGTGCTCCCATTGCGGTCTCTGGAAGTGACTGCACCGGAAATTAAATAAACTCATTGAAGCTATCATCCATATGCAAGTCCGCCTCAAAAGCGGTTCTTAGTAGGACGCGGCTCACCCTTCATGCGACTCGCCGGACACCTCACGGCGCTTCGCGCTCGGTGCAACAATGTCTGCCTGGTCGGTGAAAACCCTACATGCTCCGTCCTGGCATTGTAAGGATGCGAGGGTCTATGGTCATAGGACTATGGCCATGCATGAGATCGAGTATATCTCTCCTATCGAGTACACCCCCCCGGCGGTACTCCGTCTCGCAAGGGATGCGTGTGGTCAATGGTCAAATGACTAAGGCAAGCAACAAATGACTACCCCCCCCCCTCCCCCCCGGCTTTGTTTATGCTACGGTCCCTTTGTATAGAGGAGACGATATCCATTCTGAAGCTGTCATCCATACGCAAGAAAGCCCGCGGTTCTTTGTAGGACGTATCTCACCCTTCATGCGACTCGCCGAACACCTCACGTTTCCCTGCGCGCTTGGTGCAAGCAATGTCTCGCTGGTCAGTGAAAGCACGACGTGCTCCGTCCCGGCATTGTAGGGATGCGAGGGTCAATGGTCATACGATTACGGCCACACATGATATCGAGTACACCCCCGTGCCCCCTTATCTGATTTCCTGTGCCTCCCCTCCCTTGCCCTTACCATGCTATTGATGCGCGCATTTTCAGTTTTACCCCGTTTGATATATGACATGCAAGAGGCGTGATGACCATGGATAAGCGTCAGCAATAATAGTAGTGCTGGCTTTTTCCGCCTTTCGGGAAGAGGACTCGAGACCCGTTCTGGCCTCTATTCCTATTTCCCTCTGTTCTCGTTTTTGTTTGCTGCACTCCTCTTCCCTCTTCCTTATCACGTTTATGTTGGTCGTAACTTCATCTGTACCCTGTTTTCAGCCTGCGGTGGTGTGTCTCGTATGTAGCCGTGTTGCTTTTCCGCCTCTTGGGGAGAAGAGACGCGAGACCCGCTCCGACCGTTCCCGCCCCTTGTTTTGTTTCTTCCTGGTCGATGAAAACCCCACGTACTCCGTTCCGTACGGATGCGAGGGCCTATATCCATACGACTACGGTCTCACATGACATGAGCACACCTCCCCCTCCGCGCTCTTTTTTGCTGTGCAATTTCCTTCTCTTGTTTTTGTTGCGCGCGTTTTCAGCTTTACCCAGGGGCCTGCGACGGCATATTTTTTGACGAGACGCCCCACGTGCTGGATAGCTACGCGCCTCAGTACCGATCGTACAACAGAGTGGCACACTCCCGTTTCGACACTAGTGAGGTTAGTACACGGGGGGGCATAGTTAACAGGACCAAATATTGTTAGTAAAAATGGTTAAACATATACCGGGTAGGTTTTTATGTATACCATAGGTCCTGTTAACTATGGTCCCCCGTAATAGAAAGTGTACAGTACCAGGTACGCTACTGGAGGTTGTTATACAGTATCAAAGTACGCTACTGGCGTTATTTATACAGTACGCTAGTACGGAGGTTCTTATACAGTACGCTACTGGAGGTTGTCATATACCAGGTACCTGGCAGTGCGCTTCTGGGCTTATTGTACAGTACGCTACTGAGGTGAGTAGACAGTACGCTACTGGGGTCAGCCCACAGTACGCGACATCTATTAACCGATATGATTATTTTGTTTATCTGAACAAAAGTCGAGTATAGCTTGTGGGCTATGAGACTACCAAAAGTCGTGTGCAGCCGTATATATCGACCCATTTAGGACCCCTTGATAAACAGTGGTTGGATTTTTGGTGTCCCCCGCTGTCTGTCTATGAGAAGGGTGAGCGCCCGAAAATCTGGTGGGATCATGTTGCGCCGGTACCGTACGGCTCCTTGCATTCAACCATTGCACGTCGGACGCCAATCATTGTATCATCCCCCAATCAAGCAGTGCCTGTTGCTGCTATCGCCGCTTTTTTTATCATCATGTTTCCCTTCCCTCTGATGTCCCTAGCTAGTTAACATGGATCTGCTCCACCCTTCGTTTCCAAAGCATGATTCTCTGCCTTTTACTCTTGAGTCCTAAGCCGCGTCCAGACTCCATCCCCACGCCATTAGTGTAGATCTGTCATCCCCCCCCCCCTCCTATTAGATAGGTTGGGTTGGCGTCGGTTGGCAACGACACAGCAAAACATGCCGCTCACTACGTGAGCTAGACAACCAGGGTACCGCTTTCATTTTTTTTTCTTTTTTTTTTGGGGCGGTCGGTCACAGCTGGTTGTCGGGTTAGATCGTTTGTGCGAGGTGAACAACCTTGACTTCGCACAAGCGGGAATGATCATATCGCATGGGGTTTATGGTAAGGCACCGAAGAGGCAGCTACATATTACTCCCATTGCTGTCACTGGAAATGCCTACACCGGAAATTAAATCAACTCATTGAAGCTGTCACCCATATGCAAGTCCGCCTCAAAAGCGGTTCTTAGTTCTTTGTAGGATGCAGCTCACCCTTCATGCGACTCGCCAGACACCTCCCGGCGCTTCGCGCTTGGTGCAAGCAATGTCTGCCCGGTCGGTGAAAACCCGACTTGCTCCGTCCCGGCATTGTAGGGATGCGAGGGTCTATGGTCATACAACTACGGCCGTGCATGAGATCGAGTACGCAACATATCTCCTATCGAGTACACCCCCGCCCCGTCTCATTCTTGCTTCCGCGCGATACCTAAGCTGGAGCTTGCAGCGGGACACCCCCCGCGAAACAGCTACCTAAGTGGTCATCGAGACGATTTGCAGCAGGCGTTCCTTCACCACTCCACCTTCCTCGTCATGGAGCACCTATCCTTGCCCCCCACTATATTGTAATATTGTGCTTGTGATACACACTGTATTGCGGCTATGATACACAGGTTCAGACACGAGTCGTATTTAACCCGGGCCAGAATGCGGACGAACGCTACTTCGAGTTCTCCCCGCCAGCAGGCATCGTCGGATACGAGAACTACTACTACACGTGAGATCTATATGGCGCGATATCGGAATGTCGAAATATTGAAATGTATCTATATGGCGCGATATCGGAATGAATGTCGAAATATTGAAATGTCGAAACATCGAAATATCGAAATGTCGAATTATCGAACGTCGAACTTCGAATATCGTAATATCGATATTGGCACGCTATTCCGATGGCATACTCATTTAGAGGTTTAGAGAGTGCTTCAGGTGGCCCCCAGAGGGCGTTTTGGTAACGTGCCTTCTACGGATACCATGTTACAGTACTGCATTTGGCCTGTTAGCTTTCTCCGCATATTGTTTTCCACAACAGATCAGTAGTCCACACTGCTCGTAACGACCGCTGCATAACTATTGACCCACAGGCAAATTAGATATTGTCAGATGATATATGTAAGCATAATAACAACAAATGACTGTGTTGTATTCCGCTGGTGACATACATCAAGGGTTATTCTCGTAAGGTGGCACCGAACAACGAGGCAGCATATCGTCTCCCTAAAACAAAACGACTAATAGGTGTTTCTTCTTTGTTTAGGTTTCCCTTGGGGAAATGGTTTTGGGCGATCCACGTTGAAGCTCATGATCTGCATGCACAATGTAGGATAGCAAACGCAACGTTATAAACAGTAGTACATGTGTCGTTACCTACTGTTTCCCCCCTTAATTTACCGATATCGTCCCACCGTCTGGACAGCATGGATGCCGGAATGCCGGCAACTACCACTGGGTCCCAAGGCAGCAATGTTTTCCTCGTGCATTCCGCATACGAACTTGCACAGAACCCCGATGTAAGTGTTGTTGAATGTGAGGGTACCTTTATGAGGATGCTGACGATGTTATCACACTGCGAGATGTTCCAGCCATGTAACAGAGTTGGGGCCATTTGAATCGTTTCACATCTCGGTCAGGTCAGAGTACCGATTCCTCCCACATCAATATGATATAGTCTACATTTTCCAAGGCAGATCTGTTCCCGATCTGGTATGATCTGTATGATCTGTATGATTTAGCTCAAGTTGCCGGGTGGGACCCGTATAACCTGCATGATATAGTATAGTTCATATTTCCCGGGTTGGATCTGTACTACCTGCGCAGATCCTGTACAATCTCTCGCAACGGCAGGCGAGGAACTAGACCATCTACTGTAGATAGGTGGATAGATAGGTACCAGGTAGGTAGATAGATAGATAAATGGATACATATATAGATAGATAGATAAGTGGATAAATATATATAGATAGATAGATAGGTAGATATATAGGTAGATAGATAGATACATAGATATATAGATATATATATATATATATAGATAGATAGATAGATAGATAGGTAGATATATATATATAGATAGATAGATAGATAGATAGATCATGATCTGTCTGTCCGAGGTGTGTGAATCGTTCGGTATGGGGTCTCTTTGGATCGTTTGGTTGTTCTCTGAGGAAGTCCCGCATGATACTTCAGCTCGAAAGTCGCAAAGTTGAGGTCGGAAAAAAATACCGCAAATACCGAGTGGTCCACTTGGCGCAACGGCCCGCAGCTCATTTCGCTGAAATCTAGCCCGTGGTCACTATGCAGAAAACAGGCCAACAAAAAAGCATCCCCCTCAAAAACGTAGGTACAAAATGATACATGCAAAGCCGTACGAGCAAATATACGTAAGGAAACGGTGCTACCTGGTACTAAATATCACCAGGAAAACGTCCATAGCAAGTACGTACAACCGAAAAAAAGCATAGGCTGACGATTATGTTCGTCGGAAGGAACTAGAGTAGTTGGCGGACTGCGTGCAGTATCTAGGAGCACATTACAACATTAACCTTTCTTTACGTCACAAGGACCTCTCATACGCTCCAGTGACTGGAAAAAAAGTGGTGCTGACGGGAGTACAACCCACCAGAGCACTGCAGTACGTCACTTGAGCGCAGTAGCCCCTTCTAACGAGTAGGATGCAGATAAAACATGCAATGTGATACAAGGGTTACCCCCCATGGGACCCCTAAATAGCGACCCCAGGCAATGATGACTTCAGTGACACTACAGTAGCCGTCTACGAGGGTGCCGTACGACTCCTTACATTCAACCATTGTAACCTGGACACCAACCATTGTATATTATCCCCGAATCACGCGGTTGTCGTTGCTGAAACCGCCAGCTGGTATTGTCGATTCTACCCGAATTTGATAGCCCCAAGAGGCTTAACGCGGAAGCAGGTATGTATATTATATAGAGGATCAAGTGGGTGTACGTTTGTTTGGTTTTCCGTTGGTTTCTGTTGTTGTTGTTTATCTTCTTCTCTCTGGGAATGTTCCTGAGTGATCAACGCTGAAGCTTACCATCATGCCGTACAATAGGGGATGGCAAACGCATGCAGGGATGCCTCGTGCATACAACAATAGCTGTAACTGTATCTAGCGGTATATATGTTTTTTTGTTCTTCCCCATACACGGACTGTATTTCCTGTGTGAGGTCATATAAAACCCGTGGTACGCGCGCTCGTTGTATCACACACAGCTTGCAAATATGAGTCTCGACGGAATTCTCGATCTCACAGCTTTTTTATTTTTTTACTTATAAATATGGCGACACGACGTTCATTCGGATCGCCCATACATTGGAACCCCCCACCCCTCGACGTCTGCTACGACAGTAGTATTGCCTTATTGCCTTATACCACTTTTTTGCCTCATGAGGCAGTATTTCTGACTAACTAAATAGTCCTTTTAGGGCTGCAGTCCCGTTTTGGGGGCAAACTACTTACAGTACAGTTTGGCTGCTTTGCCCCCCAAACGGGACTGCACTCCTAACAGTCCTAAATGAGTTTAATAGGTTCCTCAACCGATTCACCACTACTAACTGTACCCGGCATTTATACCATTCCATCTGTGTTTGCCGACATTATTCTTGACTCTTGACATGCACAGGCTCCGGGGAGGTTTCATCGGGGTATCTATACGTGCGTTTGACTCTTCCCAAGGCAATTTGTTGGACGGGGGTAGATACGCAGCATGGGGCACGTCAACAAGACCACATGTGTTCTGGGCAAGACCTGAGAATCTTATTGTGTCACCATCCTTGCACAACTTTGAGGCGTAGACTGCTGTTCTACGGAATTTAGTCTACCGCTCGCCGCTGAGTACGATTTCTTAATCACAAGTTCTTAGCGTCCACCAAGAGTTACCCTTATTGTATGCTATGTTTTTGTTATCGGTGGGCCTGTACGGTAGATTTTCTTGAGTGTGGACCTTCAGAAACTTTAGGTGCATTCCTCTCTCTTGCCCGCTATTACGGGGGGCCACAGTTAATAGGACCAAATACTGTTAGCAAAAAAAGGGAAATATATACCGGGTAGTTTTTTTTTTGTGTACCGCCGGTCCTATATATTATGGTCCCCCGTCTTAGCGATCACAGGTGTTCTACTCTGCGCACGCATTACTTTAGAATACGACTACCCCGTTAGAATGGGGATCCTACGTATTTCCTGGTAGATACGATCCAAACTAGCAAGATCATATCCAAATCTGGATACGGTTGTTCTATTAATCATATCAAAAGCTAAACCATTAAACAATCCCATTCGCTCGCCTCCCCCCCCCCTCCCGTTCCTATCTTGCTGATCGCTCATACCCCCACTCATCTCGCTCGCTCGCCTCCCCCCCCCCCTCCCGTTCCTATCTTGCTGATCGCTCATACCCCCACTCATCTCGCTCGCTTGCTTGTGCCCCCCCTCCCCCCCTCCCCTCCGTCCTGACCTCCAGCTGATCTACGACCTTGTGCGCGAAGCCTTCTGCAAGGGGTGGAGCCCAATATACGTGACAGACGACGATATGCCCAACCCGTGGGACGTCCCTCCTACCTTCTGGGACACGCTGCTTAACGCTGCCAAACAAGTTCCCGTGTCTTGCTAAACATATCAGGGTCGATGCTCAGCGAGGTTAGCAAGTAGTACACACATCGGACAGATCCAATCAGATCATCTACAGATCATGTCCACTGCATGATCTAGATATTTCAGGACGTACAAATTATCTGATACCTGGTATGTAGGATATGTATGATCTAGATCGTGTTGCCGGGTGGGAACCGTGTAAACCTGTATGATCTAGGGCATGTTTCCTGGGTTGGATCTGTACTATACAGATCCTGTGCAGCATCTCATCACTTCAGGTGAGGGTCTATCTGATCTATCTGTAGATGATCCGTCCAGCGTCTACAGTGGTTGGGATCCAAGATATCAGGAGACAGCAGTTTAGGCCTGAGACCAGCGGCCGTCTAGACTTGATATACTAGTTGCAGTGTAGGAGGTGGCAGTACAGGGCTGTGGCGGGCGGCCGCCTAGACTTACTATACTACTTTTAGTGTAGGAGACGGCAGTTTAGGCTGTGACTGACGACTGTCTAGACGTAACATACTAGTTTTAGTGTAGGAGACGGGACTTTTGGCCTGTGACGGACAGCCGTCTAGACCGTCTAGACGTAATATCCTAGTTTTAGTTTGGGAAATTCTTAAGGCGTGACTCACGACGTCCGAAACTGGTCTCGTCTGCTGGAATCTCTTGTTTTGGATTAAAAACCGATGAAACCCCTCCCCAGGGTTGAAAGAGCAGAGCATCGCGATGGGTTCTGGTCAGCAATATACTCAGGTTTAGCAGGATAGTGGGCGGCTTTATGCTGCGCCTGGTGCACTATGAGCCCGCCAACAAAAATAACCTAATCGGAGCGAGCCATGATTTTTTGTTGTGACACCATCCTTGATCCTCCAGCTGCCCTGGTTGACCGTAGCCTATTACACGCTGGTGGAATTTAGTGCAACGCTCGCTGCTGAAAACGATTTTAGTATCTTTTTTTGTCCAGCTTCCACGAAAAAGTGAGCCTGACGTCCTTGTTCTTAGTTGTTTTTTTTCTTGTTCGTGGGATCACAGACGACGCAGACAATACCGCGTTTCTATATATACACATATTGATACGTGGTGGAGGTGTTGGTGTTGTTCTCTTTTGCCGCCGTACAATGGGGATCAAAGCTCGCTGCCCTTCCTACAAATCACCGGGTTGCACCATGCAGCGTGCTACGTACGTAGTATATACCATTACAGGACGACACCTACTGTCATAAGAAACAAGAAGGCCGGTCCAGGCCGGCTTTCTTATTCTCATTTTTATAATGGGTGTGGTCCACACTAACTTTCAGTATAATGACTCCCGATTTTTTTATCTTCCTGAGAACGTCTCTGCCTTTCTTAGTGCTCATTTTTCGCGTCAGAGTCCAAACGGGACTTATATTCCCGCCCGCCTCTGTTCGGGAATAGAAGACGCGTTTTGATGTTCGTATCAAAGTCCGAACTAGTACAACGTCCACGGCCAACTCTGGCCGGAAATGTAAGGTTGGTTTGATGGGAATATCAGAGTCCAAGCGAGGACTGTTTTCCGGGCCAGCGTGGTCCCACTCTGTCCTAGTATCGTTTGCATCTTAATGATTAGTATAACCGATCCTTATGATTGGAGACGGAGAGTTGTTTGCTTATACTTACACTGAGAGTCGGGACCGGAGTCTTCAAAGTGGCTGTCCCAAACCTAAAATACCACGCCAGATTGAACTCCCCATTAGACGAGCCAGACGAAATTTCAAAGCTGCCGTGTATTCTCGGCAGGGGGGTATCATGCACTGATGCAGAACCCGTGCAAACGCCGAGCGGTGAGGCTGCGATGGAAAGGTCTTGGCGAGATTTTTCCGAAGCCATGGCCACCACTTTCGTCAAGCTTTTCCCTCTTGTCCTCTTGTTTTCGAGGAAACCGTCGTCTCGGGAAGCTCATCCCAGTTAGTGTTTTAGCCTGCATGTGTGCTACCTGGTATACGCCAAGTTATCGCTGAAATACCCTTTGGAGGGTTTGACACGTCTAGCAGATATATGCATTTTGTTCTTTATTAACAACGATCATATATATATTATATATATACGTATCTATTTATAGCCCTTTCCTGTATTATTGGTAATGTAATCCTTCCCTGTGTTTCTTGGTAGCCGACTCCTGTTTTGTTGGTGGTGATGGCGGTGTTATTGATGTCGTGGTCGGTGTCGTGGGTGGTGGATCTAGTAGGCTGTCTTCGCTCCCCCAGTTATAACTAGCTTTATCAATAAAGTCCAGCCGAGGCATGCCTTGCTCGCAGTCCTAGAGAAAAAAACAGGCAATGCAGTACAACAGGTAGGTGTACGATGTACGCACGCAAGCATAACAGGAGGCATGGGCGTGTATACAGCAGATAGCCCCTTTTAAGTGGCCCAATTGATGATGATGAACATGATGATGTTCTCTATTTCCCTGAAAATATTGCCTGTGGTCACAAAACAGGCTGTAGCAGAAATGCGTATCTATGGGGGAACACAAACAAGTACCAGGTACGAAATAGTGCGCACGGCAGCTCCATACCAGTCCGTGAGGGAAACGGTACTAACGAGCTGTGGTATACCATTCCGTATCACTTGCAACCAAATAACACCATCAACATATCCATTTTATGGTGCGTTCGTGGTTGGAGGTTCCTCGCATACGGTAGCGTAATTCTTTGTTGTCATAATTCGTTCCGACCCCTTATATAGCCAACAGTGGGCGAAACCGGTGCGCATAATTTGTTTAGGTCTCTTCTATACCGTTCTTACTTGAAAGGGGTTACTTATAAGGACTACCTACTGTACTGGGACGAAAAATAGCGAAAAAACATGCACACAGCCGTTGAGGCCAGGGCTGCTCATGGGTCGGGTCAAGCCTCGTGGGCGAGGTCGGATCGCGTCGGATCGGGTCGGATCCCGAGTCAGGTTGGGTCGGGTCGGTAAGCGTAACCCGACCCGAGCCGTGAGAGTTTGAAAACCTCCTGACCGGACCTGACCCGACCCGACCCGACCCGACCCGTGATATTTAAAAAACGTTCCTGACCCCGACCCGTGGGTTTGGTCATGCCCCGTGAAGAGCCCTGGTTAGGGCCTGCATCAATCCCTTCTCCCACAGAAGTTTAGCTTTTTGATAAAACACGCACATTGAGGCCGACTGAATGACATACCATGGTATGCCCTTTTTTCGTTACGGTTTTTCGTTCACCAGCGACTCCACGTTGTCTCCAAAGTTGCTTCCAGGTATTAATTAGGGGAATATCAGTAGTATTTATGCCTTACCTTAACCTTTTTACTGTAGTACTGCAGTCCCGTTTTAGGGACAATTACTTAAAAATTGAGTGGTTTGTCCCTAAAACGGGACTGCAGTCCTAAAAGGGTCAACAATTTTTTTGTGACGTAGGGGGGCGGTCAGTCAAGGAGTCAAACCGCGGTCTAGACCGATCGTTGTAGGCGTGTCAAGGCCTATTTTGGCCTTGACGTACCAGTTTTAGTCAAGAGGATCGTCAGTAAAGGGGCCAAACCGCGGTCTAGACTGGTCTTTTTGGGCAGGCCAAGCTCTCTTTTGGCCTGAAAATGCAACTTTTAGTGTACGGGAGCGGTCAGTCTAGGGGTCAAACCGGTTTGGACCGGTCTTTTTCGGCGCCTCAACGCCTCTCTTGGCTTAAACATGTCAGTTCTACTGTAGTGTAAGGGGTCAGACCGCGGTCTCTTATGCATACGTATACCCGTAGCATAAGTTAGGTTGACTCAAGTACGTACATGAGCAGGAGTTTTCTGTGTGTTCAAAGTCTCTCGAAAGGATAAGGTCGAAAGCAGATGTGTTTTTTGTTCACCCTGTTGCCCTTAATTTTGGTGTACACTACCGACAACAGAAACGAACGATCACAGAAACGAGAGTGAGTGCGAATTTTTACAAAAATGCGCGTCCGAAAGGAGTGTGCTCCGGAACTGTTAATAGTATCACACGATAGCCCAAAATAATTGCTGGGTATGATCGTCAATGAGGGTCACAGCATGACTGAGACCTGCACAACTCCCTCACGTCGAGCGTGCGTACGACAACAATTCGGTCAGCGCCGCCCAGGAACTATAAGCTCCCGACAACGTGCTCATGGGTAGTACACATCCATGTCCGCCCTCTCACGATTGTCGCACGTGCCGGGGATGCCGGGCTTCAGAGCTCGTCTCGCGACTACCTCGCCTACTGCGGCGGCTTGGTGACAGACCGCTAGCACGGCGCCCGTACGGCACCAATCAAGAGCAAAATGTGCCCTGACAGGTTCTCGCGAGGACGGCCGGAAGTCCATCCTTTTTCCGACGCGCTGCGTCAGGTTCCTTCCCAATCTCGGCATTAAAAATTGAGCGCGTGGGTGTGTCACACCGCCATCAGTCACCGTTCGTTCTGGAAAAAGGCGCGAAAGCTCTGCACCGACTCGAACGTGCTCAAGGGCCAAGCTTTCGCTCAATTCAGCTTCAGCACTGCAGCCCACAACTGGTTTTTCAACTTCTTGCAGATGGTCCACGGCTGTTGCCGCGACACCCCGGCCGGCTCCCTTCTCGGCGCAAAGCTCGTACCACCGCAGTAGTAGTCTATATTTGGATCTGTCTCTCAGACGTACCCGGCGCGGAGCCCCCCCCACTCCGTCTCGGTGACACGCCACAAGCCCTGTGATAACCCTCGAGGCGGTTTTGGCATGCCGAAGCATTTATCGGCGGGGCTGACGCAGTATATGGTGAATAACTTCACCAAGGAGGCGTTCTACGATAGAGGTTCACCCTTAATTTTCGGAGGCTCCTCACTTGAGGAGCTCCATACCTCAACCGGAAACTGACGTCAGCAAAAACCAAATTCGACCCCGATGAAAGATCTCATGGCCCGAGTATAAAGAAACGTAGTTTTTCGACGTCTTATTGGCATTCCAACGATTCTGGTCAAGGAACTCCGGGTTCAGAAAACATGTTAGCGGAAATATGCTACCTCTATCGTAGAACGCGTCCAAGAAACTTCCTCGGTGAACACAGCACTCTCGAGACAGCGTTTCTGCTCAACGCGAACCTTTTCTCGAGCTAACGGCGAGCCGTTTTTTGGCTCCCGGTTGTTAACCCTTTTAGCGGTAAGAATGCAGTCCCGTTTGGGGGGGACAGACTGCTTAAGTTTTGGGCGGATCGTCCCTATAATGGGACTGCAGTTAGCCCTAAAAGGGCTGACAAGGGGGGGTGCATCTCCCGCGTGGATTGGTTTCGCCGCTGCATACAGCACTACACGGTGCTTCTTTCTTAGAGGTGCTTACAGTCGGTACTTCATCCGCTACGCGATAACGACCTACGAGCATGTTTAGAAATATCGTCTGGCCCACCGGATGGCTTGTATATCCACAAACAAAATTTCAGTTTGTTTGTTTTTTGTGCAACAAAATCCGGGCCCCGATCAAGCGTCCTCCTCTCCCTCCGGCACGCTGACACGACCTCGACTGGATCTGCACAGCACGGTGTTTTTTTTGTGTCGGCAAACCCGCGTAGTCAGATTGCGCGTTTTTGTACGGGGGGTCCAACGTAGCGCAGACGAATCTCGAGGGGCCGACGACGCGCTTCACTGTGTTCAACGCCCCCACTCCTGTGCTCGGTCGATTTCCGGTTTCACGGGGGTCTGGGTCGGGGTTTTCTCGTACGAGCACATACATACTTGTATGGTATTACTCCTCACGGTCTTCTAGGTTTTAGGTCAGGCTGTTTGCGTTTATACGACCTTCCCTTTCCGCGTGCCGGCAGTTTTCGCGACGGCTTCAGATTTAGTTATCAGCCTCTTTTCGTACCTTTTATTTTCATATCTTCTCTTCCGGAGGATGGGTAAAAAATACCAGAGGGCATTCCTCGGGATTTTTCCCCGCGGGATGTACCCCACGGCTTTTGGCGGGGTTTGGGGTATCCCGTGGTCCCGCGATAAATGTGAAATCCCGCTCCCGCTCAAACAAACTCCGCCCAAATCGTTATATCCCGTTCCCGAGCCCGCGGAAAACGGTAGATCACGTTCCCGCACAAACGAGTCCCACGTAAATACAAAAAGTCGTTCCCGCATAAACATATCCCCCACAATTCAGGATTATCCCGAATCACGTAAGTATTGGAAGGGAAAATCCCGCATAAACGGATATGCTCTTCACCTCTCCCGTAGAAGGACGGACTATGACCTGGGCATGTACAAGCGTCAGGTTCCGACTTCATTTCTCGGGTCCTCATGTCTCTGTTGTTGTTTCTAGCTACTTTTTTGCAAACAAAAGATGTGTTCGTATTGTAAACTAGGTGAAAAATACAAAGGTTAAATATTGAGTTACCCAGTGACGTCACCCCCAATAGAACGACGCAAAGAAAAGGAGCAAATATACCGTCCCGAAGAGTACCGCAGTGGCAGACTCCCGCACAAAAAATCCCGTTCAATCCCGTCATGGCTGACTCGCGTCCCGTGGAGTACCGCCGTGGCCGAATCCCGCACAAACAAATTCGTCGAATCCCGTCGTGGCTAGATCCCGTTAAAAGAATCCCGTTTTATCCCGTGGTGGCTGCATCCAGTCCCGATGTGAGAAAATCCCGTACAAATAGTACCGTGAAAGCACGGGGTAACTGACTCCCGCGGAATCTGGCCTCGGAATCGGAACGGCGTCCCGAAGAATGCTCTAAAAAATACCACATACCACCCTGACCCTGAACATACGCCCCGTTTGATGTTCGCATCAGACTACAAACGATGATTGTATTAACACACAGCGTGGTATATACAACATGTCTTGTGTGGCTTTTTTTTAACTCTGTTGTAGTGCACAACGAATGTTGTACTAGCAGTACCCAACGGTGCTGCTGCCGTGACTGCCTCGTGTAAATGCCTCAACGATTGTCCGCTATTTGCCGTCAGTGACACTTGTTATTTTGTTTCCTTGGTCCGGCTTGACCCCCCCACCCCTCCATCCGGATGCATGGTCAACGGTCGAATGACTATTATTAAGACAAGCAACAAATGAGTACGCCCCCCCCCCCCGTCATACGACTACGGCCGTGCATGAGATCGAGTACATCTCTCCTATCGAGTACACCCACCTCCCCGTCGCACATTGTTGTGGACGGCTGGGGTAATCCGGCCGCTCATACTGAGGCACAGGATTGTGGTTTTCGTATTCCACCCTTCTTTTCGACGATTCGGTGTCCCCCCCCCTCCCCGCTCTTGTGGGGTGGTGACGGTACAGCGTGTGTTCTTCCTTATCACCCCGGGCGCTTCCGCCATTCCCCTCATTATGGCTGTGGCGGTAGCTTATGTTCTTCCTGGTCGACGATACATTTCTCCCCCCCCCCCGCCCCCCCCCCGCCTGCCCCCTTGCGCTGTGGATGTGGTTGTCGCTCGCTCTCGGTGTGCGATACTTTGGACGACAGGTGGCGGCCACAAAGCCTGAACAGGAAGGGGAGAAGATAGGCGAAAAAAGTTTATGGTGCTGAAACAGATGGAAGAAAAACTTGATGAGCGCCCCAAAATGTTGGAGGTGTCTCTGTTGGAAGCAGGAAAGGTGCTCCGTCATGCGAGGGGGGTGCGCAGGCAAAGTTCAAATGACGGAGGCAAGCAGCAAATCAGTAGACTCCCCCCCACACCCGCCCTGCCTCGAAAGGAATGCATGGCCGAGGATCTACCAGGTAGTGACTATGGAACGCAGCAAATGAGTACCCCCCCCCCCCGGCCCAATCTCGAAAGGGATGCGTGATCAAAGCCAAACGAGTACTGCAAGCAACGAATGACTACGCCGTCGGTTGGCAACGACGCTGTAAAAAAATACCTCTCACTACGTGAGCTAGACAACCAGGGTACCGCCTTTTCTTCTTCTTTTTGGGCGGTCGCCCACAGCTGGTGGTCGAGTTAGATCACCTGCGTGAGGTAAAGAACCTTTACTCCGCACAAGAGAATTGATCGTATCACGTAGTGTTGTTCATGGTAAGGCACCCAAGAGGCAGTTGCATAGCACTCCCTTTGCTGTCTCTGGAAATGGATGCACCGGAAACTAAATCAACTCACTGAAGCTGTCTTTCAAATGCAAGTCCGCCTCACAGGCAGTTCTTAGTAGGATGCACCTCACCCTTCATGCGACTCGCCAGACACCTCACGGCGCTTCGCGCTTGGTGCAAGCAATGCCTGCCTGGTCGGTAAAAACCCTACTTGTTCCGTCCCGGCATTGTAGGGATGCGAGGTTCTATGGTCATGCGACTACGGCCATGCATGAGATCGAGTACACATCTCCTGTCGAGTACACCCCCCCCCCGTCAGTCAGAAACATTTGCCTTGCGAGGCAAAAAGTGCTACCCCGGCTCGAAAGGGCTGTGTGGGCAATAGTCAAATGACCAGTAAGGCAAGTAACAACTGAGTACCCCTCGCTGCGGTAGTGGCAGCAACTTGTCTTATTCTTCCTTTTCGACGATACATTTTCGCCCCGCCCTACCCCGCCCCCGCAGCTGGGCATGTGGCGATACCGTTCGATGTTCGACGTTTTCGGCGACGTGTTTCTGCCCCGCACCCTTGTCCCCCCTCCCTGAAGGTGGCGGTAACTTGCGCTCTTCCCTTTTTTTGACGATACATTTTCGCTCCGTCCCCCCCCCCTCCGCGGGAGATGTGACGGTAAACTTCCGATATTTGAATTTTCCGACGATGTTTCTACCCTCCGCCCCTTCCCCAATGAACGCCCAAAAGTTGGAGGTGTCTCTGTTAGGAGTAGGAACGGTTCTCCTTTTCGAAAGGAACGCGTGGTCACGGGTCAAAGCAAAAAAGGAGAACCCCCCCCCCCGCTCCCTTCCCTCGGTTATACGACTACGACCATCCATAACATGGGTTCACCCCGCCCCCCCTCCCTCGCTGGGATTGTGGCGTTAGCTCACTGTGTTCTTCCGTTTTCGACGATACATATTTCCGCCCCGCCTCTCCCTCCACCCCCCGCATCTTTTTTTTTTTCGGCGGTCGGTCACAGCTGGATGTCGAGCTAGATCGTTTGTGCGAGGTGAGCAACCTTTACTCCGCACAAGTGGGAATGATCGTATCACGTACCAGGTAGTGTTTATGGTGAGGCACCCAAGAGGCAGTTACATAGTAATCCCATTGCTGTCTCTGGAAATGCCTGCACCGGAAATTAAATCAACTCATTGAAGCTGTCTTCCATATGCAAGTCCGCCTCAAAAGCGGTTCTTAGTAGGATGCACCTCACCCTTCATGCGACACGCCAGACACCTCACGACGCTTCGCGCTTGGTGCAAGCAATGTCTGCCTGGTCGGTGAAAACCCGACATGCTCCGTCCCGGCATTGTAGGGATGCGAGGGCCTTTATGGTCATACGACTACGGCCATGCATGAGATCGAGTACATATCTCCTATCGAGTACACCCCCCCTCCTTTTTTTACGTTCCTCGTAAGACTTTATTTTCAGCCTGGTCGCGGGTTGCAGGTGTGGGGGGTAGAGGTCCCCTTTTCCTGTCATCCATGCTCTGGCCACACAAAGTAAATCAGCATGGTATACAGGAAGCGCATTTTTGCTACAAAACCACTTTATTACCACAATGTAAGCAGAGTATGAGTATACCCCCTGCAATAAAAAGGCATGCCATGAGAAAGCGCCCGACAAGAAAACCAGGGAAATCAAAACTTGGGGGATCGGTTATACTGAATGAAATGAGTTTGGATCACATTATTTCTCTTGAATAAGAAATCGAGCCTGGGCCAGTATCCCGGTTTCTTATCTGTACCGCTGTGTGTACCACTACAACAGTAGTACCAGTATTATTTTCATGCGAATCATGCATGCATACGTACCAGGTATATACGTACATACACCATATATATGATACTCGCACGTACGTTTGATGCGTACGGAATTTGGTGAGTCTTTCTCACCTTCGAAAGAGGCGTCGGAACAAACATAGGGATATGGCTCTTGCTTTCTTTCACGTCATCTTCGACAACAGATAAATTCCGCCCCAAATGATTATTTCGCAAACGACACCAAACGGTTTTTGTGGAAGATTGTTGTTTGTCCACACTATATACGAGCATACCTGGTATTTGTCAGGCAGGAGACGCGAGGGTCAGGGTGGACGAGGTTCCAGATACTACTCGTACGTACTGCTGCCAAGTTCTCCGGAGTACTACTACTGCACGGCCTGCAGATATCATCATCATCAGACATGCGACGCCCGGTCACGATTGTGGCATGTATAGGTGAGGAGAAGAAGAGTGCTGTGTCGAAAAAAATAGCCATACCTACGTATCTTCTCTCTCTCGTGCTGCTTTATGTGTTGGTGCTGTCATGCTGTCTCATGATGCATCACCCCCAAATTAAAAGTCCACCACATACGATCATTGGCTTCTTCTCGTATGGTACTACTGCTGTTGCCGCTGCCGCCGTTGCTGCCGCTTGCTGTGTACGAGGGCGCCCTTTTACAGTTCGCGTTCGTCGTTGGTCGCAACCGGTTGCCCTACCTACGAACATTGTACTCGTATCATGTACAGCGTACGAGTAGTAACCCACCAGCAGACCAGCAGCAGCAAGCATCATAATTTTGTAATAGCAACGACAGAACAACCCAGCAGTTCGAGTTACGAGCACACACCAACAAACTGCTGTTTGTTACGGCAGCATAACCTTGTGCGTGATATACCACTCTGCCTATTGTCTTGCGTGTGGCTACCTGGTGCAAATACGCGTAGCGACAATGTACCAGGTGGAGAATCATAGAGAGTAGTCTGATGGTGGGGGAGAACCTGCTACCTGGTCTATCTATATAATACCAGGTAGTAGTATGTGACTCCGGATCTGAGTTACGACTGTTAATACGCGTATACATAACACAGGTAAGTACCAGGTATATAATATTAATAGGAGGGGAGAAAGAAAATAAGGGAGAGGACAGTAAAATGGGGGGGGAAAGGCATAGTACGAGTTCCTGGTACAACTTGCAAGGTACTGAGTACTGTACGTAGTACAGCAGTAGTACCAGTATGTCTTGTATAGTGCTGTACCACCGTACCACACGATACCACCATGCTGCTATGCAAAGTGTCGGGCAACTGTAGCGAAGAACCTCGTGCTGCTGCTCGTAGTGAGGCCAATCAATGCTCTGGCTGTTCATGTCTGCGGTAGATCTCCGAAACGAAATGGGTTAACGATATTCGGCGATCATCACGCATTTCTCGTCAACGTATGACATACATGATACATGCTCGTATACATGTATACGTCCAGGTTGTACGTATGATGCGCTCCTTGCTGCTGCGGCTTCGTTGCGAATTAAATCTGGGTTGTGATTCGCCGGAACTTGAGCGCCGTTGATTGTGATGTGGCCATCTCGCAGTGTAAGCACCGCCCTGGAGTCACCTACCTGCAGCAGTATGTTCTGCTGCTGCCCCATGCTGTGCACATACCTGCGATGTTATTAACTCATCGCCACAAAACCGACCACCTATGATGATACCAGGTATATTTTCGTCTTCACGTGCGCATGGGATATGATATTGTATTGCCGTATGATACCCGTGCAAAAGTTCTCCCGTTGGAATATTTTGTAAAATTCTGGGAATATTCCCCCGTCTTGAAGATTTTCTCGTACGTACCTTGATGAAGGTTCCGCCGAACTGCCCATGTTGTGCATAATATCCTGTGCTCCCACTTGGCACTTTTGGCATCTACGTAATCTTGTGATCCCTGGTCCCACCCGGACCTGATCCCACACCCGCGGGCCTGAGCCCTCCGAACTGACCCTGGGTACCTCGTTGTTGTTGTTTTTCTTCTGTCATCGCCACAATACACAATAATACCGGTGCAATGCACGTTGTATATAATAATATATAGTTGCCCGCACGAAGGCACCTGTGTACAGTTTGTTGTGACAGCTTGCTGTAAAAATACGATGTACCAGGTACATTCGTAGCTTTTATTCAAAGTTGGATTTTTGGATTTTGTCGTCCTCGTCTTCAGCACGCCAGCTGTGCAACCAAATGATACTCAACTTTGCAACATTCGAGATACCTGGTAACCGTTTAGGAAATGTAATATCCAGAGGAGCTCGTCTTTGTTCACTCGGTCATCACTCTCACAACAAGGAAGTGGCGGGAGCCCGTTACATTGATGAAGTTACTGTACAGCAGTGTACTCTCTCGGGTAGAACGCACCGAAACTCAAAAAATAAATCCAGCATGGATTGCATACGATGACGAGTATACCTGGTACAACAACAGTGTTAGATTTCCTGTTTCTTTTATAGGGTACAGGTAGGTGTGCTGTACTGTTGTACAGCTCTCTATCTAATACAATACATCAGGATGACTATCGCATGATATCTATGCGCACCAACCACAAACTACGACACAAATAATCCTCCAGTACTGTAGTACCTGCTTGTTGTGCGAGGGAGGCTCGTGCGCGACTATCTATCCTACTGCTGTCTGTCCTAATTTGAGTCGAGTCGACGAGGGAAGAAAGGGCTGAAGTCTGTTCGTGATGAAAAATGGAGAGGGCGCAAACCGTACGGGGAGAGGAGAGGAATGCGACCTCTCGGACCTAATAAGTTACGACTATTGAATAGGAGAGAGAGAAAGAAAGGGCGAAAATAAGAAATGGGAAGAAGAAAAACAAAATCCCATCATCCACTGCATGCACACATTTTTAGGAAGACGTCGCACACATACATATATATATATATATATATATTCCATCCCATTCATTATATCTTCGCACATCTTCTTCTCTCTCTCCTTCCAACTCGTAACTCAGATCCGGGGTCACATAGCAGGCTCTTCTCCCCCCTTCCCGCTACGGTACGTGCCTTCATTTTTATCGCGAGAAGATTTCAGCCTTTTCTTCCCTCGTCGACTCGCATCGAATTGTGCCTACCCACGCTGCAAGGCGCTCTCAACAATTGAATCCCTTTTTTTATTTTTGCAAATAAAGTCAAAGTCCGACCCTCCTAGGGCTCGAACCCAGGACTCAAACAAGTAGAATTCGAGGTTAACCACTTGAACCACCGGGGCGACCGGCTTATATATGTATCCATGGTGTTCGATATGATTATTATTATTTCTCTTGCCATCCGACAATGTGCAGCATGATCTTCAACATGGATCACTCATAACTTTCCCGAAAGAAGAAACCTCGGAAACAAACGGAAACCCATGCACCAAGTCTACCTCCCTTCCGTGCCAACTTTCAGCTTGTCTACTCTATTGTTTAACATGCGTAGCGTATCATGTTGTTGGAGAACATTCCACCCCTCAGGCAGATCATGATCTACATGGTATTATATTATTATTATGCTTGCATCCGACAATGTGTAGTGTTGACTACTAATAACACTGCAGACAGACAATCTAGAACCTAAAAGGCCGTTCTGAGGTACTTTGCAGGATCTGTGCATAGTGCAGATCCAACCCAGGAAACACGTGCTACTATTGATAGATCGTGCACATTATGCGGCTCCCACTCGGCAACATGATGAGCTTCATTATACAGGTCATACCGTATCACATGTCTATCTGCCCTGAAATGTCTATAATTAGAAGTAATATTGCTGTCGTTAATATTAGTACTGTAGATCATCAAATGGGAGCCGATGATATGTCCGAGACGTGGAGCATCCCGACGAAGTGCACCTTGTCGTGTTGTCGACCCAACGCCCAAACCAATCATCAGCTTGTCCAACCGCAGCTTCGATTTACCCGGTTTCCACAGACAAAACTACAGTAGTAGTATTAACAGTATCACATGGGGATGGTGGAGTGGTGTCATAGGGTGCGCGTTGTCGCTATATATATACTGCTTGCTGCGGCATACATAGGAAGTGTTGTGGTTTCATAATGGGTCGTGGACAGAAAGATACCGGGTAGTACGTTCGCTCGTTACATCACCCCACGCACTGGCGCCCCCCAAAAAAAAATGACCACATCGTAATTCAACACTTGAAAAAAAATAGATTCGGCCCTCCGGGGGGGGGGGTGCACTCATCATGTCATGCATGCATGTGGCCGTAGTCGTATGGCCATAGACCCTCTCATTCCTACAATGCCGGGGCGTAACAAATCCGATTTTCACCGATCAGACACAGACATTGCTTGCGCAAAGCGCGAAGCGCCGTTAGGTGTCTGGGTGAGTCGGATGAAGGGTGAGTTGCACGCTGCTAAGAACCGCTTGTGAGGCGGACTTGCAATGGATGACAGCAGCTTCGAATAGATTGATGTGTTTTCTGGTGGCCTTCCAGAGACACCAATAATGGGTATACTAATAACATTTTTCTATTTATTTGCTACTATTGCTGTGCCACAAGGGCTCATCAGTACGTCTACTCTCTCCTTCTTCTGGATACTGGCATACTCATACCTCTTTCTTCTTTCCGGCAGGTCCGGGTCCCCTACACGAAATCGTAGTTTCAGCGTCTTCCGCGAAGTCCATTGGGCCATGCAAATACGTTTTCATTCTTGTCCCTTATCTTAGCTCTCAGTATATCTCGAAGAGGTTCCCCCTTTTCTCCCTAATTTTTTAGTGATGATATGTCCCCTCTTTCTGTAAGTTCTTCTACTGTATACTTCCGTCTTGTACCTCCCAAGCTTCTCTGCGGACATCATGTCTTCTTGGTTTCCTCCTATATCCTTCCATTATTGCTCAATTACGCTATCCCACCTTATTCCAGCTCACTCTCCACTCACATTCTCCCATACAGCTTTATCCCCTATGCCTGCCAACCTCTTCTTTAGCATGCTCTTTACTTTATAATGTCAGATCAACTTTCTCACGTCTCTTTTTTTTTGTCCCAAGCGGGTAAATTTCCAGTTCTGCTCTTGATATTGTATGCGTACTTGAGCACCTTGGTAATTTATTAGCTGCAGTCATCTGCACTGTTTCCAGCTGTTTTACGAGCTTCGCGTTGCCTTCTCATATTTCCCCTGCATACTCTAGCTTTAGTACAATCACGTTCATCAGGATACGAATTCTATTAATCCTAGTACCAAGGTGCGAGTCTGCTAGGGTCGCATCCATCTTGCCTACGTGAGATTTACCCTTTCCTGTTACGTTTGCTATGTGTGCAACCCAAGAGCAGCATTCTGAGATATCTACGCCTAGGAACGTATTCCTATGGTCTACGATCAACAATTCATCTTCTCCCCACTTCCACAGAAAGTTACCGGGTTCGCCTTATCTTCGTTACATACAACTACAGCGCATTTTTTTACGTTCGCCATCACTCTCCATTTCCTAGTCTACGGTAGTGCCTTATCTATTTGTTTCTGCAACCCTTCGTGTGAAGATATGGCCGAGGTAAGGGTAAGGGTAAGGGACGCAGGTGTATCTGGCAGCTGGGAAGCAGTGCTTCGCTTCTTCTGATATATATCTTCTTTATTGATGACTAGAGCTGAGGAGGTGCTCTGGTAGAGAAGTGAGAGGTAGGGGGGTGGGACTCGACGCTCAGATATACTCGTCCCACCCCACGCTACGAGCTCTCCTACATTCCTCTTATCTAACGTACTCCTAAATAACTTTCCTAGGGCTACCGATTGTTCTTCTGCTAATATAAGAACTTCTCACTTTATGATCCTATCTGCGTTAAGGAACAATACTCTTGTCTAACGGGCTATCCGCCCTAGAGAACATTCCTGAAAGACCGTTACTCTCAACTAACGGAATATCCACAGGTTTAATCCATTCTTTGGATTATTCTCGTATTCCTCAGGCTACGAAACTGCAGACTATATTATATATATCTATAGCCCATAAGTACTCCACTCATATCACATTAGCCCACCCTGAATGGTCGTATATGCAGACCACAAGATGGTCGAAGGATGATGACAAAGTTCATCCCAAAAGACCAGGAAAAGGTGGTCGAAGATTCGGCTATTCGAAACAAAAGAAATGAGGCTATAAATCCCCCCACACCTCGTAATAAGACCCAAACACTGCGAAGGGGTGTTTACTTAGAACAACCACTCAAAGGTATAGACCGAAGGAGAGGAAGAAATAACTCAAAGCGGAAGCGAAAGCAGAGAAAGGCAAACCGAAGAAAGAAAACAGGAGACAGAACAAAAAGCCGATGTTTTTGACATCCCGATGAAATCATCCGCAAACATCAATCCTGAGATCGTATCTTCCCCTACAGTGACTCACTCCTTCGCTACTTCGACTGCTACTATCATGCCATTCATATATACCCTGAATAGGTTAGGTGATATTGTACACCCCTGTGCAACTTCTTTAAAATATCAGCATACTCCGATATTTCGGTTTTTCCCCGTCCGACATCCGAGCACTTCTCGCACACAGTTAATATTTTTCATTACTCCCCACATCTTTCCTCTGATCCCAATTTCCCAAAACATTTTGAACAACCCATTTCTCCATACTGTGTCGTAGGCCTTGTGTACATCTACAATAGAAAAAAACAGTACGTTGTAAGCCCACATCTACAATAGAAAACACAGTACGTTGTAAGCCCCGCGTCTTTCCAACCTTGGGCTATCTTACCTAATGTGTGCACATGGTCTACGCAGTGACGGTTTGGCCTAAACCCTGCTTACCCTTCGCATATGTTTTCTTCCTTCTCCCTCATTGTTGCCATTGTATCGTCTAAAATCTTACAGAATATTTTCTCCAGTGCATAGTAGCTTTATTCCTTGTCTCCTTTCTTGAATAAGCTTACTACTACTCCTTCTCTCCACCTCTTAGGTGCGTAATCGTTTTTCCGTAGCCATCTCCACACAACTTCGCTATCATGGTAATCACTCCTTCCCCCACGTACTTCATTAACCCATTCACTATTTGGGGGAGGGGGTCAGCCACGCTATAACTGAAGTGATTCTCTAAGTAAGTAGGGGGTGGTTACTATTGATCCTCTCCCTCAAGAACGCCTGGCGATTTCTGTGGAACCCGATAGCGCATAGTATTCTCTTTCAGCCATAGGAGGGCCGAATTCTGCACCCCAAAACAAATGGAATCGGTGCTCGGAGTTGCAGACAGGTTTCTGCACGGGCAGCGCACCATACTTATTTGTATCTGTGGAAGCTGTACTGGTATGGCGGCATGTCGAAAATATGCGTTTCGGCGCTCTAGGGGTATAGTGCTGGTCATGCATCTCGTTTTCCGGGCGCCCTCGAGCATGCGAAGTAGCCCGTTACTCGTCATTCTCGGAAATATAGTTACAGTAGTCAGATTGACGTTAGATACGGTAGATGGCCCCCTTTAAGGGACCTCGTGATGATGGCAAACTTTCTATAATAGGGGACCTCAAATTTCTGCGCACCGTTGTTGGGCTACTGTACCAACACCATCGATAACACCACTTGTTTTGTTGTTGTTGGTGTTGTTGTTGTTCTCACACTAACTCTCTGACGAAGGAGTCCGTGGTCACACAAAGGTGCTGGAGCACTACCACCACCACAGCCACAACCACCACCACCGCCACCAATCATATCACCACCATCACCATCACCATCGCCACCACCATCACTAACACCTCCATATTCGTATTTTATGCCCTATACACCCAGGGATTGTTGTCGCCGCGACTCTTCCCATGGTGTACGGTGCTTCTGCTGGCAACTCAGGGCAGCAGTACGATGATGATGGTTGGGATGATGACAACAGTTCGTTATCGGCATCAGGAGGAGAAGGAGGAGGATATTCAACGCAGTTCACCGGGATGGAGTTCATAATCCCGCTCTATACCCCGCCATATCAGGGTTTGGTCCTCTGTGAGTACCTGATACACAAGGATGGTATTGAAAACAAAAATGAGAATAATAATATGAATAACAATTATAACCAAAATAGGGGTGGAGCGTTGATGAAGAGTAGGGTGAACGAGGGTTTGCCAAGGGCACATGAAAACATGCGCGACTGTCGTCGACACGGCTGTTCGTTCGTCCTATACTAGCTAGAGCAACGATTCTGAATGAACCTATGCCGTACACCCTGATGCTTGCGGTGCTCTACATCTCTCTTGCACGTAGTGTGCTATTCCACAATAAATCCTACCAGGTAGGTAAATACCTTTAAAGAATCGGTCGACATCCTACAGTAGCCATATTATATTAAAATGATAGTAAGGATAAAATGGAATTCGTCATCCTCCTCTACACCCCACTCTATCAGGGCTTGATCATTTGTGAGTATGATAGTGGTAATCTTAGAATAAGAACCTACTAATAAAAGCTTAAGGATAAGAACAAGGGCAACATTCGTCAGGGGGGGGGCTTGTCCGTTGTTTGACGGACGACATGCAGGGGCCCAGCATCATATTCAACGCAGTTCACCGAGATGGGATCCATCATCCCCCTCTAGGCTCGTTCTACCAGGGCTTGGTTCTCTGTGAGTGCTGCCGGGAATCTAAGAATATGAGCGAGAACAACAATAACAAAAAAACTAAGAACCTGAACACTTTTAAAAACGGCCCTAAATATTTGTGATCGACTATCTCTAAATAGGCTCCTTAGATGCACTGACAGCACTGACGAACTAGCCAAAAAGGGGTGCCTTATCATTCGAATACCATTTTGTGTTTTGCATCTTATCCGTGGTATCTAAGTATAGATAAACCTAAAATAGCCGAAACGAAGAATTGGCGGGTTTTGTTAACTGTCTTGTCCAACACAGGGCCAAGTGTTCGCACAACGATACTGCTTCCTGCAGCGTGCCGCTCATTCTTCTTCTACTTATCCGTTTTTGACGATCACTTAGTGGCATCCAATGCCAATGACTTGTGTTGCTGTCGTTGTGATCCAGCCGGAAGGAGTAATTGGTGGTCGGCCCTGTTAACGGTTGTGTCCAACACTGGACCACGTGTTCGTGCAACGGCACTGCGTCCCGCAGCGTGCCGCAGCGTGCCGCTCTTTTGTTTTTTTAGTTATCCGTTTTTGACGATCGATCAGTGGCAATCAATGTGAACGATTTGTGTCGCTGTAGTTGTCTTCGTCGTTGCTGTTCTTCCAGCCGGCCAGCGGGAGATTTTGAAGAGCACGGCATCAACAGCGGGAACGGCTGTGGTGGGCACGATGTGTACCCCCACTAATGGCATTCATCACCATTTCAACCAATGCTATCAACGTCAATCCACCCATGCCAACTAAATCTACGTGAATGATGTGTTGGTGATATGTGTCTTTGCAGCCGGTCAATGGGAGATTTTGAAGAGCACAGCAACAGCGGGCACGGCTGTGGTGGGAATCATGAACCCCAACTCCGGCCCCGGTATTGCCACGGACCCCGGCTACATGGCCGCCATCGCTGACGTTCAGACCTCAGGGGCTCAGGTACATGTGCATGGTATACGTGTTGGGGGGGGTTGGGATGGGAGTGTAGCATCAAAAAATGGTTTTTTAGCTCCAATCAATCCTTTTGTGTAGCACCATTTCAGTGCTCTTTGGACAGCTAGCTTGCCACATCGCTACTGGCTGTGGACCGAAATCGTACTTGAGTGATTACTCAACTAATTACTTAATACATTTAATGAATTAAGAGATGCCTGCCTCCATCGTTGTTTGTTTTTTTGACAGCTTATTTGCTACATCGCTACTGGTTACGGCGCGAAGTCGTATAGCGAGGTCCAGGCCGACATTCAAGCATACGATCTGGTGAGTAGGGCATCACGAAGGAGCTTCTGGCATCAGAAAATATTGCGCAATGGTGGAGGCGTTTCCTCCGCCGGGGCATACGACGCGTACTATTACAACATCAACCATGGAACTCCAAAATTCAACCTTTTGTGGCTGTATTACCGTAAGACGTGTGATAATATGACACTGCTGTATCACACGTGTGATAATATAACACTATTCCAGGTTAACACTGTATCACACGTGTGATAAGATAACACTGTACCCAGGTATATATAACACTGTATCACGTGTGCGATAAGAGGACACTGTATCACACGTTTGATGAGATATACAACACCACATCACACTTGTGATCAAATAACACTGTTTAGCACTGTATCACCCGTGTGATAAGATAACCCCGTATCACACGAGTGATACTAGTATGCATCGTACCAGGTATCACACTACGTAGGGTGATGAGATAACACACACCCTCGGAAGACACTCCCATCTGAGTTTCTCGACACCGGGGAGGGCGTATGAATACGCCAAGCGATGATGCGTGTGCGGAAAGGGCCTCGACGAGATATTTTCAAAGCCACCATTTTTGTTTTGTGTGCGCCACTTTTGCTTCAGAAACAAATCGGGTCAGAGATTGCCCCCAGTGGCGGGTGGGCTACCTCAACTACCCTAATTATCTTAAATATCGTAGGCCTTACCATTATGGGTGTAAATATTTTCGGCCAGAGTGGTAAGTGTTACCAGCTAGTATAGCGACCCAAAAATCGACAACTGCCATATTTCGGGGGGGGCATAGTAATTCGTAGTAATACATAGTAATAGAACTACATACTTAGATCACAACCCCTGAGCGTGCTCGGTTGGTGCATCCCTGGCCTCTCAGAGCTCCCACTTCCAAACCGCCTCCTTTCATTACTTGCCGGACCTTTCCAGCAGTTCTTTGTTTTCTCGGTCCTTTCTTCCTTTTTTCTTCTTTCGTTTCGTGTGCGTGCGTGTTCTCCGAGCACGGCATCGCGGGAGGACCCGGCACCGTCGCGGGTGTCAGCGGGTGCTGGCGGGTAGAGGGGGGGTTGCAAGGAGCGCGGTCGCCGCTTTCGTGCCTAGGCGTCGCGTGTGCCTCGAGACACGAGGGATGCATGAACGGGCTTTGGCTGGCTTCGAGTTATGATTGTTGATAGAGTATGTACGAGTTATGAAGGTCGTTCGGGAGGGTAAGAAAATATTCAAGCGGTGCTTATTTTTGCGACCACGCTAAAGTTGAAAGAGGGAGGTGTGCAGTTTGAACACCAACGTTATCGAGCTGGCGAACGACGGCCACGGTGAGCACCGGGCTTCACGCGAGGCGGGCGACGGGGCTGATTGTGGCAGAGAGTGATAAAAGCTTTACCCGGACCGAATCGTTAGCGAGGTGGTCGCGAGAGGGGCGGGCGGCGTACGAGGCTGAGAGAGAAGCTCTTCAGTGCGATTTTTTCTTTTCTTCTTTTCGACCGGGTGTGAGGTGTTCCAATCAGGCAGAAAAATATTACACGAGAGGAGACGGGGATTTTTTTTCCTTTCCGAGATTTCGATTTCATTTTCGTTGTTTTTGCTGTTGTGCCGTGCTGTGCTTCGCTTTCTTCGTACATACAGTACAGACATAGAGCATATCGAAAGAAGAAAATAAGTACAGACAGTAGTACCCTACCTGGGGTATGTACGTACGTACGACATCCGCGACGCGAAGCGTATATGTGGCATCCAAGCTGACGTCGGAGCTGTTTTTTCCTGAAGCATGGCGGCGGGGCTCTTGGCATTATCAAGTCGCCGGTTTGCAACTGCGATCCTTGAAAAAACTAAACTCAATCGTGGACATCTGTTCGCTTCGCATAATTTGATGTACTTTTTCCCTTCCTGAGCGAGCGTAGCGGGCGGCGTAGGCCGCCCGCGGAGCGAAGCGCCTTGTATGGAGTATTATATAGTAATATATAGTAATAGATACCAGGTACCTGGTAGTAATGGATAGTACTACATAGTAATACTAACAGATAGTAACATATACTATTAATAGTAGTAATAGATAGTAACAGATAGTAATGGATAGTAATACATGAGTAGTACAAAGTAATACATGGTCATTAATAGTAATATATAGTAATATGTAGTAGTAGATAGTAGGCAGAACCCGCGACGGACCCCAAAAACACGTATCCCCCTTGTGCTGATCTCTCTCTACGGGCCGTGTTGGTTCTGATCTGATTTCTGTGTAACCCCGAAATAATACACGTATTATCGTCATGCGTCGCCCGTGTCATGCGTCTCCTCCTTCCGTTACCCGTCGGACACATGCGCTACCCCCCTATCCCAAGCAGCCACGCTCTACGTCTGTCATAGGATAACTATTAGTGTGGCCGATGCTGTTACCGACCTCGGACAGATCAGATAGATCAGATCCCCACTCGATGATCTAGATTTTCAGGGTAGGTTGAACCGTATGATCTGTATGATCTCGTTCATGTTGCCGGGTGGGAGCGGTATGATCTGCACGATCTAGCACACGTTTCCTGGGTTGGATCTGCCCTGCAAGGCAAACCCTCCACAACTTCTGACAACGGCAACCGGGGAACTGCAGTAGACAGATCGTAGATATATAGATAGGCCAATATAGATAGATAATTAGATAGATAAATAGATAGATAGATAGATAGATAGATATATAGATCATGATCTGTTTGTCCGAGGTGTGCACCTTTGAAGCCCTGCCAAACGGGTTGTTGACGGCGTCATGAACAGAGAAGAGTGGAGCAAAGGCAGCAGGTGCGTTAGCTCGATGTTACCTCGCTTGGAGCCTACTTTAGAGGGGATAGATCGACGTCAACTCGCTTGGGACTTACTTGAGAGGGTAAAAATGACCGAACCACACTGCACCACCCCCCCCGGTCAAGCAGTGGCAGACGCTGTAATCGATATTTTTCCGCCTTTTCCCCCGTCTCAAGTCCGAAGAGGGTTAAGCCAGAACAGGAGAGGAGAGGACAGGAGACTCGCTCTGACTTATGTTCCCTCTTGGTTTGCTGTGCCCTCCGCCCCCCTTCGTTCTCGCATTGTTGTGGTGCCTGCCTACCACCGGCGCCTGCCTGCCACCGCCTCTTGAAGATGAAACCGGACGACGCCCGTTCTGATGGTACTCCCTCCCTGCTTTGTTTCGCTGTACTTCTCCTCCCCGCCCCGTTCCTCTCCTCTTATTGTTGTCCGCACTTTCAGCTTTACCCCGGTGCCTGCGACGGCGTATTTTTCGACGAGACTCCCCGTGTGCTAAACACCCTTGCGACGAAGTATCGATCGTACAATACTTTGGCACACTCCAGTTTCGACACTGCTGAGGTTAGTATTTTTTTATATATATGGTGTTTTTGCTCCCGCCAAGACATTTTTTGGCGTCAATATACTCGTTGAAGTGTAGGGTTGGTCATTGAAAGGGTCAAACCACGTTCTCCCATCATACCATATTTTCTTCTATCAATGCTACTATTATTAATAATACTACTGCCACTGCTACTACTGCTACCCCTACTAGCTACTACTATACTACTCCTACTCCTTCTCCTACTACTACGACAGCTGCTAATACTCCACTTCTACTACTATTACTGCTACTACTGCTACTACTACTACTACTACTCCTACTACTACGACTATTAAGTCTGCTACTTCGAAGTACTACTACTGCTACTACTAATGTTCCTGCCACTATTGCTGGTACTGCTACTACTATAGCGAATGCTTATGAGTGATCAACGTTGAAGCTTATGCTCTTTAGTGATTTAATGACACACTGCCGTCGGATGGTAAACGCAGTAAAAATAATGTCAATATTTCGGGAAAGTTATGAGTGATCCATGTTGAAAATCATGCTGCACATTGTCGGATGGCAAGAGGTATAATACTAATAATAATATTCGCTGCTATGCTTCGGTTCTTAATCAAAACGTCAACTAATGTCGTTTCATATGTGTTGTTGTCGTACAGGTGCAGACACGAGTTATGTTCAACCCGGGTCAGTTTGCGGATGACCTCTACTTCGGATTCTCTCCCCCAGCAGGCATCGTGGGATACGAGAACTACTATTACACGTGAGAACTATGACGCGGTATCGGAATGTTGACATATCGAAACTTCGAGAAGTCGAAGTGAACAACGAAGTATCGAAACATCGAGATATCGAAATACTGAAGTATTGAAATATTGATTATATTGATTTGTCGATATATTTAAATGTCGAAGTATCACAATCTCGAACATCGAAACATCGATGTATTGATTCCATACGATGCGGACGAGCACTACAGTACTCTGGGCTCTTCCCTCCCGCAGGCATCGTCGGTTACGATCATTACTATTCCACGTGAGCAATCTGACTATTGTTTGACCCAGTATTACTGAACGCTTTTTTTGGCATCCAGGCATATCTTACCAGCCGTCGAGTGTCAGCAAGCGACCGCTCGAATAGTTCGATACAGCGCGCGTGTAGTATGTGTATGTATATTCCAATTCTAACATTTAATCCCTAGAGGACTTCAATCGGCACAATAACGCCTTGCCCCTCCGGCACTTGGTAAAAGTCCTTTGATAGCGACCAAAACAATGGTTGGTCACTTTGGAGCTACTATCAACCATTGAACCGTCTAGGAGCAGCACGGTTCAATGGTATGATACATAAGGTAATCTCTGCGCCCGTGCCGTCCGACTCCTTGCTTTCAACCAGAGTAGCTCGCGCACCAACCATTGTATCATCATCCTCCAATCCTCCAGGGCAACAGTTGCCGTAATTGTCCCTTGTGCTATGGTCAGTTGTCAATTGCCAGTTGTCCTCTCTCAAGTCCCGAGAAGATTAAAAGCGGAGAAAGTGCCAAAAAGTTGACGACTATAGCGTGGGTCCCACGAGTTTAGCAACCAGCCCAGCCTGCTGAGGTAGTGTTGTGTAGGCTATAGGGGGTGTATCCGAGGCATATGCGCAATGCAAGGACATCTCCGACACTTAACATTATGGCTGGAAACATACTCCCCGTGGGGGGTCTGATATCAGTATTATCTGATATCAATATTTTATGATATCAAATTATCTGATATCAGCGCTATCTAATATCAATATGATCTGATGTCAATACTAGCTGATATCAATCTTATCTGATATCAACATTATCTGGCATTCATATCTTGTGATACCAATAATATCTGAAATCAATTTCAAGCGGGGATTCTATTCCCGGTCAGAGTGGACGCCGGATGATGCTAGTGGCACTGCTGCGGTTGGAGCTTGTGCTTGACGGTTAAGAAGACCGTTGATAAGACCGTTGGTAATACCACACCTGGCATACGTTCGCCCTCTGCATCTGGGTATATTTCCAAAGAGCTGATAACATTGTTGGCAAGACCGCATCTGGCATACTGTAGTCTCTATTTGTACACAACGATCAAGTCTCAAAGGGGTTCCTCTGCTGCTACCCTCAGCCCGACGGGTCGGGTTGCTTCAATAAGACGCAAACCACAATAAGACGCAAGCCAACGAGGGAAGAAAGTGCTGAACTCTTTGCGCGATACACAAATGTAAGGCTCGTACCGTAGAGGAGGGGGGGCGAGAAGAGCCTGTTTGTTATTATGTGATCCTATTATTACGGGGGGCCATAGTAAATAGGACCAAATATTGTTAATAAAAATGGTCAAACATATAGATTTGTGTGTATACCGTAGGTCCTATTTACTACCAGGTATTTACTATGGTCCCCCGTAGTAATAGATTTGAGCTAAGACCAGGGAGGGAGCAGGAGAAAAAAGGACGAAGAAAATAGATAAAATGAAAAAAGGGAAAAAAAACGCCTCGCATGCTACAATAAAACCATTATAGAAGTAAGAAGAGTGTCAGGGAAACCAAGCGAGGAGGCTACAAAAAATCATGTAGACGTACAACAACTACAGTAGACATTACTTGAGCCGGGCTTTCACTGCGCTCCATTTCGCCAAAACCGTCCCACTGCCTCTCGATCTCGACAGCATGGACTCCGGGGTACCGGCTACTTCCGCTGCGTCCCGAGAAGGCAACAATGTTCTCCTCGTGCACTCCGCAACCGCACTGGCGCAGAATGAAAATGTAAGTGTTGTGCTTCCTCATACGTGGAAATTGCTGCCGATTCCTTCCCGGACGTGATAGTCTAGCCGTACAGTAGTGACCCAGCGTTTAGTCGGACTGGTCTTACTTTCGAACCTCCAGCCCTTCTCACCTGGTTTCTCTCTCACGTACACCTACCTCTCCCGTCGCTATTCAGATATCGCTCTGACTTCGGAACCCCCCCCCCCTTCTCGTTCGGACATGCCGCTTCCCCCTCCCTCCCCTCTGCCCTGACGTCCAGCTGATCTACGACCTTGTGCGCGAAGCCTTCTGCAAGGGGTGGAGCCCGATATACGCGACAGACGATGCCATGCCCAACCCGTGGGACGTCCCTCCGACCTTCTGGGATGCTCTGCTTAACGCTGCCTCAGAACTTCCCGTGCCGTGCTATTGATTTTGAGTTTTAGCTGTCGCGACGAACTCGTTCGCAGCAGGACATTTGTAACTGCCGTCGATTTGTGTGGGTTGGGAGGTATAGTTCGAACAAAAAAAAACTCAGTCCTGTTTCTTTTTCTTTTCGGAAATTGTTCCGGCGGTCGGTCGTCGACTTTCAAGCTGAGGGTAAGGCGATCTCAAAAGGGGTACATTACTTAAGTACATCACCTTTTTTTTTTTGGCGCCGCGTAAATGACAAACTCGAACTCGCTCGGAAAAAACATATGAGCGTCGATGCAATCGTGATGGTAGTACTATTACGGTATATAGGGCATAGTAACACATAGTAATACATACTGTAGTAATCAGAACGGACGATGGACCCGAAAATCATACACCCCCCCTATGTTAATGAAATGTATTTGGTTCTGATCACTATATTCTCACGTAGCAGTAGTAGTGGGTGGTAGGCACCCCCTTTTTACGTCAAAAACAGGGCAGAGTTCACAACAGAGTGTCGCCCTCGTTCTGGTGTGTTGTATGTACCTGCTAGGGCACAGACGAAGCAGACTGTGTTTTGTTTCGCCCCTTGACACAGGGGTGTTGATGTTTCGTTGTCGAGAAAGGGGCGTATAATCCCGCCTCCCTCTCAGCAATGCCTGCTTCCTGGCCGGTGAAAACCCGACGTGCTCCGCCCCGGCATAGTAGGGGTGCGAAGGTCTATGGTCATACGACTACGACCATGCATGGCATGCGTACACCCCCTGCCTCCCCCTTCCAGAAGAGGCGTAGTATCAGGCTGGGTGGTGTGGTGCAGGTGGTTGTTTTGAGCGTCGCAGCTGGAGGCTAAGCTAGCAGTTGGTTGTGTTTTTAAGCGAACGGCTCACTTTGTGGACACTCCAGTGAGATGGGTTTTAGCATGTCCAGCAGAGTCATCGTTTCATCTTCTAGTGGTCTGATAGTTCATCCCTGTGATTTTGGGAACTCTTCGCTACAATGTTGGTAGCCCTTTCTTATCCTCTGGGAAGCCGGAAGCTGTGTGTTTGGTTTTGGCAGTTGTTGTCTTAGTAGTTGTTTTCGTAACAGTTGTTGTCTTAGTAGAGGGTATTCGTAGAAGTTGCTTCATCAGCAGTTGTTTTACTTGTAGTTCTTTTACTAGCAGTTGTTGTCTTAGCAGTTATTGCCTTGGCAGTTGTTGGGTTTGCAGTTGTTTCCTTAGTAGTTGTTGCCTTAACAGCTGTTGCCTTAACAGTTGTTTTGAAGCAGTTGCTACCCTACCAGGTGTTGTCTTGGCAGGGTGTTTTCTCAGCAGCTGTTGGCTTAACAGTTGCTGTAATAGCGTTTTCTTATTAGCATATGTTTTCTTAGCGGCTCCTGTCTCAGCAGTTGTTCTCCTAGCAGTCTTTGCCTCAGTAACTGTCTTCGGAAGCTGTGTGTTTTGTCTCAGCAGTTGTGGTCAAAGTAGTTGTTGTCTCGGCGGTTGTTGTCTTAGCAGCTGTTTTAGTAAAAATTGCTTCATTCGCAGTTGTTGTTTTAGCAGTTGTTCTACTAGCAGTTGTTGTCTTCGCAGTTGTTGTCTTACAGTTGTTGTCTTAACAGTTGTTGTCTCAGCAGTTGTTGCCTTAACACTTTTTTTCTTAGCAGAGGTTGTCCTCACAGTTGTTGTCTTGGCAGTTGTTTTCTTAGCGGTGGTCGTCTCAGCAGTTGTTGCCTGAGCAACTATTATCTTAGCAATGTGGGTTTTCAACATTTATTTTTGAAGCAGTTGTTACCTTAGCAGTTGTTACCTTAGCAGTTGTTGTCTTAGCACGGTGTTTTCTCAGCAGCTGTTGGCTTAACAGTTGTTGTGTTTGCAGTTTTTTTCTCGGCAGTTGTTGTACTAGCGGCTGTTGTCTCAGCAATTATTGTCTTAGCAGCTGTTGCCTTCGCAGTTGCTCTTCGTGTGTCTCGAGTTAAACCTAGTTGGTTGGTTCGAGGAGTTGTACCCCACTCCGCCCGAGTGTTTTGATGACAGTGAGAGCAAAACTTAGGCAGGCAGGGCAATATACTGTAACAGGAATGCCGTACACAAGTAGGAGGTACAGTGTTGATAGTGTTGTGTTCGTTGCGTCTGTTGTTATTGTTTGCAACTTTACTTTGCAAGGAAGCGTCTCGTACTTCTGACGACACTTTTGATCGGCGTATAACCTATACATGCCACGCTATTAAACAATAAACCATTCCAAGTAGTAAGCGTACTCCCCCCGGTCATACGACAACGGCCATGCCATACATGATATCGAGTACCCCCCCCGGAAAAAAACTCTGAACATCCAACTACGGTATTTCAAGCATATGCCGTGACGACTAACCTTCCCTAATGAAACATACAGTACCGGCCCTCTAGAAATCAATACACATGCCGTATGATCCCATATATAACCCGTAGTTCGCGCGATCAGGGGTATGACACACGGTTCCGGAGACCGGAGATGAGTTTCGACGAAATCCTCGACCTAACAGCTGATGTTTTCTAACGTTTATAGAAGAAACCGGGATACTTGCCTAGGCTAGATATCTCGATTTCTTAATTCAAGAAAATTGTACCTGCCAGGGTATGTTGCACACAAACTCTCTCGCCGATTTATCATCTCCCCGGAAGTGTTTTGGCTGAGTTTTCCTTATGAGGCTACTTCACATTAGAAGACCGGTACTGTGCACCAACGTATGGAAAGGAGAAAAACAAAATTGCAGTTCCCTCAGAAATTGAGATTAAAAAAAATCGAGGGGGGGATCATCAAGCCCCCTGCTGCCACACCTCTCAACCACCCGTCAACGGCTCCTAGGAAGCATCTTAAAGGACAGGACAGGGCACCTGCTGGTACTAAAAAACTAGGAGAACCGGTGTCCCCGATTCTTCCATAGATGGCTCATTGGGGTGGGCTAGTGTTATGGCATTGCCCTGAAAGGCCTGCAAAGGCCCAGGATTAGGGTGATAGCGTACCACTTGGAAGGCCTGTCGGCCTAGGGAACAGGAGTTCAGGACGAGGTGAAACTTGGTCCAGGCTGAAGCTTTTATTTGAAACTGGGTTGGTGAGGGCACGTGAGCACGGCGAAAAGACGAAACGACAGTACACTGCTGAAGAAAAAAAAGACTATACCTAATGAAAAACAAACCAGTGGGCGGGGTGGGATTTTCGGACGACTCTCACGAAAAATACTTTTGGTTTTACTTATTTGTTTTCATCCTCCGGCGAATTGGTAAAAATAAAGCTTAAGCTCACCCCACTTCCACGTTCAAAATTCGTATCATGTGTCAATTTAACCCATAGCTCCAGTTGTAACATCAAAACAAGCTGCTGTTACCCCTCGCGCTGGGGCACGCTGACCCGACCTGACCCCCAAGAGGGGCAGGTGCGGTGGAGATAGCCACCCGGGAGAGTCATCTCTCCCGGGTAGTGTGGGACTTGCGCCAGCTCACCCACCAACAAAAACCTAGGCTATGAGGCCTTTCCGCTGGACATGGTACAGTTACGGTCCACCCTACCCGTTAGGGCGTTACTTAATTTAGTAAGAATATATTCCCCTTCCCCCCCTCCCCTATTATACATACGTTGGGTTGGCGTCGGTTTGCAAGGACCCTGCAAAACATGCCGCTCACTACCTCTTTTTGTTTTGGCGATCGGTCACAGCTGGTGGTCGAGATAGAGCCAATATGCGAGGTGAAGAACCTTTACTCCGCACAACGGGAATGATCGTATCACGTACTATTAGTGTTTATGGTAAGGCACCCAAGAGCCCGTTACATCTAGTACCCCCATTCATTGCTGCCTCTGGAAGTTGCTACACCGTAAATAAAATTAACTCATTGAAGCTGTCGTCCATATGCAAGTCCGCCTCACAAGCGGTTCTTAGTAGGATGCAGCTCACCCTTCCTGCAACCCGCCGGGGACACCTCACGGCGCTTCGCGCTTGGTGCAACCAATGTCTGTCTGGTCAGTGAAAACCCGACGTGCTCCGTCCCGGCATTGTAGGGATGCGAGGGTCTATGGTCATACGACTACGGCCACGCATGAGATCGAGTACATCTCTCCTATCGAGTACACTCCCCCTGCCATGATAACGAGAACCCCTTCCCCCCCTGTCCCGATGTCGAGAATGGGCACTCAAGTGGGGTGTCGCACTTTTTTTTCTACGTGCTCTCCTGTGGTGCGTCCTGCCTTCACTTCAATGAAACAATTTCCGAGATTCTTATTTTTTCCCTTATCGTCCCAACCCGGCTTAGTAGGGAAATGTGCTCTTCCGATATTACGATAGAGTAAGCAGAACCGACGATGGACACTAAAAATCGTATACCCCCTACATACAGTATGCTCATGTCACACACCATATGTGTCTCCGACTACTGTCTGTGTTCCACTGTAATAGGAGACCGCCGTTTGACCGCCTGACTGACCGCGGTTCGACCGCTTGACTGACCGCCCCTACACTAAAACCGGTATGCTAAGGAAAAAAAAAACACCTTGGCGCGCCATACAAAACCGGTATTCTCGTAAAATACGTGGCATGTTCGTGAGTTTCACAGGTAGCCTGTATTACGGTAACGCGATATATTTGTACTGCTAAACACACTGTCCGAGGAAGCTGCTGCATGCTCCCGTCATTTGAGGACTGACGCGTGCCAAATACGAAACAAGCTGGCACCCTTGCCCGTAGAGGGGACGTGAGGGGGGGGGGGGTGGGCGGGGGGGGGGGGGGGGGAGAGAGCTCGTCTCTGCCCGCGCAAAGGGAACACAATACAGACAAAAGAAACAGCACGGCATGTAATAGCGTACCGATTTCGTCAAGCAAGGTAAAGCACTAAACAATGTGCTTACTGGGGGGAGGGACAACACCTCGTCCCCCTCCCCCCCGAGAATGACTTTCAACGCCGTTTTAACACTTAAAAATCCTCAAGAAACGCACTTCGTTTTGGGGGGGGGGAAATACTGTACTACAGCAGTAGCAAGTACAACCAGAGGGCAGGGCCACAAGGGTTGTGAACCTCAAAGGACCCCGAGCAGAGCCCACTGAAGTCAATCCATCGTGCACCACGTCTGGAAAGATAGTCACGCTCTAGCGATCCCAAGCAGTGATGTTTCGGCCATCTCAGGCGACGATGGTCCGGCGATCCCAAGCGGCGATGCTCACGCGATCCCAAGCCATGACCGCCAATACCATAACACGGAATCATGCTCCGTCGACGCGGTATGCAGATGCTCCGGCGACGCGGTATGCTGGTGCTGCACCGGCGCAAGTCGACGATGCTCCGGCGATCGCAGGTGCTGCGGCGACCCCAAGAGATGTTGAGCCAGTGATCCCGCATGCCGATTGCTCCGACGACCCAAGCGAAACACCCAGAGCAACCTCGTTGATCACAAACAAAGGAACTCCACAAAAATTAAAGCGTCAAAGGTACTACAGGGCCGACTGTGCACCCGTACCATGGCCAAGTCCGCCTCGCCTCACACACGCTTCTTACAATAAGTAGGAATAGGATGCAGCTTACCCTTCATGCGACTCGCTAATACCTCACGGCGCTTCGAGCTTGGTGCGAGGAATGTCTGCCTGGTTGGTGAAAACCCGATGTGCTCCGTCCCGGCATTGTAGGGATGCGAGGGTCTATGGTCATACGACTACGGTCATGCATGAGAATGAGTACACCCCCCCCCGCTCCCCCCCCCCTCCCCTCCTGCCGTATGATAACCCCCTCCCCTGACGGATGTTGGGCCCTCCCCGAGCGTGTCTCTCGTCCGTTTACTCAAGCCGCATCCATCGAGCATCGAGAGATTCATGGAAGGGGGGGGGGGAGGGGGGGGTAGCCTCGCCATACAACCTGCTCCCAAGCGCAAGAAAGCAGTTTCCAATGCGTATCAACTCGTTGTTTCACCCCGCGTCCTGAACGCCACTGGCATACCCTAAACCTACCCTTTTGGGGTCCCTTTGATAGAGACTGGAACAACAATGGTTGATAACTTTTAAAGTTAGTGTCGCCAACCATCTAGGATCAGCGGCAGGGCTCAGAAGTACGGGTGGGATCTCGTTGGCGCGCTTAAACTCCGACACCCCTCTGCACCCTCTCCCAATCACGCAGTAGCAGTACTCGTCGACATAATCGTCACTTTTTCATCCTCAATTTCCCCCCATGATGTATGATGCTGTATCATCTATGTCTTGAGAGGGTTAATGCCTAAAAGTCGAATATTCCCGCTGCTCCGATCACGCCCCCCCCCCCCGCCCCGTTCCCCGCCGTATACGGCATAGTGGACCCTCTCCCGGCGTGATATTTCGCCTCCCTCCCTCCCTCCCTCCACCATCCTCTTGTTCGACCGCGTACGGTCATGGAGGTTCGCTCATGTCGGGGTCGAGAGTATAGTGGAGCACTGAATCGCTCTACTCGTCAACACAGCGCCTCTTTCTCTTCTTTCTCCGGTAGAGCCCCACCCCTACCATATGGTGGACCCTGCAGTAGCGTGATAGCACACCTCTCTTGTTCAGCTTACACTCGTCGAGCGTAGAGAGATTCGCACGAGCTAGGGGGGGGGGGGGGGGGGATAGTCTCGCCATGTACCTTATTTTCTGTTGTAGCGCGGGAAAATATGTTCAAGTACCAACTCAGACTTGCTTTTCCCCCGCATCCCAAATGAATGCAACACATCAAAACCCTTAAGCCAGTTAGTTTTGTAGAAACCATAGGCCATTGGAAGACAAGACTCAGACCCGACTAGACTCACACCCGACTATACTCACTAACCGGCTACTCATACAGTAGATATCCCCTTTTAAGAGACCCCTCCATATGATAAAACGGTACCAGCATAATGGACCTAGAAAAATCTGCCCACCATTTTTTTCGATGACGTACTGACTGTAAGGGGCTGGTACAAGCTCTTACTCTGATAAGGGAACTTGGTACCTTTATAAGGGACGTCCAATACCAAACGCACGTACTAACTATCCATAGGGTTCCTTGAAAGGAGATGCTTCATGTAAATGTGGAAAGACAATTAATGAAGTTTGACTCATGTACAGGTTTCGTTTTCATGGTTTTTGTTGTCCTTCTTCTTGAGGAGTGATCACAGATAAAGCTCATGCTGTGCGTTGTAGGATGGCAAAGGGTGGTGGTGGTGGTGATGATGATGACGGTGATGATGATGATGATGATGATGATGGTGATCATGACGATGATGATGATGGTGATCATGAAGACTGTAATCAAGACGATGCCGACAATGATGACAATGATGATGGTGGTGGTGATGACGATGATGTTGATGGTGATGATGGTGATCAAGAAGATGAGGATGAAGATGATGATCATAACGATGCTGAACGAAGATGATGAGGATGAAGATGACCTAATCGTATACGACAACGATCAAGATGATGATGATCAAGACGATGATCAAGATGGCTATAAGGACGACGATGATGCGATGAGAATGTCGGCATCAGTGTCCTCTCCTACACACAGAGACTGCATACAGTATAACTGTCGCTGCGGCTCTTAATGAACCGATATCTGCGTTCAAAGAAAGGCGAAAGTGGTGATAAGTTAGGCAAGGCACCATTTGGTACAAAAGAGGCCAAGCGATAGTCACAGCAAGCACTCATTACGCAGTATAATAATACTGTTCTAACTGGTACCAATAGTACCGGTATTAGTCTCAACAATCCTAATTCATAGTCTTACAGTCTTCGCGCCGGCTCTATTCTTCTTACTTACATACTACGACGAAGCGGGGTTGTTGTCGATGATGTGTGATGGTATGTCGCATTCGGTTCTATTCTCGTACTGTAGGTCACATGCCGTCATTTTAGCTGTGCTATAAACATGTGGTCGTTGGTTTTTGCCGGTCTTCTCCGGGTCGCCATGCCGCGTGATCTGACGGAAAGCAAACCACATTATACAGTACGTACTGTATGTATTAGTAGTGGTTCCTCTTTAGAGTGCCGGTTAACCAGTGCGGGCTGCGTAGGGCCCGTGATATCGTATGTGGTACACATATATATACTTTATTAGTATTTCCCTTACCATCCGACAATGTGCAGCATGATCTTCAACATGGATCACTCATAACTTTCCTGAAAGAAGAAAACCTCGGAAACAAAAGGAAACCCATATGCACCAAGTCTACCTCCCTTCTGTGCCAACTTTCGGCTTGTCTACTCCATTATCTGTCCTTGCTCCTTCCTTCTCATCACGTTCTATTCTTAAATCCTAAGCTGCATCCAAGCTCCATCCCCGCGCCATGGGTGTGGGTCGATGCTTTGTTATTTCTCTTGCGATCCGACAATATGCAGCATGATCTTCAACCTTGATCACTAACAACTTTCCCGGAAGAAGAAAACCTCGGAAACAAAAGGAAAATACCAACGTTGAAGATCACGCTGCACATTGTCGGATGGCAAGAGAAATAATAATATATATATACATGCTAGTATATTGTATGGGATTATATTAACCAGTGAGGCACAGTGTGCGGGTAGTGTGCCGGTGGCCGCTATTATTGGCCGGCGCATACCGGTACTATTATACACGAAGTAGAGGGACCATTTCTACTGTATCCACACAAAAAACGTGAAAAACGTTCCTTATGGCACGACGTGGTGAGTGACATAGAGCGTGCAGTGTGCAGAGTGTGGTCCTGTCAGAATTACTGTCATATGCGAAAGAGCAACACGATGATACTGTAACAAAAATCGGGGGGGGGGGGGGGGGGGTAAAAGGAGTATTGCCGTTGTGTGTAGTTAGTGGTTGGCATTTGCTGTATGTCTGTATAGTGGTCATGACTGACTGTGCTCTGTATCAAGCGGAGACACTATACGTACTAGTTTAGTTGAATGGCTAGACTACTACATTACAGTATTATTAGTACACGTAGCATTCTCTGGTTGACTTGTTTGATACTAGAGGGTATTTCATTCTTCACTGCTAGAAAACAAACCCCCGGAGTAAAAAAATAATGCAATACCCATAGCAGTAGTGGTGTGTCCTAACCTCTCATCAGAGGTAAATGTCTTTACGGGCGACCCCCCCCTCCCAATAAATACTTGGTTTTGTTGATACATATTTATGTTGTGTTACCGGTACATGTGCCGGGAATATAGTATGCTCTATGTAATGCTGCACGTTGCGAGCAGTACGCTGTATATAGTTGTGCTATGCGCGTGCGCGGGGGGGGGGGGTCGCTTTTTTCGTCAAACGCTCTTCCTTCTCGTCCTGGTCCGAATGATAGATGAGAGGGGTCTGGTGCCGCGTAGAGTGCACAAGCTATACCCATATCTATGTTACCGTAGAGTACTATTTAATAGGGAGGGTAGTTGTTTGTAAGAAAAAAAATACCGTTATACCGCTGTTGTAGCTGTTGTCAGGTTGATTGTTGTTTGACGTTGTTTGTCGCTTGTTGTCGTTCGTTGCGTGCGCGCTTAACCCTTTTAGAACCGCAGTCCCGTTTTCGGGGCAAACTACTTGAGCTTTGAGTGGTTTGTCCCCTCAATGAGACTGCAGTCCTAAATACTGTTTTTTTGTCGTTGTCGTTTCGTCGTTTTCTCGTTGTCGTCGTTGTAACGAACATCCCTACTAATACTATAAACCTGCTCTCACAGTAAGCAGAGGGGGGGTATGTTCGGGAAGCAATAATAGTGGTTGCCCCCAGATAGTGAATCTTCCCAAGGTAGGTTATTTACGCACTCTGATTGGCTAAGGGGTGTTTTGTAAGCGGCCCAACCGACCTAGAGTTTTTCCAAGCCACAGCATCCCAAGCCGGCCAAATCGGCCTAGAGCCTTTCCAAGCACACCATCCAAACAGGCTAGACATTTCACGAGCCACAGCATCCAAACACTGGTCACCCCATAGCGTTAGGGTTAGGGTTAGGGTTAGGGTCGGATGGTCGACTTTAGGCACCACGGCCAAAACCCCGGAAATATTCACTATCAGGGTGCATCCACCGCTCTCGGCAAGTAGTCTGCGGCTTGATTTTGACCCTTTTAGCTTCATGCATGTTGTATAGACGGATGCCCCCGAGAAAGATCTCGGTTCCACACCCCCCGAGGAAATCTGTGGGCCCTCAATCAAAAGCAAAGCAAACGCAGGCCGGCGGCAGCAAAGACTCTCATTTTACTTGCTCATGAACCAATTAACTTTTTAATATTGGGGTACTCTCGTATAACTTTTCTTGTGCGTGCATGCGCCAGGCGGTCGGGGGGCTATATCTATACCGTCGGAAAAGTATACCTGGTATAATATGCCTACTATTAATACGGGGTGCCGTATACATTTGAACAAAAAAAAAATGCTTTCCGACAATGTGCAGGGTGTTACTCATTTATTTCAAAAGTATACCTGGTACATTTGTTTAAAAAATAAAATCATGAATTACGTCGTCAGCTGTGAGTTCGACTGATTCACTCAATAGTTAAATAATAATAATAATAGTTGATACTCTCTTCTTTGCAAGTTGCGTAATAAATTACGTCGTCAGCTGTGAGTTCGACTGATTCACTCAATAGTTAAATAATAATAATAATAGTTGATACTCTCTTCTTTGCAAGTTGCGTAATATGTCCAGTCTGTATCCCATTTTTTCCCTTAGTTTTTCAAGTTTTGTATGATAATAAGCCGTTTGCGTGTATTTTATAATATATACCAGGTATGTAATACTGCCGCCGCGCTTTTGTTCTGGAGAGTTCGTCACTTTCTGTTAGTCGTTTTTTAGAACACAACACTACACATTGTCGGATGGCATAATGATACCGGTATGTAATTAATTCCTTCTTTATACAACAATCAATCATGAAAAATACGTCAGTTGTGAGGTCGACTGAATGAAGTGTTAATAGTTGATACCAGGTATTTATTTGTAATGAAAGCGGAACTGCCGAGGAAGTTACCACACCTCCTCCCACAGGAAGGAGGAGCCGTATTATTATTTGTAGTAGTAGTAGTAGTATAGTAGTAGTAGTAGTAGTAGTAGTAGTAGTAGTAGTAGTAGTAGTAGTAGTAGTAGTAGTAATAGTAGTAGTAGTAGTAGTAGTATTTTATGAGGCTTTTAGATTGGGTAGGCGATTGGTTAACCTTTTACCTTTATTTAGCCCAACGGACTATTAAGACCCTCACAAATAAAAGGCGACGAGACGGCAGAACGTGGGTAGTTGTGGCCTAGAGTTCGAATCTCACGCCCACCATGAAATCGCTTTTTCAAAGATCAAGTGAGTTTTCCTCACGTCAAGAACCTGAAAAATGCTTCTGGATCCCCAGAAATTGGAACCGCGTGTGTGTGGTGGCGCGTCGACCCGTTAAAATCCGGTCCGTTCCAAGGGGGGAGAGTGTTATGAGGCTTTTAGATTGGGTAGGCGATTGTTTAACCTTTATTTACCTTTAACCCAACGGACTAAGACCCTCACAAGTAGCAGTAGTAGTAGTAATATATAGTAGTAGTGTAGTAGTAGTAGTAGTAGTAGTATACTGTAGTATAGTAGTAGTCTAGTATTACGGGGGACCATACCTGGTAGTAAATAGGACCAAATAATATTGTTAGTAAAAATGGGCAAATATATAGGTTTTTATGTATGTATACCGTAGTTAATAGGACCAAATACATCGTTTGTAAAAACGGTTACATATACCTGCTACGGGTTTTTATCTATACTATATAGATAGGTCCTCCTGTTAACTATGGTCCCCCGTAATAGTATAATATAGTAGTAGTAGTAGTAGTAGTAGTAGTAGTAGTAGTAGTAGTAGTAGTAGTAGTAGTAGTAGTATAGTATAGTATAATAGTACTATAGTAGTAGAAGAAGAAGAGTATATTTATAGCTTTTTTTACAGTAAAATAAGATACTGTATATATAGGGCACCCTGCTCTCCTTGCACCATCGCGCACACACAGCACAACAAGCACACAGAGAAGAGACAAATCAAATACCCCGCGCCCCCCCCCCTTTCCGTCTCGAAAGGGATGCACAATCCATTCTAGTCAAAATATTCGTATTGTTTGTAAGGCAGGCACCAAAATGAGTACCAGGTGGTACTATATAGGCATCCCCCCCCCCCGCCCTCTCCTCCTGCTTTTTCATTTATTTGGCAATTAGTTGTTAAAATAGTGCGCCGGGTACATACAAGTATGATGCGTCCGCAAATAAGTTGTTTCAGGCGCACATACATACATACGTTCCAGCATGCTTGCTTGTGCTGAGATTAATCGTTTGTGAGAGAGAGCGTATGTATGTATGTAAAGCAGACCACCGGACCACCAGAAATTTATCTCTCGCACCGCTCGCACTATCATATTGGTGGTATACGACATTATTCTACTTTTTAATAAAAATAATAAGATCATAATAAGGGTGAGCAAGACTTCCTGGCGTTTTTACCGCAAAAATCTGTATTGTTTCCTCGCCAACAGTAAATATTCTACTTTTTCGCTCTCGAAATTCGTACCTGGTAGAAGAGAACAACAGCCGGAACAACTTAAAATACAACAGCAGCAAACAATCCAAACGACAAACAGCTCTTTCTTTTTCTGCTTCTTCTGCTTCTGCTTTTTCCTCTTCTTTCTCTCTTTCCTGCCTGGTGTGGTGTCAACGCGGCACAACAACTCATATATATGACATGGTGTGATCTATCTTATTTCTTTGTTTCTTTGTCCTTTCGGGTCCCGTGTGCTCGTACCAAACAATTGCGAGCACTCGTTCCTGTGTGTGCGTGTTCTGCGTCGATAACGGTTTACCAGGCACCAGGTACGTATTTTATACCCACCGCTTTTATAGCGGCACCACACCATTGCTGCACCATCCCCACTTCTGTCAGTCAGCTGCTGGTGCATTCAGCGCACACAAGCGTATTCGAAGGACGGTCTGGTGTATGATGACCCGACTTACCATGGGTCTGCCACCACGAGGTGAGGGATAATTCTGCAGTATTGATTGTAGTATAGATTGGCGCGCGAAACCCTACGATTACTACTCGTCGTGTGTCCTGCTTCTCCGTACGAGGTAGTTCTACTCTGTACGATAGCACAGCATATCCACAGCATATTATGCAGTCAGTCGTAATAATAATAGTGTGTCCGTCCTGATTCTCCGCAACGCTGTAGAGCAATAGTAATACGAGCGAGCTCTCTCGTGATCACCAAACTGATACCTGGTACCTGGTAGGCAATATCACTAAACTGATGGGCAATATCACTATTAATAAACTGATACATCGCAAGGTGTATGCACAGGTAGGTGTAGTACGAGTACGCAAGGATACTATACCGTAGACAGCAGGGCAATGCCAAAGGGGTACCCATTACTGTCCGCTACAGGCCGGGCCAGATCACTGTTTGCTGTGGTGATGATTATGGTGGCCGGGGGTGATGTTTTCCTGTGTGCATGCTGGCCACAAAACGAAAGAGTTTTTTTTTTCGCTGCGAGCGATGCATAAAAGCAGGCAAGACCCATAGATATCACATGATTACCTCTGTACGTACTACGTTGCCTCTGCTGCTGCTGTGCTGATGCGCTAGACTAGGTGTGTGATATATTGCCATCGAGTCCGCTCGCTACCCCGGACTGGGCATAAGCAAACCCGAGGGTGTAGGCGAAGGCATAAGCGGGATAGATGCCGATAGCATGTCACACTGGGCGTCACCCTCGCTTTCATCATGATGTCCACCAATTCTCTACCCAAATAAATTTGCAACAGCAGAAAAACTACTGCTGTGGGTACTGTACTGTAGAACAAACAGCAGTGTCAGGGTTCTCCTCATACCATCACAAGTGTCACGGTCTTCCTGTACAGCAGCGACAGTGGTAATGATAGCGAAGAAAGCCTTGGTGATAACCAGGATAAAAGGTACCACTGCTGTGCTGCCGTAGGCCCAAGTAAGTGCCACGCTCTCTACACAGCAGTACGTATAGCGCAGCACACTATTCATAGTACAATAGTAGTGAAGCCACGGAGGGGTTCGCACCGAAAGCGCCTCTCGTGCGTGAGCAGCTCATGGCACGCACACGCCCATGTATGTATCTGGTGCGCAATCAATCAATCGCGGTGCCGCCCCAGATAAAGGAAAAGCGGGTAAACTCCACAGAACTCTCTGTTTTTTTCTCGAAAGATATGATATCACGCTACAAGGGATGCATTGTTGTATACGTACAATTATACCACCAGGTACCAGGTATGGTTTTGTGTTCGTACAAAGGGCCTCGCTCCCCTGGCTTGTGGCCAACGCTTGTGGAATAGAGCACAGACAGGAGGACGCGGTGGCCTATACGATGATAGGATCATAGCTACGCACAGATAGGGGGGGCGTTCGTTGGCCGCGTTTGGTTGACAGCAAGCAGCAGCAGTAGTAGTAGTAGCAGTAGTAGTAGTAGTAGTAGTAGTAGTAGTAGTAGTAGTAGTAGTAGTAGTAGTAGTAGTAATACGAGTAGTAGCGCTTTTGCTCATGGGGCGGCTGCAGTTTTTTTTAGTTCGTTTTTTATCGGTGTCTCCAGTCTCCAGGTACCAAATTATCCAATTATCGAAACTTTAGTTGCACGTCTCACGTTTCACTTCACGACGAGCTCTGTTTGTTATTGTCGTTGTCGCCTGTTTCACATGTGTTCATTGCCTAGCCTACCTACTCCTCCTGTAGCCTGTAGCTGGCGGTCACGAGAACAGCACGATTGAGAGACTACTTCATTGAATCAGACAGAGTTGTACGACTACACAGCCAGCAGTGACAATGTATCTGGTAGTAATGTTTATGTAGTCTACTATAAATACGGTTAATACTATACTATACATAATTTCTGATTTGTCGTAGGATACTGCCGCGCTTTTGTTCTGGAGAGTTCTTCACTTCTTTCTGTTAGTCGTTCATTTGAACAACACTACTACACATACATTGTCGGATGGCAAGCATAATAATAATAATAAATACTACCTGGTATACGTACCAGGTACTATTAACATTTTTAGTTTTCATCATGATGTACTCGTATGTGGTCTCGAGAGACACATACATCTCATCTCGGTGTAAATTGTTGTAATAATATGATACCATCGGACAGAGCTGGTCCGCTACCACTACTACTCTCCTAATACTCCGTGTATATTATACGTGTAACATTGTTGTTCTCACATTAACTCTCTGACGAAGGAGTCCGTGGTCACTACACAGCAGCATTATTAATAGTATTAATATCAATACTGAAATAATAATACTAATAATGATAGTCTAGACGCCGAAGAGCACTCAAGTCTCGTATTCGTGACTGCTGTTGTTGTTGTTGTTGTTGTTGTTGTTGTTGTTGTTGTCTTCACATTAAATCGTCCTTTCTGCCCAGCTTCATCAGTACACTCAGTTTCCGTCCTGATTCCCTATCCTAGAGAGATACGTATACTGATTCTGTGGTCAAATACTGTGAGACAGAGGAAGCTGTGACGCAAATTATTTCTTCTTGATGAAGCGTGACGGATTTCAGCAGAGAGAGCCGATTTTCTCCAAAGCAAGAGCACATATATTGAGGGGGGGCGCACCGAACGAAAAAAATGGCGGCTTTCGGAATATCCACGTATCATGTATGTATGTATCTCGTCGAGAGCTTTCCATAAACAAACGCGTCGCTCGCTCGGTATCTGAGCTCTCTCCGTCGCTTCTTGGATTTCCGTTTTACAGCACAGCACATAGTATTAATAGTAGTAGTAGTAGTAGGGTGGGGGTGTTGCCGTAACCCTCTTGAGGATTGTTAGAATGATCGTCTGTAGTCCCGTTTTAAGGACAAACCAGTCAAATTCCAAGTAATATCGTCACCCAAACGGGACTGCTTTCATTCCTAAAAGGGTGTTACGCAGCGGTGTTACAGTCAGTACAGTATTTTAGGTGTACGACACGAGTACTCCCTGGCTGCTTGCTGTTGCACTGTATGCATGCTATAAAATACCGTTATAGCTTGTATTGTTCCTGGCGGTGATCTACAGCAGTAACTGTAGTAGTAGTATATAGCAGTAGTAGTAGTAGTAGTTTCACGTACTCTTCTCCAGCTCAAAAACAACCCACGGGACTCTCTCTGCAGCCAGTCTTCTCGTTATGATGTTCTCTGTGCTCCGAGGCAGAATAGACTAAAGCCAGCCAGCCGTGGCCACAGGTTGTGCCTGCTATCTGGCGGGACTTATTATCTACTATTTATTAATACCAATCTCGTACGGTACATTTTTCACCAAGTAACACCCCGCAGCCTTCACTTTTTATCAAATAAATGCACGCTGCACCGGTATGATTTATGGCACCGGCTCCACCCCCGTATGTATGCGGTTGGACCTCCGAAAAAAAAAACAGTTTGCCACACCCAACGACTGACTCAACTATTAGTCCAGCCAAGTCACATCATTGCTGTCAATTAACGCTATCAACAACGCTATCAACAACGCTATCAATCAAGAACGTTGGCAATAACGCTATAATACGTACATTGCGATAACGCTATCAATAACGCTGCGAGTAGTTAGTTCTATCTAAAACACTATCAATAACGCCATCCCAAACGCTAGCAATAGCGCTAGCAATAACACTAGTAATAGCAATAACGCTATTATTTCGGGGCACCACAAGCAATATATATAGGACCAAATATTGTTAGTAAAAATAGGAAAATATATAGGTTTTTGTCTGTACAATAGGTCCTATTTACTATGCTCCCCCGTAATAGCAATCCCGCTAGCTAGCCATCCCCCGTTAGCAATTATTCCGCTATTTTTTTATTAAAAAACTAAAAGAATACGTCAGCTGTGAGCAATCCCGTTAGCAATCCCGCTAATTCTCCGACAAAGGAGAGCGCTCTACTACTACTATTGATATTTTGGAGGGACAGGGGCCATACAATGCATGAACAATACATATAGCTATACATACAGTAGTATTAATAGTCAGAATCCACGATGGCTGCAAAAATTAGGCATTACCTCCGGTAGAATAATATTTACGCACCGTATATATATACATACCACTCTGGTTCTGACTACAAGTATACGACTAGCTATACCATTCCCCCGTAATGATCTGCCTGCATGCATGTTCAGATTCGAGCCTACCACTCTGTCCCGAAATATCATAACCGTTTGGTTTAACAATTAGTCTAAAAACGGTTCTTATAAAATAATACACAGAGGGGTGCATATATATGTCTACATTCTACCGTGCGATTCACCCATCCGGCAAGGTACATGCAACATTATTTCCCATATATATGCATGGGCTGATGGCCTTCCACGTCGATAACTTGCATACTCGCAACACTCCAACTAGTGCACCTCGCACGTCCTGAGTTTTGTTTCTCTTTTTTTGTTCCTTCCCGTTTATCAGGTATGATCTTTGGTATTATCTTTGGTCGCAACTCAGATCGACCATTGAGTCACACTTCCCCACTGCGGTTCATGCACAGACAGTGCATTGCTTTTTTATCGCGACAAGAAACTTCGGCCCTCTTTGTTCCCTTCTGTCGACTATTAACCCTTTTAGGACCCCAGCCCCGTTTTGGGGACAAATCACTTGGAATTAGAATGGTTTGTACCCAGATCGGGACTGCGGTACTAAAGGGGGGTTAATCAAGCGAAGAACCTTATCCCCTTTAGAACAGCTGTCCCGTTTTTGGGACAAACTACTTGAAAATTGAGTAGTTTGTCCTCAAAACGGGACTGTGGTTAAATCATGTTTTTATTTTTATTTTTACAGGTATTTTTTTTTTTTTTTTTTTTATCATCCCATTCATTATCTTCGCACATCTTCTTCTCTCTCTCCTTCCAACTCGTAACTCAGATCCGGGGTCACATAGCAGGCTTTTCTCCCCCCTTCCCGCTACGGTACGTGCCTTCATTTTTTTTTTATCGCGAGAAGATTTCAGCCTTTTCTTCCCTCTCGTCGACTCGCATCGAATTGTGCCTACCCACGCTGCAAGGCGCTCTCAACAATTGAATCCTTTTTTTATTTTTTTATTTTTGCAAATAAAGTCAAAGTCCGACCCTCCTGGGGCTCGAACCCAGGACTCACACAAGTAGAATTCGAGGTTAACCACTTGAACCACCGGGGCGACCGGCATTACAAGTAATGCGTCAGCTATTTTTTTGTTAATAATAGCAGCTGTGAAATCGACCGGTTGATTGAGTAGTTGATGCTCAACTTTGCAAGCTGCGTGGTACATCGGAACCGTGTGGACGTTCTACGATACGTACCTGGTACTATTTAATACCAGGTATTTAATAGCTGCATGCAGATTGCGGATCAATACTGTACGAAGATGCATGCAGGCTGCAGATAGATATAGATGATGCAACATATTATTAACTCTACCAGGCAGCAGCAGCTTCTTCATTATTGTTCCAACATGTCAGAGTCACAGGGCATGAACGACGGGTATTTACGTGGGAGGAAGCTGACAGTGCGAATCTTGACGCACTGTATAATATAATACCAGGCACCGTTAAAGCCGTGAACACAAGCGCGCCCCGTTTAGATTCTTGAAATGAGTATCAAGCGGAGCTTACACTCACAGTCAAGATTGGTACATTATTGCTCTTTGGTATAGCACCTACATGCGGCAGAACTCGCACAGATCTTCGATTCCCACTTGATGATCTAGAGCTTTCGGCGAAGATAGATAGATGTATTTATTCCTGGTCTGTATGATCTAGCTCATGTAGCCGGGTGGGAACCGTATTATCTATACACGATGATCTATGTAGGACATATCTCCTGGGTTGGATCTATCCTGTACAGTATCTCATATATCGGCAGAGGTTAGGGTCCAGATCGTCTAGATGGTCTATCTCTAAATGATACCTGGTATATCTGTTGATGATCTATCTGCTGATGATCAATCTGTTGATGATCTGTTGTCATGGCGGCACTACTTTCTCCCTTGTTGCAATACTAAGTATGTACTACCGTACTATTATAAATCCAACAACGGTTTGTTCCAGTTACGACATGCAAAAAATGACGAAATAAATACGGCAAAAAAGTGACAGTTTCAGCAACGAACGGCAACTAACTGCGTGATTGATAGGGGATCATATTCTACCACATGGTGCCCGAGTGACAATGGTTGGTTGGTGCCCGAGTTATAAGGCAAGGGGTCGTGCGGCACGGGCGCAACATGGTCCTGACCAGGCAGGGTTGTTCACGGGTCGGGTCCAAGCCCGCAGGTCCGATCGGGCCAAACGTTACCTGGCCGGACCCTACCCGACGCGTTGGGTGTTTAGGTCCTCCTGATCCAACCCGACCTGACCCGACCCGACCAGTAAGATGCTGGCGACATTCTGATCCGACCCGCCGGCATTGTCATATTGTCATGGCCCGTGAACAACCCTGATCCTAACGTATTAACCCTTTTTACTGGTGGATGCTCACGCTCAAATGGTTGATAACACGAATGGTGCCAACCATTGTGTCGGTCGTATGTACAATTATAGTAGGGGGGGTTTGATGTTGAATAGGTGTGTCATCGGTCCTGCTTCTTGTGTTAAAACACTACGTACGTGTATCGCGCGACATCTGATCCTCAACACCATTATTATTGTCATGCTCATGTCGGCCGTCCGTCAATGTGCCACTCAATAAGGCAGAAGGTTTGACGACGAGCATACTCATAACATCGCTACAAAAAATAATAATAATAACAACGAAGGGAAACCGAAAAAGAAAACATCTTACCAGGTACGTCGTATTGTGCAGTGTGTACGAGTCGAGCTCCCTTCTACTGTGCTATTAACGGTACATGTTATCATCATCATCACTGCTACTACCCTATAGCATGCCGGGGGCCTATTAATAGTGGTACCCTGGAGTGTTGCCGAGAGTTGATGCTGGAGTTCGAATCCCACGCGGCGGGTAGAATATTGGAGTTTATTTGCCAAAATAAGTAGAAAAGGGTACCAGGGTATCTACTAATTACCTGCTGAGAGCGCTGGCTACTATTACGGGGGACCATAGTTAATAGGACCAAACATTGTTAGTAAAAACGGTTAAATATGTAGGTTTTTATGTATACCATAGGTCCTCTTAACTATGCCCCCCCGTAATAGTAGCATGTGTAGGGTCCATTGGATGCTGTAGTAGTCTACGAGGGGAGAAAGGGCTGGTGCCTTCTTCCTCGCAATAAAAATGCCTACCAAGACAAGAACCGCAGTAGGGAGGAGGGAGAAAAGCCTACTATGATGGGTGACCCCGGAATATGAGGTCGACTGGGAAGGAGAGAGAAAAGGAACGGCGGAGATAATAAATGGGATGGGGGGGAGAAAAAGGATGATGGCATACCCCCTCGGACGAATACATGTCTTAAGCTGATTATCTCGCCAAAGGGCAGGGAGGGAGGGAGGGAGGGGGGGAGGGAGGGAGGGAGGAAGGGAGGGAGGGAGGGTGCGAACAAATGCCGAGCTATGCGTCGATGAAAAGATCTCGACGATATTTTTTCCCGGCGCCACCTTTTTTGGTCTGTCTGTGTGCCCTCCTGGGTTTGGAGAAACTCGGCTGCAGGTCAATTCGTCCCTGGGGATGTGTGTTCTACTCGTTCGTTCTGTTGGCATCAGGCAATGCGCAGCGTAAATTTCGGCACCCACCACTCGTAAGCAGCTACAAAAGGAAGATCATGTTACTTGGCATATATATGCTCTACTACATGAACGGGGAGTTTTGTTGTCATCATACTGTACGAACGAATATTCTTCTCAGTGTAGGCTCGTTGTGTAATAGTATACCAGGTAGTGTTGATGCCAGAGCCAGGCAGGGCACATTAGTATTTATCCGGTCCACGTTTTTCGGCCGGTACTACTGTTCGGTTCTTTTTTCTCTCTCGGTGCAAGCCCAGGTGGCCACAATTAGGGCAACAGTTGGTTCAGTTGACGGGTAAAAAGTAGTTGACACTCTTGATGTTGTGGTGGACAGACAAAAGCCGTGTCGGATTCCTGACTCCTCACACTGCTGTCTCAACCATGGATGGAATAACGGCTGTTGTTGTTCCGAGTATTTTCATGTAGTTTGATCCGTAATACAAAAAAACGTTAAGATGCATAGTTCGGCCACGTTTTCTTCCTATTACGGGGAACCATAGTTAATGGGACCTATGGTATACATTAAAATCTATATATTTAACCATTTTTACTAACAATATTTGGTCCTATTAACTATGGTCCCCCGTAATATTAATAAGTCATAAGCAAACCAGTTTCACCTCCTACGTCTCGCCACTGCTTAAGTCTACTTAAGTCTACTTAAGTCTACTTAAGTCTACTTAAGTCTACCGTCGTTTTTCTACTGCTGCTGCTGACACGCGTTTGAATAGTCGAAAAAACGTGAAGAACTTTTGCAACAATACAACAGGAAGTCCCCCCGTACTACCCGCGCTAATGCTAACTACGACCCACTTGCAACGCCATAATTAATAAATTCACATGTTCTTCGTAGTCTTCCTTTCCCCTCGGCGAAGAGAATTTCACGTAGTAGTAGGGTACTGGACAGCTACAGTATTACGGGGGACCATAGTAAATAGGACCAAATATTGTTAGGAAACATGGGTAAATATTTAGGTTTTAGTGTCTTCCGTAGGTCCTGTTTAATACGGTCCCCCGTAATAGTGATAGTAATAAAAAACAGGAAAGTTGGTGCAGGCTGGATTTTTTGTTTGATAATGGGTGCGTTCAGCCCTACAGCAGTCAGTAACTTACTTCATTCAGTAAACCGTCTATTAATACCTGAATTTGATGTTTTTCGTAAGTTTCAACCCGTCTTTCTTACTGCTCGTTTGCTTAGGATGTGCCCTGCACTGTAATCTAGCTCCAAGTACACCGGCCCTGGAATATGCACCCTAGGGTTTTTCCAGGATTGTTCTTGGGTCCGGTCGAAACTCGCGGATCGGGTCGGATGGGGCCACCTAACCCGACCCGACCCGACCCTGGGGCTTTGAAGACCTCCTGACCCGTGAACAGCGCTGGAATTGTCAGGCTGAGATAGATTGTTGTGGTGCTCTTTTTTGTGACAGGGTTACATACTGGACTATCACTTATAGACCTGTGAGTCGGCTGGATTTCACGACTACAATAGGTGCCGTTAGCCAACTAACTGCCTTTAGTCGGCACGTTGGCTAGCAAAGTCACTTGACGGCCAGCCGACTTGCCGACTTAAGTCAGGCGAGCGAAGCAGACCACTTCAGTCCTTTTCGGCCGAGAGGGCTCCACCCAACAAACGAAAAAATGTATCCCGCATTCAACAGTCATTCCTACAAGTGTGGAAACCCAATACGTCGGATAGTCGGCACCTCCAGGAAACGACTAACAACTAGTTGTGCCGACTGGCAGCTCCAAAACTCGACCTTGCTCTTCATGTAAGGGTCAGGCTCTCTATGATACTAGTCCGGGTGCATGTAAATACAAGAACCGCTTGGTGTTTATACTAGTGTACAAACGGTCCTCAAATTTCCACCCAGAGCGTCTGTTACATAGCCATAGACAGACATACATAGGCATACATAGCCATACACACCAGGCAACAATCTATTCCTTGTATTTGGGTCCTAAGCCACGTGCAGTATCCATCGTCCCCTATCTCCAAGGCTTGGGTATTAGTGTGAGTCTTGTCACCCCCCCCCCCCCCCCACCCCCCGCTTGCTCCTCCTAGACTCCAGGCAACCCCCCGCAATTGGATTGGAGCGTGAAAGCCCTCCTCCTTGAGATGGCTAACATCCCTCTGTGTCGTAACCGAGACCATATCTGCAAGAAGCGCCCGTATTTAATAGCAGCCTACATTACGAAAGGGGTTACAGTAGAGTACATCGATGTCATGTGTGCGGTGAGGGTACCGTGTTCCCGTCCCAAATGTCGGGGGCATTGACCCCGCCGGACTCTACACATACACTACGCTAGCGATAGATATCACACCCTCTCGAACGAATCAAAGAGGGGTACACCCGACGACAAGGCAAAGGGCCATTTAACAAAGAACCTATCGAGATGGTTCCATAGACGCATCGTTTTTGTGTTTTCATCCGCTCTCCCCGTTCTCGGGAACACCGTACTCGACACTAATCGCGCGAGGGGTGTGTGTTACCTTGCGTGTTATACGATACGTATATGACATGTACATAGGTACCAGGTAGTTATGTGTTCGAAGGGGGTCACGAATACTCCACGAATCACACAGATCACGATCTACCTGTCCAGAGTAGATGATCTGGTTCCCTATCTGCCGTTGTGAGAGGTTGTGCGGGATCTGTACAGTACAGATCATCCAACCCAGGGAACACGCTAGCGCTAGATCATGCAGACTGTACGGATCCCACCTGGCAACATGAGCTAGGCCGTACAGTAGATCATACCAGATCAGGAATTTTCATAGGCCGTGAAGACGAAAAAGGGACCGATGGATTTTGCGACGCGTGGAGGTGTCCCTTCCTTCTCTCTCGGGCTGAACGCTACCTGGTATTCAGGTGATGCTCTTCTTTGTCGGAAGGCGTGTAGATGTGGGCCTGGTATGTGTGTATGTTGAAGCATCAATCATCATATTTACGTCCGCGCAATACACGTATACGCATGAACTATCGATCATCAATCATCAGTCATCAATCACCGTGTTGACGTCCCTATTGAGGGTGGCGTATTGAAGTTGTATGCTGAATCGTCAACCATCGATCCTCGTGTTGACTCATTATCTTAACAGGGACTCTGCTTGGCATGGCGTGCCTTTTCGCTGGAGCCGTTGCCCAAGATGCGACAGAAGTGTTCTCCCCCATGGAGTTCGTCATCCCCCTCTATATCGCGCCTACCTACCCCAACGGAACTATCGGTGAGGGATAGTGAGGATAGCGGACAAGGGAAGGCAACGTTGTCCGCGATTGCATTGATCAACGCATATCTAAAGGTCATATATGACGCCTGCCTATCCCAACGGAACTGTCGGTGATAAGAGATAACGGATAAGAAATACCAGGTAGATCGATAGGGGATAAAATGATAAAAGGAGCAGAACGGTGTCGGTATATTTCATGAAGTAGTCAACGTTTATATGCTGTTGGAGTATGTCGGTGCTTTACTACCATTGGGAGTCTCGGTCGCCCGAGACTGTGCTTGTTAGAGCCTCGGCCAGTTGGCTGGGGGGGGAACTCTCGGGTGCTGGCATTAAGATAGCAAACGAGAAGCAGCGGCCGGTGCCCCGGTTCTCGCACCATGTCAGTAGAGCCTCTCCCGAACGTCGACCACGACAATAATAACATGACGGATCGAAGGATATGCCATGAAGAACAAAGATAAGCTGGTTGGTGACGAGCTATTCCCCCATCAGTTCTCAGAATAAGGACTGCCTTGATTGGTCGAAATATTTTGAATGGATATACTGTAGTGTAAATACATACCAGGTATATAGCAGCAAAACAGGCAGCAGGAGTTATCCCGCTCCTTATTGCGCCTATTTGTACCGATTCCAACGGAACAATGAACAGAAAAAAAGCGGTAGAGGAAATGGGATATGGGGTGAGGGATGCTGGTATTACTAGCAGACAAGAGATCAAGGGACACAGGTACGGAAAAGGGGAAATGGAAAATGTGTCAGCAGGGTTAGTTGGTCAACGTTTATCTGAACAAGGGCAAGCTTGCTATCTGAAAAAGCCCTTGAATTCATGCCGTCGTAGAAGTACTTACTGTATCAGCACACGTAGCTTTGACGAAATCCCCCGTTCCTACAACTGAGTTATGTGTTGATATGCCTGCATGCCTCCAATGAGTTTTCTGTTTTCTGGCTCGAACGTGACCGACTCTCCTCTAATTCACATACGGCAGTGCGGCCACGAGTGGTCAATCACTCTATATGAAGAAAAAAAATACAAACGAAGCTGTGACATCGAAAATTTACTCCAAACTCATCCTTGCCAGTTTGGTGTGATGCGAGGTTCGATCGCGCCTTCTACGGGGTGTGAAGGTTTTCACAGTCAGTTGTCTACAGGTTATGACGGGTTTGAATTGAAAGCAACGCAATCGCTGTGCCTATCAATATCTATTGTTGCATCATGCCGTAAGGGCGACTGCTGTACCAGGTAGTTTTATACAGTATCGCACAATAGCTCTTCTAGGTTATATGTACACAGTACCGGCCCTCCAATTTAAGAAACCGGGAAACTGACTCAGGCTCGATTTATTTTCTGAGGAATGGGGATACGCACCAAGGCTCGATTTCTTATTGAAGAAAGGGTATGTTTCACGCTGATTTCAGTATAACCGCTCCCGAGATTCTTATTTCCAATCTGGGTTTCTTGTGCGGATCTTGTACACCTGAGGGTCGGCACTTTAGTTGCTGGAGTAATAGTGGGCCCCACTCTATACCGGGATAAAAAAATATATTAATAGTGTTTGTAAGACCTATGCCAATGGTACAGCGAAGTTGCAATAAAAAGTTTGACTTTCAAAGATACCCGCCAAAAAAAATCAGAACACGCTTCCTATGGGCCACCTAAAAAAAAAAAAGTTCCTAACTTTTGGAAAAGCCCAAAAAAAGCAAATCTGGGGCCGATGTTGGGCCAACATCGGCTTGAGAAAAACTCAGGCCGATCTTTGGTTCGAAGCGGCGAGATTCCGAGTCCTCGACAGACATCGATCAACAAAACCAACGATTGCGTCATGAATTCTGAACGGAGTGCGCTCGTTAGGGGCTCCGACCACCCTAGGGTCACCGTCTTCACACCATGGCCGGTGTCATGTGGCGGGAGCTGACCAGGCGTGTGATAAAAAACATTTGGCCGCTGGTTTGCACAAAACAGAAGACAAAACTTCTCCATCCGTCTCGAATGGCAACAAATAGACTTTTTTTCAGGTTTGGGAGGATACCGTAGGACGCCGCCGGCAAGCTCTCGCCCCCTAGACCATGGATCCACCTAATATCTTCGAGGCCGTCATCTATACTCGTTGGGCTTGCCAGATACCGAGTGGGTTGGCCGTGGGCTGAGTCTATGTCGAGATCGAGCGTCGATCGTCGCACGAGCTGGTTTCGATCACCGTGTTGACAATTTGCGACCAGAAAAACACAAATTGCGCCGCCTGCAGCCGTTGGGGAAAAAAAAAGAAAAAATCAAACATTTTTCTCTATTTTTCCCACAGCGGCGGTACGAGAAAATTTTCGGCTGTTTTTTTAAAGCGATATATTTGAAAAAAATCTTTTGAACTTCGCGTTTCCATTGGCATAGGTCTAAGTATATTAATAGGTAATCAAGACGTTCTCTGTATTTAGCGGTAGTGTAGTATTAATAGTTTATAGTGATCCCTCTTCGCTCTAGGTAACATGTTCGGCTCGTTCGTGATCGACCCTTAGTTCTGCCCTATCCGAGCACAGTTCAGATACGAGCAGCGCCTTATGGTGTGGCCGATCCGCTCGTTTAGCTCTAAAACTCTAAAAATCTGTACTGTCAAGTACTCAGATCTGACTGACAGCAAAGTCAAATGTTTGAAGTCATTGGAGTATAGTTCCCCATTTATACATATACCCTACCAGGTATACGGAGTATTTAATGTGGATGGTACGATTGGCACAAGCGCTGCACATTGTCATATGACAAACAGAATAGCAATAAGAATACCAAGTATGTTATGTTTTTGAAACATCATTTTCGGGCGCGTTCGTGATCGGTTTCAGCTGCCCAATGGACTGCGCTCCACGACACCGCCGCCACCGGCGCTACCGTGTTCGGCATCCTCAATCCTGCAAGCGGTCCTGGCACTGAGGTTGGAGCTAACTACACGGCAACCATCGATTACGTCAAGGGCGCGGGGGCCAAGGTAGGAAGGAACTGTTTCACACGTCGGAGAGATCATCTACAGATAGATCACCATCTACAGACCATCCAGCTCCTCTAGATCCTAACCTGACGTTATGAGCTGTTGTGCTGGATCTGCACAGTACAGATCCACCCAGAGGGAACACGTCCCAGATCACGTAGATTGTACGACTCCCACCCAGCAACATGACGAGCTCATACAGATCATACAGATCAAACAGATCAGGGATCTGTATGCACTGAAAGATCTGGATCATCCAGTGAAAATGATCTGCCAGTGATCCATCTGTCAGTCCGACGACTGAACCACTGTAGTTCAAAGGTGTATTTGGTAGGGTATCAACTGCATGTTGCTCGGCGTGCTCGGGTAACCTACCCGGGTAGTACGAAACGGGTATACTGTATCTACGTTACCGCCGCCCCAAATACCATACGTATCTGTCGTAAGATTATGTCTTAGTCACTATGAGGTTGACCCCTTCAGGCCTTAAGGACCCCACTACCGCGGTGGGGACTTGTTACTTGGAATAGAGTCAGATTTAGGTGCATGTACAGTGCAGTATTAAATTGTCTATAAGACAAATGTTATAGTCGCATAGTCGGGTAGCCTTTTGATATACCACTACGTACCACGTATCAGGCAGCCAGCCTTGACTCGTTTACCTCTGCAGCAGAAACACAGGGTGGGGGGGGTTAAGTAGGATTTGAAAACACTTAAATGGCAGGCAGGGGGGGGAGAAGGGTAGAGTAGTACGTACTCGTAGCCTGCCTCGTGAGGAGGTCTCGAGCAAAGACCTTGCTGGCCCTCGCTAGTCTCTAAATCCGACCCCCTCCCCCCCCCGCTTGGCCCTCGTCCCTTGCGTCTTGTGACTTTTGTGTCTCGTTTGGATGAACAGTTGTTGTGCTACGTGGCGACTACGTACGGGGAGAAGACGGCGGAGGGCGTGGAGGCTGAAATTACGGCCTACATGACCGTGAGAGAAACCTTCGACACATCAGCACTCTACAGATCATAGAGATACATCCCACAGATCACTGCACAAACCAATTCAATCTGAGAGAAACCTTCCACACGTCGATCAGGAAAACCAATCAGCTACTTCACTTCACTCTCCAGATAGATCAAACAGATTATTGTCACGGATCTTAATCATCTGTAAGAACTTCCAGTTGTGGCCGATAGATCGAACACGATGTTCAACTGCCACGTCTCTCAGATCAGACCGCTGTACAGATCACATCACATCACACAGACTATTTTTTACGGATCTGCTTCATCCGTATGATTTTCCACGGGCCTGATTCTGTAGGATCTGAGTTACCTGTACATGATTGTCACCGTCTGGTTTCAGCCTTGTTGAGAGCTTGTTTCTTGTTGTCGGGTCCATAGTTGCGCACCTCAGATAGACTTCATCATCTAGATCGTTTCAAGGCAGATAGATCCTTCCCGGTCTTGTATGATCTGTACCTAGGATCTAGCTCATGTCGCTGGGTAGGACCCGTACAATCTGCATGATCTAGCTCATTTTTCCTGGGTTAAACCTGTACTGAACAGATAGATAGATCCTGCACAGTCTCTCACAACGACAGGCGAGGAGCTACTGTAGGTGATCTAGATCATGGTCTAGCTGTCCGAGCTGTGCATACATTGTAATGGTACAGCAGTTACAGCACCCGGGTATGTGGTCTTGAGATGTCCGCGTACCAAACTACTAAACGGGGTGAATGCTTGCGTTCTGTCGTTGTTGGGTTGTATCCGGCGGTACACCAGTGGCTAGGCTAGAGATTCGCGCTCAGTCAGCGCCCGTCATCCGTCCCGTTTCTCTAAAAACATGATCTCCTTTCATCCTGCGTCAAACATCGCGGCGCATTACACCTCTTCGCTTCCTGTTTCTGAACTCGGTTGCGTGTGTTCCGCTCTGTCGTTGTATTGTTATACCAAGTACCCAGCTATTCCTTCCTTGCTCACCCCGGCCCCTGCATCTTGCGTCGCGCATCGCATCGCATCGCATCACATCACATCGCATCGCATCGCATCGCATCGCATCGCATCGAATCGCATCGCATCGCATCGTCTTATTTGTCTCGTCTCGTTTTTTCAGTTGTCGCGTTCTATCGCAGTATGCTCGTACCCAGCTATCCGATGGCTTAAAGACTGCAGTACATAGAAACACCTCGCAAAATTACCGTCCAGTTTGTCCCCGTCGGCGGGCTTTTAGGTCGCGCATCGCATCGCATCGCATCACATCGCATCGCCTAACCTTAAATTAAACGTTTTTAGTTTCAATCGTTTTGTTTCATCTATCGTTGCGTGTATGGCTGTGTGTCCAGTTGTACGGCGACGCTTGCGACGGCATCTTCTTCGACGAGTCCCCTCACCTGCTCGGCACCTTGGCCGACCTCTACAAGGCCCACAATACCTTCGCGCACTCCGCCCTCGACGGCGCCGCAGAGGCAAGCCAAGCTAATCAGCTAAATCGCTAAACACGTTTTTTAATATGGCGTACAGCTCCACTGTAGGTATAGAGTCTCCCCTAGTGAAAGGACAGGGTCACCGAGGCAAGCTGCTGTGACCAGCTAAGCATGTTTTATGAACATGGCGTACAGTAGCTCTAGGTATATCGAGTAGCACTATTACGGGGGAACACAGTAAATAGGACCAACTATTGTTAGTAAAAATAGTGAAATATATAGTTTTTGCGTGTATGAAGTAGGTCCTATTTAATATGGTCCCCCGTGAGGGGTGTCGAGTCTCGCCCACTCGACGGGGTCACGAAGGCCAAAGCTGATCAGCTAAAGAAAGAACACGCTTTTTGAAGATGGCGTTGAGTAGTTTTGGCTATCTACACAGTCTCACCCAGCCAGACACGTTAGTTGAGATGGCGCACAGCTACTATTAATACTATCTCTAGCTATAGAATCTCCCCTTGTTTTCTTTTTGCTATCCCTCGTCAACTGTGTACGCTGGGGGGTGTACTCATGTTTTTGCATGACCGCAGTTGTATGACCATACACCTTATCATCCCTACGGACCATGCTGGGATTGGGGGAGAGGCAAACGGCTTTGTTGTGCTGCACCGCTGGGCTACTGGACTGCTGCTGGTGGTTTTCTAGTTCCGATTTCTTTTTCATTCGGTCGACGCTGTCATCAGCCGTTGTGTCTAACTTTTCCCCCCGACTAAGCTCCAAAGGGGTGTCTTAACCCTTTAAGAGCTGCAGTCCCGTTTCGGGCACAAGCCACTCAAATTCTAAGTGGTTTGACCCCTAAACGGGACTGCGGTCCTACAAGGGTCGAGGACCTTTTATTTCTTGTATATTAGCCTTAGACGTCTTGTCCTACAGTAGTACGTATAATATCATCTTTAGTTCACAAGTGACGATCCAGCCCCGAGATGGCTGTCGAGCGCCCTTGACCTTCCATCTATAAATATGTTGGATAGTTGTGATACCCTGGCCTCTAATAAATGTTCCTGGTAGAATACCTGGTGTATGGCACCCTGACTACATCCGTAGATCGCTGTCAATCGCCCTTTGCCTTCTTTTGTTGGATGTTAACACATCATGGGCAGATGATAACCTGCCTTCTATGAAACGCTAATACATGCGATTTCTTGGCTGCATATTAATCTTACTTGCCCCCCGCATTCCAGGAAGCTCGCATCGTGTTCAACACAGGCCAAGCTGCGGACGAGCAGTACTTCAGCTTCGTCCCCCCAGCGGAGATCTTGGGTTATGAGAATTACTACAAGACGTGAGTCAGCATGCGAAACCTTGACGTCGTGTAGGTTGTTATCGTAGCCATGCAATGCCTGAAAATATCCGGAAAATGTCGGGAGTCTCGGAAAGAACGGCAGACTCGCGTCATAGTGAAGGTCTTCGGGCACCGACTCACCAATTTTTGTTCCCAATATTGTTGTGTTTTCAAGTACCAGGTGTCTCGTACGAATTTGTTTTTACAATATTTAAAAATGTGATTTCGTGATAAGGTATTGACTTGTTTTAGGCGTTTGATAACGCGCCAACTATTGTTTTCCAACGTTCACCGTCGCGTCTAGTTGAGGACCTTTCAGTGATGGTGGTGGTGGTGGTTAATAATGGTGGTGGCAGTGGTTAATAATGGTGGTTGAAAATGTGTTGTTGGAAGTAAATACAAGATGGGAGTGAACAGGCGACTCCTCCCCTTTCTATTAGACTTTTGGTGTCTAGCCCACTACTCTATTGTACAATATTCGCTGGCAGCGGCTATTTGAGGTCCTTTTGCTGTTATTGCTGGTGGTGTTGGTGGCGGTGTTGGTCACGGCGGTAGTTTTCACAGTAGCTTATCGCCGTTGTCCGGTCCGTGCTCACAAGACTGGAGCAGCGTGTCTGCTCCTGGAGATTTGAATGACTCGACGTCCACGTCCTCCTATCCTTGTTCACTATTTCGATTGTTTTCGCGTTCTCGTCCTAGTTATCTTGTCATGGCAGCGTGCGGCAGACTAGCGCTACGCTGAACAGGCCTTCACTGATCGATATCCGCGTCCTTCCTTCGTGTAAGCGACTTCGGTGTCTCATGTTGTGTCGTGCATGAATATACTACATTCAGTTAGTTCTGTATTTGGTACGACTGACTGTTTGTTGTTGTTGTCTGGTTGGTGGCACTCTCTTTCGCTCTTGTCATGGCAGCGTGCGCCAGCTCGGCTTGCCGAAGACCTCCGACATCTCCGTGCCGAACCAGAACATGCTCTTGCTCCACAGTGCCACCGAGCTGGCGCTCAAGCCGGAGGTGAGGTGGAAGCATCGAGATTGCCCAATAGGATGTTCAATTAACCATTCAGTAGGCTATGAACTGTTCAATATATGTCTAATTCAACACACTGCTCAATAGCTGTCCTGTTCAATAGACGAGAGGCTAATCAATAGGCAATGGGCTATTCAATGCAATAGGCTACCAGGGTATTTACCATATAGACCGCTCAATATGTGTCCAATTCATCAAACTACCTGCGTTCAATATTCAATAGGCAACAAGGGAGGCAATGGGCAACAAGGCTATCCAATGAGCAAGAGGCGATTCAAGAGCTCATCTGTCTCACATTCACCCCCTCCACCCTTTCCCCCCCCCCCCTTTTCTCGCTCACAAAGCTTGTCCAATCTTTCGTGGACAAAGCGTACTGCAAGGGGTGGGGCACGATTTACGTCACCGACGACCTCTTCGACGCGGGCAACCCTTGGGACGACCCGCCGACCTTCTGGATCGCACTCGTCGAGGCTTCCAAGACTATTCCCACCGTGCAGTCCTGTGGCACCGGCGGCCTTAAGGTCCTCGCTCCCCTTCTTGGCTCCAACCCCGCCGGTGAGGCCAGCCGTTTACAGTGTTCTCTTTGGTATTACACGTAGGCGTGTTTTTCCCGGGAGTGTAGTATAATACGTTGTTTGTGCTTTCCTTTCTTTAGAGTGCTTTGGTACAACGTATCGTATACGTCGCGCCGGGCTTAACCCCTTTAGTACTGTACCGCAAAGAGACACATGATACGTATCACTCCGATGCCAAGTTAGATGTCCGCCAAAAGGGAGTGCAGTCCTAACAGTCCTAATAGGGTTGATTGATGTTTTCACCCCCTCTCCTCGGCCCCAAATCGTTTTTTCGTTTTTCTCGGGAGAATTTTGGTAAGCTTTAGGTACATATTTTTTCGTTTCCCGGGAGGGCTTTGGTACGTTGGCGTGTTTTTCCCGGCAGGAGTGGTGTACGCCACGTTGAATAGTTTTCCCGTGAGGGATTTAGTAGTTTGCAACTTGTCCCTGGGAGTGGTTTGCTAAGTCAGCGGGTTTACCCCGGGAGTGGTTTGCCAAGCTGGCGTGTATATCCCGGTGATGTCATGATTCTCGCCCCAACTTCGCCGGTGATGCCAGGTTTGGTACAATTGACGTGCTTTTACTGTGAGTGCATTGGTACGTCGGCGTGTTTGTCCCTTACCTCTCCTCGGGTCCAACCCCGACTGTGAGATCAGCCGATCGCAGTGCTTTTCGTTCGCTGGCCTGTGTTTCCTTTGCCGGGAGTGCTTGATATGTTGGCGTGTTTTTCCCGGCGGCCTTAAGGTCCTCGCCCTTCTCCTTATCTCTAAAGCCAGCCGAGTGCAGCGCTTCCATTGTACGTTGGCGTATTTTTTTTTCCTTGGGGTTTCTTTCCCTGGGAGTGCTCTAGTACGTTGGCGTTTTTCTTGTTCCTTTGCTCGGCTCCAACCCAACCCCCATCGGTAAGATAAGCCAATAGCAGTGTTTCCTTTCGTACGCTGGCGTGCTTTCGCCGCAAGTGGTTTCCTACGTTGGCATACTTTGCCGGAAGTGTTTTGGTACGTTGGTTTGTTTTTCTCGCCCCTCTCCCCGGCCTCAACCCAGCCGATGAGGTCCGCCGCTAGTAGTATAGAAAATTTACGGGGTGGGTGATCTTCCCGTCAAGGTTCTTTGTACGTTGGCGTGTTTTTTTTCCGGGCGTTGCTTTGGTGCCTTACGTGCACTGCCGTCGCGATGCTGTACCTGCTGCCCTTGATCCAACCCTCCCTTGTCATAGACACGGACGCTATCATTGCCTCGGCGGACCCTGGAGACTACGGCGACCGAATCACGGTGGCCATGAACGTCGAGATCACCGCCGATGCCGAATCAACCACTACGGCTGCAGCCGTCCGTGACGCCGGTGCTAAGGTGAGTCAGCCGTGCTGCCGCGCTTTGAACTATTTTTACTGACGCCACTGCTGCCATGGGCTGTTGTCGGCGATTTTGTTTCGGAGGAGTTGTTATTCCGCGCAAGCGTTGGGTGGGGTTGGGTTGGGTTGGTTCAGGCGGTATTGGACTGTGTCATATTGTGTTGTGTTGTGTTGTGTTTGAACCCCGTTGTCGCTATGTGTTCGAAATCAAACACTCGTATGCGTACAAAGCGCCCCGGGTGTTGTTTTATTGGTTTGTGCTTTACGCGAAGCATACCAAAAACAAATTGCGCGCTCAAATTACACATCAACCTCGAATAAAAAAGACGAGTAGAGCCTGGCCGAAAAGAAGAGTGTCTTAAGTAGTGTCGCGCACACCTTGCCGTATATTAGATATACTAAGAACTTTATGCTGGCCCAGAATAAGAAGAAAGGGGCTTCTTAGCTACTTTAGCGTGATGTGTCAAGGCCGTCTTACCTTTGTCCCCCATGTATGAAGGTGTGATACTACGTTGAATTCTATTCTTACCGGGGACCATAGTTAATAGGACCTACGGTACACACAAAAACCTATATATTTCGCTATTTTTGCTAACAATATTTGTTCCTATTAACTATGGCCCCCCGTAATAGTACAATAACGACCAGGTGACGCCTGACAAGACATTCATATCGCCGGCCGCTCTTGTAGTTGCCCCCCTTAGGTGCTGTGCTACATCGAATCCGACCCCCCCCCCCCCCCCCCCGATACGGACTGTGTTCCATCCATTCCGACAAACAATTTGCACATCAAAACATATCGTCACATACCACGGTCATCTCCTACTTTGCCCCCCTCAGGTGCTGTGCTACATCGAGTCCGACAAGTACGGGAACAACCTAGCGTTGCTGGAAGAGGTCGTGACGACCTTCACGTACTTCCCTCTCAACGAGATCTGCGCCGGGTTCTTCTTTGGGTCCTTCAACATCCTGATGGCTCTTGAGGACATGCCAGCCCTGCAATCGCTGTACCTCAAGACCCAGGTATACCGTCCACCAATAATGCCGAGCGGTTTGTAGGTCAGAAATGACACTTCTTGCCAGACTCAACTTTCATCATATCGTTTTAACTTTGTCCACGCTATTGAGTTTCTTGCTCCTAACTTTGATAAGATTTTTTCAGTCTGCGGTTGACGAATCATTCCACGGCTGAATACTTTAGTAGGCAGACTAGTAATAGCAGGGAACTGGCGATCGTCACATAGAAACCTCCAAGTACCCAGGCACGCCGCCAAACGATGGCGCAGCACCAAATCGTACCCTCCCCTCCCCTCCCACCTCCCCCCTTCCCATCCTCTCCCCGCCCCACCCCCTCCCGTCCCCCACCAGAAAACGTTCCTTCAAGCAACCGTAGTGTTCGCGCCCGAGGTACTCGACGACGAAAACGAACTGAGCTTCAGCTTCAGCTTTAGCTTCGGGTTCGAGGACGAATATCCCACCGACAACTGGGAAACCGCCACCGACTTTTTCTTCCCTTGGGAGGATGTGATGGTCCAGACTGACCTTATCGCGCTCGCCGAATCCCTGACCATGGGGCTCGACGCCGGCTCGACGACGGGTGAAATTATCGTTGTTGAAGCTATGATGGGCGATGAGATTGTGCCCGTGTCAGGCGGCCCCCCAGAGCACACCGCCGCTGTGGTCCTCGGCTACCCCGGCACTCCTGAGGTGAGTAATGCTGCGCATGCTGCATCAACCACGGCATTGGGCGCGTGCTGTAGCCAATATATCATAGGGGTAGCATTTTTTGCCTTGGAAGGCAAAGATGTTGGACTTCTCAACTGAAAAAGTACCCAGTAAGGCATTAAGGCAAAGAAGGCACGACTTGTTAGTTTTGACGAAACGTATCATAGTAAATATAACAAATACATGAAATACACCTGGTATATGGACCTAGAACATGGGATTGATTGCTCGTCGGGTCGAGCGTACTCTTTTGTTTCAATCCATTGTTTGTGCGACTTACTATTAATACTAGTATTATTGATACTATTAATAGCACAGAGCTCTTCAAGTGAGGTTTAATCCACGGCAAATTGCAATGGTTGGTGCACCCCTACTACCGCAGCATGCGTCATCACTACATACTACATACTACATGTTTACCTATTCCTACTACGGTACTTTCGTACCCAGAGGGCTTTTTCCGGGCGGCAGAGGGGAGGCACCATGCGCACGACGACAAGGGTGGCGCTTTTTTGCCTTATGAGGCAATATTCCTGACCGTCGGGGCTCCTGAAGGGCACTGACAGCACGTAGGAACTGCTGTAGATACCCAACAAGGCATGCGTTATCGTTGGAACATCATTGTTAGTTAGAGTGTTTCACAGTGAGGCATGCCCTGTACACCTAGTATATTGTTGGCCATGGGAGTGTTCGTCGGAATGCGCTTTCTTGATAGGTATTGTACCTTTTTTTGGCCAAAACAGTTATGACTGCCGGGGGGCTCCGCAACCCTTTTAGAACCGCAGTCCTGTTTATTAATAGGGGACAAACCAGTCGAATTCTAAGTGAATCGTCCCCAGAACGGGACTGCAGTGCCTTCTGTTCTGAAAGGGTTACCTGCGTTTGTACCCAATATCGTTGGAGCGCCATTATTAGCGTTTTACGTGTTACATGTTATGATTCGTTGTAGACCCTGGTTCACGTGTTGTGATTAATAGGCCTTCGGGTTGCACTTTCATTTAGTTGCCAAGGTACCTTAAGGACAGTGTCTAGGCAGTGTCTAGACAATGGAGGTATAACGCTCTCCAAGTCAGGAGCCCCAGAAAATGAAGTGGTACACGCACGTCGTATGGTAGCATATGCCACTGGGATATACGGCCGTGGTATTGATAACATGCACCTACAGGGTGGAAATCTAAGGGTCGTTTAGGCATTAATGTTCGTGCCCAAACGTATCTCATATTTTCGAACAGATTGATATCAAGGGAACTTTACACACGTTGGACAGATATAGATGACGATATATTTATCTATCTATCCACACCTGGTAATTTACCGTAGATGCTATAACTTTTTGCCTGTCGTTATAGAAGGTTTTGTGCAGGATCTGTATGCGTAGTGCATCTCCAACCCAAGAAACACAAGTATAGCACGGGATCGTTAAAGGTTTGGCATTTGTATGGGATCCATAAGCACTTGGAATTCATATGGGGTCGTTCTAAGTACTTGGAAATTGCATGGGATCGCTAGGTACTTGGAATTAGAATGGGATATTTTTTGCAATTCTACGACGTGCTCGCTCTTGACATGTCGATCACGTGTTTTCCCCCTTATTGTCGTACCCTTGCCGCTCTCCGCCGGCTCAGGAGATGATGTTCGACCTCTTCGCCAAGGAGTGGGGCTACGGGTACGTCACCGACTTCGCCGACTTCGAGTCCCTCGCCACGCAATGGGACGCCGTCGTCAAGGCCGCTGCTGACACCGAGGCCTTTGTTGTTTGAGGGCAATAAATTCCTCTCGTACCCTCAGTATTTCTCCCACAACCCCTCTCCGTTCTCCGACTTTGGGCTGACTGGATCTCTTTGTCCTCTGGTTTTGGATTGGCTGGAACTCTCTGTTCTCTAGCTTTGGATTGGTTGGAAAAATACTATGATCGGCGCGCCAATTCATGATAACAACGGCGGGGGGTAAACAGTGGCGTTTGGTCCATGGTTGGGCGTCGAAGTCATGAACTGTGCTTGTATTCACTATTTGCAAGCCTCTTCGTGCTTGCACTCTCTAGTTGGGACCTCTTTGGTGGTTGCACGGCCTAGTTGCAAGTCTATTCGTGCTCGACCCCCCCCCTCCGCTCCAGCTGTTGCGGCATGCCTCACCTCCGCAGCAGCTGCAGTCAGCTTGTCGTACGTATTGTGTTTTGGCGCAAAGGTGTACGGCAAATATGCTATGACCGGAGAGCGGTCTTGTTGGTCACGTCAATGAAGTGTCAAGGACGTGTCAATACCCTCTTTTGCCCTTAGTATACTAGTTGTAGTGTAGGGAGCGATCAGTCAAGGGGGTCAATCCGCGTTCTCCTAGCGAGCGGTCAGGCCTCTTTTGGCCTTAACATACTAGTTTTAGTGTAGGAGAGCGGTCAGTCAAAAGGATCAAACGGCGTTCTCCCACGTACCGCTCTGGCTGGTAATATAAGCACCGTTTAATGTTCACATCACAGCCCAAACGGGGTTTATATTCATGCAGTAGGCTAGAGTGCCACTGGTATCTCCTTTGGCGTATCGTAGGTGTAGACACCATGTCAACACGGTAGGGCTGCTTCTGTTCGAGCCAGGAAGAGGAAGGTTGAGGCGCAAGCAAGCGAGCGAGTTCGCTCGCGAGTTTTTGTGTTGTTACAGACCCAGTTTTGGCTTGTCTTGGCTCGTGTTTCGGCGTCCCAACGGGGATTAGGAAGCAACGACATGCGAAGGACAGGGGAAAAGGGGGGTAACGAATAGGGTGTTGGGGTACACGGGCAGGATAAGGAATGCGTCAGAAGCAGGGAAATTTTGTAGGTTGGCCACAGTCAAGTCACGTGCCTTTGATGCACAACTCTTGTGCGATGCGATGCGATGCGATACCAGACGATGATGTAGGTAGTGTTTTACCTGCGCTTGCCTGCGGTGCCAGGGGCTTGCTTGCTGGGCCCGAGTTGTTCGGGATGCCGGTGTTTGCAGATGTCGCGGTCAAGAGATCGTGGTAAAAGTGCTCTGGTCGGCTGTTGTTGCGGATGGCGGTAACGCTGCGAACAATTCGGCTAAATTTCGAGCTGAAGCGGTCAAACTCTCTGTTGGGGACCCAGATGCCTTAGGCGAATCTCGAAACTGTTGTTCCCGACAAAGGTTAGAGTGCCAACGCCAGGCGACGCATCTACGGGAAGACCCCGACAAGATGGATGATGTTTCCTAAACGACCCGAGCAACCCTTCGGTTGTGCATTGTGTGTGCCCCCCTTGATTCGGAGATTACCGTCTCGGTAATTCATCCCGGATGAGGGTGGGTTGTGCTACGTGTTGTACTGTTTTAGCCGCCAAAATAACCGATTTGTGGTCACGTGCTGCAGCAGCCAGGCAGCATTAGTGCGATGGTGTGGTGCTGCGCGCGTGTTAAACAACCCCCCACGAAGTTTTGTCCGGACGCTTTTTTTACGGAACCCAGTACGTGCGTAGCCCCGGGCTGCTCCCTATTCGTGTGGCCGCGTTGCCGTATGTAAATCGTCTTCTTTTTTGCGTTTGGTTCGTCGCTTTCCCCCTCCATTTCACCGAAAGAATGCAAATCGAACCTGTGTTCTTCTGTGGTGGGCGGTAGCTTTTGTTCATGGGTGGCGCGGCGCCCCCAAGCGTTTGCTTTCATAGGTGTTGGCTTATGTAGGTCACGTATTGTAGGTCGCCAAGTATTATGATACATTGTCGATCCCCCCTAGTAACCGGTCGACAAAAATAGTGTCGATTTCGTGGTTCGGTTTTGTCCGTATCTCGAATGATTTGCCCGGTGTTAACTTTTGTGGGCACCTTCCCTCGCCCTTAAGGCGAAATTTGTCGTGATCTCTCCCTAGCTGTCTCGGCCCATTACTTTTTTCTCCCGGTGTATTTTTGCCTTCATATTGTGGTATCTGTTTTGTGTTGGTCGGATCGTACGTAACCTGGACTTGCGCTCGCGGAGAGAACGTGGAGTGGCCTCCTAGAAAAAACACAACAGGGGGGCACGGTTGGTTGCACGGTTATCATATGCAACACCGTGTTATTTCAACGCTCGTGCGCCAAACGGCAGCGTCGCGCGTTTTAGTGCGTTAGTGGGAAACTCGTTGTGATTTCAAGCGCAGGCTCGAGCTACGGACGACGCTAATTGTGAAGGAGTTCCCTTTCGGGCTATCGGGGTAAACTAACGACCAATGGCCCAGCCCGGAGTAATCCTTACATCTTTAGGGTGTTCGGGGCTCTTACCATACTCGATCCCGAGACCATTTGACGCTCGTACGCCAGCCAAACAGTGTCAGTCGCGCTTTTTTTGCATGTGTTAAGGGTGTTAACTAGCTTAATACCAGGTACCAGTTTTTTTTTGTAAGTACACACAACGTTCGGATTTGTCTTGAACGTTGCGTGTGTAGGATTCGCTTGTCTCGCTACGGTAACTCACGCTGTTAGGATAGCACGATGAAAAAGGTCAAAAGCGAGAGAAGCGTGGTATTAAGCTCAACTCCAGGTATTTCTAGCTGGCTCTCAACAGTGCTGTATTGGTTTATAAGATATGTAGGCTCGTGATGTGTACCTGGTACCCGTTCGTGGCAGTCCCGGGGTGTTTTCGTTGCTTGGTCGTAGTGGTAGTACTGGTGTGTATCGTTGCCTGGATGCAGAAACCCTGGTGTTTATCGTTGATTTGACCGCAAGGTGCTAGTGTTGGTGTAATTTTGGTCCTCGGCCGTGGTACGTAGTGATGGTATAACTTCTCGCTTGCCTGTAGTATTTTAGTAGTAGTGTTGGTTGGTGTGTCCCAGGGCATGTAGTTACTTGACCGAGCGATGATGGTACTACAGTATAAATGCAGGAAGATCAATCAATTTTTAAAGGTTACCGTGGCGAGAAGCCTACAATAATATTGCGGTGGATCTCCCTGTCTGTGATCTCTTTCCGGTGGGCTCTTTTTCCTCGGGCGCGCGCGGGACAAACGATACATATATGCCGGGTATTTTTTTTTTCTAATATGCCGACCGTGTATCTCGTTTTCTTCAAGGCCCGTACGGTGACATCAGTACACAGCCTAAACTGCACACCGCGTGGTAGGCGCCTTCGAGCCGGTCCATTGACACCCCGCCCGTGAAGATAATACCGTCAGTCACCACATATAGCTCCCATGTAACGGTGATCCCAGAACAAAAATCATTCCTGTTTTCCTAGTTTTTCGTGTCTTTGCTTTCTTTGTTTTTTTTATTCTTCCGCTTTGCCCCGCAATTATTGCAGTGACATGATGTGTTCGTTTCCGGTACCCCAAAATAGCACTCCTCCTCTTCTTCTGTTTCGCTTTGGGGCGCAATCATTCACATATCGGGCATATCATCAACAGATCACAGATAGATCGTACTGATAGATCATAGAGATATATAGATCCTAAGCTGCCGTCGTTGTATGAGATGATGTGCGGGATCGATATATAACAGATCCAACCCAGGAACCATGTCCTTGATCATCATGCAGATCATGCAGATCATGGTGCTCCCACCCGGCAGCATGAGTTGGACCATACGGATCATACGTATCAATCTGCCTCGAAAAATCTAGATCATGGAAGTGGAAATGATCTGTAGATGATCTATCTGTACATGATCTATCCTAGGTGTGTAATGGTCGCAGTTATATCAATCGTGTCAGGTACTCCTTATACATGCGCAGGGAAGGAACTCGATCAGATATTTCCGAAAACACCTTCAGGCTGTAGTTCGGTATTGACTATCTTAACCTTCCCGTTCTGGAAAAAAATGGTGCGCTGAAAAACGATCAAACCCCCTGTGCGAACACAACGCTTTTAACTCTGTCAGGACTGCAGTCTCGTGTTGGGGACAAACCAGCCAAATTCCAAGTAGTTTGCCCCCAAAACGGGACTGCAGTCCTAAAAAGAACCTCAACAAAAACCTGATTTGAGGAAGAGCGAACATTGGAGGTTTTGCAGAGAACATACATACCCAGGCCAGGCAGCATATAAACGCTAGATCATGCAGATCATACGACTCCCACCTGGCAACAAGACCTAAATCATGCAGATCAGGAGGCCAATCTGTCCTGAAAACTTCTAGATCAACGATGTGAGGATTGATGATTTATCCTACGTGCGGCTGAAAATTTTTGTGCTCGATCCAAATCATCGTGCAAGAAACAGCTCACGCTTACACGCTGGGCTGCTCTGGGCACAGAATAAAAAAACTGGCGCGGAGACCAGTAGCTGGCAGAACGAGTTCTCCTTGCTGCACTGAGCCTTCGTTTCTCACCGATGCAACGATGCCAACTCGGTTTGGTACCTACGGTTCGAGGTTTCGTGATTTTACGTTTTTTTTTGTAGTACAACAGTGGTGGTTATATAGTGCCGACCACCCGATATAGTGCCTGTGGAATCGCTTGGCACAGATGGGATTTCAGCAGAGTAGCAGTGTGCTACTAACAGTGCCGGTTGCCGCTACACATAGCGCCGGTATTGTTAGCTGGCGCCTACCGGCACTATAGAGGGGCCATTACGGTAGTCCTCGTCTTCTGTTTCTTCGTCATTTTTTACGATTGACACCACCAATACTACTGTAAAATTCTACAGTAGTATAACCAATACTAACGCTGCACAAAGTCGGAGGGCAAATACAATAATCATGACACCCCACGATGAAAGTTGAAAATCTGCCGCTGACAGCGATATATACAATACAGTAGTAGGGTACCCGCTTTAAGAGCATCTATCCGGTTGAAGACTTTTCGGGAGATAAGACAAGATAATTAGGCTTGTCACGGAAAATGATCTATTAATAGTTGGAATTAGTATTGGATACATTTTGCAGTAGAAAAATATAAGGCCATGAGTAGAGATTATACCACGGAAATGGCGTTGTCACAGGATGGTCTTAGAGCGGGTAGCCCACTGTAGCGGCAAAAGGGATTAAAATGCCCTAAACACGCTCACAGCCAGTTGGCCGAACATGGACTTCGAGACAGTTAACCCCATCCGCTCAGATTGTTGGGCACCGAGTGCCGCGGCAATGGTTGCAATGGACTCGAGTTGCGCGTCTGAAAACCGAGCACGGCGTATGAATACAATCTACGAACAACAGCAGTGGTGAGTTATTTGGAAAGTTACCGCGGGGCACAAGGAAGTAAGTCAAATTCAGGAGGGAAGTCAACCATGTTCGACCCCTAACATTGGCTGCGCGCTGCGAACGCTTGTGTGCACGCTTTTCACCAGACAGACACAATGACACGCAAAATCATCATCAGCAACAGCAACAGCAATACCAACACCAACAACAACAGCAACAACAACACGAACACATCATCACCACCACCACCAACAACGACAACGCTTATCGTTTCATTTCGTTTTCGACAATTTTTCGCTCTATACTCGTGCTAGAATCAAATCAATGAAGCCCCAAAGGGAGTCACGTTCTCATCGCAGTGACGTCATTGGTGTCGTCATCAGCACCGTACCTTCAGCTACCTCCATAACCCTACGAACGTGGGAAACCACAACACACACCCCTCTCCGCCTACGACGACACATAAACCCCCGCTGTTGTATTACTCCTCCTCCGGCGAATAGGATGGGTGAGGCCCAAGCTTAACGAGCCCCATTCGAGCTGCACCAGGCCGATGAACTCGGAATTATAGTGGGATATTTTGGTAGTATAGTGGTCCAAGGGATAAGGTCACCACAACCCACTTTATCGTCCAACTGATGAGTAACGCAACCGAAACAGAACGGAAACATAACATAAGGGCACTGCTGTCGTGGCGTACCGTAGCGAGGGTATGTCGGCCAGGCTCCACCCAGACGCTGCAGGATCAGATGCCGTGGGGATGACCACACGAAGAGAGTAGTTCTCCGAGATCTGTGGGAATAGCGCAACACTATGTGGGAATTACACAAAACCACGAGGGAATTGCGCGAAGCCACGTGATAATTTCGCAACACCAAGTGGGAAGGACGCGAAACCATGTAAGCATTGCGCGAAACCACGTTAAAGTTGCGCGAGTCCGCATGGGAATTGCGCAAAACCACGTGGAGATTGCGCGGAATCACGTGGGAATTACGCAAAACCACGTGGAGATTGAGAGAAGCCACACGGGAATTACGCACAACCGCGTGGAGATTGCGCGGAACCACGTGGGAATCGCGCTAAATCACTTGAGACTCGCGCTCAATCGCTTGAGACTTGCCCAAACAACAGATCAGGCCAGGTATTTGCTTTGTTCATATGCACACTTCAAGTACACAGTTAAGGCCACCGCGACTATTCCCATCACCGCCTCGGCCGCCTTAAGCATCCACAGCTCTCGTTCGTTGACCTCTTGTCCTCGGTTCAACCTGCCCAAGAAACACCCGTGCACATACAACACAGCACATAGAGCACGGTATTAATAGTATATAATACTGGTATTAATAGTAAGAATACTGAATATATCACAGCATAATAAGAACATGGTGCGCACTTTTTGGGGAATGCAAAGAAAACTGGATTAAGAAACCGTGCTCAGCGGTCAGCATTGCACTAAGACCTTTCAAACTGGACGGAACTACAGTAGTTGACCAACGTTTAGGTATATACTGAAGTATTAGAATGAAGAAATCCTTGCATTGCAGAGTGGAATATGATGGGCTACGCTCAAGGTTGTTCAAGGATGACGTAACGGCAAAGTTTTAAGGTTTTTACTCATACTACGTGCAAGTGCTTGTTCTTGGCGGGCACTGCACAATGTTACTTCATCTGCCTTCCGCTACAATACAAAGCACAATGTACATGAGCATTACATGAGAAGGAAGGGTGGGTGGGACAAGGGCCGCAGGTAGGCGGACTAGATCGACAACACGCCGGAAGTGACAAAAATGGAGTTAAACTGCGTTCACAGTTATTCTTTTTAGCCTACAGTGCATAATAAATTCCGATATACGAGGTATATGCCTGGTACCTGGTACGTACCACACATCGGACATATCACGATCTACTGGTCTGCAGTATATATATCATCTACATCATCTAGACAATCTATCCTATTAAACACATGCCGTTATGGGATGTCGCGTGGGATCCGTATTGTACAGACCCAATCGAGGAAAGATGTGCTAGATCATGCAGATTGTACGACTTCCACCGAGCAACATGAGCTAGATCATAGGTACAGATCAGGTGCATCTGGTCTTAAAGAGTTAGATGTTTGCAACATAGAATGTTAATGTTTTCTCTTGTCCCTCGTCGGCTGTACGTAACGCCAAAGCATAAACAAAACATCATGCTTGTTACAAGGAACTTATTATTGGGCTCACAAAACTTCATTTACAGTAGTGTTACTACTACTCTGCTGCTACTGCTACTCCTAGAATTCTACTGCTACTGCTACTACTACTATTACTTCTACTGCTACTGTTACTGCTACTGCTACTGCTACTACTACTACTACTACTACTACTACTAAGACTACTACTACTACGACTACTACTACTACTACTACTACGACTACTACTACTACTACTACTACTACTACTACTACTCCTCCTCCTCCTACTCCTACTCCTACTACTACTACTACTACTACCACTGCTACCACTGCTACGACTACTGCTACTACTACTACTACTACTACTACTACGACTACTACTACTACTACTCCTCCTCCTACTCCTACTCCTACTCCTACTACTACTACTACTACTACTACTACTGCTACTACTACTACTACTACTACTACTACGACTACTACTACTACTACTACTACTGCTGCTACTGCTGCTACGACTGTTACTACTACCGCTACCGCTGCCGCTACTGCTACTTCTAATACTATTAATGATACTAGCACTACTGCTACCGCTACTACTGCTGCTACTACTGCTGCTACTAACAGTACTGCTATTAATACTACTATTGTAGTACTAACAACACCAAAGAGCCCACAAGAAACGAGCCTGACGATTCTGGGAAAACCATGAATTTCGGAGAGGTTATACCAAAGTGAGTGTAGAACAGTACTGCTCACCAGCGTCTCACAACCGCGCGGGGGTTTCCTCTACTTTCTTTATTCTTGAACACATCTTCGCAGCCTGCGGTTGACAGTATTTTTCCCGTGGCTCCATCGAAGATCACCAGCGCTGGGATATCTCGCACCTGAAAAGGCCATGGAGTAAGGGCGTCAATGCCATATACCTGGTATATAAAACGGGGCTCGTCACGATGCTAACTTTCTTGCGATGGAGCTGGTGCGGTTTTACCGAACCACACCGCATCGGCGAACCGCAACGCATCGTAAGATTTAGCGAAGGAGAGATTCGAACCGCACACCACAATATTGAAATAAAAAGCATAGTCCTTACCACACCGCAAATATATATATAATGGTCAAGAAATAGAATCTACACCGCACCACACCGCACGGCACCCTACGATATCTTCAAATAGAAAAACCCACAGCAGCGGTTAGGTTTTACACCGCGATTATACCTGATATATAGGACGGCGGCAGGTTCTCATGGGTCGTCTTCTGACAATGTATGAGGATAACAGCACGGCAGGAGTTGAAGAGGCACATGGGCATTGTTGCGCAGCTTTGGGTACTGCATACGTGTTCGCTGTAGCTCTGACGCAGTAACTCTGTACTGGTATGTATGATCTACTCTCTTGTTGCTCTGGAGGATTAAGGCTACCATATGTACTGAAATTGGACACCATCACACGTTAAAGCAGTGGCGCGAGTTCGACGCAGCGGACACTACGGTATCTCGAACACTGTCTCCCGGGTGATGACATAACACACGCCTACGGACCAAAATTCCGAGCTGACTTATCGACAATGGGGAGGGTGTAAACGCCGAGGGTGCATGTGTCTGTGAAACGATGTCGATGACATCTTTCCAAAGCCACCATTTTCGGTTGTGTGCGGCCTGCCTCGTTAGGGAGAAATTCGGGCGGGAACCCATCACAGGGTGTGGATGTGTGTGTCAGAAAGTGTTACACGGTACGTGCTTGATTGATTGGCCAGGCCGAATAGGCGTGTCCTTGAATGTCGCAAGCGATCCCAGAGCCAGCAAAATGTATTTTACAGTATGATTGCCGAGTACCCCCGCAAAAAACAAAAAAAGGCTGGTTCGATCGAAAACTGAAGGGAACTACTAAATGTTGGACGTGACCAATACCAGGGATAGTATGGGTACATACGAGCTCACGAACGATGACAGTCGCTCCGTTCCATCGCCGGGTGCCCTCACCACGACAAACTAGATGCTAGGACAGCGTGGTTTGACCGCCTTGACTGACCAGCCTGGCTGACCGGCCTAACTGACCGGATTTAGACCAAGGCTGCAACAGGGGTACTCTGCCTTTATTGGGTCGAAATATTTCTCACTGATGGGGTTTCTCAACCATTGCTACAACCATTGCAACTGAGTAAGTACTACCCAACCATTGCACCGTTTTTGTTCACAACATCCAATATGATCAACCATTTTGATATGCCAAACCTTGAGTAGGCCATGGTTTGATTGCTCTTCGGGATACGCATACACGTTTTCTCAAAGCCGTTATTGCGTGACTTAGTAATAGCTTCTTTGTAGTAAGTCCTCAAGTGAGGATTCTCAGGGGAATCGCAATGGTTGGTGCACCCCCACCACACTTTGAGACAAAAAACAGTGCCAATAATAAGGCCGAAAGACGCCTGCACGGTCCCGAAAAGATCCATCTCCTACTACTCTAGGTCATATTACGAGCCTTTTTGGCCACGATAGAGCATAAATACTGTATCGGTCCGCTCAAACGGCATGCCCTACATGACAATAACTAGCTCCCATAAGAAACTCAGCCGGAGCACTTCCGGGGAAACAAGAAATTCAGGGCTGGGTATCCTGAACTTACGTAGTGTGGAACACGCCCTTCTTTCTTGGAGAAAGAAAATGAATAAACTTACGAACAGCCGGGGCAAGTATCCCGGCTTCCTATTAGAGGGCCGATACTGATGCTACAGATGCCGATTGGTTGCATACCAAGCGGTATGTGTGCGGAAAATTTCAAGACACGAGACTAATCGCGATATACGGTAGATGATCTGGATCCTATTCTGGCTCTTCATGACATTAAGTGCAAAAATCTTATCATGCAGACCCCACTCGGCAAACAAGAGCCGTGTCGTACAGATCCCATCCGCCAAAAATGTAGGCAAGCAGCAAAAAGAGCTGTGTCATACAGATCCATCCCACCCGGAAAACATTATTTAGATCGTGCAGAAAATTAAGATGATGTAGATCAAGGATCCATCATAAAATGGTATTTCATATAAGTAGGGCTCTAATCTGTCCGCGTGGGTATCAACACTGCTGTAATAACTGCTGTAACAACACAACACAACATGTACTTCGTATACGACGATGGACAGAATATCGGTGCATATCACCTCGCAAACTCCTATCAGCTTGGCCGTCGCAGTAGCCTCTCCGTACGGAACAGCCAACCTGTATCATTGCACAGAGAGGAAAGCGAAAATGATGCACGTTGTCTCTAATCACCACATCGAATTTGTGAAATTATTATATCTCGCAGGTCATGTTTGGTCATGTTTTTTCTGCGAGCGGGAGCGATTTTCTAAGTCACAAGGCACCTGAAGATAGAGTCGCCTTTGGAGATGGCTCAAGCTGGGGATAAGGGTACACCTGCAATTTCCTGAGGCGTATGCCCAAGTTGAGGAGCACTATACTGTTAGTAAGTCACCCGAAAACGTCTGTAAGAAAGCGGCTACGCTTAACCCCCTTTGGGTGTTGAGGATAGCGACCTAAACAATAATATGTTTTGGTGCTATTAATATCAATCGTATACGGACAGGACGCGCCCAGCAGTGAAGGTAGAACATGTATCAACCCTTGCAACTCGGGCACCAACCATTGTATAATTCCACGACCACGCAGTGACCGTCGCTGTGATCGCCACTTTTTACCGTCAATTTTCCCTGTGGCGTCACTCCCCTCAGGACATAAGCAAGCCAGCCCGTTCCCCACGGTACGACGGAAAAGCCGGAACATGCACTATTGATAGGAACCCCTTCGGCTGGTGCTGTGGTGAGCGAAGCGAGTTGCTGATTTACTCGGCCGACTCAAATATGGCGCATGCCTTATAGGGCATGCCTTAGTGCCTTAATAGGGCGTGCCTTACTTTGGAACTCCGCGCCGTTCGACCGACCATGTTATTTAATTTTAATTCGATCAATCACGACAAGCCAATGCCTTCCACCACCAGCGCACACAGTTGACGACAATTACAAATAGCTACCGACCACCACGACATCTTAGCGAGAGCTACCCTATCTTGTTAAAAAAAGCTCTAATAACGTTTCTCGCGACAACAGCCTTATCACAGCAAAGCAGCAAAGAAAGGGGCATTCGTTGTGGATCATCGGTAGAATTTCTGGTGTGCCTGCTCGTCTGCTCACCACGGCATCTTGTGTACAAAGGCAAGCCACACAGATCAAGCCAAAACGTGGGTACATATTTTTTATAAGAGGTGCCCCATGCTGTACTTCTTCCATAAGGTTCCACCAACCAGGCAGCAAATGACAAATTCGTTGTGGACCGGCCATCAGTTAAACTACTACTGTGTCTGCCGCGCCTGCTCGTCTGCTCACCACGGCATGCAGCTCAGGCAATCCTGGAATGCTTCGCCGTTCCTATCGCTGCTGACGAACACAATCTGCCAACGCACGGCACACAAGAGACGGATGAGATGGAACTGACGATTAGATCAGTGCAGAGTATTTTCACGCTATTTTAATAAAAAAAGCGGCACAACCAGTCCACCGGAGAGGAGGGAGCCAGCATTAAACTGAAACCAGGTGCATGCTCCCGTAAATCCACTACCAGTACTACCAGTACTATATTTGTGTAGTAGCCCTTCTCGGCTAGGGTTTCCTCATATTCGACCGAAAACATACACCATTCTGACCACTCTCAACAGCTTCAAAGTTCCTCCATTAATCTGTCCTGGACAGACCCACGACGGAACATCGGTTATGGGGTCCGTCCAGGACAGATTCACCGCGGCACTTCGAAGCTGTCGAAGAGTGATCCGCAAGGACCCCTTTGACTATTACCCAATATAAATAATTAGACCAAAATGTGTTTCACGAATTCATTTTACAAGGTGGTGCTGCGATCAAAGCCACCCGGGACCGATCTACTATAGACCGGACGACAACGACGAGCAGCAGGCGCTACGGTGTCCGCTGACCCCAAACCTTACTTACCTCGAAACTGTTTTTATTCCACTTGCGAGAGGCCTTGTAGAACAAAGCCAGGTCCGTGGCAAAATCTCGACATGGTTGCCACCATTGGGCCGAGAAAAGCACTCCCACCACCCTCTTCCCTTTCAGGGCCGCCGCCGTTACCTGACACATTTAACAGAGCATACGTACACGGCATATGGATGCATCCATACATGTTGGTTTTGAGTCTATTAATACCAGCAGTTACAAGTGCGTACGAGGCAGAAACGATCCACTGCATGTGCCGACGACGCCAGTGTGGTAGAAACGAAGACCACAGTATAAAGGTTAGCAACAAGCACTACTGTGGAACTCAGCCTTTTAAACCCCGATTCCTACGTGGGGCTGTGAGTTCAATGGTTGACTACAAGTCGCCGACTAGCCATTGATTGGCTAGGAAATACAGTCGGTTGCGCGAGGTGATTCACGGAATTCTGCGCTTTTGTATCCGACTGGCGCGTTCGTGGTTCGGATTGTGTTTTATTAATAGTGTTGTTAGGGAATACGAAACAAAAAGTCACTTAGGTGGTTCACTTGCCACACTCAACAAATTACTACCGGTGCAGTCCATCTAACTTACGGCCCCACCGAATCTACCACAAGTGGTGCAGGTGATGAGTACAGGCACTGCGATGAATCTGTGTTTCCATAGCGTATCGGGTAGGCAAGGGCATCACTCCTCCTTCTCGTGAGTGAACCTCTATCTGTGTTCCGGCTGGATAATACCATATAAACCCTATGGTGAACACGACATCGCGTACACAACGACACAACTCGTCCGAGCCATCCGAGCCCGAATCGACGAACAATACACGCAACGTCTCGATCATGATATAAGGTTTTAAGGGGCTCTATGATAACAATATTGTTATTCAATGTACGTACTATAGCATGATAATGGCGATGATGTTCTCACACTATACACATTACAGCTCATTTACCTCAAATCTAGCCCGTGGTCATGAGGCAATAGGCCTGTGAAAAGTTACTAGTTGGGTGTAGGCAAGGGAGCGAACTAACTGACTTTTGTCATTTCGTGTGTCCGAACAACAGTAGTAATAAAACATCATCCGAGCCACACACGAGCAAGTCAGACACAAAAACACAGAATTCCGCAAAATTGCCCCACGCAACTAGCTGTCATATTCAGCCAACTCATGACTAGTCGGTGACTTTATGTCAGCCAACTCACAGCTGTACAAAACAGGTTAAAAAATATCCCGGTGGAAGAAAACAAGTGCCAGTACGCAAGGGAGCGGTGCTACGAGAGCATAAACTTCTATCGTACGAAATCACTCAAAGCATACGAGGTAAAACGGGTGAAAAAATCCCAACAAACCCAGGGGAACCAAGTAAAGAAGCCTACGAAATATCGAATACTCGCATTAAGCAAACCAAATACCAGGTGCAGAAGGTAGCCCCTTGTAAGGGACTCCGCGGCAAGGGCAACTATATACCAGGTACGGTATAAGGGAGTTGCACGGCGGGCAGAGCGACCGTAACAGTTTAAGAAGCGGACAAAAAAACACTCCGAGCACAGCGAAGAAGACATGGCAGAGGCCATGGCGGCTGTACGGCGAGCGATACCGGCTAGGAGAGGAGAGGGGCCATCTTCCAGGAACACGCGAGACGGCATGGGGGGGGCGAGTGATTCGCAGCATCTTGCCACGGGTTGGTGGAGGAGACCGCGCTTGTGCATGTGTCCTGCTCAGTGCGATGTGCACCACCGTTGCGCTGTAGGCTTCGTTGAAGACGTAACCTCCCGAGCCAGGACCAACGGGGCACGCACATTCGCGCACCAGGTCACGTACCGGAACCCGGCCCTACATGTGGTGCACCAAGAGGTGGGCTTACACACCCTTCTCCAACATGTCTGTGGCCCTGGCAGATCGGCAGGCACCCGCAGAGGAGAAAGCCATAGATGCCACGGTCGCCGCAGTTGAGCTGCTCCTCTCCAGCAGGTCCACCACCCCAACCGGAACGAGATATTTATCGTGGAGTACAACCGAGAGAGGAGAGGGCCACGAGCAGTCAGCGCAGGGAGAGGGGTCGACACGAGTACGCGGCAAAAATGCAGGCCTGAGGGTAGTGCGCCACCCTCGCCAACAGGGCGGGGGGGGGGCGGGGGGGGGTAGAGGGAGAAAATCTAGCAGAAAGGGGGGGGGTAGCGAGGTAACTGAGAAGCAGAAGCCAGAAGGATGCGAGCTAGTGGTGGAGGGGGGAGAGGAGGGAAAGCGGAGAGCCGAACAAGCGGTAACAGAGGAACCGCAATACACGAGAGTGGGCCTAGGATACCAGACGGCGAGGCACTGGCTGGGGGACCCCCCAGAGCGTCGAGGAGGGAGCCCGGGGACCGGGCACGCCCCCGTGCCGTCATGGACGGCACCCGAGAAGACGTGGTGCGAGGGTTCTGTCTTGATATGCTCCAGCTCGGGCACCTGGCGGTATGTTTTCGATGTGGGCAAGGGCTGCACGTGCTCCGCGCTCGTTGTGTGGTTGAACTCTCGCGAAAGGCGCGGCACAGGCACCACTCCGCTGCCCAGCAGTCGACTGCGGAGCCCAGCACTCGCGACGGGACAAACTGAAGGCAGCGGTCCAAGCGGACCTTGGTGTTCGCAATCGGGCGGCGCGGATGTGAGGGGGTACCTCTGGCGACCAGGATCTACGCAGCCGGGGGCTTTGGTACGGATGGGACTAGAACAGCTCGGGTGTATTGCCCCTACTCGATGCAATTTCCTCGGATGACCTGGGGCAACGTTTCGCAACCGGGAAAACAGTGCAGCCGCAGTTGGCAGGGGCACACGTGCGTCTGAGCGTTCAAGTGATTGACGTTATCAGCCATGCCATGCGGGAGAGCACCGGCGAACCGGGACTCGGCGACGCCGGACTCGCTCCTGCGAGCGATCAAGCTTATGGTACCCCATGCCGGCCCTGCTCCACTCACCGGACGGCCGGGTCAAGAGGCAACAGAGGTTCGTATTGGTGGGGAGTGGTGATATAGTACTCCTCCCCCCACGCTTGATGGCGTACACCTCGCTCCAGCACGTATACGTCTATGCCAATCGGGACACCAACCATCGTCACCCCACCTTTGTCCGCAATTAAGACATCAACGCCTTCCAGGAGCGAACTCTTCTTGGTCATCGGGGCGTGCCCTTTCCCCATGCTTGATGGCGTACACCTCGCTCCAGCACGTATACGTCTGTGCCAATCGGGACACCAACCATCGTCACCCCACCTTTGTCCGCAATCAAGACATCAACGCCTTCCAGGAGCGAACTCTTCTTGGTTATCGGGGCGCGCCCTTTCGGTGGTAGTGCCACGGTCTTGATGGGGGTTGGTTGACCACGATGCCGACGTCGTCTAGCTCTCGCGGGAGGAAAGCATAGGCTCTAATCCTGTTGGCTGTGACCCCCTTAAGGTTGAGAGAGGCACCGCCCATGTACGCGAAAACTTCCATTCCTTCTACCTGGAACCCTTTTTGAAACGCTTTGGCCCCGGTGGAAAGACGTCAGACAGAACATTGCCGGCCCCATGAAGGGCCCCCGCTGGATATTGCAGGAGCAAGCGATTGTCCTGGTCTCCCCGGAGTTCGTCCGAAAAAACACGTCACCTGGTCTTGTACCATAGCACCTGGCAACTAACGGCGTGAGCGCTGGCACGCAGTTAGCCACCCCCACAAGCACCGCTGTCCGTTGACATAGGGTTGATGACGTTGGAGCAGTCGGTGATAACGAGCCAATTGCCCGTCTCGTGTAGCGTCCGTGCCCTCAGTCCAAGATGCCCCCCCCCTCAGGATACGGCGACCCCAAACTGCCTCGCCTCTCGCTTGACTTCTAACCACGACCGCCACTGTCGCATGGCCCCTGCTGTGATAGGCCTTGCCCGTGTCGTGCCCACGCAGACCGGCCGACACTTTTCCCCCAACGCGGTGACGCTCGACTGCAACAAGAGCTGCCAAAAATCTGGCGGAAACGCGTCCGGCTCGTCGACGATTCTCCGCCAGGAGGCTGTCATACCCCGGTCGAACTCCTCCCGCCCGATGTCGGTGTGGATCATGAACTGCAGGTGCGTGAATAGTTGACCGTCGTTTCTGGGGCCCGTTAGGGCGCTGCGGGACCTGGTGACGCCGAAGAGCACCTCGAAAGCGTACATATCATCGTGGCGCCACGGATGAGCATTTACATCTTCTGCGTCGGTGGGGCCCGTTACCACTGCAGCCGCTGCCGCAGCGGACACGGCGACGTGGTCTTCGGAGGAGAAGTTGGTCACCAGCGTGTTCCACGTCTCCTCAATTGCATCTGAGTGTGGCTTTGCCAAAATATTGCACACTGCAACTTCGACCCCTCTCGCGTGGCGACACTCTGACGACGCCCGTTCGAACCTCGCCCCCTACGAAGTTTCTTGGGCGGCATGCCGTTCCCTCGAGTAAAGGATGGAGGCGCGGACCGTCTTGCGCGCTGTTTCGCTAACATGCCGGACAAGCAAGAGGCGCCCTTCATCGCAATCGAATCCTTCGGGTAGAGTAAAAATTATATCGAAAGGGCTCTCGGCACGGGGCTGTCCCTCGAAGCTTGCAGCATGGCAGACAACGGGGTGCAGTGGACGCACGAGTACATCCTCGAGCTACCAAGGGCGGCGGAGGCGTAGCCGTTTTTCCAGAAGGGGTGTCCCGATAGCTGTGTACATTGAAACCCCACCAACAAGCCCAAGCACGTCTTTCTACGGGAGCGGGAGGGTTAAGGCTGCCATCTACGGAAGCGAAGCGAACGTCTGCCTCTATTGGGAGCAGGGTTGGAATTCTGGTGGGGTTTCTGGAAAACCTCACTAGCCCGTTAGGAGACCGAGCGAGCGGGGGACTCCCCAAATCCAGTAAGACCGCTCAGCTCGGAGATACGTAGCTTGCGGGAGATTCGAGATACAAGGCGGGGGAACGAAGGAAGCGATGGCAGGCATTGTCCCGAACCTCTGTTGGAGTGGGGTCTAGGCGCGGAGGGGGTCTAGGCCCCAACGCCCCCATCAGCCTACCAACTCCCGAAAATCCCAACAGAATTTGGGCAAGCTATTACGGGGGACCATAGTAAATGGGACCATATATTATTAGTAAAAAAAGTAAAATATATAGTTTTTCGTGTGTACCGTAGGTCCTATTTAATTTGGTCCCCCGTAATAGGCAATCAGGGTCGGCACGCCGCGCACACAGCTCCCCTGGACCAGCTGCCAGAGACGGCACACCCGCCGGGATCGGACGGCCCGCTGGGGGGAAGGGACCCCAAGGTCTTCACCGAGGCTCGATACAGGAGGCTACAAGGGACAAGGCCCACCGCATACATTCGGGCGCGGCCGACGGTCTCACTCCGTATCATACCCGCATCATATTTCGTGGGAATTGGAAGGCGCTTCATGGGGATTGAGGTATACGTAGTAGTGAGGTGCCCTTGCTGCGATGGAGTCGACGCGAGCACCCGACACCCACGCATCTGCCCCAGAGCCGGGACGCAGGTGAATTAACACCAACCGCTTCTCCGCGCGATCTCTCGCAGAGTGAAGCGCCTTGGGATTCCTCACCATCTTGGGAGTAGCGGAATTCTTCACAGCGGACAGAAAGTTGCGGATGGAAGGAACATCATCGTGAGGAAAGACGTTCTTCGGGACGCTCCGAACCGAGAGTACAAGAATAAGTCCAGCCTGCTGGACGCCATCCATGCAGACCCACAAGCGCAGGTATACCTGCGAGGAGGGAGTGGTAACCAGTATAGGTCAACTGACTCTACCTACGAGGCGGGGAAGCGTCAACAGTACCCTCGTCCGGGATACGTATCGTTCAGCGAACGGAGCCACAAACTTGCTATCCTAGCGGTGGAAAGCTTTGGGCACCACGGGGTAGAGGGTAGCGTCTTTATCGACCAGCTGGCAGCGAGCATCGTAGGGGAGAGGGATGGGGGGTCCATTGGCGAGGAAGGGAGCGGTGAAGGGCCGCAAATGGTCTCGGTGACCACACAGGTCGCCATTTCGCGGAGGCTGTCGCGCTGCAAGCTCCAGCTTAGGGGTCTCCAGGAAGCAAGCAGGAGCCGGGGGGGGGGGGGGGGGTGACGGATCCACACTTATGGCGTGGGGTTGGACTCTGGACGCGGCATAGGATTTAAGAGTAGGAGGGAGAGGAGCATGTAATGAGAAGAAAGGAGCAAGGGCAGAAAATGAGGTAGATAGAGGTTAAGCTAGAAGGAGGTACAGAAGGAGCTTAGACCTTGTGCAGAGGTTTCCTTTTTTGTTTTGGTTTCCCTTGGTGGTATTCTTACGGGCAATGCTTATGAGGGCTCAATGTTGAAGATCATGCTGTACATTGTCGGATAGCAAACGGAACACTAATAATTTATCAGCGACCGAACAAAATCTACGCGCCGTCTTTTTCCACCACCGTATTGACCATAACGGGCCGGCACCAACTCTGGCGAGGGACGTCGGTATACGTGGGGCCCCCAACCCCGGTTGCACTACAGTAGTGTCCCTTAAAATGAGCTGTTATGCCTACTGTATGTATAGTACAATACAGACGATGGCAAGGCGATTGGAGGTGTCACCTGCACGCACTGCTCTGACAACCGTGACAATACTGGCGATGGCAAGTGACAAGGCGATAGGAGATGTCAACACCAAGAACGGCAACTGCTACTGTCATCTGCCACCCGCGGCCTACAGGGGGGGGGGGGGGGGGGGTGTACTCGATAGGGGAGATGTACTCGATCTCATGCATGGCCGTAGTCGTATGACCATAGACCCTCGCATCCCTACAATGCCGGGACGGAGCATGTCGGGTTTTCACCGACCAGGCAGACATTGCTTGCACCAAGCGCGAAGCACCGTGAGGTGTCCGGCGAGTCGCATGAAGGGTGAGCTGCATCCTACTCAGAACCGCTTTTGAGGCGGACTTGCATATGGACGACAGCTTCAATGAGTTGATTTAATTTCCGGTGCAGGCATTTCCAGAGACAGCAATGGGAGTACTATGTAACTGCCTCTTGGGTGCCTTACCTTGAACACTACGTGATACGATCAATCCCAATTGTGCGGAGTAAAGGTTCTTTACCTGGCACAAATGATCTAACTCGACAACCAGCTGTAGGCGACCGCCAAAAAAAAAACAAAAAAAACGGTACCCTAGTTGTCTAGCTCACGTAGTGAGCGGCATGTTTTACAGTGTCGTTGCCAACCGACGCCAACCCAACCTACTAGTAATTGGTGGTAATGAGGCGCGACCTCGGTAATACCTGCAGTAGTCATATCTGCGATGCATCATGCTGGGCGCATACGGATTATTTTGTATTGTGCTGAACGAACGAACACGAAGGAATATCTACCACGTACGACTACTGTTAGGGCTGGGACTGGACGACGAAAAGTGCCCAAAAAATGGCGCATCTATTGGACGAAAACCGCCAAAAAATCCGAAAAAAGATTGAAGATGAAAAATGTACCGCCACCATATTTACTTGGCTTTAGACTGCATTATTGGTTGACCTGCAATGACAAATTGCTCGACATAGGAGACGAGTTGGATCTTGGGATTCAACAGACACGTGTAACCAGTGTAAACGGAGGGGAAGGCACATCATTCAGAATTTTCCATTAGATTTTTATGTCTAATTGGCCGGAAATGTGCGGGAAAACTCGTGTTTTATGCTTATATTCGTCTCTTGCTCTATGGGGAAGAAGTACTGCAATTGAGTATGAAAACAATACGTGCCCTCCTCTTCGCCGAGACTTGGCGGAGACAACAAATCAATCCGTGCTTGAATCCAGTAAATAGCCGACGAGAAATTCGCGATCAAACTTGGCCCTATTGAGTCATTCTGGCAGTGATCGCGAAATATCAATCAGCCATGGGAAACTCAAAAAAACCTGAGGGCACCGGACGAAAAGGGAAAAAAAAGAAAATTGTCCAGAAGAACCAAGAGGCTTATCTGGCGCGTACCGGGACTACAGTCGCAGACGCGGGCGTGGCTGCACGCCGGGCGCTTGCCATCCAGCGCGGCGGTCTCGAGGCCGCCGAGGGCATCCGTAACCGGGCCTTGAAGCAGCGCGACGAGAGTCGGGCCGAGACCGCTGAGGCAAAGTCTTCACTGCAAGCTGTCTCCCATCAGTTGTTCGAGCAGAAGGGCAAACTCAACCTGGAGTAGGACCTCAGGCACGAGTCGGACGCAGCCTTGGCCCATGAAGAAGGGGTTCGTCAACCCCGCAGTCACGGCGAGGTGCAAGATGTGCAACACACAGCCGATCCGATGGGCGAAGATGGGGGTATCCTCTCTAGCAGCAGAAGCTCCAGCAGCAGAAGCTCCAGCAGCAGCAGCAGCAGCAGCAGAGAGGTCAGCACCTCCGCCTTCGAGCGTGTCCGACACGGGATGCATTGGTCTGCTGTCAGCCATCGTGCCGGAGGGCCTACCAGACGATGTGGCCCACTCACTTAAGCTGGCCGCTGTGTACGCTTCTGCGCGTGGTGTGGTGCAGCAGCACCTCGAGCAGCAACACGCAGCAGCAGCAGCAGCAGCAGCAGCACAAACTTTTTTTCACACTCAGCACCTGGCCACGCTTCTACTTTTTTGCGGCACAGCAGCAGCAGCGGCACAGCTTTTTCTTTACGAATAGATTTTTGTTGATGACGTGGGTCCTTTCCCCCCATCGCTGATTGGTTGATTTTCTAAAGATTTTTTTCCCCAGAGAACGACATGGGACATTTTTTTTCCATTTTCTACGTCTAAAAAAATTATAGTCCCACACCTAACTGTACTACTGTACGCCGTCGTGGGTGCATCTCAATAATTTTCGTAAATGTTCTTGGCCTCTCCTGGCTCTTGATATGAAGAAGTACTGGATTTGGTCGTGTGTATCCTGGTTTCCATCTCGAAATCCGGCATAATAATTTGAAGACGAAATCTGCACTGCTGTACCACAGAACTTGTTGTTGTTTTGTTGTTGTTGTTCTCACATTAACTCTCTGACGAAGGAGTCCGTGGTCACACAAAAGGTGCTGGAGCCCTAGGAAGATCCGAAAAACAAAAAAAAACAGAACTTGTATCTCTCATCAGGGATTGAGGAATCGGCACGGACACTGCTGTGGTGCTGGATGTCGACGGGTAGAAAGAGTCAAGAACACACAACACTCGACATGTTTTGTCCAGCAGAGTGTTTTCTGGTTGAAATTCAGCACAATAAAAATCTGCATCTCACATGTTTTGTCCAACAGAAAGAGCTTATTTTTCGCAACAGGTGAGGCGCAGTCCGCCTGCTGTTAGCACAGGTACAAAAACCGTTACCAGGTATGATTTTGAATTTTGAACACGGCCCAGCACAGACGTGCCTACACACGTTGTCGCACCTAGCTCGACGAACTGTGAACGATTTTCCACCCCACCAGGACGAGAAAGTGTCTTGCGTGTGCGTGCGTGCACAGAGCCCGCCGGGACTGGATTTGGTGGCGTGTGCGTCGAGCGCGGTGGTGAAAGGTGGACCAAAAAAATGTTGAATCCACACACCAACTCACACACACACACACACACACATACAGAAAAAATCAAAACAGGCACCCTACCCTCGTACCCGAGCCGTTATGAAGAGGCTTTTTTTTCCTTGGTTAAAAACCAAGTAAGAAAAGGCTCGCTTCGCTCGCTCGCCTCATTATAAAAAATAAGCCTACAGGGGGGGGGGGGTCTGAATTCCCCGTTCTTACGTTCTTATACAGTACTTCCGTTCCCCTCGCTGCCTCGGCAAGGAATGCTGCGAGGCATGCCCTATCAGGCTAATAGCGAGTGGGGTAGGTCTTTCTGGCGGGTGTAAGGCCGGACTCACCCTCAAGGAGTGATACCTTCTTGCTGCTGCCTGTGTGGCCGCGACGCTCAGGCGGCAGTAGAGTTGGGTCGTACGTGGTGCGTCAGGCACGGAGACCTACGATTCGCGCGTCTTTTTAGGCAGCTGCGGCAGAGCAGCAATGCTCAATCGGGGGGTCCGTGCGCGGAGGCAGGCGCCACCACAGGCCACACTACGGCACAGTCTATTGCGCCGGTAGGAGGCTGGATTCGACGACGAGGGAGGAGGGAGACTGAGCGTCGACGTGCGGGGAAGAGACGGATTGACCTCCCCCTGCGCGAGAATTTTTATTTCCCAGATCAGAACCGCAAGTGCGAGGAGCATTTTGTTTTTCAGGATGACGGAGAAAGGGAAACGACTGGAAGGGAATGGCAACGAGTGCACGCGGAAAGGAGCGGGTGGATTGGGCCAAGGCGATGATGCGGCCATGAAGAGCGGCAGGAAGACGGTGCATGGAGACCCATGATTTGCGCGCACACTATCATCACGAGAGAAGCAGTCATAGTTTGTTTTTTCCTGGTATTGTTTTTCACGAGGCAGAATAGTATCTACCGGTACTCGTCACTGGTCTTCGTAGTTTAACGAGTTGTATACCCTTCATGGGGAATAACCTACGCAATTATCAGGGACGTAGTATCATAACTGTGCTGCACCTTTTTGTGTCAGACAGTCCAGGAAGAGATGGCGATCGTTGATATTCGTGTGGTATAATAGTAAGGTTCGATTGCTCCTTTTTTTCACTGCATATCCGCGAGTCTTCACTCTGACAGCACTCCAGATAGCAGGCAGGTGTGTTCCTCTTTCGTTTTCACGACTACCGTGCGTTTCGTACGGTGCAGGCAGCACTTCAGACAGCATCCGCTGTAGTCAGCAGCCACGAGTTGGTTAGTGGTGGGAACGGGGGTACTCTTCTATATTATACCTGGTAGTTGAGAGGATATACCCGCGGCCATGTTAGTTCAGTTTTGCACATTGGTTTTATCTTGTGTGCGCTTTTTCCGTCTCGTGTATTTTGAGGCAGCCGAATTTTCGGGGGGTTTTTTGTTTTTCGGATCTTCCTAGGGCTCCAGCACCTTTGTGTGACCACGGACTCCTTCGTCAGAGAGTTAATGTGAGAACAACAACATATCATGTCCTCTGGTATTCATACCTCTGGACTACTGGTATGACCGTGAAAATAGCTCATAGATTCATACACCGCTTACCACCGGTTTGCGAGAGATAGTGGATCCCTTTCCAGACCCCGACCTGCCTCTCTTCACGCTACGCGCTGCGGTGTGTATCATACACCAGGTACCTACACCAGTATATAAGGCCAGATACGATACATATGATATGTACATATGATATGTGAACCCCCTGTTTGACCCTCCTTACCAACGGCAACACGGCAACATCGCGCGAACAAAACGACTCGGTTTGCGCAAACAAAACGATTCGGTTGGCAACATCGTACAAGCAAAGCTGCTCCACTAGTGGCTGACCTTGGACCCCCCTTTCTCCGTGTCTACCACTCTCCATATTTAGGACAACCTCCATATTGCTGCTACGGCAAGAGATTATTCTTTGAATCGACTATCAACCATTGACCCTCTTGGGACTAACAGAGGGGAAATTTGAAAATTGACGATAAGACGTGTGACGTTTACTGCAGCACCGGCCATTGCGTTATTGGAGGATGATACATATTGGTGTCCGAGTTACAATGCAAGGAGTCGTACGGCATTTGCGCAACTTGGTCCCTACCCGTACTGCTGGGCGGTCACGCTTAAATGGTTGATAACACCAAAAGTTACCAAGCATCGTGTCGGTTGCTATCTCGGGGTTTCAAAGGGGATAGTATCTGTATCTCGCACTGCTGTACCTGGTACAAGTAGTTTGTGGCCACAGAGCTTATACTCGTATAGGGTGAGAAATCAGCACGGACACTGGATTTGCTGGATGTCGATGCGTAAAAAATTAACGATTTGATGTGAAGAATACACGCACTGCTGTATAATGCCTGGTATGGTTATACCCTCGGGTACGTATAATAGCAAGTAGACATCGCTTATACAGCCCGATGCTACCGCTACATACATATGCACAGCGCGGGCGACGGCTTCGACGTCGTGCGGTATTGGGTGTTTGACTTGCCCGCCATGACATACGTAACATATAATACAGCACAACAGTAGTACTGTAGTACCAGTATCGGCATGACGTCCGAACCTAACAACCGCTGAAATGTACGGGTACCTGGTACGTACAAGCACACTGCACACGTTTCATAATATGTACCTGGTATCTGGTATCTACCATGCATGTGCCATTTTGTACGTGCAGAGTGCCCATGAATACGAGCGAGGGTGAACGCGTGGGCATCGAGGTTGTACCAGCATGAACACTACGAATGAGCACACTTTAATCACAGGCAGTCAACGCATTGCACAGGCCCTCAACGCATTGATGCAAAGACGCACGACGAGACAGATACCTGGTATATAGTTCCCCGGCTTTGGAATCAGCGCGCATCACACCGATGCACCGACCGTATTATCCTGGGGGTAGGTTCGGGTTTAGGGTGTAGGGTTCAGGGTACCACGCTTTCGTGATCAAAATGACAAAAAATGACAAACCGTTTGAAGCATTCAAATATTGAAAATCACGGGCACCTGTTCGGTGCCATTCTTGTCCGTCAACGTTTCAGGAAATGTTGCATCGCTCCAGTGTTTGGATCTCGTCGTCATGGCTGCTGTCGGCTGTGGGTTGCGCCAATGGTCCCTAGAAGTGCACCATGGGCGGCCGAGATCCTCCGCACTACAGGGTGTGTTTGGTCGATATATCCGTTTTAATACACGCCAACACATTTTATATGAAAACCTCGAATCTCATTAAAAAATAACATGAACATCTACGAAGAGGCTTGCCATAAAGGTTGCTGAACAAAGACCACAAACACAGCAGCAGTCGCTCACTCACAGTTTCACAGCAGCCCACGAAGTCATGATGAAAGCTAGCGGCGAAGGAGGAGAGGTGGCTTGCGTTGATTATGTCCGCGATGGACCAGAAGCGAGGCGAATAGCCAGGACGATTCCATACTTCTCATTCAAAGGAATTGATCGATTCTACGACATCGGAGGTGAGGCAAACAAACAAAACGGGACGAAGCCATCAGCAGCAAGCAGTGTCTGACGTTTACAGCTCGGCCGCACACATGCGTAGTAGGCGGTGCTGGGAAAGGGATCCCGCAGATATTTCGTACAATCTGTGGTGGCGTTACTACCCTGCGCAGCGGAGTTGAACAACACACTCGACTCGCAGCATGATGCTGCTCGTACCGCAGATGGCTCACCCTGGACGTTCGGTGGAGCTGTGCTTCTCAACTTGAGAATCTCAAGGTCTGATGATGAAGAGAAGGGAGACCGCACGTTATGGTATCACTTCGTGGCTCTTGCATCTCCCCGGTGTTTATTTCGCGACCCAAAGCGTCAGTCGCATGGTAAAAATATACCACCTGGTATATACCAGGTATGTAGATAGCACCGTATACCGCGTAATATTATACGTACGTACAAGTATCGTTCGCGTATTTTATTTACAAGCAAAACCCAATGAATATTATACGTCAGACGTACGTACAAATTTCACGTAACCGTACGTATCGTTTTCGTATTAAAAGTTTTAAGTGTCGATCTTCGAGGTCCCATAACAATCTGGAAGATAGGATCTTTGGTAGGCTGTTCAGGTATTTTGGTTCCTGTTGGGATCAAGGAACGGGCGAAGACCCAACCCAACCCCTGACTCTAACCCTAACCCTAACCCTGACCACCCCAACCCGTTGCCAAAACGGGGCAAAACTGGCCATAAACGCGGCGGCGCCGCGTTTTGCTTCGAACCGGGAAATTTCTCAATCGCGGACGACGATTCCGAAATGCAGACCGCGCTAGACAATTTTCAAGTCAAAAACACCCCTAAAGATCCTACCTCTCAGATTGCTAAGTTACTCCGATCTTAACCCCTTTAGAACCGCAGTCCCGTTTTGGGGGCAATACACTCAAAATCCAAGTAAGTTGTCCCCAATTGTCCCCAAAACGAAACTGCAGTCCTAACAGAGTGTTTTTCAGGATTTTTCAGCATTTTCCCGAAATTTCGGTATTTTCCCGATATTTTTTCGGAAATTGGTGAAAAACTCCGACCCCGAAAAATGACGTCTTGAAGTTTTAAAAGGTTTTTCAGGAAGTTTGGGTGTATTGCCGTAGACCACTGGGCAGCCCCACCGCTCGAGCTGTGCCACCACGCGCGAGCGCACAAGGCTGAATAATATCGATCCTAAGGTAATTCGCAAGTCATGGCCGAACGCAAAAGGCGCAACAGCTTTCTGGGCTCTCGTGTCCGAGGTCGCAAGGTGATCGCACCGAGGTGGCCAACCGATTGAGCTCGATGAGGGCAATATCTAAAAGACTTTGTCGCTTTGGGCAGTTGAAGCGTTGGGCGTAGCAGCGTCACGAGTTGGTGATGGATTTCACTCCCCAAGGCACCGACACCCGCCTACGAGTCAGGTCGATGACAGCAGTGGGGCCACCGCACGGATGGGTTCCGCGAGCGCAGCTGCTGTAGTGACGGTTCTGTGCCGGGTGGACGATTATTTCGCGAGCCAACTGAGGCACGTACTCAACGAAAACCAAGTATAATACGTGTCGTCAAGATCGATGCTAAGCACCAGGGACTGTGTGTATTGTCTTGCATATTTGCGGAACAAAAAAACGCGGTATTAAGATAGTGGCGTACTACTACTGCTGTACCAGTATGTATTTTCCTCGGCACTATCTCAGGGGTGATGGTGGCGAGAGGCCCCTTTTTGTTGGATGTTCACATCTTGGGAACTTAGTTGACCAACATTGGTCTTCATACGATGTTTAGACCTATGCCAATGGAAACGCGAAGTTCAAAAGTTTTTTTCAAATATATTGCTTAAAAAAAACAGCCGAAAATTTTCAGGGCTTTTCGCGGGTCAGGTCAAACCTCACGGGTTGGGTCAGGTTGGGGCGGGTCAGCGGGTCGGGTCAGCTAACCCGACCCGACCCGCGAAAAATTTGAGGTGTGTTGACCTGACCCGACCCGACCCGCGATATTTTGAAATCCTCTTGACCCGACCCGACCCGACCCGCGAGATTTAAAAGCCTCTTGACCCGACCCGACCCGACCCGTGAGATTTCAAAACCCTTTGACCCGACCCGACCCGACCCGCGAGGTTTTCAACACTCCCTGACCTGACCCGACCCGACCCGCCACCTTCCGATTGACCCATGAGACACGGGTTTCATGCGGGTCGGGTCAACTGGACCCATGACGTATCTCACGGGTCAACGACGAAAGCTCACGGGTCCAAAGATATAAGCGTTGGTACGTTGGTCGGTTGGATGGTCCTTGGTCCCTTGACTTTTCCGAAAATGTCGTACGTTTGTGTTCGGTTTTTTCATTTTTTGCAATTTTTTGGAGCATTGTGTGGTGTACGCTTAAAAAAAGACCATGATGATCAGAAATATGATGACACGGAGAAAGGCACACACCCGCACTCTGCCGGGCGGATACCTCCCGGCCTGGGTCGACCCTATAGCTCTGACCCAATGGCTTCTGCTAGCGCCCCGGCGAGCGACCTAGCTGTGCAGGCTCCAGCAGCAAGCACTAAAGCGGAGGTTCTGACAGCGGGGCCCACGATCCGCGAGGATCCGGGGCCTGCTGCTGCTACTGCTGCTGCTGCTGCTGCTGCTGCTGCTGCTGCTGCTGCCGCGACGAGCGCGGGCTTCCTACACTGCAGTCATGTCTTGTCTTCATTGTTGCACCCTGCATGAGAGTGTGGCCGTTTTTTTTGTGGAAATAGACGGACGTGAACATGAACACAACAACATACTACTGTACGGCTTCATCCGACCCGGGATTCGCGTGTGATTATTCTACACGCTATGATGTGCTCTCGGAGGTCTACGTATCGGTACGAGAGAAGTCTTTGGGTGGGAAACGGCGAGTATTTTTTGTACAATGCCGGACCAACGGGCCAGACCCGCGGGTCACCAAGGCGGCCTTCCGGCAGACGCCAGCAAACATACTGATCCGTGGGCCAGGCCCGCGGGTCGGACGTGCGGGTCAGCCGGAAACGAATCGCGGGTCATGATGACCTGACCCGCGAATGACCCGTATCTCACGGGTCATGACCCGACCCGACCCGTGACATTTTGAACACCTCCTGACCCGACCCGACCCGACCCGCGAGATTTCAAAACCTCTTGACCCGACCCGACCCGACCCGACCCGACCCGACCCGACCCGTGAGATTTCAAAACCCTTTGACCCGACCCGACCCGACCCGTGAGATTTTTGAAAATTTTGACCCGACCCGACCCGACCCGCGAGATTTTGAAAAAATTTGACCCGGCCCGACCCGACCCGCGACATTTTGAAACCCCCCTGACCCGACCCACGGGTCGGGTCATGAACCGCGAACAGCCCTGAAATGTTTCCCGTACCGCCGCTGTAGGAAAAAGAGAGAAAAATGTTTGATTGTTTATTCTTTCCCCCCCAACGGCTGCAGGCGGCGCAATTTGTTTTTTCTGGTTGCAAATTGTCAACACGGTGATAGAAACCAGCTCGTGCGACAATCGACGCTCGATCTCGACATAGACGCAGCCCACGGCCAACCCGCTCGGTATCTGGCAAGGCCAACGAATATAGATGACGGCCTCGAAGATATCAGGTGGATCCATGGTCTAGGGGCCGAGAGCTTGCCGGCGGCGTTCTGCGGTATCCTCCCAAACCTGAAAAAACGAGACGGATGGAGAAGTTGTCTTCTGTTTTGTGCAAACCAGCGGCCAAATGTTTTTTTATCATACGCCTGGTCAGCTCCCGCCACATGACACCGGCCATGGTGTGAAGACGGTGACCCTAGGGTGGGTCGGAGCCCCGAACGAGCGCACTCCGTTCAGAATTCATGACGCAATCGTTGGTTTTGTTGATCGATGTCTGTCGAGGCCTCGGAATCTTGCCGCTTCCAACCAAAGATCGACCTGAGTTTTTCTCGAGCCGATGTTGGCCCAACATCGGCCCCAGATTTGCTTTTTTCGGGCTTTTCCCAAAGTTAGGAACTTTTTTTTTTTTCAGGTGGCCCATGGGAAGCGTGTTCTGATTTTTTTTGGCGGGTATTTTTGAAATTCAAACTTTTTATTGCAACTTCGTTGTCCCATTCGCATAGGTCTTACACCCGTCTTCTTTGGCACCATATTTCTGAGATGCAGATGAAACGGCCACAAAGTGGTACTTATGTTTCGTCTGAGGTGTAGATGTGCTTCCGTTATCATGTGTATATACTACTCTTTGCTTGTTTTATTTTTTCCCGAGGTATATATTTCTTCCACTCCAGAGTTATTTGAGCCTGTCCTGCGACCACGGACTACATTGTATTGTGGCGATGAGTTAATGTGAAAACAACAACAACCATAACGTGCGTTCTTAGATTTTGTTGTTTGTCTTGATTTCTGTACCTTGCCTATTGTCAGGTATATGACTTGATTATACAGTATGGGCCCTCCAACAATCACATCATACAAAGTACCAGCAGTATCATTAATGTCTCATCACGGGTCACCCGGGTATTGCCAAAACACGCCTTACTACAAGTATTTACCTGGTACTTACTATTTTCCACAGTTGAGTTTCGATCCTGATGGCGTATATAGTGTCCCAAAATATCACCGTTAGATCGGAAACCCCACAAGCAGGGGACAGGTTAGAGACCCTACGTACGAAGCGCTTTTCAAGCACATCGCCCTCTTCCCCTACTTTAGGAGACCCCCACCCAGAGGTGTGTCGGTTGGACACGATAATCGATAATCGTCATCAAGGCAAATAAATGACTCGGTTCTCCAACAAATCTTCCACACTAATTTCCAGGGCATTCCTCAGGGTTTTTCCCGTGGTTTAGAACGGGGTTCAGGATGATCCCGTGGTTCCGTGATAAATGTGCGTGCATAAATGTGAATTCCCCGTGCCCGCACAAACGCGTCCCGCGCAATTTCTAAGATTCCGCTCCCGCGCCACGGAAAATTGTAAATCCCATTCCCGCTCAATCGCGTCCAGCACAAACTACCGATATACCTGGTATATAATATCTCGTTCCCACGCAAATACGTCCCGCACAAAAAGAGATCAAAAACAAACCCCCCCAACTCAACGCTGGCACGTATTTTGCGGACAGCTACGTACAGCTCCCCACAACAACCCACAACGAACGAAACCGGTCCACGTTTCTTAGTAGGTGTGTGAAGGCGTCGGATGCACCAAACAGCAGTCGAAGCCGGCCCGGAATCCCGCGGTCCCGTGAAAAAGATGAACTCCCGTGCCCGCACTGTCCCACACAAATTATATTATCCCGCTCCCTCGCCATCGGAAAGAATAAATTCCGTTCCCGCACAAACACGTCCCGGGGTAACTGAGTCCCGCGGGATATCGTCCCGGGGTCGAATAGGCGTCCCAAGGAATGCCCGCCTAATTTCCAAGTACCGATCGGTAGCTTGTCCCCATAACGTGAGTGTAGTCGTATTTCTGACCATTTTGCTCAATAAGGCATGCAGCATGCAGTACTATTAATAGGCCTCAGGGCCTATTATATTACACACGTTTTGCGCTCCAATGATTTCGAAATATGACCACCTGGTATGCGTGCAAGTACACGCCGTATAGGCACCTTCTGTGCTACGACAGCAGTATATTATTTTGTTTGATCGAAATTCACAGTGTGTATGCAAGCTGCGTGTAAGTTCGCAATATTCCTACTTGAGACGTATTGAGCAGCAGCAGTAGTACGTACGAGTAGCGGCCCTCTCATGAGAAACCTGAAATACGTGTTAGGCTATCTATCAATAGCGCCCTTATTCTGGCGGAACAAGAAGGGGGTACTCGTAGATTTCTTTCAATTTCGTCTAGACGGCAAACGCCTATTAATACGCTACATACACTCTTGATTGGAAGTAATGTGAAGGCTATATTTTTATATTTTTGAAAGTATTTTTTCTTACGACGGGGGCGATATTGAATCATTACTGCTGTACAGCAGTAGGTGCATGGCCTCGTGAAGGCAAGACGTCGGTGACTCTCTCGGGTGATAGATAGTACCGCAGGGGTCGACAGGACGCTTCCATACAGACGGTCAGCCTACTACTGTATGTCGTGTGTATGTAGGAGTAATATCATTATGCGCACGCAGCCTACCGGTAGGCATGCGAAACCCTCATGTAGGAGGGGGGACAAAACCGGACAACAGTGTTTTTAATATGATACCTACCGCGGGTACAATTTTATAGGACACCTCGGCTGTCTGTAAGGTCGAAATTTCGTCGAACCTACGTAGTAGTTGCAAGCTCCGTGCGATACTTACGTAATACGTATACTATTAATAGTACTAATGCTAGTACTACACTACTGCTGCTGTAACACTATTAGTAATAACACTACGTAGTACTAAAACTAAGATTGAATCTTGCCACGGGTTGTGTATTTCCGTTGTCCTTGGACATGACCTCATGAAGGGTTACGTTACACTAGCCGGCGGTTTCCAATCTGGACGTATCCTAATGTGCCTCTCTACAGTATACTTGTCATATCGCCTTTCCTTTCGCGTTTTACTTTATTAGTCTCGAGTTTGGAACCTACAGCAGTGTAGACGCATCGAACACCCCCCCGGCCCGCGCAACACGAACGTTCGTACGACAGGTATGTGCGCCGACCCGGAGGCTTTCGCTCTGGCGGTCAAAGTTTTCGCCGACAGATACAGGTACATATTGTTTTGTAAGATTTGCCTCCCATTTAAGACATTAATAGTATACGTATCGTATTAATAGCTGCCGCCAGTAACTCGCGCAGCAGGACGTTTGAAACTGCCGTCAGATTTTGTGCGTTGGTTGATTTGAAGAGTTTGAAGAATCGTGTGTATGAATCTCGGTCGATGGTTGGTCGTAGAACCTGGCATCGGCCAGCTCGAAAGGGGTATAGTACCTTTGTTTTGGCGCGTTGCGCAACAGGAACTCGCTATCGCTCGTTGCATTGTTTTTTTGACGTTTTTTGTCTGCCTTTCCACTGCCCACGAAGGCATATGTAGGCCGTGTCTCGACTATCGCGTGGCACGCCATATAGCACACGCCCCGGGACAATTTTCCGAGTCGATTCTCTCCAAAACAAGGGGAGGGCACGCACGCAACGAAAATGTCGTGTTTGGGACCATCTCGTCGAAACATTTCGATAGACGCATCTCTTGGCGTTTGCACTCCCACGATTGTTGAGGAAAACAGCCTGGAAATTTGTCCGTATTATCGCCCGTGTGATGCGTTGAGAGTGACGGAAGCGAAACGCTCGCACGTCCCGTCGACCGGAGCGCAACAACAATGTCAGCAGCATCTTTAACCCTTTCAGTACCCAGGCATGCTAGTTGGCATGATAGCTGCTGGTGTTGCCGTTTTTGTTCTCACATGGGCTTGTCGACATCATCTACTTTAGTCCGTGCTCGCAAGACACGCTCCGATACGGGAGTTGAACAAACACCTCAGGAAAAACATAAAACCATATGACGCACATTCCTGATTGACACCTGATTATTACCAGTGCTGTACACCTCATACAGAAACATAAGCGTGGAGGAAGCAGTCCTACATTACATCGACCAGGAAAAAGGGAAGCGCGGCCTGACCAACCCTCTACAGTAGACTCTAGGGTTAGCGATCTGCGATACGAGAAGTATCACGCTGCGGCCGTGCTGTGTGACGCGTTGCAGAGTGCTTCCGGCACTGAAGGTTTCTTTTCCTGGCCCAGTGGGGCAGGGTTGCTGTGTGTGGCCGCTGCTGTAGTCGCCTTCTTTTTCATCCCTTCTCGCGTTCGAAGTCCCGAAGAAGTCGCGAGAGGGTTAGAGTTTATTTACCAAGGGTTTTAATCTGTTACCCCCTCTTTATTAGCAACCCTCTTATTATGTTGCCACGTACTCTTGTTGTCTTACCCCCCCCTCCCCCTTTTTATCACCCCCCTTATGGCGTTACCCGCCCCCGTTGGTACAATGCCTCCCTATAACAGTACCACCCTTTAGTATCGCCCCCCTTACTGCCTTACCATCGCCCTTATTATCACCCCCCCTTACTATCTTACCACCCTTCAGTACATCAACCTTATTGCCCCCGCCCCCCCCCCCCCCCCTGTTGCCACATACCCTGTTGTCACACCCCATGAAGATAGTACTGTTGATTAATTTTGTCGCGTTTTTTTTTCTCTGGTGATTACAGGGGCATGAACATCGACGCTATCGGGGGGTTCGATGCTCGTGGTTTTATTCTCGGTCCTCCGGTAGCACTCGCCCTCAACATCCCGTTCTTCATGCTGAGGAAGAAGGTCCGTAAATCATAAGGGAGGGGATTACACACCTCGGACAGACAGATCATGATATATCTATATATCTACAGTAGATCATCTACAGCTCCTGACCTGCCGTTATGAGAGGATGTGCAGGATCTGTTCAATACGGGGGACCATAGTAAATAGGACCAAGTATTGTTATTAATAGTAAAAAAGCGAAGTATATGCCTGGTAGGTTTTTGTGTGTACCGTAGGTCCTATTTAATATGGTCCCCAGTAATAGTACAGATCCAACCCAGGAAACATGCGCTACTACTGTAGAGTAGATATTGCAGATTATACGGGCCCCATTCGGCAACATGAGCAATTTGTAGATCATATGATACCTCATCGGGAATAGATGTGCCTCGAAAGATCTAGGTCATCATGTGGGGATCGATGATCTGTTGTGGGGATCGATGATCCGTCCGAGTTGTGTAGGATTATGAGTAGGGCGGTGAGTTTTTACTATTGAGTTGACAGATAGTCACTACAGTAGTTGGGTGGCGAAGTGAGTCAACTAGTTGACTTGTTAATACAGGAAGTATTTATCAATATTACACGTAAGTCGACCTTCAGATGCCCCAGTCAGTTACAAAGACGCAGAATTCCGTAATCGACCCCGCGCAACTGAGTGTAATACCTGGTACCTGATAGCCAACTGCTGTAAAACCTACTGCAGTCGGCGAGTTAAGAGTCAGCCAACTTACAGCCCTAATTCATGTGAGGTCGGGAACCGAACGGAGCATGCTCTGTGTTTTTTTGCTAGAGAAAAGCAGGCGTGTTGGTTCATGCATGCTCTGAGCTTGTTTGAAGAAGTGACCTTCATGGTGGGCATTGCTTTAGGTGCATCGCTTGAGTGAGTGGAAACACCAAATGGGTGCATCACGGGACGGTGCTGACAGACTGCTTGAACACGCGAACAGACAACATCACTGTTATTACTGTGGTAGCTATATAGCCAGTTGCCGCACCTTGCTGGACCAGACATAACATAACATGTTCATCCGGTATGTATACGAGGGATGCCACGCGCCTCTGGTACGTCTTGGGACTCGGGAGGGTTAACTACACACTTGGGAGTATTAAACCACGAAAACAAACGACGGTTTACAGCGTTGGCCACACGAATCCGTCGTGCTTGCTGGGTTGTGGGATGGGAACAGTTTGTGTTCGATATACAGTTGTGTTTTTCGTTAAATATGTTTTTAAAGCAGCGCGTTAGCTGGGACGTCAACCAAAGCGGTTGACACCCGGCACTCGTTTTGGCGAGCTGGGTATGTGTTGCACTTATAGGACTCGTACATCGGTCGTGGGGGTGCTACAATCTCCGAAGCATTTGAACACGTTTTTCGCTATGACTCGCACCTAGACTGCTGATATTCCCCTATACATTGAATACGCTTTTTGCGGTGGTGTTTAGTTGGACCTCCGTCCTCATACCCTCTCATAAAAAATACCATATGTCATATGTTCAGGGGAAGATGCCGAACGTGGTCGACGGGCAGACGTACTCCAAGGAGTACAAGGGGGACGACGGCGCAGGTCTAGACGCGTTGTGCGTGCAGCGTTCGGCGGCAACGCCTGGCCAGCGCGTGGTTCTCATCGACGATCTGGTCGCCACCGGTGGGACGCTCATCGCTGGCGTTGATCTCGTGAAAGGATTGGTGAGAAATCGGTTTTTGGCCCTCGCCAGGCCCAAACATCGAATTCGATTCAATCGTGTTGATGGATGCCCCGCCCATTGGTGTTGCTGTGCTGTCCCGATGGATGGTGACGCCGCGTGCTTGAGAAACCCGTTTACTACTGTGAAGGCTCCGCACACTTTCTGGTTCTTATTCGCGCCGTCAAATCTATTTCTAGTTTCGGGAAATTTCCTGTGCTTTTTCGTATTATTTTCGCCCCCAAGTTAAACCATACAAAACCGTTCGACTACAACGGGTCTCATTGCTCTGTCTGTCCCTTGCAGGGGGTTGAGGTGGTGGAGTGCGCATGCATGATCGAGCTGAAAGCTTTGAACGGAGTGGGCAAGCTGCACGAGGTTCACGCGGATGTCCCGGTGTGGTCTCTCATCAGCGAAGACATACTCACTGTAAAGGGCGAGCTGACTACCGAGTAGTCGAAACGCTGCTCTTGGAGCTCCACATGCTATTATTAATAATAGCTGCTTCACATAATAAATGCTGCCGCAAGGCGTTTCTTCGTTTTTTTCTCTGGCTCTACGGGTGTGATCTCTCATCAGCGAAGACATGCTCACTGTAAAGGGTGACCTTACCCCGAGTTGTCAAAACGCTCGATATCTGTACGTGCTATTATCGGCTGTTGCAAATGCTAATCTGTTGTTATTTCTTCCTTGCTTTCTTTGGGTGTCCCGGGGTGGTCTCTCATCACCGAAGACGTGCTCACGGTCAATGGCGAACTTTCCGGGTTGTCGAAACGCTTGACTCGATATCAATAACAAAAATGATGCGATGGTTGACGGTACTCTTGCCCCTTGGCGGACAGCCGCCAAGGAACTCCCCCCACTAAAATGAGCATGTTTGGTTTCAAGAGGCCTTGACGCGCCGAAAGCAGGTCGTCAGTCTAGCGAGATTTTTCAATCAATGATTCATGCTTCACCTCCTAAAAATAGTTTGCGAACTGCTGTCGTTCTTCCTTTCTATAATTATTGGTGTCTCCTGCAATTGCACCAGTAGTTCGTGTGTCGTCTGCTTTTCGTATCCAGTACGCTTGGCATTACGTCGACGAAGGTCTTTATTTTTGCGAGGTAATGTCTCTGTTTTGTAGTTTTGTGATCGCATACTGACTGCTGTAGAGGAAGGGTGCCTCTCTAGGACGAAGAAGCAGCAAGGACAACACCGAGTGTGGACTGAGTGTGCTGGATATCGACGGGTAGAAATAACGGTTCGACATTAGGAACACACACCGTAAGGGTCGATCTTAACGAGGAGTGTTTTTTTGTTTTTATTTCGGTATTTTCCCGAAATTTCGGTATTTCTTGGTTTTTTCTTATAGGAAAATAAATACCGAAATTTCGGGGAAAATACTGGAAAACACTCCTCGTTAAGATCGACTAAGTTACAACATCCCTTTTGAGACTTGATGGAGTTTAGAGACCTAAAAAGCGACAAACGCGGTCGAGGAAGAGTGCGCACCATATGTTGTTTGTTTATCAATAGTACCCACCTCGGGCAGGCCTTGAACTACAGTAGATCATCTACTAGTAGTTCCTCGCCTGACGTTGTGAGAGGTTGTGCAGGATCTATCTGTGCACAGTACAGACTCAACCCAGGAAACATGTGCTAGATCATCCCACCCGGCAACATGAGCTAGATCCTACAAATCGTACAAGATCGCGAATATATCCATCTATCTGACTCGAAGGATTGTGAATATTGGTTCTGCAGATACGTTTGTTAGGCAAATCTCTCTAAATACGTACGTCGGCATGTTCCTGGGCATTCCATTGCCACGTCAACACTGAGGGATGGACGCAGTTGGACACCCGGTTGCACGGGGCTGGAGTCTGTAAATGCGGCGTGTGTAATGCACCCAAATGGGGCCAGGTAGACGCGTAACGACCGAAAACATGTCTGGTACATAAGGTCTTGCCAACACCGTTTACGAGTTATTATGTAGTCAAATCGCCGCAGAACGCCTCTCAATACTAACAAAACAAATGCAGTAACAGCAGTATCATGCTGCGCTCGCGTCAGAAATCTCCGCGCATTTTAGTTCGGATACACCTCCTATCCCCTACCTCAGCAGCCAGGGCTGCTTCGTGTTACCGATGCTGCGAAAGAAATCGTCATTTTTCCCTGAAAAGGGCCGCAGGTACATAAAACCTCTTTAGAACTGCACCTGCCCATGCATTTTTTCTGGCACAAGTTACTCGGATTTAGCCGGCGTCCCCGGTGGCTTAGTAGGTGGCCCGCGTCTACTAAGATCAATTTGGTGGCTTCAAGTCTCACCGAGTACATAGGTACTCGTAGGGACTTTTTCTTGCATAAAAAATGATAAGCGTAAAGCGCGAAAGCGTGAGTTAGCTACGTTCGATGAAAACCGACGAGCAGTGATAATGCTAAACCCTATGCGCGACAAAAAATGAAGGCAAATACCGCGGGGGAGAAGGGACGACGCCTGTGACCACGGCTTGTCCAGAAGAAGACCGCTGAGGGTAAAACCTCCTATTTAATATTATACGAATTAAGCTGAAAAGTGAAAGTCGTATTAAAAAAAAAACATGTGTTGGATAGCGTTTGGACTGTCGTGTGGCGTTTGCGCCATCCTATATCGAATATCCCAGCGAGTTTCTTACTGATACGTAGGCATGCATCGCTTCTGTGCGTGCCCCATAGTCGTCCCCGTAGAGCCTTTCAAGCAAATAGTGTAAATGTCCTCACAGCCCAAAAAAAGCAAAATCTCCCCAAGTTCTCGACATCTATCTGTGCCGGTCAGTTTTAACTCGATTGCAGCACACAACGAGAAGGCAAAGAACAAGGCAAAATACGCCAAAACCTGACCCAAACCGCAGATCACCCTTCCCCCTGCCCCAAAGCCCCTCTACAGGGGGTCTCTTCATCTACGTAATTTTCGCCCTGATGTTCTGCGGTCTACCAGGTGCTTTGTACCGGGCACCACATGTATACATGGCACAATTGGAATATTCCAGGTGCCTGGTAGGAACATTATTAGTAGATACATACCGGTACATTAACCTTGACCCGAAGTCTGCTTCTTGGTACAGGTGCTGTATCCTTGCCTTGATATAGGTGCTGCATCTCGTACTCGCTGGCAAATGTACTCAATCAAGCGGAATCGACTCCACATACTGTCCATAAGCAGTCTAATGTGTATGTGGGCGCACAAAAGGCACCAACAATCAATGTGATAATCAATGACACCAACCTCAGATAAAAACGAGGGCCATATAATACACACATTGGCCCAGCTTTGACAAAAAGTCAATAGATATATACTCGTACCTCGTAATAGTTGACTTTAAACCTACAGTAGCCCTAACCCTAACCCCGATCGTCAGGGAACTTTCTCGGAAATAATACTTAACGGGGAGATTTTGTATCTTAACCCCGACCACTTGAGAAAGGACAACTATAAATAAAGACCATGGCGCAGCTTCGACCAAAAAGGCCAATTTATCTTTGACCTGAAAACCTACGTAACCCTATCCCTGACCACCTGGGACTTTATTGGAACGAAGACGTAGTGAGTGATGAATACCCTGGCCCCGACCGCCCGGGATTTTTCTAGGGATGGAAGACACAACGGGGAGTTAATAGTAGACTTGGTGCATGGGTTTCCTTTTGTTTCCGAGGTGTTCTTCTTTCGGGAAAGTTATGAGTGATCCATGTTGAAGATCATGCTGCACATTGTCGGATGGCAAGAGAAATAATAATAATAATAATAATAATAATAATAATAATAGTAATAATAATAATAATATTAATAGTGTGAGCTATCAACTATTCTGTCTACGCTGGGTGAAAAAACACGCCTCGGAGCTCGTGCTCAGGCTTTTGGCAAGTCTACGGGTAGAGCGCCTCCTCTCGTTCAATCCTTCTGGGCGTACCTGAGACAGAACGCACATTGCATAGCAGACATGAGACAGACGGCGGCAGCAGCTTGAAAAGGCGAGTCGTTAACCAACCATGGAAGTGCTGACAGTAGTTACCACGATACCCACAAACTAAAACAAAAATCGACACGTCACAACAACGTCCCGAGACCGAAACAGATGGGGTGCTCTAAAAAACATGCCAAAAACGTGATGCTTCGTACATACATACTCTTGATCGAAGTTGTACAGAAATCCCTCCTCGCTGGGTTATTTTTCGGTATATTATGGTGTGGAGTGTGATGTCGTTTTCTCTTTTAGTTGGAAATAGATTAATCCTCCTTAACTCTTGCTGGTATTTGGGATTTTGTTCACCTCTCCAGAGAAAAAAAACACACACATAACGCGGTCGGGGTAGCACCTTCATTTTCTGAGCGTTAATTGGACTGCAGTCCCGTTCTGGGGATAAACTGCTTTCAATTATTTATAGGGATTCGTCCCCAAAACGGGACTGCACTTGGGGTCTTTCCTATCGGAGAGTTTTTTTCCCTTAATTTCGACATTTTTTTCGCGCAATTTTTCAATCTTCCATATTTTCCTGATTTTCCTACGAGTAAAAGAGTTGAGACATCTATACCTCACCCAAAACCTCCTCGCACAAAACCGAGCTTGGTGAAAAACAAAATTAACGCGATTAACTATTCGAGGCCTTAGGTATACCATATACTTACTGTAGTATACATACAACGAATCATGTACATCCCGGCGAGATGCTTGCTATGCCAGGATTGGTGGTGTGTTCGTTTTTAGTGAGGACGATCCGGAAATAAACCCTCAGTTAGTTGGTTTTAATGTCTCCGGCTGTGTTCATGCTTGTTTCATATCCATTGGGTAGCTCCTCGGCTGAGCAGCTACGTCAGTCAGAAATGCTTCGGCCGAAAAGTGCTAATCGTGTCAACACCTCGATCTCAGGTCACGCCTCAAATTATCAGTAGCACAGTGTAACACACCACACCTATGCTCTAATAATCTACACACTTAAGAAAACGAAAAATAAAAAAATCCAGGCTACCAATTCACGGGGGGATTAGAAATTGGGAGTCGTTAGACTGCAGTTGGTGTACCACGCGCCCAGTCCGAACAAACAACCTACCGGAGTAGGCTGGACCAGCTTTCCTGTTTCTGACTATTCCTATATTAGGTGTGCTGTATGCTACTGCTGCCCTCTTGGTTAGGGCCGCGGGTCGGGGCAAGGAACTTTTTAGTGCCGAGGCGTGTTTTATTTGGGAATTTCCTCCGATTGTAAGTTGGTTTTTGAGTCACGGGTGCATTCGGCGACAGTCCCACGGACGATGCGGCGACATAGGAAACACTTGTTTTGCCCACGTAGGGTGCAGGCCATGTCAGAAGCGGGTGTACTGTACATGCAGCATTGGCCATGCGAAGCAGCCCAGGCTGTTGAAGCAAGGCATGACAAACCAGCACAGATCAGGTGTTCGTTTTGTAAAGAGCTATACTCAGTCAGCGCTGACTGAGTAGCTCAGTGATCTATCCTTTATAAATGAACATCAGGTACTTGGGAAAATTGCGATACAGGGAGTTGCATACGACACACGCCCAGCATGGTATCGCTCTTGCGCTCATACTGCTGCTCTGCGTTCGCACCGACCTATCGCTACTAAATACATAAATATAAAATACATCTTTTGGTCAACGTAGGTGACTCTTCTCGGAGTTCACGGGGGGGGGGGGGGGGGGGACCAAACTACAGTAAACGACGACAACCGACTAGAAATATAATACATACACCCTGCGTCAGCATCCCCGTTTCTTACTATAAATACGAATATCTACATGTGGTACCAATGATGATGTTGATAGGTTATCAATAGTTGTCCTTCACTGCTGTATTAGTTATCTTGCCATCCGACAATGTGCAACATGATCTTCGACAGTGATCACTCATAACTTTCCCGAACGAGTAAAACCTCGGAAACAAAAAGAAACTCACGCACCGAGTCTACCTCCCTTCTGTGCCAACTTTCGGCTTGTCTACTCCATTTGCTGTCCTTGCTCCTTCCTTCTCGTCACGTTCTGTTCTTAAATCCTAAGCTGCATCCAAGCTCCATCCCCACGCCATCGGTGTGGGTCTGTCGTCCCTCCCCCCCCTGTTCCTTCTTCCTTCTTGGCGGTCTCTAAGCTGGAGCTTGAACCTCGACACCCTCCTCGAAATGGCGACCTGGGTGGTCACCGAGACGATTTGGAGCAGGCGTTCCTTCACCACCCCCTTCCTTGCCATCGACCCATCATCCCTCTCCCCCACGACGCTAGCTGCCAGCTGGTCAATGAAGTTGCTGCCCTCTATCCCGAGGCGCCCAAAGCTTTCCGCCGCTAAGGTGGCTAGTTTGTGGCTCCGCTCGTCGAAGGACACATGTCCCGGACGCGCGTAGTGTTGGCGCTTGCACGCCTCGGAGGTAGAGGCAGCTGATCTATCATGATCAGCGCTGCCTCCTCGCAGGTGGACCTGCGCTTGCGGGTCTGCATGGGTGACGTCCAGCAGGATGGGCTTTTCCCTGTATTCCCTGTTAGGAGCATCCCGAAGACCTCCTCTCCTGACAACGATGCCCATCCGCAGGTTGGCCGCTCTCTACTTGGTGTGGGATTCCCAGCCGCTTCAGCTTGCGGGAGATCGCGTGAACCAACGGTTGATGCTGGTTTACCTGTGCCCCTGCTCTGGGAGCAGAGAGGGCAAGGGGAGCGGAGGGTGAGGGGGGCGAGGGGGGGGCGGAGGGGGCGGGGAGGAGTACCAGGAGCGAACCTATCAGAGAGAAGAGAGATAGTGAGGGTAGAGGAGAACCGGGAACCGGACGGCCGCGAACTGGTGGTAGAGGGGGCAGAGAAGGGAGAGAGGCGAGCCAAAGAAGTGGAGGGAGAGGAGTCGCAATGGACGACAGGGGGTCTGGGATGCCAAATGGCGAAGGTCCAACCGGAGGACATCCTTGGGCGTCGGGGAGGAGACCCGGGAACGGGACGCGTCCCCGGGCCTTCCTTGGCGATACCACAGGGGACGTGGCGTGCGGGGTCTGCGGTGTAACGCTACAGCTCGGGCACCGGGCGGTACGCTTTCCGTGTGGGCAAGGGCGCCACGTGCTTCACACTCGTTGTGTGGTGGAGGCCCTTGCGAGAGGCGCAGCACCGGCACCTCTCCGCTGACCAGCAGTTAATTGCGGAGCATAGCATCCAAGACGGGAAGCACTGCAGGCAGCGGTCCAAGCGGACCTTGGGCTTCGTAATCGGGCCGCGAGGATGGGAGGGGGGACCATAGGTGATGAGGGCCTTCGCAGCCGGGGGCTTGGGACCAGAACAGCCTGGGTATAGGGCCACCACTTGATGCCGTTTCCTTGGATGACTTGGGCCAACGTTTCGCAACCGGGAAAACAGTGCAACCGCAGTTGGCTGGTGCACACGCGCGCATTAGCATTCACGTGCTCGGCATCCTCAACCACGCTATGGGTGAGCACAGGCCGAACCGAGAGTCGGCGACGCCGAACTCGCTCCAACGGGCGATCAAGTTATGGTACCTTATACCAGCCCTGCTCCACTCACCGGACGGCCGAACAAGAGGCAACAGAGGTTCGCGTTGCTGGAGAGCGGGGATGTAGTGCTCCTGCTCCCATGGCTGATAGCATACACCAGGGGAGGGGACCTGAGGCGACGGGATGCCGCCCAAGAAGATTCGGAGGAGACGAAGCTCGAACGAGCGTCGTCGGCGTGTCGCCACGCGGGAGGGGTCAAAATGGCAGGTCGCAACCTGCTGGCAGAACCACGATCAGCTGGAAACGAAACGACGTGGAGCACACTGGTGGCCAAGTTCCCCTCCGAAGATCGGCGGCGGCTGTAGTATTGGCGACCGCCACCGAGGTGGAAGATGGAAACGCCCGTCCGTGGCGCCCTGACGATGAGCACGCCTCCGAGGTGCTCTTCGACGTCATCAGCTCCCGCAGTGCCCTTTCAGGCGCTGGAAACGACGGTCAACGCTTTGCGCACCTGCAATCCATCATCCACACCGACATCGGGCGGGAGGAGTTCGGAAAGGGCATGACAGCCTTCTGGCGGAGAATCGTCGACAAGCCGGACACGTTCCCGCCAGAATTCTGGCAGCTCTTCTTGCAGTCGAGTCTCACTGCCTCGGGGGAAACGTGCCGGCCGGTTTGCGTGGGCATGACATGGAGGCGGCTCATCACCGCGGGGCTATGCGACGGTGGCGGCCGCGGTTGGAGGAGGTCAGCACACGAGACGGGCAACTGGGTCGTTCTAACCGACTGCTCCAACGCCTTCAACACGGTTAAACGGACGGCGGTGCTTGAAAAGGCGGCCAACTGCGTGCCAGCGCTCACGCCGTTTGTGGCCAAGTTCTACGGCACAAACCTCGCCGACGTGTATTTCCGGATGGACTTAGGGGAGACCAGGACGATCGCTTGCTCCAGCGGTGTCCGGCAAGGGGACCCCATGGGGCCGGCAATGTTCTGTCTGGCGTTGCGACCGGGGCTGAAGCGTTTCCGACAGGAGTTCGAGGGAGAAGGAGTGGAAGCCTTCGCCTACATGGATGATGTATCTCTCGGCCTTATGGGGGTCACGGTCAACACGATTAGAGCTTTTGCCTTCCTCCGGTGAGAGCTAGACGACATCGGCATTGTGGTCAACCCCGCCTAGACCGTAGCACTGCCACCCAAAGGACACGTCCCGACGGCGGAGGAGATATCGCTCCAGGAGAGCGTTGACGTCCGCATCGCAAACGAAGGAGGGGTGACGGTGGTGGGTGTTCCGATCGGCTCGGATGAATGCGTGCTGGGGTGAGCAATGGAGGTAGTGAGGGACGGAGGCGCGGACCGCCTTGCACGCTGCCTCGCTAAACAAGCAAGCGGTGGCCCTCATCACCGTCGAATCCCTCGGGCAGCGGACGGGCTACCTCGAAAGGGCTCTGGACCCGGGGCTGTCACTCGAAGCATGCCGAAGGGCCGACAACGGGGCTCAGTGGGCCTACGAAAATATCCTAGAGCTACCGGGAGCGGCGGACGCACAGTCGTTTTTCCAGGAGGGGTCCCCGGCTAGCCAACTGACTCTAAAACCCTACCAACAAGCCCAAGCACGCCTTTCTACGGGAGCGGGAGGGTTAGGGCTGCCGTCGATGGAATCGAGGCGAATGTCTGCTTCAATTGAGAGCAGGGTGGGCATCCTGCCGGAGGTTCTAGCAGACCCCACGGGCCCGCTAGGAGACAGAGTTCAGAGGGGTCTCCCTGATTCGAGTATCATTGCTGAGCTCGGAGGCAGCTTGCGAGAGATTCGGGACACGCGGGGCGTGACGAAGGAAGCGATGGAAGGCATCGTCCCCGAATCTTGGTTTGAATGGAGCATGGGTGCAGAGGGGGACCTGGTCCCAAGGCCTCCTGAGGCCGACATGCTGGCTGCGCATGATGCCGTAACCACCAATTCCCGGAAGGCTCAACAGAAGTTGGGTAAGCTGGTGAATCAGGGTTGGCACGCTGCACACACAGCCTCGCTGGAGGGGCTACCGGAGACTGCACGCCCACCTAGATCAGGCGACCCGCTGGGGGGAAGCGAGACCAAGGCCCTCGCCAAAGCTCGCTACAGGAGTCTACAAGGAGCAGGAGCCACTGCTTGCCTTCGGGCGAGGCCAACAAACTCGCTCCGTGTCATACCAGCAGCGGAGTTCGTGGGCATGGGAAGGCGCTTCATGGGCATCAAGGAGCACGTGGCAGTGAGGTGCCCCTGCTTCGACGCAGTCGACATAGACACACGCCACGCACGCATCTGTCCCAGAGCAGGGGCACAGGTAAACCAGCATCAACCGTTGGTTCACGCGATCTCCCGCACGCTGAATCGGCTGGGAATCCCACACCAAGTAGAGAGCGGCGAACCGTTCACTGCAGACCGGAACCTGCGGATGGGCATCGTTGTCAGGAGAGGAGGTCTTCGGGACGCTCCTAACAGGGAATACAGGGAAAAGTCCATCCTGCTGGACGTCACCCATGCAGACCCGCAAGCGCAGGTCCACCTGCGAGGAGGCAGCGCTGATCATGATAGATCAGCTGCCTCTACCTCCGAGGCGCGCAAGCGCCAACACTACGCGCGTCCGGGACATGTGTCCTTCGACGAGCGGAGCCACAAACTAGCCACCTTAGCGGCGGAAAGCTTTGGGCGCCTCGGGGTAGAGGGCAGCAACTTCATTGACCAGCTGGCAGCTAGCGTCGCGGGGGAGAGGGATGGTGGGTCGATGGCAAGGAAGGGGGTGGTGAAGGAACGCCTGCTCCAAATCGTCTCGGTGACCACCCAGGTCGCCATTTCGAGGAGGGTGTCGAGGTTCAAGCTCCAGCTTAGGGACCGCCAAGAAGGAAGAAGGAACAGGGGGGGGAGGGACGACAGACCCACACCGATGGCGTGGGGATGGAGCTTGGATGCAGCTTAGGGTTTAAAAACAGAACGTAATGAGAAGGAAGGAGCAAGGACAGCAATTGGAGTAGACAAGCCGAAAGTTGGCACAGAAGGGAGGTAGACTTGGTGCGTAGGTTTCCTTTTGTTTCCGACGTTTTCTTCTTTCGGGAAAGTTATGAGTGATCACTGTCGAAGATCATGCTGCACATTGTCGGATGGCAAGGGAAATAATAATAATAATAATAATAATAATAATAATAATAATGATAATAATAATGATAATAATAATAATAATAATAAGCTTCAGCTTAGGGACCGCCAAGAAGGAAGAAGGAACAGGGGAGGGAGGGACGACAGACCCACACCGATGGCGTGGGGATGGAGCTTGGATGCAGTTTTGGATTTAAGGATAGAACGTAATGAGAAAAGGAAGGAGCAAATACAGCAAATAGAGCAGACAATTAAGCCGAAAGTTGGCACGGAAGGGAGGTAGACTTGGTGCATGGGTTTCCTTTCGTTTCCGAGGTTTTCTTCTTTCGGGAAAGTTATGAGTGATCCATGTTGAAGATCATGCTGCACATTGACGGATGGCGAGAGAAATAATAATAATAATAATAATAATAATAATAATAATAATAATAATAATAATAATAATGATAATAATAACACGTACCAGGTGTGTGTGTGTTCTTCACATTAAACCGTTCTTTCTACCCGTCGACATCCAGCACAACCAGTGTCCGTGCCGATTCTTCAATCCTAGAAGAGATACAAGTTCTGTGGTCACAAAGCTACGCCACAGAGATACTACGTTGCCACGTGTGCAGTGTGAACTGCAGTGGGCAATGCAAAGCCATGTCATCATACTATAAAATAGATACGACAGGCACGACATACGCAATCTATGAAATAGTGAAACGAAAAGAAACAATCAAAGAGAAAACAAAAACAAGGTAGACAAATCGAAAAAGAAAAAGAAGAAAAATGAAAGCAAAATCTAAGAGAAACAATCTGCCGTGCCCCCCCCCCCGCAGGCGAGGTGGCCAACACTTGAAAAAGAACGAGCTGGAAAAAAGAAGAAATAACAAAAAACACCACTGCTTGTGAACAGAGTAAGACAAAGGGCCAAGGAGAAAGTAACAAGGAAAAATAACAAAGGGGAAATAACAGGCAGACCAAAGCCCAAAGCACCTTCCAGGTGGCGGCAGCAGCTTGTGGTACGAGTAGTATAGCCAGGTTCTCCCTGCTAATCCGCCTGGTACCTTGCTACCCAGACTGCCGTCTCCGCCCTGCGTTCGTCAACTATGCCCAGCCCCTTGGCGTCAGACAATACGAGCCGAGCAGAGCAGGTTCGTCTTCCAACCACGCCACACGGCTCCTTGAGTACGGCTTATCAATCAGAAAAGGAAGAGGAAGAGAAAAAATGAAATGAAAATCACGGAGAGTCAGCGCAAGAAAGAAAAAAAAACAAAACTAAAAGAGAAGACAAGGGAAGAGACCACGTTCGAGCCAGCTGCACCAGTTGGTAGCACTATTAATAGTAGTATGGTCATATTCTACTTCCTAGTCGACTTGGTGCCTTGCTACCCTGTCTGCCATCTCCTTCCTACTTTCGTCTACCGCCGTTTCCCTTCTACCCCTCCTGTTCCCCCCCCTCTCCGCATTCCCTCGGTCGGGCTTTCTGCCACTTCTCCTGTTGCCCCCTCCCCCCCCGTTCCTTTGGGCACCATCCACGGCGGATGCGCGGCGCTGTCTACTCATCTCAGCCTCAGCCTCGTGCCACCTCACCATGAACCGTTCGGCTGCTTCAAAGATCCCCCGGTACCACTTCCCCACCTTTTTGGCTGCAGTGGACCACAACGCGGTCTCAACTCCAAACACCAAGGGGGCAACTTCCGTTGACCCTTCGGTGGCTCGGAACTCCCTAAGGTCTTCGACTATGCATCTATGCCAAGTCTTACACTGTCCGCCTGGTCTCGGGTTCTCCCCACCAGCTATCGTCCCGAGCATTACCCGATTGGGTAATCGCTCCTTGCTTTGCCGTGCCACGCCCCCCGCAAAGAAGAGCCGCCGTTTACGAATGGTCGTTTCGATGCTCTCGCAACGTGTCATCTTGAGGGCCTTCGCGTACGAGAGGGTGGCATGGTCAGTATGAAGTCGGCGCTGGAAGCCAATGACTCGCAACAGGACTTGGTGGTGAGCCGTTCGAAGCAGGTACAAAGTAGTGAATATAATTTCTCCGCTGTGTTTGTTCCATAATCCGATCACAGCACAGCATCATCAGAAACAGAAGGAGTGAACGAAAACGAGAAAATAACTGCTGCTGTGTGCTGTGTGTTCGTGCTTGTGGTGGTGGTGATGTAGAATGGCGAGTAAGTAGTGGAACGCTGAACAGATGGGGGGGCTTTTACCAGTATTTGCTTTTCCTCTGTTCTTGTTCCGTGAGATGTCCGGGAAAATTGCTCGAATTCTATTTGTGAATGTGACATATTCTTGTCAATTTTGGGGTTTTTCATATTCATTTTCGATTGTATTTTTGCCGAATTTTCCGGGGCATCTCCATCTCACATACTGACTGGTAATTTTACGGCGTTCTGTGGCAGGGGTTCTGTTTTGGAGATTTACACTTCTTGATGAGCCAAGTTGTCGTGGGCGACATTACATTCAGTATCAACTGCACTGCCCAAGCTAGGCTGCGATGGTTCGTAGGGGTGTGGTCTTGGCCGCTTGGATTGGCACGCTTGCGTTGCTGTGCGTGAATGGCCAGGATAACGAGACGTGCACCACTGAGAGCTGTGGAGTTGAGTCATGGTGAGAGTCCCAACCGACCACTGCTGTGCTGACATTGAGATTCGCCGGTTTTGTCGGGTGATTTCGTGTGACTTCGCGTGATTTCGTTGTTTCCGCTGTGGAGGCTACGTACGTACGTAGCACACCCAGCAATGATCGCCGGCTGCAGTGTCGACTTGCTTGCGGCACCTTTACCCTGGTGGTGTGTCACTTGCGCTCTGTTCGACTGGCGATGCTATCTGTAGTCCGTGTGTAGCTCATGCAATTCGCGCAAGTTCCTTGCCCTATTTCTCGATACGTTTTCAACGAGATTGCACACTCCGGTTTATTCTTATTGTTCGATTTTTACGTGCAGGCCTCATATGAGCTGCTCCCTCATATACCTACAGTTAATGTGAGAACAACAACAAAACAACAATACATGGAGTGAAAGAGTATTACCGGTATTTGTTAATTGTGGTTCGTATGGTATTAATACCAGGTACCAGGTACCGGTAGTATTTTAAACCTGCTCCTACTCGTGCTTGTACTGCTGTCCTGCTGTCCTACTGCTACACCACGGAGCAGGTCTGCTGCTGTTGCTGTACAACCGTATTTAGTACACATCCCGGGTACGCCAATGCCTGCTGTCCCGCCTTAGGGGTACTTGTTCAGCTGACTGCTGTCAGCCTGCACGGCATGTCCACACGTTGTATATGCATGGTGCCGCAGTGCTAGATGGAAGAACTGGGCAACTTTTGAGAAGCTAAGGAAAATGTTTTTGTGCTCTCTGTACCTGGTATAATTAACGGCTGTAGGCTTTCGGCTGGCTCGTTGTTGTGATGCTGACAGCACTGCTGTGATCATCACGACAACGCCTGAGTTAGCTGTTTGCTGCCCCGTAGTACCTACCACATAACTGTTAGGCCAAATGCCCTCAGCTGGATGCTTGGTGAAGCTGGCAGCTGGCAGCTTGACTACGCACGGCATTTCCACGCGTAGACCATGGCTATAATGGCACTGGAAGAAGTGGGCATCTCAAGGAGCTCGTACAGCAGTACAGCAATATTAAGATTACTACCAGGTACCTGGTATTAAATAATACCTGGTACCAGGTACCATGTACCAGCAGGTACCGTAAATAAGTAATAAAAGTGTGAAATTGTTTTTGTATATTCTGTACCAGGTACACGTTACACGGCTGTCGGCTCTGGGTCGGCTGGCTGTTGACAGTTCATTGTCCAACATGTAAACTACCCGACAACAGCAGCCGCCGTGATTTCCATCAAACATCTATTAATAGTCAGCTAATCAGCAACAACCACTGAACATCGTAACAACACCAACACCCAAACCAATAACTACACCGGTAGACTATTAATAAACCATAGCCGCAGTTGTACTGATACAACTTCCATGCCATCTGTGCAACCGGTCTAATTTTTTTTTTTTTTTTCGCTCATCCCATTTATTATCTTCGCACATCTTCTTCTCTCTCTCCTTCCAACTCGTAACTCAGATCCGGGGTCACATAGCAGGCTCTTCTACCCCCTTCCCGCTACGGTACGTGCCTTCATTTTTATCGCGCGAAGATTTCAGCCTTTTCTTCCCTCGTCGACTCGCATCGAATTGTGCCTACCCACGCTGCAAGGCGCTCTCAACAATTGAATCCTTTTTATTTTTATTTTTGCAAATAAAGTCAAATGTCCGACCCACCTGGGGCTCGAACCCAGGACTCAAACGCAAGTAGAGTTCGAGGTTAACCACTTGAACCACCGGGGCGACCGGCAGATAATGCACGAACAAATGTCAAACATTTTTCTTCGATCGATCCATACGAGGCTGGATTTTTTAGCTCATCGTATAACATATGATAATAAGTACGCGTCGTACTGCACTTTGCTGGAAAATAAACTTCAATTCGTACCGGTATGTCAGCAACAACAGTACTACTGCTGTTCGTATAAACAATACCAGTACAAAACTGTACAACAAGTTCGAGTACGACGACGATGATGATGATGATGATGATCTCAATAGCACACTTTAATCCTGCCTGTGGTCACAAAAGAGGCTGTAAAAAAATATGCATCTGGATGGCAGAAAACAAACAAGTACCTGGTACGAAATACGAGTGCTCGTACTGATAGTGGCCACGGCAGTATCATGTTGTTGTTGTTGTTGTTGTTGTTGTTGTTCTCACATTAACTCACAATTCAATGCAGTCCGTGGTCGCAGGACAGGCTCCAATAACTCTGGAGTGGAAGAAATACCTCAAGTAAAAACAGAGGCAAAAACACAAAAAACAAGCATACGCACTCCACCACTGCGGACACCAGGGAAGCAAAAAGGAGACTATTAATAGCAGACAAAAACCTAAAAAAAGAAGATGAAGCTAAGCAAAACAAAAACAAAAACAAAACTAAAACATACCAGTCCGCAAGGGTACTATTAATAACAAGCTAACGAGCTGTGGTATACCATGCCGTATCACGTGCAACCAGAAAGCACCAGGAACATATCCATGGATACCTCTTGTATTTTACACTCCTAAAAAAACAAGCCATAAGCAGCAAGCAAGGGAAAAGAAGAACTCAAGGAGGGAACAAACAGAACGAAAAAAAAAGAAAGGAAATAATAAAGAGAAGCAAAACGAAGCAAACATGCGCAGGCCGAGTCCCGAGGCCAAGGTCAGGTTGCCGTTTGCTGGTACGATCAGTCCTATGATACGAAGTACGATACGTCCAGCTGCAATGAGACCTGATATATTACTGCAGTAATACACACCCGGTGCTTACCAGTATACCAGGTACCTGGTATGATATAATGATATAATACGTACAAGTAATAGACGTGTGTACGATGTACCAGTATCATTCATTATTTGTATCGATATATTATTTAATACCAGGTAGTAACTTTAGTGTTCAGTGTAACGGCTCCCGACTCTACGTATTGTCTTCCCGTCAATCTCAGCCTGGCTTTGGTTTGGTCTCGCTTTCTTGGGCCATATCTATGCTCGTATACCGGTATATATATTGTTTTTCTCATCCCATTCATTATCTTCGCACATCTTCTTCTCTCTCTCCTTCCAACTCGTAACTCAGATCCGGGGTCACATAGCAGGCTCTTCTCCCCCCTTCCCGCTACGGTATACCTGGTACCATGGTATGTACGTACAAGGCGCTTCACTCCGCGGGCGGCCTACGCCGCCCGCTACGCTTGCTCAGGAAAGAAAAAAGTACATCAAATTATGCGAAGCGAACAGAGGTCCACGATTGAGTTTAGTGTTTTCAAGGATCGTAATTGCAAACCGGCGACTTGATAATGCCAAGAGTCCCGCCGCCATGCTTCAGGAAAAAATAGCTCCGACGTCAGCTTGGATGCCACATATACGCTTCGCGTCGCGGATGTCGTACGTACGTACATACCCCAGGTAGGGTACTACTGTCTGTTATACTTATTTTCTTCTTTCGATGTGCTCTACCTGGTATGTATGTACTGTATGTACGAAGAAAGCGAAAGCACAGCACGGTACAGCAGCGAAAACAATGAAAATGAAACCGAAAACTCGGAAAGGAAAAAAATCCCCGTCCCCTCTCGTGTAATATTTTTCTGCCTGGTTGGAACACCTTACACCCGGTCGAAAAGAAGAAAAGAAACAAATCGCACAGAAGAGCTTCTCTCTCAGCCTCGTACGCCGCCCGCCCCTCTCGCGACCACCTCGCTACCGATTCGGTCCGGGTAAAGCTTATATCACTCTCTGCCACAATCAGCCCCGTCGCCCGCCCCGCGTGAAGCCCGGTGCTCGCCGTGGCCGTCGTTCGCCAGCTCGATAACGTTGGTGTTCAAACTGCACACCTCCCTCTTTCAACTTCAGCGTGGTCGCAAAAATAAGCACCGCTTGAATATTATTTTGCCATCCCGAACGACCTTCATAAACTCGTACATACTCTATCAACAATCATAAATCGAAGAAGGACAAAGCCCGTTTATTCACCCCTCGTGTCTCGAGGCACACGCGACGCCTAGGCACGAAAAAAAAGGAAGAAATGATCGAGAAAACAAATAACTGCTGCTGGAAAGGTCCGGCAAGTAATGAAAGGAGGCGGTTTGGAAGTGGGAGCTCTGAGAGGCCAGGGATGCACCAACCGAGCACGCTCAGGGGTTGTGATCTAAGTATGTAGTTCTATACCTGGTCCGTATGCGCGTCAGGTTTTGGAGAACAGAAACATTGATGATTTTTTCGGGCCTGAAAACCAGACGCCCATAATTGGCCGACAACCTGCACCATGCCCTTAAGTCTTCAGATCGTTTTTGGGCAGTAAGTTGTCACATGTACCAGGTGTAACAGTCAACAGCAGGAGGAAGATGGTTGCTGCAGCAACACATGCATGCGGTACGCGAAATCGCCTCAAAGAGAGTTTCGCTCCCTCCCTGTGATAGACTGACTACATGTTGTTCGTCGCTTCGTCGCGCCGGACGGAGCATCTGAGCCCACGCCCAAGCATGGAACACGAGCATGGAACACAAGCATGGAACACAAGCATGGAACACAAGCATGGAACACAAGCATGGTACACAAGCATGGAACACAAGCATGGGACACAAGCATGGAACACAAGCATGGAACACAAGCCTCGAACTCGTGACGAGGGAAGCTCGACACGTACGCTTCATACACACTATTGAAGTAGGGATGTCTTTGGGAGTCGTGAGAGCCTCTCCTCGCTGCCTTCTGTTGCTCTCGTTCATGATCTGTCTCTCAGATGGCGGCTACCTTTTTCCTCGAGAAGGAAGTTAGTTGTGGTTGCTCAAAATCGCAGCTCCTATTAATAGGACAGGGTGGCAAAGGCTCTTTTGATAGTAGTCGACACCGTCACAATCCTATCCCATCGGCTCATGGTTGATGCCTGTGAGGCGCGCGGGGGTGCGTAGCGGGACACGGCAAGCAGCACAGGTTCTGTTGCTTGCTTAGCCGACAGCAGATAGTTGCGGCCCCTCGATACTCGTGTTGTCACCATATTTGGACGATTGTTGCCTCCCACGATGTGTGGAAACTTGTCACGATGCTAATCCAGACGCCAGTTTCGGAGGCGCACGTTGACCAAAAATGGAACCCCAGTTCTGGTGGGAGGCCGCCCCGAAAATGATACATCGGACTATGGTTGCTTCAGGCAACTCGAGAGAGGTCCCTAGTTTTTTTAGGGCGACAAACTAGAAACTCGCATTCGCTCTTACGGTAGTACCACGTAAATATAAGGAGCTCTTGGTCTTCATATTAACATATTAACCCTTTTAGAACTGCAGTCCAGTCCCGTTTGGGGGACAAACTATTTATTACTGGAAAGTTGATTGGTTTGTCCCCAAAACGGGACTGCAGTCCTACTGTAAAAGGGTCCATGTCTAAACGCCCCTTATATTCCGGCCAAAGTGGTTTAAGTATTGCATATGACCATCACGGCAGAGTGACCACTCTGTGAAGTTGCATGAGCTGCTCGCTGGGTTCGGGAATGATGGGATGATAACATTTATGGTAGTGCCCGAACCACAACGCACGGACTTGTCCGTTGCATGTACAGATTGGAAGTGCTATTAATAGCAGGACGTTGAGGAGACTGCAGTATTAATAGAAAATGCTGGTGCTTACTTCTTCCTTCGTCGAAATACTGCTTTTGTGCCGAATTACTTGCGTCCCACAAAAGTTCATATCCGAAGGAGTCCTTAGCTGCGTACCAGGTACATTATACCTGATATCTGCTACACACCAGGGAGATTGTATTGTACCGACGAACGTATATACTTTAGCTTAAAAGTGCATGCAGCCGCGGTGGTTTCCATCAACACATGGATGAAGAACTTTTCACGTAATTTCCGGTGATTGTAGCCGTTACGTTCAGACGTTCAGTAGAGCTTACCACTTACATGGTACTCCAGAAACTGGTTGGCACAGACTGTGCACATGCACATACGAGACAAGAGAGCCAATGGTTGGTTGGGTCTGGTTAGGTTAGTGTAGTTGTACAGCAGATGTACGGACGTACGGTACTACTGCTGTAGTCTTCTACATTCAGCCGGCGGGCGTGTTTGTACTGACTTTAGGGCTGGGTATTGGCGCAGGATATACTGCCACTGGCCGTACTATTACTATTAATAGAGCAGTAGTATCCTGGCAGTATGCTTACACTGGCTGAGAGCACCAGTGAAGCTGAACAAACGTTACAGTGAAGCTTATACGACATAGAAAATTACGTTAGGTACGCCCCACAAAACGCCATCCATAGATATGAAAACCTCATAAAAGAAGATATGAGCAAACGAGAGAGGGAACACAGAGGAGAGAGGGAGAGACGAGAACTGCACGCACAATGGACGAGTTCTTGTCTCCGGCTACTTCTAGCGTACAGTAGGCCCATATTAGTCTCGGATTGTGATTGCAAGTGAAGGGAAGCTGACGAAACAAAACCGTCTCCGGTGGGGCCCCCTCACCAGCCGGGGGCGAAGGCTCTTTGCTCCCGGGCTGTGGCTTCGCCGCAACAGTATACTGATGGAACCCAGTATCCTGGCTGCTGATTTATATAGCATGTACTGCACTGGCTGCGCCAGCCAACACCCAGCCGTAGCTGAAAATTACGACGTGAATTGCAAGATGAAGAATTTGTTTCAGTTACTGTTGTACAACATCAAATAGGACATAGGGGCAGCAAGCTATTCCGAACCTCCCGCGTTCCTCCAACCTGACTTCAACTCTAGCATGCTAGTTCCAAGTACAGCAGCAGCAGCAGCACGCCAGCTTAAAAGGCCTGCAGGGTAATACAAAATGAGTCGGCTAACTATAAGGCGGCGACTAGTTTTTGGTTGACTTTCCGACTGTTTGGGTTTCCTTCTTCTGTACCTGGTAGAAAGGCTTGCTTTGGCTCATCATACTTATTTGTGTCAAAAGTAGCCAAATACTCATAGCGTAAATTTTGTCGTCCGGGAGCGCCTCCCACCCCCCCCCCTTGGCCGGCGGGATTGACCCGCTTCGCGCGCCGAATTGTAGTTGACTGAAGCTAGCTGATTGTGCCGAACTATGAACTAACCGTGAAGTTTATCCAACTCACAGCACCCACAGGGTTCGGTAAGCAGTTTCAGATGTTGACACGTTAGACAAGGGTCAAAGGACTAAGGCGAGCATTGAGTGAGTGCCCCCCCGCGCGCGCCCCAACTCATTGACGCTGTCATCTATGCGCAAGTCCGCCTCACAAGCGGTTCTTAGTAAGATGTAGCTCACCCTTCATGCGACTCGCCGAATACCTCACGGCGCTCCGCGCTTGGTGCAAGCAATGTCTGCCTGGTCGATGAAAACCCGACGTGCTCCGTCCCGGCATTGCAGGGATGCGAGGGTCTATGGTCATACGACTACGGCCATGCATGATGAGGAGTACCCCCACCCTCCCCGCTGTATGAAATATCAGCGTTACTAACATACCTGGTACGAAATAGTTTGAAGTAAATTGCACAGCATGCCATCATACCACTCATTCTTGCGATTACCTGATACCCTGGTGTATACTATGAGAGTAATATCAATACGATATCATTAATGTTATTATTAATATTATTATTATTTATAGCACATTGAGTAATAGTTACCTGGTGCATGTTGTTATACTTGAAGTACATCTATTTATCATGTTACATGTTAATATATTTATCATGTTACATGTTGATATATGGAGATGGGAAGGGGAGACTTGCGTGTGACCTGTGACCACGGCTTGTCCAGGAAGTGACCGAGCGTAACATATCATGCGAGTTGAGAGATGCAAAGACCTCTCATTCCCTCTCACAGTCGTATCAACATGTGATTCGTCTTGATCTATCGAAATGAGAAAGGTAACCACTATTAATAATGTATTAATATAATAGCTGTGACCACGGCTTGTCCGAAAGGACGCCGAGCTTAAATCTCACGCGAGTCAAGAAATGGAAAACTAAAGTAAACGTGCGAGTGATGATGACAATCGCCTGGTATTACACTTCATTGATAATTTGCCCCATCGAAGCTCGTATTTGTATGTACTCGTGTTTTATTTCAGGTTTAGTGAGTAATCTTTACGCGACCCTCTTGGCGTAACATTTTTGGCCGGAATTACGGTTTTGCGCGACAGGCGCCGGAAGGCGTGTTGCGCTTAGCTCAACACGGGTTTCGCACCGCGAAGTTTTTTTGGCTGCAGGCGAAAATATGATTTGCGCACGTATTTTTCGCCGGAGGTGATATGAAACAAATCGAGGCACATCTTTCGCGCTCGGTATCGAAATAAAACATTTTTAGGCGTCTGAATGTACTTTGTCAAGTGGTTTTCGGGCATATAATTACGCACATATCGCATGTTTTGGCCTCTGGGAGCCCCTACGCGAGGGGCGGCCTCCGCAACAGACACCGGAAACCCTACTGAATGCCCTGGTACATGCTCCTACTTGCTTCTTTTCTAGTACATGCTCCTACTTGCCGCACGTCTACACCTGTACCTAAGAGTAATGCTTCAGCACTGCTGCTGCTGCGATTATATTTAGAATAGTATATAACTGGTATATATACTCGTAAGTATAATAACTGAACGATAACCTGCAGGCACTCGGGTACAGCAGTGGCAGTATTCGTTCACAGTCCCGTTGTTGCATTTGTTCCACCTTCCTGCTCATGATATGATCGTTTGTATACCAGGTACCATGGTATATGATATATATACCAGGTATATGATACCAGTACATGTACATATATATTAGTGTATTTATTCAAGCTGTACTATCATTTAATAGCTCTTATTTCTTGTTGCCCTCATCCGTTTTCCTCTCGGCCTGTTGCTGCATACCATATTTCCGTTACCTTTAACACCTTGAGCAACACACGTACTACTTATAAGTGCTATTAATATTAATATTAATACCAGGCACCTGCTAATTTTCTGTTCTTCTGCGTGTCTTTTTTTTTTTTGTGTGTGTTTGCAGTGACCCCGGGTACGAACTGGAGGTCAGCCTTTCCTCAGGTAGCTTGGTCATCGTCTGCGACCCGTGCGAGGTCGACCACTTCAAGGCCGACAGCGGCTCAGAGTAAGAAAGAAAACTATTACGTGTCAATATTTTATTTCAACACACGCGTACAGAGTGTGAGTAAACGATGGGTATCATAAACCAGGTAGGATAAACACGTTGCTATTTCCAGCTGGGCGCTTCCCTTGTTTCGTTCCCGTGCTCCCCACCCTGTCTTGTAGTGCCTACTGCTGTAGTAGCTGGTATGTATGCACTTGCTTTGTCCAATGGCAAGACCACTTCGAGCCCGAAAGCGGTCCATACCTTAAAATATGCTGTTCGAAAGACCATTATTATCAAAAGTCCGCACAAAATCGCCTTGCTGTTCATGCAGTCTATCTGTGCTAGTACCGTACTTGTCTCCTGCATTTCTTCTGATTTGTGTGCGATATGTTTTTTGTATCCAGCGCGCTCGGCATTGCATCGCCTAATCTCCCTATTCGCCATGTATTTTCTCCCTGTCACGTACTGTAGTGTATAATCACAGAGCTGGCAAATCTCTGTGAAGAATCATCCGAGTGTGCGGAGTGGCAATGGGTATATAGCACGGACGGTTCAATGTGAAAAAAACTGCAGACACGGTACGTAGCTATTTTTTATTGGATGAAGTATAATACCCGCTTCGTATTGTAGTCCCCGTCATTTTGTTCTGCATTTACCCGTTGAGATTGGCAACCACATTTTAAGAAATAAGATAGGGTACGAGCTCTTTATTAATAACAGCTTGCGCTGGTACAGTATCCATACTCGTATACATGACGTATAGATTATTTGTGCTTGTTGTCAACTGTGTGCGCTGGTGAAAGACTTTCAGCAAAAATGATTCCGGAGATTTTTAGTTGGGCGGCGTGAATTTTCGGCTTGTGTTTTTCTATACCAGGTATTACGGGGGACCATAGTTAACAGGACCTATGGTACACATACAAAATTATATGTTCAACCATTTTTACTAACAATATTTGGTCCTGTTAACTATGGCCCCCCGTAATAGGATCTTTGCCTTCACCCAGCTCAAAAGTCAGTCATGCCCTAGTAAGGCATTGATAAGGACTGTTAATAGTCCCTTGTTGGGGACAAGTAGTTTGTCTCCCAAACGAGACTGCAGTCCTGAAAGGGTTGAGGCATGCCGTATATGTGTCCCTAAGACTACAGTGGTCAGATTGGAGAGGCTAGAGATCAAACAGCACGGACAGCAGAACAACAGTAGAACAGCAAATCTGCCATCTGGCACCACTGGTGTGTTTCTGTTGACATGTTGACCTGGCACATGGACAAGTCCTACATGTTTGTGTTTTAGCCCCCGGCGGATTTGTTAGGTTTGAAGTAGACTCTAGCTTAAGCTCACCGCACTGGCGCATAGAAAATAGGCGTCAATTTGAGTCGTTTCTACCGTCGCTGTTCGGTTTTTCGAGGGCTGCTGAAACTATGGTGTCAATCGTTCCAGCTGATGCTTTGTACCTGAATCATGTGATTTTCAGCAAACGACCCGTGATTATCAGCAGCACTTTCCTGTACAGTAGTCCGGACCACACCCCGATGTTTTCGTTTTGCGTCAGAGCTTGTAACATGTGCCCCGAATTGGGCTCGGCTTGGGCTCGAACCGAGAAAAACATGTATTAACCGATACCGCGACTATTAGCAGCCCTTCACCGTAAACTATCGGAGATCATGCCCCAGATATTTGCGTTATCAGAGCTTGTACCATGTGTCCCGACGGGTCCGTAGAACCACATGTGAAAATGATACCGTGGTTCTCCTCAAAGTTGGTTTGATGATGCCAACACGATTTCATTTTGTGTCAAGAGGTTGTAGCCTGTGCCCTGGCAGCTTGGTCTCGAGATAACATGTACCGGCAAGGGATGCTGGTACTGTTTTTCTCCGAAAAACGTGTTGATCATGCCCCCGGTGCTTGCCCTTTGTGTCGGAGCTCGTACGATGCGCCCTGGCGGATTAGCCTCGAACGGGAGGACAACATGTAGCCGATACCGTGATTATTTGCAGCGCTTTACAGTAGACTAACCTAGCTCGCGCCCTCGATGTTTGTGTTGTGTCCTTGCGTGCCAGAGCTTGTACGATGTGCCCCGACGGCTTGGTGTCGAACGGGACTGCTTCTGAGTGCTCGCTGGAGCAGGGCTTCTGGAGAGTCGACGACAGTGAGTTCACAAATACCTGTGTGCTGGTATAAATATACAAATACCGGTATAAAAATACCTGATATGCACCAGTATACATACGGGTATACAACTACCAGTATAAACACCCGGTAGTCGTATCATGGCGAGTCAGGAGTATCAGTACAACACGTATATAGTAGCAATGAAGGGGCCTCGTCGTTTCGGCGAGGGCCTTGGAAGGTCCCTCCCGTTGACATGCACATGTAGACACATGCACTACAGTATGTACGTAGATCGATATTGTTTGACGATTGTGCCGATTGGCTGAATATCGGTGTTCGTTGATTGGCTGATTGGCCTTTCGCCCCTCTCCTATTGCCGCACTTTTTCTTGTGTGCGCGTGAGGCAGGTTCCTTGACGGTGTACGAGTGCCCCAATGCGGACGCTTGCATCGGTGGGTCCGACTCGACTTCCTACTGCGCGGAGGGCTTCAAGGGGCCACGTGAGTTGACCGTGAAGTTGAAGTTCAAGCTGGCGTTACACTTGACGGGAAGGCTTTAGGGTCCACATGAGTTGAAGTTGAAATTGATGTTGAGGGGAAGACTTCAAGGGTCCCCCTTAGTTGAACTTGAACTTGAAGTTGAACTTTTATTGACGGGGAAGGCTTGAAGGGACCACCTTAGTTGAACTTGAAGTTGAACTTGAAGTTGCATTTGACGGGAAAGCTTGAAGGGTCCACACGAGTTGAAGTTGAAGATAAAGGGAAGGCTTCAAGGGGTCGTGTCAGTTGAACTTCAACCTGAACTTGAACTTGAACTCGAAGTTGATTTTGACGTTGACTTGAAGGTGTAGTGCAGTGTAGAGAGTGACGCTCGCTTGGCCACAGCTACGGCAAACGTGGTCCGTGTGAACTTTGGGCGGGGTGTGGGGTCTGTTGCGTAACATGGGATTTCCCACGGTACGTGGCATGTTTGGGTTGGTTTGGGCTCATTTTTATTGCTCTGCCCCCCTGCATCGGAAGCGTTTCCGTCCCGGTTGGCACTGCAGGTGAGTACTTTACTTGACCTCACCGTACCCTACCTTACCTTACCTGTCCGTACTATCTTACCTTACCTTATCTTACCTTGCCTTTTATTTCCTTTCCTTACCTCCCCTTGCCACATCTACAGCTAACTTTGAGTTGAGTCTGTTTCTCCTAGCGAACATAACACACGCGACACCCCTCGCCATGTCTCACGCCTCATGTCTCATGTATCATGTGTCCCGTGTCATGCTTTCGCCCCTTCTTGCAACGGTCGGCCGTGAATCGTGTCGCAGTTTGCGCGGTTTGCACGAATGACTATTACCCCAGCGGAAGCTACGAGTGCTTCGAATGCACGGAAGGCAACGCTGCGTCGGCACTCCTCACCATCATGTAAGCAATCACAAGGCATCTCATGAAGCATCACAATAAAAACAAACCCATCCTGACCAACAATCCCAAACCTATAATAGCAGTGAGTATAACATTTTATCATGTCGTCGAATGAATGATCACTACACCGCCGTAAGTATCAATTATCATGTGATTGAAATAAACGACAATGTGAGCGATCATGATGTAGCTGGGCAATCATAGGCGATCGTGTAAGCACTCATTACCGGCCTTTCGTATAAGCAGTCACCACCACTGTGTACACTAGAGCTTACCAGGTACCTGGCACTTGTTCTTTGGAGAACAAAAAAACTGTTGTTTCGTTGGTGAAACAGGGATGTTTGGTTGGGTTGGGTTTAGGGTTTGGGTTTGTGCGCTTTGTCTCGCACGCAGATTCCGTCAATCATGATATCGAAAAGCTGTGCGCTACCCTCAATGTAAGCAGCAAGTGTGAATCATCATGTACTTGGAATCAGAAGCAACCATGCCAGCGATGATTCCGATCGCGTAGGCAGTGACCACCATCGTGTGACCAATATTCAAATCATGACCATATAAGCCATAGCAATCATGCAATCGCATTCATAAGCGGGTTTGTAACCATTCATCACCAGCCCACCATGTACTGTCTCATGTTAGCGAACTACCAGGTGTCATCATAAACGTGTAAGCAGTAATGACCATCATAAAACATGATTGCAATCATCACCATAAGTTGCAGCGGATCACCTCTGGACGCCCTCCCCCCCCCGCTTCCCCTCTCCCTTCCACCCTCCACAACGTCCTCACCCCACCCGTTGAAACCGCTGTTTTCGTTCGCACAACCCCCCCCCCCCTCCCTACCCCTCCCCTCCCTCTACGCGATGAAACCCCCGTGTCCGTTTGCGCCCGCCTGAAAACGCATGCAGCTTTTTCCTTGCCGTGCTGATGCTTTTCCTGGTGGTGGTGCTGAAGGCTGCCGAGACTGTAGAGGATACCGCGAGGGAAACGGAAGATGCTGCTAACGAATCCGCGGCGCGAAACGCTGTGAACGCTGGAATGGGCAGCAAGTGAGATGCTCACACCAACGCCGTGTGACCTTGCTCTGTAGTCCACAGCATTGTTAACCCCGTTTGAGTCTCGAAAGGGAAACAATAGGCAGTAGCGCCCTGTTTGTGTGCTGGATACTCCCCTCCGGGACTAGAGAATGAGCGTTGGTTGCCGTTAAATTACGATCATAGCATCAGCCACAAGATTCCAGCTCAGGCTGCCGGGGTATATGGGGGATGTGCCCACTGGGATGAGCAGCAAGTGAGATTGTCGACACAACGTACACAAACACGTGCGTGGAGGCTTGAAAGAGAAGGAGGAGGAGGTGAGGGGCATCATACGGTGACACGAGCCACAGCAGGCATGCAGATACCTCTGATCCACAAGAAAGCATTGCCGACGCTTCTTCCCGCGCCCACGCCGCACATGGACGCCAACCGGTCTTCTTCTGTATGCACAGAGGCACCCTGTTGGTAGTTTTTGCTGCTGTAACATGTGTCCATTGCCCTCGCGATTTTGCCCTCGAGTGGAATGAAGGCTGTGGTCCTTGTTGTCCTCATGTGCTAGAGACTGCGGGGTTTTTTTGCGGCCGTTTTTAGAGGATGTGGGGCTTTGTGACAGTTATTACGGAATGTATATAGTTTTTTTTTTTCCGGCTGTTTTCAAGGATTTAGGGGTTTTGTCATCGCGGTAATGGGTGTGAGTCTCAATGCCGTCGTCCATCGTGGCTCAATATGCTCAACATAGGACAAATGCCGAGCCGAGCGTTGCCCCTTTTGGACGGAGGTGAACAACGCCGAAAACAATGACGCTTATATGTACGCAGCACCGGCCACACGAAACATACCGGGCTGTACTGGGGTACGAGATGTGTCCGAAGGACGACATGGTGAACTTGGGGAGATGTACAACACGCGCGCAGCGTGATGACTCTTGCACTATCGCACGCTCCTAGACCGCACTTAACGCTTTTGACCTCACTGTTCTATAAGCAAGTCACGAAAGGCTTACTGCCCTCTGAACGATATGTATGTATCGCTTGTCCTTGGACATTTTTTTTCGACTCTCTCTCCTATTAATAGTAATGACTAGATGTCCTAAAAAAAATGGGAGCAAGTGTAAAGGGGTTTTAATGTGGCGAGTGTTTGTCGCTCTGTCTGAACCCATCCCATTAGGCTTGTCGTGTTCTTCAAAAAGTGGAAGGACACCCTCATCGTGCGCTTCAAGATCATCGTTGCCCATTTCCAGATCGTCACCACCTTCCCTGCCGTGCTGGATGTGCAATGGCCGGAGGCCTTCAATAGGTGCGTTGGTGTATCTGTCTTGCGTTTGTCGTTTGATGCTGTGTGTCTTGCCTTGCTTTGCCTCGCCATGGCATCTCCCTACTTCGTGCGACCATACCTGGTGCCTGGAATACCATATTCACATGTCAGTACCGTACTCCATATGCTTCGTACCATATACCATGTACCACACGAAGTATACCATGACGAAGCATACCATACCTGGTGTACCATTTTCACATACCAGCACCGTATGTCATCTACCGGTGTACCCCGTCCCATGTGTCAGATACCGTATACCATGTACCATACCTGGTATACCATGTCCAACATACCCGAACCGTATACCATATACCCGTGTACCCTGTACCACACTTGACGTACCCTATACCGTTCACCATATTTCACATACCGTATACCGTGTACCATATGTCAGGTATGCGGACAAGGTTTCCATATGCCTGGTACCGAGTACTATTTACCGTATATAACATACCCGTGTACCGTGTACCATGCATCAGGTATGCGGACAAGGTGTCCGTGATCAGCCTGAACTTCTGGGGCATCCTGAGCCAGAGCTGCTTCTTCCGGCCCGACTACCTTAAGCAGCTTGTCTTCACCACCGTGCTACCGCTGAGCATCGTGGCCGCTCTCGTCGTGTCTTACGCCAGGACTATCAAGTGAGATGCCGTACCACTGTGTTTCTGCTATGAAAAAAACGGATTGTCAGCTTCCGACTTATAGTCAAGATTCATAGTGGTAGTAGTACAGACTATATTACACTATTAACACCATTGTAATAGTGTTGCAGTAGTAGCACCGGCCTTCTAATTAGAGTATTAGTTGTAGTAGTAGTGGTGGTGGTGGTAGTAGTAGTAGTAGTAGTAGTAGTAGTAGTAGTAGTAGTAGTAGTAGTAGTACAGTAGTAGTAGGAGTAGGAGTAGGAGTAGGAGTAGGAGTAGGAGTAGGAGTAGGAGTAGGAGTAGGAGTAGGAGTAGGAGTAGGAGTAGGAGTAGGAGTAGGAGTAGGAGTAGTAGTAGTAATAGTAGTAGTAGTAGTAGTAGCAGTAGGAGTAGGAGTAGGAGTAGGAGTAGGAGTAGGAGTAGGAGTAGGAGTAGGAGTAGTAGGAGTAGTAGGAGTAGTAGGAGTAGGAGCAGTAGTAGTAGCAGTAGTAGCAGTAGTAGTAGCATAGTATGCCACAGGCCCGACCACTATACAGGTTGTCCCTGGTTGCTCTGGATCACTCACACGTGTCAGTGTTGGTACTCCGTTAGCTTGCTCTTGCTCCGTTGTGACGTTTCTGAACTACAAGGCAAGTCGTTCCCTTCCAAGAAACGACAGTAACGCCTACCAGGTACATAACAATACGGGAAATACGGGAATGTGTACAATGACAATTATATATATTGTTTCGTCGGTTTTCTTGTTGCGTACCGTCGGAAAGGGACACGAGTATTCCTTTCTGTACATGGTGTATTGGAATGAATTTTGCACCGTTAATCTGTACTTTGTCTGGTGATAAATTAAATAGCAATCGGCTGAGACCGTGCTTACCGTTGCTTTTTTTGTGTCGCAGGAAGGCAGGATCGAACGTGGCCAAGAGGCGGGCTGCATGGGACAGAACGGCGGGCGGCGTGCTGCTGACAGGGTTTTTCTTCTACATCGTGACAAGCACACTCGTGAGCCCCGACCCCCTCTTCCTACGAGCCGTGTTTACGGACAAAATGGTTGAAGCAGTGTCCTTGGCTCTAAACCCTACAACTCTAACCCCTCCCCCTAGGAGGCATGCGCACGAGAAGATGGTTGAAATATTATACTCGACTCTAAACTTTACAACCCTAACTCCCCCGCTGGCCGTGCCGGCATTGTAGGGATGCGAGGGTGTATGGTCGTACGATTACGGCCATGGATGACATGAGTACCCCACCCGCCCCCCCCACGAGACATGATTACAGACAACATGGTTGAAGCAATACTTTTGACTAAAGCAAAAACACTCCCCCCCCCCCCCCGCCCTCGCTTCGTGCACACCGCAACAGATTCTACAGGCATTCGATTGCCAAGATTTCGAAGACGGGTCCAGCTACATGAAGGCGGACTACCGTATCAGCTGCGACAGCGACAAGTACAAGTTCGTATACGTGAGCTTGGGCGGTGCTGGGTCGAATCCGCGTTGGGACTAAACCACACCTGGTAGACCGCTTGTAGCAAAAAATACCCTCGGGGGGGAAATACCGCGAAAATGACAACGACCACGACAACACCATAGCATTGACAGCGACCACAGTAATGACAAGGACAAAAACAACGACCACGACAACGACCACTTGACCATAAACTTTTCCAGACAAGTAGTAGGACCTTAAAACGCTTTTGGTGCGATCGTTTTTTGGTGTTGGACTCTTCGACGATGGGAAGGTTGCACACGTCGGACAGATCATATATTCCCACATAATCATCTAGATGTTTCAGGACAGATATGTCATATTCCTGATCTGTAAATCTGTATGATATGTATGATCTAGCTCATGTTACCGGGTGGGAACCGAATAGTCTGTATGATCTGCTGAACACATGTTTCCTGGGTTGGATCTGTACTATGCAGATCCTGCACAACCTCTCACAACGGCAGGTGAGGAACTAGATCATCTACTGTAGATAGATAGATCATGATCTGCCCGGCGTGTAGAAGGTTGCCAACGCCGAACTAGGTTGGTTTTGGAAATATTTGATAAGAGCTTTCCGCATTGCTCAACTCTGGCACCCTCTTACCCTCTCCGTTGTCGTGAAAACGGCCGCCGACATATACGATTGCAGCTCTGTGCGAAACCAAAGCGCTTTTGCTTTGCAACAATTTTACAGAGGTGTATCCCTCTTTTGTACATTTCTTCCGCCACGTGTGATGTGCTGTCAACAGAACCTTTCACACAGATCTTGAATATTCCATCGATCCCACTGCATGCTCTACCTATTTCAGGGCTGATCTGTATGATCTGTATGATCTTGCTCAAGTTGCCGCGTGGGAACCGTATACTCTGCATCATCTCGGACAATTTTTGTGGGCTGGATCTGTACTACATACAGACCCTACGCAATTCTCATGATGACAGGCCAAGATCTATCTATCTGATCTATCTGGTATATCTGATGTGTGGATTATTTCCAGACAACTTTAAGTTTTCACTATTAATACAGTACGTTTATAGTGCTGTATCCCTCTTTTATCCTTATCTTGTATGGTACGTGATGTGCAGGGGTACGCTGTTGCAATGGCCATCGTCTACCCTGCCGGCATCCCGCTGACCTACCTCATCGTGCTTCATTTGGGAAAGGAGCGTATCAACCCAGAGCCCTTGGACCCCGAGGTGTCGTACTTCAAGAGGGATATGGACCCGACCATCCAGAAAACCAAGTGAGCATTACTATACTTTAATAGTAGAATACCTGGTAGGTATTTATTCATCGTGCTGTATTCATGCGTTGCCTGTAACAATTGTCGTGTAGCTGGAGCAGATTGACCATGAGTCACTGTGAAAAAAGCAAGAACGACCAACTGCTGCTGCTATACTTGACGAAAGTACTATTAATCGGGCTACCAAAAGTTCCATGCCAGTTGCTTTTTCGGGGTTTTTAGTGCCGACACAAACCTCGCCACCCCGGTTTCGACAGTAGTAATACGTCAGCAGCAATGGTAAGTAACAATGGTCAGAAGCAATTGCGTATTGCAATGACCAACAACAGTTGTCAATTGCAAATATCCCTATAAAAACCAGTTGAACATCAGTAGCAATAGTCCTAGCAATAGTCAGTATCAATGGTTGGTAGAAACGGTCAACCGTTGCGCACGAGCGCATCGTTCGCCCGCCCACCCACCCACCCACCACCTCCATACGATTATTTCCGCCCACTGCTGGACGACGACTGCCACATGCTACCACCTTTGCTGGACGATGACTGCCACTTTTATAGAATGTGTATGTCGTGCTTGTCGTATCCAGTGTGATGACACGGCATTGCATTGTCTACTCTGCGTACTGCATAACAATGAAGTATCTCTGTGGTAAAGTTTGGTGACCACATGACTTGCATCTCTTTAGGAATAAATAATCAGCACGGATACTGGCTGTGCTGGAAGTCGACAATCAGAAATAACGTTTTTATGGGATGAACACACACACCTACGTACTGCTGTGCTATCGCATACTATCGCGTACCTGAAACACGCTCACGGCTCGCTCGATCCAATCCAACCCCCCGCGTTTCCTCCCCGTTCAGGTTCCTGTGGGGCACGTACCGACCCCACGTGTACTACTACGAGGTGTGGGAATGCATCCGAAAGCTCTTCCTCACGGGACTGTTGGTTTACTTCGAGGAAGGAACGTCCACCCAGGTGAACCAATCAGTCACCGTGGCTTTCCGTCGGTTAGCACTGTGTTGCCGGACCACGTTCAGCAGTGCGGTGCTGCTGTTGTGGTTGAACCGAAAAAGAGCCGAAAATATTTAACATGCCTATGTGGAGACCGCGAGTACGTGGTACCTGGTACTTAGTTAAAGCTGTATGAAGTGTGATGTTTATTGCATAATACCTGGATTCCAGGACGTGCAAACCATATGTTGGCAGATTGGTTTGTTGGTATCTTGGTTGATTTCTAGCTCTGGTTGGTTGGTTAGTTTGGTTGATTCCTTTGGTTGGTTGATTGTGCTGAGCGATTGCTTTTGGTTGGTTTGTTGTTTGAGTGATTGATTGGTTAATTGATTGCCTCATTGATAAGGCAGTGAGTAACTTGGCTGGACGTCACGACTAGTTGTAAGTTGAATTGGTTGGGTATGGCGAAGTGAGCCAACTATTAATAGTTGACTTTTTTCGTAATTCCTGGCAAAATAAAGCGTAATCTGAGCCACGAACGCGCCAGTCGGATACATACGAAAGCGCAGAATTCCGCACACTTGTATTACCTAGCCAACTACCTGGTAACGACTATTTAATAGTCGGCGACTAAAAGTTAGCCGACTCACAGGCCTAGTGGTTGATGATTCCTTGATCGTGTGAGTAAACGATGATTGACCGATTGGTACGTGATTGGTTGCTTGATTGATTGGTTGCCCGATTGATTGATTGAGTGATTAGTTAGTTGATTGGTTGCTCGATTTATTGATTACATATTTCAGTGATTCATTGATTCGGTCATTTTGACCCCTTACCCAAACAGACTAGACAGACACCAAATGCATTTGTGTTGGATGTCGTGTCGCAAGGTTCGATCAATCGAGATATTATATGTCGAACTCCAATATTTTATATCGAACGCGTTTTGCCTTCCACCTCCTGGCATCCCCGTATTGTTCATGCTGATGAAGTACGATTTTTTTCGACGTATCGACTATCGAAGTGGTACAATATCTATTTTGACTTTTCGTTCACCAATATCATATCGAACCACTGTATATCGACTATCGAAATCGTATAATGGTATGTCGATTTTTGTTTTCGTTTATCGTTACCGTGTACCGACCTACTGTTGTATGTCGACTATCGAAATGGTATATATTTTTTTCGTTTATCGATATCCGATATCCATCACTAACATGCACACACCGATCGATGCCTTTCCCTGGGCTTCGGGCGTCGAAGCAAACATTATTGTTTATTGATATATGGTTTTGTTTTCGGAACGCCCGATGTTTTGGCTTCCTTCCTTGATTGGCGTCGCGCGTTGCAGGTGGTGATCGCGATGATCATCACGCTAGCGGGCATGCGCGTTCTGTCAGGCTTGCAGCCCTACCGTCAGGGGGACGAGAACAATCTCGCAGAGGCGTCGTTATGGGTCACCTTTTTGACCTTGTGAGTTATCACACCTGGTTAGTGTTGCATACCTACGATACCCGATACACAAAAAAACTAATCAGTACGAATTCGATATTTGATATATCGAAGCTTTCGTTCAGTATCTGAAAACACGCACGGGGATACCAGGGGATGGAGAGCTTAACACGTGCGCTATTTCGATGTACGGAAGGTCCGATATTTCGATATATCGAAACTTTTGATACGATATCCGACACCATGCCTGGCACTGTACCGCCGTAGCCCAGGTCGGCTTCAAGTAGATAGATAGCTCCATAGGCGGACAGCTGCGGTGAAAACCCTCGCACGTTTTGGAAGTAATCCAATTGTGAACTCTCACGCAGGTCGGTAGCCGGTCGACGCCAATAAAGGATGGACCCCCGGTTCGACTCGACGTCTATGGCACTCGGATGCATTGCCATTCTGGCGGATGAAGGCCGTGCTTTATCCTACCCGAAACCCGGAGCGTCGTTGACGTTATTATAACACACCAAGCCAAGCTAGGAAAGTGACACAGGCGTCGAGTCGAACTTGAGGCCCATTCCTCACGTACGATATTTTGTAGGTATGCTTACTGCACTGCCTGTTCACCGGTGGGGTCTAACCTCACGGGTCGGGTCGGGTCGGATCGGGTCGGATAAGGGGGACCTGACTCGACCCTTGACGGTTTGAAAACCTCCTGATCCGACCCGACCCGACCCGACGTGACGTGACGCGACCCAACGCGACCCGACGCAACCAATGATATTTCAAAGTTCCTGACCCGACCCGCGGGTAGGGTCATGACCCGAGAAGAGCCCTCCAAACATTGAAATGTTGCTAGCATGGAACACCTCTGACAGATGATCGATTCCTACTTGATCATTCAGATCTCAGGGCAGATAGGTAGATGTATTCCTGATCTGTATGATATGTATGATATGTACGATCTGTACGATCTAGCTCATGTTGCTTGGTGGGAGCCGTGTAGTACGTACACATGTTGCGCTTGATCTGGGACATGTTTTCTGAGTTAGACATGTACCATACAGGTCGTGCATATCATCTCATCACGGCCTACATAGGATCTAGAGGGTCTAGATAATATGATCTATAGATAGATAGATACATCGTATTCTGTCCGACTTGTGCAATGTTAATCTGCTCAAGTTCAGCTCTGACGCGTCCATCTTACCTTCGCCTCCGCCGCGTTCCTCTAATCTCCCGTCTCTCTCTTGCTCTCTTACTCTCCTGCTCTCTTTTTTTGTTTCTGGGCACGCACTTTCACGACGAACGAACAATGTGGGATGATCCATCAGGTTCGCGGGTCTCCTGATCAAGTCGCAAGTGGCGGAAGAAGACGGGTGAGACAGCTTTTGCGACCAAAATAAGGATGACTTTGAGATAATTATAATGATAACGTAGGATAAGGAAGAAACAGGATACTGCAGCTTAGGAGAAGGAAAACGTGAGACATGAGGACGTACTGTACTTTAGGATGAGGATACATAAAATTGATGAAAATCAACGGGCAGTGGGAATGCTGAATAAACCCTGTGCACGATAAAAATGAAGACATGTGTATACCTGGGGGGAGGAGGGAAGACACCTGTGACCACGGCTTGTCCAGAGAGCTGGAAAGTGATGATGGTTAAAAACTATTGTCAGGTAATATATGTCTTAGAATAAGGATAAGTTACAGTAAGGAATATAAGGATGGGTCAGAGTAGGATAAGGATAACTTGCAGGAGGATATGGATACCTTAGGATTCGGATAGCTTAAGATAAGCATAGCTTAGGATGCTGATACCTTAGATCACTACTTGGTAGAAGTTGGGAAAATAATAACGTAGGACAACGATAGCTTAGGCAACCTGCGGGTTGCATGCCTCTCTCATGTGATCAACGCAGCACGCGGCAGATGCGGTCCGTATCAAGCAGAAATATTTGTTGGGCTGTTTTCGGCAAGATGTCGCTGTTGTATCGATGTTGTGAAAACACGTCTTGTCCTCACATGTTTTGATTGAGCTTGTTACAATACGTGCTTCGATCATGTTGCGCGGCTCGCAAATCTATCTGACCTCGCTATTTTGCTTTTCGCGACCGTTTTGTGTGACCCTCGAACGTTTGCCCTTTGCCTCCAGCTACGACACCGTAGCTTTGGGCATCATCTTGTCCTTCATGAATGCAGCGCTTATCGGCTTGGCGGCATTCCAGGCGAGGACATAAAAGAAAAAAACTGCCCTCTTCTGTTTTTAAGTCGGTGACAACAACGGTGATCCAATCGGGTTTTCAAAACCGTGATTACATTCGGCAATTTACACCGTGATTCCATCCGGTAGTTTAGTCCGTTGTTCCATAGAGTAGACCCTGCGTCCTGATATTTGAGTGTGTGTTCTTCGTTGTTTATTCTCTCGATGCGATGCTGAAATGAAAAACTGTATCTAGATTCCTAGGTGTTGCTCCCAAGCAGGTATCAGGTATGTTAGCAGTAGCACTATTCATAGTGTTGGATATCGAACGAGAATCTAGGTCGGTAGGATACCGATGAACACAAGAACTACTTCGTATAAGATACCATTTCGGTATTTGATACATGGGAGGAGCTTTCGCTCAGTATATGCATGAAAAACATGCCAGTGCATGGAGGGCCAAAGACGTTCGATACGATATCCAACTATAATACCTAATATCAGCACTGTATTAAAAAAATATCCTGTGAACTGAAAATGAAACTACACGTCCTCGTTGTCCTGTCGCCGCACGTGGTAACTCAGCTCCTTTGGACCACGAGCGAATACATGAAGGAGAAATGGGACGACGCCATGGGCGTGCGCTTCCAGTCCAACAACAAAGAAAGGCCGAGATCACGGTGAGTTTCCGGTCGAGTCTTGTGTTTTACGGTAAAGAGTGAGTGAAGACCGTTCAATTATCTCCAGGGTGTGATCGTTTTTGACCGTGATTTTTTCCAGAACGGGAAGGTCAGCCATTACCGAACAACAACCTACCCTTTTAGGACTGCAGTCCCGTTTTGGGGACAAACCACTTGAATTTCAAGTAGTTCGTCCCCAAAACGGGACTGCGGTACTAGAAGGGTTAGAATATCTGGTCGAGAGCAGCCTCCCGAAAATGGTTGATGTTGGACCTTAGCAGCACCCTTACCGTTATTATGAGATCACTATCAATAGCAACAGCGCTGAAAAAAACGATCGTACCACCCCTGCCTTTGCGACGTCAACACGCCCTGAGGGTATCAGATGCACGCCCTTAAGGTATCATATGCGCGCCCTTAAGGTATCATACGTACCATGCGCGCCGCGACGGACAAATATACTATTGTGGGAGACCCCGGATTGGCCGCTTGACTGACCGCTTCTACGCTAAAAGTGGTGTGTTGACGCCAACAGAGGCCTTGACGCACACAAAGAGGCCTTGACGCGCACAAAGAGACCGGTCTCCTAATCGTAGCGTCTTTGGCGACGGATCATGGTTGCCCCTTTCTGGGTGTCGTTTTTTTGTTTCTTACGTGCAACCCTGTGTACATGCTGGTCTTTTAAGTTTGTGGGCATGGATGGTGTCATGAACGCTTGCGTATATATATATAGTATGCGTACGTACGTGCTGACATTTCATTCGTGTCTGAATGCAGAAAGGGCTGATGAAAAAACAACTCACAATTCGCCTGTTGTGGGGAGGGGGAAAATGAGCCTGCCGGCCATGTCATCCCGGATATGAGTTACGAGTACTCAGTAGGAGGGAGAGCAAACAGAATGGCGAAAATACTAAATAGGAGCAAAAACAAATGAGAAATACACATATCTATATATATAAACAATAAAAATGATAGCATTATTTCATCCGACACTTCTGCGCCATTTTGTTTTCGACGACCCTTTCCCTCACCCGCGCCCTCACCCGCGATCGCTTTCTAAACGCCCAGGAATAGGCCGCAGTCCGCTGGTCGCCCGGTAAGGTCCCCCACGCCCACCTACCAAACCAACCAAAACAGAGCACGCGCGCCAGTGGCGTCGCCAGCTTCGGGTGGGGGCGAGGCACACCAAGCACGGGGACGCTCAGGTCAGTGCTTTTGTTCGGCACTTTTTTTTTTCAGTTTCACTCTCTTTTGTTAATCATCTTTTTTGTTGTTTTGCGTAGCACTTCTTTCATCTTTTGGTGCCACTTTTCGGGCACGAGTCCTACCAAGCAACGGGACGCTTCAGTAGCTCAGTGTCGCCTACCAGGGTATATTTTTTGTTCTCCATTGCCACTTTTTTTCCTATAGTGTCATTTTTTTTCCGCTTTTTTTGTGTTGATTGTTGTTGTTGTTGCTGTTTTTGTCACTTTTTGTTAATAGCGTCGCTTTTTTTGTTAGCGTCACTTTTTCTTACAGGCGTCGCTTTTACTTCCCAGCTCAACTCGCGGAACTCGCTCGCCGATCCTTCATCTGGACAAGCCGCAGTCACAGGTGTCTTCCCTTCCCCCCCCCCGGTCTCAGGCATGCCTTCTTTTTTTGTCGCGAATAGAGTGCGTTCAGCGTTCCCTCTGCTCGTCATCAAATTATGCCAACTCGCACTGTCGCGCCTTGGGCGACACGATAGAAAGCCACGGGAAAGCACCTTTTTTTGTTTTTTTAACCCGCCACATATCGAACCAAGGCCTTCATGCCAGCAGAAGTGGCATTTAACCTGTTGAGCCACTTGTCCCCAGCACACGTTGTTTACATTTCCCCCTTCCCCCCCTCCGCTCATTTTTGTTGTCTGCACCTTCCCTTCTGCCCCCCCTCCCCCTCCCCTATACACGCCTCTTTTTTGTTGCTCTTGTCTTGTGTCTGCACCTTCCCCCACCCCCGCGCCCCTCGCCTCTTTTGTTGTTCTGTCTCGTGTCTGCATATTCCTTTTCCACCCCCCCCCCCCTGCCTCCTCACCCCTCCCCCCCGCATCCGCCCCTTTTTCGTCCCCCCCATGGTCTTTGGCCCGGCCCGGACGTTGCTTAACTGTTGATGATGTCGTTGTTATAGTGGTCAAGCCGATGATGGCGTCTCCTGATGCACCCAAGCAACCGGTCAACCGCAACGGCGCTACAGGAAGCAACCCCAGGGCTTCGTCCAGGGTGTGATCGACCATTTCTTGAAGGGCGTATTTAGTTGGGTATATCGCCCGCGGGTCCCCGGGTACCTACCCGATTACCCGGGTATCTACCGAGTACCCGGATATCTTCTTGAGTACACGGGTATATATTATGCGGGTGTCCGGGTATCTACCGGAGTACCCGGGTATCTACCCGAATAACTGGGTATCTACCCGAGTATGACCGAAACAATCAGGTGTGGTGTCCGGGTATGCACACCTTTGCAACTCTTTCCATAAAAGTATCTCTACGGAGTGTATAGCTGGGGCGATCATGGTGATTTGGATAGGTCATTCGCGGTTCACGAGACGGATAGGCCTTCATTTTGGACCCCCGGGTGCTGGATTGGCAGGTCAGCCCGCCTACACAGCCTACGGTGGAAAGTCAGCGTTAAGCCTTTTTGGCACTACCTTTGGCACTACTGCAGTGCCTACACCCACGTTTTGGGTGAAAAGTACTTGGAAATAGTGTGGGATAGTTTCTGCAGTGGCAAGAGGGTCAAGTTGAAGTCGGAGCAAAGTCCATCCGTCTACAATCAGTCGAAAATAAACGTTAACCCCTTGAGCGCTGCACCCATTTGTGTCAGAAGTACTTGGAAATAGCGTGGGATAGTTTCTGCAGCGACCAGAGGGTCGAGTTGAAGTTGAATTTCATCCTTGGGTTGGCGTTGGGAGTTGAGTTTGAAGTTCATCCGCGGGTTGACGTTGAAGTTATGAATCATCTGTGGTGACATTGCGTAGTAACATTGCGCCTTTGTGTTTTCTTCGTGCTGGGGTAGGGTAGGGTAGGGTAGGGTAGGGTAGGTGTGTGTATGATGCTGTGGGGTGAAAAGCGAACTGGGGTCTGTGTGGAAGGATGGCTGCTGCTTTTCCCCCAGTGCGGTTGGTGTATGTGGCGGGCGATGCCCAAGAGCTGGTTGACACGGGTGGTCGTAGGTTGATACTTCTTTACTGCTAGGCAGTCGAATCTATTGAGTGATGCCTTCCAGCTGGTCGACGCTGACGACATGACTGCACGTATATTTGAATCTTGTTTTCTGCGCCGCAAGGCGGTCTATAATCTATATTGAGGAACGATGCCTATCAGCTGGTTGATGGGCTCTCGCCTCTAGACTCGTATTTTTCGTATGTTTTTTCTGTGCCATGCGGTCGAATATTGAGTGGTGATTCCCATGGGAGGATTTGATTGATACCGCTCGTAGATGATGTCTTCGTTTTTTCGCAGCCCGAAGATATTGGTTGTTTTTGCTTTGATTTCAGCAAATCGTAGCGTGTTTCTGTGGCCGGAAGCAGCTGCAAGCTTTCAAGGATGTGGTTGGTATGAGTAAAGGTGTATATGTATACTTTCTTGAGGGTATATACCCGGGTAGATACCCGAGTATGACCCAAACTACCAGGTTTGATACCCGGGTACCCATGAGATAATACTTATACCCTGTCTGGTACTAAACGCACCCTTCGTTGTTTCTATGTCAGGCATCGGGGGCTAAGATTGAAAGGTAACAAGCGGCAGCCGCGCTGGGTATACCTGACGTTTTATATCCCGCTGTGGGTGTACTTTCACTTGCACACACCCACAGATCACGATCTGAATCATCTAGATCGCGATCTACAGTGGATCTATCATCGATCAGATAGCGATGTAGATGATCTAGATTTTGTATCTGCGGCGGTTGTGTGATGTGGTGCAGGATCTGTACAGTACAGATCCAATCCAGGAAACGTGCGCCAGGTTATTAAGATCAAACGGCTCCAACCGGGAAATATGATCTATCAGCAGATCATGCAGATCAGGGATCTGTCAAATCTATCTGCCCTGAAAGATCTAAATCAAGTGGGAACGATCTGTATGATCTGTACGATGTATTTGTGTGTGTATTTGTGTACTACCAGGGTATTGTGAAACGAACGATTTTTTTACGTATTTTCGTCACAGAAACTGCTACTGCTGTGGACAGTAATTTATCGGTATGATTACGTATTGATACCAGTTTGAGAGGGCGGCCTGAATGGCAGTATCGTATCTAGCGATACGTATCGATAGCAGCAGTAGTTGGGGTTAGGGCGGGGAGGAGAGGATGACAGTACGAGTAACATATCTAGTGGTATGTATTGATGGCAGCAGTAGCTGCTACTGTAGTGAGAGCGGGGAGGATGAACAGTAACATATATTGTGGTAGTTACTACAGAGGACGGGGAGGAGATAATTGACACCAGTAACCTATCTAGCGGTACGTATTGATAGCGGTAGCTACAGATCTCACGGTATGTAGTGATAGCTAGGGAGGGCAGGATGAAGGGTGGGGCCGGTGCACTGTGTGGGGTGATACCTCGCAACGCTTTTTGAGGCGATGATGGCTGGGGGGGAGTTGCGCTGGGCCGGGGGGGGGTACTCATTTCATTAATGGCCGTAGTCGTGTGACCATTGGGGATGGGGGGGGGGCGTACTCATTTGTTGCTTGCCTTAGTCATTTGACCATTGACCACGCAGCCCTTTCGAGACGGAGCAGGGGCGGGGGGGGGAGGGGCTTTGGCAAGGAGGTGTCAGGCAAGAGGGATTGACACATATGGGGTTTTATATAAACCGAAGTGCCTCTTGACGGTTCATGTGTGTGTACAAAAATATAGTAGCAGATTATCACGATTGGTCTTCATATCTCAGGTCTCTGTTGGTTAGATGTTGGTGTTTGTGTCGAACAATGTAGCTGCAGGGGAACATCTCGCCTTGGGCGTGTACGTCAAAATGAGTACCAGGTAGTAATGTTGGGGAGACCCCCCCCCCCGCATCCCTCACCCCCCCGCCTAGGTAATAGGGAGTGCGACGCTTTTGAGTTTGGATTATTTTCGATTTTGCCGATTAGTTGTGGGTAGGCCACATCCACGTGGACTGGCTCCACATAGAGGGGCTGCATGGAAGAGTCCGCGGGTACCCCTGCTTGGCTACCAAGCGTGAAACTATACCACGGCTGCTGCAGAACCCCCGATCTCTACCGAACACAGTATTATGTCCGGTACGTTTTGAAAGCATTGTCGGTACGTGTTGAGAAGCAATGCCGGTGCGTGTTGGAATTTATAATCGGTACGTTGCAGCCACATATGTGTTGAGAAGCATTGCCGGTGAGTGTTGAGAAGTATTGCCGGTACGCATTGAGAAGCATTGCCGGTACGTTTTGAGAAGCATTGCCGGTACATGTTGAGAAGCACTGCCGGTACTTTTTGGGGAAGCATTGCCGGTACGTTTTAGGGAAGCATTGCCTGTGCGTTAATGGCACACATGTTGAGCAGCAATGCTGGTATGTGACTGGTACGTGTTCACAACCATTGTCGTTGATCAGCAAGCGTTACTGGTACGTTACCGGTACGTCTTGAGCAGCAGTGTCGGCAGGTTATTGGTGCGTGTCGAGAAGCAATACCCGTACGTTGCCGGTACGTGTTGATAACATGTTTGCCGGTATGCTCTGCCGGTACATGTTGAGAAGCATTTCCGGTACGGGTTGAGCACTTGTGCCTGCCGATTGTGTATGTCGGCAGCATTATTACACGATGGTACTGTAGGAATATATTGGGCATGCCTACTTGGCTGAGGGATGACGGCTGGGTGTATATATGCCTGATACTTACGCTACGGGTGCCCGAGATGGATCTGCATACAACTATTAACTATTTTTTTTCGATAGCATGGAACTTTGGTGGGCGTTTTTCCGCATTTTAAGTGTTGCGGAAACTTCTCCCGGACTTTCTTGTAGTGCCGCGAGTGATGTCATTGTGTTGGATACTTTATCGAAAGTTTCGATATATCGAAAAAACCAAGCAAAAAATTCAATATACGGCATATCGAAAACGTGTGTCGCTCTCCATCTCCTGGCATCCACTTGTTGTTCGTGCAGATACTGAACGAAAGCTCCGATTTATCATATACCGAACTCGATTATTGCTCGCCCGATGACCAACAGCACTTTTAATCGTAGTCACTAGACGTATCTCTGTACTGAGTACATATTACTATTAGCAGCACATGTCCTTATATTATACCAGTAAGGCGCATGCATGCATGTGCAGGCGCAAGAGAAACGACAACAATGCTATCGCCCCCTCCGTCCTCAGAAGTATGAATGTATTAACACGTTGATGAGGAATTGGATATACTACACCGGTGGCTAAAATGAAATGATGTGGGGAATGGAAAGTGGGAAACGGCTGGCAGAGAAGCATATGAGGAATACTGTTGATTTACGGAAGGATATTCGGTTTGTATCGGAACGGCATCTACGCTATACGAAGTATTGTCGGAAGGCAAGAATAATGATAATAATACGTAGTGCTCCTCGCTACACTCAATAATGCCCGCTACGCGCTTGACAAGCGTAAGAAGTATAACCATACACCAAGGCATGACAACGAGTATTTACGCCTATACCTGGTACTGAGTACAAAGGTCTACTGATAGTTAGTCGACGGGTTGTAATTCCGTTGTTCCGTCCAGTGACTCCCCATGTCCTACTGCTATAGATTGGGTACATATGCCTACCTGAGCGGATTGTTGCCGTCTTCTAGTGATTTCCCTACACAAGTAGGATAGATGGATCATGATGTACTATTAATACTTGTACCGTACTCCAGATGGATGATATAGAATCTAACCAGTCGTGCAGTGCAGGATCTGTATAGTACAGATCCAACCCGGGAAACATGTGTTATTAATAGATCATGCAGATTTTACGGCTCCCACCCGGCAACATGAGCTAGATCATACAGATCATACAGATCAGGAATATATCCGCCCTGAGATCTAAATCATGGAAGTAGGAATCGATTATATCTCCCAGGTGTGCAGCCCTACAGTACAGTGCAGTACAGTACAGTACAGTACAGTAATCCAGGAATCGCGTGACACTAACAACATTGTAGCGGGGTACACACAGCAGTACAGCCACAGCACTTAGGGGTCGTGTGGTTAGACGAAAAAAGGCGTAGGTCATGCCTGACGTGCGATTTGATCGGGTAGAAGGACGGATGGACAGATCGAGTGTTTTATCATGTTTGCTTGGTTTTAGTTTACCTCGCGTGTCGGGTGGAGAGCCTTGAGTCCGCACAAGGGGGATGATCGTACCACTGTGTATCGGGTATATGTGGTACATAAGAAGTATACGAATTGTACCGATTACTGCTGTCTCTGGACGTTGCCACACCAGACCCCCCCGAGGATTGCCGAGATAGTCAGCACCATCAGCACCACTGTTGATGTTCTCACATAAACTCATCGCCATCATGTAGTCCGTGGTATCACGAGACCTAGACAAGCTCCAATAATTCCGGAGAGGTAGAAAAAAACACAACGGGGAAAAAGTAAATTAAGTCGAACACAATAACAAAAAATCGCAAAACAATTACATTACGGTACAGTACGTATCTGCTACATACAAGTGCAAATCCTTCCCTTGTCGGGTGCGTGCTCGCCTTCCGACTCTGACAGAGCAGGCAGGCAGCTTTCAAAATTCGTCAACGGTTGCATGGCATGCACGCCGATCAACGGCGTCGAAAAAACTCGACACAACAGACGAATAATTATTGCATGCGCGCGTTGATTGAGGACGCCGAAAAATAGCTCTTAAAAAACGACAATGGTTGCATGCGCGTCCATTGAGGTCGCCGAAAAGAAATGACGGGCAATGGTTGCATCGACGTCGACTGATACTCTTGCCACTGCAAACGTAACCCACTCTAATTCCTAGTAGTTTCTCCCCATAAACGTGGGTGCACATCTACAGGGGTTAAGGCCGCCGAAAAGTCAAAAAAAGAAAAAGCGGACGTGGGTTGAGTTGCATTGCTTGCATGCGCGTCGATAAAGGTCGCCGAAAAAACAACAACACTAAACAAACGGATAATGGTTACACGCCATGCGCGTCGGTCAAGATCACCAAAAAATAAAAACAGCATCAAAACCACGCATAATGGTTACATGCCATGCGCGTCGATATAACCCTTAAAATAATCCCACACTAAACCCAAGTAGTTCACGCGCAAAAAACTCGCGAGCAGTTCTGAGGAGATTACGTACTAACCCTTGCCAGGTATATCCCTGCTGTCACAATGAACCAAGTTACAGTAATTTGAAGTTATTCGTCCCTAAAACGTAGGTGGGGTTCTTACGGGGTTTTGGCCTCTTTGGGACCAATGGCTGATAGCAACCAAAACAATGTTTGGTAGCTTTAATGCTATACAAATAAACCGCCTAGGAACAGCGTGGAGGCCCACACGTACGCGGGTAGGATCACGCTGCGCCAAATGCCGTACGACGCGTTGCATAGTCACTCGAACACCAACCAACCATTGTATCATCTCCCACACATGCAGTGACCGCTGCTGTATTCGCCCTTTTTTACCGCCAATGTGAATGTTCCCCTCTCTCATGTCCAAGGTGATTTGAATCCACAACAACAACAAAAACGCGCAAGAAGACGCGTCCGCTTCCTTCGGTCGAGCGAGAGCCACAAGGAGCCGCAACCAAGAGGGCCTTGCTTACTTCGATCTCAACTTACCCAGCGATCGCCACAGAAAAAAAGGCTAGGAGCCTGCCGTCTGACATCTTGAGTGACCGCCCCCTGCACTGAAAACAGTATAATAAGCGCCTCCTACACTAAAAACAGGATAATAAGGTCAAAAGAGGCCTTGACGGGTCCAAAAAGACCGGTCCCTTGGTAACATAAGTACCACTCTGTCTCCCTCTGGTCCTGATAATAAGGACTGTTTGGATCAAATATTAAAATAGAAAAGGACAATATATTTAAGGGACAATGGGGTACCAGGTATATCGCAACCATCTTTGGCAACAAGAGAGTCTTGCTCGCTTCGATTGCAACGATTGATCGAACGAGCCTCGCAAGAGGGTTGATGTCGTCAGTCCGTCAGTCCTGTGGATGTCTGTCATCACTTCGATGAATGGACGTCGTCAGTCCATCCGATGGAGGCCGCCAGCCAGTCCGAAGGATGTCGCCAGTCAATCCGACCAGTTTCCTTCAGAACCGGAGCCTCGGTCTCGTACATCGTACGTATGTATGAATAGCATCTTTGGACACAAGAGCCTAGCTTGTTTCGCCTTCAAGTGGTCGAACGAGCGTCACAAGAGGATCGATATCGCCAGTGAGTGAGTCAGTGAGTCAGTCAGTCGGTCAGAAAGCCAGTCTGTCAGTCCGTCAGTCCGTCAGTCCGCCCGATGGATGCCATCAGTGCGACCAGTCCTGTCAGCCCCCTCCCCTTCCCTCCGATGCATGCTTTCACTTCAACCACTTCAACCACTTCAACCACTTCAATGAATCCATCGAATTACCATTGTTCGAACGAACGCCATTCATGTCGTGAGTCCAATGTATGCATGGATGTCGTGAGTCCGATGGATGGCGTTAGTCAGTCCGACCAGTCTCCCTCAGAACCGGAGTCTGCGATGGTGGGCTGGTCGACGCCCATAACAACACCAACGCTCTGGTTAGGGTGGTAAGCCGCGTTTTCGTTGGCTCGCCGCATCATCGTCGCCATCGTGTTCGCCGCGTCTTTTTCTTCCTGAGATACATGACAGATGCAGGCCAAGAAAACAGGACAACGTAAATAGAGATAGAGTTAACACGTCAAGCAAAAGATGGACATCGAAAAAAGACAGGAAATGAAGGGGCAGATAGGGGGGCAGGGGTTGTGGTCTGTACGTTTGTTCACGTGCACGGAATACGACGACTACTAGACACCACTAGACCGCCCAGAGCACGCTATATAGGTGGGAGAGGGGAAGGGGCTGGGCTGTGGGGGGCGGGGGCGGCTGGCGGAGGGAGGTCGGCCGGGGGGGGGAGGGGGGGGTGACGGTCTGTGCGTTTGTTCACACGAAGGAATACAACACCTACCAAGCATATTAATAGATACCGCTATACAGCGTGGAGCACGTTAGACAGGGCGCAACGCAGGCATGCTTGGGATGCGTTCAATGCCAAGATAGCTACGCGCCTGCTCAATCCTACCGCACGCGCTCGAACCTAATGCCCTGGTGGATGCTGTACTGGTATCTAGCAAGCCTTAAAGCGCCACAGAGCAAAGAATCGCAAGCGATTTACAGCAGTATCTCAAACTGCTCTGATCACACCTGTGACCTTAAAACATAGTTTGGACAGGTTTTTCCGATTTAGGCAAAACGCCCGAAACTGAAGAGCTACTCGTACAGCGAAAAGGACGCCTCACGATGACATGTGTGACTTTGCTGCTCTGTGTACGAGGCGCTAAAAACAACGATGTAGGGGCAACGCTTGAAGCTGGAGAGCTACGTACTGGTACAGCGAAATGGGTGCCTCACTGCCCGACTGTGATATTTTCTGCCCCACACGCAAGACACACAAAATACTTGAAACGTTGTGTGCTTAATCGTGTTTAGCTCCGACGTCGTATCGACGTCACAAACTGCCAGTTCACTACAGCATAAAGGGCGCTTTGCGGTGCCGCCTGCGACTCTCGCCACACAAGGACAGGAGTCATGTAGTCAATAATACGTGGCATGAGTAGACCGCATGATGACGCCAGTAGCAGACAGCTTGAAGTCAGTAGTGATGTAGTCATGTCAGCAGATATGTGGTGGTGTCAGTAGTATATAGCGTAATGAAGTCAGTACTAGACAGTGTCAAAGTCAGTACGTATATACTTACGTGGTTATGTCAGCGGTGACGTGGCGATGTCAGCAGTACACAGCGTATTGAAGCCATTGGTAGAGAGCGTGAAGTTAGTCGTGATGTGGTAGCGTCGGTAGTGATGTGGTGGTGAAAGTAGTACATAGCGCAGTCAAGCCAGTAGTCGACAGCGTGAAGTCAGTAGATATATGGCTATGTTGGTAGTGATGTGGTGGTGTCAGTAGTACACAGCGTCATGAAGTCAGTAGTAGACAGCGTTAAGCCAGTAGTGATGTGGTGACGAAGTACACAGTAGACGGCGTTGTGTCACCTTTTCTCGTTGCTCCATCTGGTTTCTGAACATGACCGCCTTCGGCACCGCCACTTCCGTAGGGGCAGGCCGCTCGGACAATGGCTCCATGCCTGCTAGGGTCGGCAATACGTTTGGTGCACAATTGAAGTGGTGTTGATGGTATTGGTATTGCGTTGGTGGTGGTGGTGGGGTGGTGGTGGGGTGGAAATGGTGGTAGTGATGATGGTGATGGTGGTGTTGGTATTGGTCGTTATCGTGGTGATATTAATAGTGTCATTCCCGAACAAACAGTCAAATAATATAAAACAATTGGCACAAATAGTGCCATGATCAACATTAATACACTATAAATACTGGTTGGGGGCGGGGCGGATCACCGTCAGTCAGAAAAAAGTTTGGCCGAAAAGAGGTACCGTACCCTGCACCCCTGTCGCAACACGCCTCCGTTTGACTCCATCCGAGGTAGGGTTAGGGTTTAGAGTCAACTATGTTTCAACCATGTTCGTCGAAGCAGAGCAAGTCGAAATTCGGGTCCTGATTATAAATACACATCCACAGCGTTTGCGACCGATACCGCTACAAACGTGTGAGTTAGGAGTGTTTTCGCTATCACCGTGGTACCGCGAGGCGGTGTTGGAGATCGATATCCAAGTGCCGATTCCAAATCGCGTTTTTAACGATCTTCTGCGCTTTTCTATTTCCCTTTCGTCGATTGTGTACCGTCAGTGTTGTTGAAAGGGCTATTGCATACCAGGTAGGCATGATGCCAAATATGTGACATTCGGGTACTTACAATAGATGATGCAAGCGACAGTCGCAGCAGTCGTGGGGGAGAAACGAATGGGGTTATTCAGGTTCAACCAGCCTGTACTGGAGTGACACACCTGGTGGGCACAGCGACCGGCACTTTCCCCCCTCGGCGTCCGCCAGGTTTCCACCGTTCAGCCACTCCGCCGAGCTCAGGCAGGGGGTAGAAGGACGCACCGGACTGCACAGTGCCATAAGAAACGAGATTTAACAACGCCCGTCACGGATCTCGAAACATCAGAAAATGTTAACCCGTTCAGGGCTGCACCCACTCCCATTGCGGGGACGAAACAGTTGGAATTAGAGTCATATTCAGGTTTATGGGCAGTTAGTGCATAGCTCAAACGGTTAAGACACGCTGGAAATGAGCAGCAGACGTAATTTGCGGGTACAGCAGGGTGTATGTATGCAGATGTATGCGGGGAAGGGAATCAATTTGGAGGGAGGAAAGGAGCAAAAAATTGGCTCATAATTTTTGGCTTCCCTGGGAGTTCCTGGCTTCACGTATGCGCGCATAAGCACAACACCGCATCAAACGAAGAGCACAACACCCTACACTTTGGCGCAAAAGGCAGAGTGCTATATCGGGATATATAGTCTACTAACAGTCGATAGTACTTGAGGCGGAAAACGTGCTTTGGGAAGGGAGCGGGGGTAAAGCACGCGACGCTTACGCGGTGGAAGGGGGAGGAACGCCTCAGAAAGCCGCCGATCAACAAGCAATGTGATTCGCGAACACGTCCGAATTCACACAATTATGGACACACTACAGTACAACGTGCAATGTGCACATTTTGACATGGCCCAGCTTGAACAACAATGGTTGGTATGATAGTGCACACCAGCTTCTCAGAACAGCTTCACTCCGACAGCTTTCTCAGGTGGTCTTAGGTAGGCTTTCAGGGTTATTTTAACTACTTTGTCTAAAAGCTACCAGCTATTGAATAGGCCAAGTCGTCAACGCGGCACAATGCTTGCCTCTGCGGCGGGCTTCCTGGAGTAACCCAGGAGCCGCGCACTGATCCCACTGCGGGGATTCCGCCAAGAGGTTATGAGCCTTGAATTTACGTAGGGACTACAGGGCCGCGACCCATCAGCATCATCGCGCTCTTCTGGACAACAGAAGTCGTTACTTTGACAAGGCAACCTTCATCATTTGGACAGCACGCAGTACGTGGGCCCAGCTCACCGGTAGACATCATCCTGGAAGTAGGTCTTCAGGTCGCCGGATCGCGGCAGGATGAAGGAAACTGCCAAGAGCATTCACAGTGCCGTTAAAAAACGTCAACGCGGAGAAAGGAAGTGCATGTCACCCGGAGGTTGGGACTGTCAACTCAAGGTGTGAACACGGGGGGGGGGGGGGTGAGCACTGCACACTCGACCACAAGGTTTCACACGTCGGACGGATCAGATAGATCAGATTCCCGATGCTCGAGATCTTTCAGGGCAGATAGATAGACCATTCCTGATCTGTATGATCAGTATGATCTAGCTCATGTTACCAGATGGGAGCCGAAGCATCCGCATGACCTAGCGCATGTTTCCTGGGTGTATTAAAGTCCTGCACAACATCTCATAACGGCAGGTTAGGATCTGCAGTAGATTATCTATCTGTAGATGCTCTACTGTAGATGATATATCTGTAGATGATCTGTCCGATGTGTACAATGGTTGGAGGAAGGGGTCGCCGTGCACGCCCGTGGGGCATTCAAAACGTTCTCAACACGCGCATGTTGTACACGGTGGACTTTTCGTTGCTAGCGTTGGCGACACCCCCCGGGGATGATGCTGAAGTCTCCCCCGCCCCCGTGCGTAAAGAACGTCAACGTGTTTGAGACTACGGCAGATGGGCTGCTCAACAAATGAGGCCACTGTAGGAGAGAAAGCCTTCGAAACGCTACAAAAATAATCCATCAAGGGCAGACCACGCACGCGTTAGCGCGCACGGCAAACTGTTATGCTGCGTCTACGCAGTGCACTGGACAGCCAAGGGAACGCGTCTCGAGGCCGATATCGCTGGAAAAACCCGATTCAGTTACGTGTTGCAAGGACTTTCGTCGACAGCTGATGTTCCGTTTTCACAAACCGATAGTGTACATACATACGTACCAGGTATATACGGTGTCGACCGCTCGCACTCGGACATTTTGCGATGGTTGACGGCACTCTTGTCGTTTGACGGACAGCCGTCACGGGCATACGTCAAGGATAGACATCAAGGCCAGACGTCGAGAACAGACGTCAAGCACCGTCCCACACAAAAAATAGTACCCTCAAGTCTAAACAGGCCTTGAAGGGTCAAAACTAGATCGCCACCCCACATATTTTCTTCTACTGCCCGTGGTGCAGGCACTAACTTTCCAAGTAGGTGTCGACCACTTATCCTGCCTAATTTGACTTTTTTTCTTCCACTACATAAATATTGGAGCCTGCCTTCTCACCAATGGCGACTAGTTCATGTGAAAACAACCAACGACAACAATGACCACGACACCTACAACAATATCCACAACAATCACAAGAACAACGACCACAACAACAACCGAGTGTGTAGTCAGTGGTCTTGGGCCGATGCCGCATTGCGCGTCCCACCTGGCTCGACCGTCGTGGGTGTGAGCCTCAACACACGCGCGACCTCCACGGTGCCGACATCCAGACACTGTGGCGGAAGGAGCGCCATACCACTCAGAGGGGGGCCCGTAGCCTTATACTCGTGGCAAAAGTGCACCTCTGGCAGAGAAGAGCCAGGGCTGTCGCCGTCGCTCAGCTCGTAGTATTTTACGCCGGTCCCTCCCCTGTGAAGTGCGGCCGGCCGATAGTGCGTGAGTGTGCCACGTTGTGAAGATTACCTTGTGTATTTGTTGTGTGTAGATTTTCTGGTGTATGCTATCGTGTGTAGATTGTCGTGCATAGACTACCGTGTGTAGATTATCGTGTGTAGATTATCGTGTGTAGATTATCGTGCATAGAATATCGTGTGTACATCATCGTGCGTACATTTTCGTGCGTAGATCATCGTGCGTGGAATATCGTGTGTAGATTATCAGTGTGCAATGTCATGTGGCACTATGATGTCTACATTGTCGTGTGCACAATATATGGTGTGATTTATCATGTGTACATTATCATGTAATACAGTAGACCGAGGACAAACAAGCATGTCAGCATGAGGGTGAATTCATGCAAAGGAAACGAACGAAAGACGCCACACGCGGCAAAAAAAGTCCGTCCGCGTATGTTGTAAATATGCATAATGTTGTATCGAAATACCCTGGTATGAAGTAAGAGCCATCTCGGACACGCCTAGCTCGAAAGCTGGCATCATGCACACCCACCAGCAAGAAGAGCTACCAGGTACATGACACACTTTACACGCGTAGGACAAGAACAATAAATCAAACACGTCAGCGGAGATCACAACTCAGCTTAGGGATAGGCAAAATCACATAAAGTTCTGGCGGGGGCACCTTGAACGGCTCCAGCACCAAGACTTAAATGATACACGTAGGGCTAGACTACCCGCGCTGGACAAGGAAAACAGTAAGAACACTGTACACGGATACAAACAAAACAATGTCATAGAAACAACAAAGAGACTCAGGATAAGCAAAACCACTGAACGTTTTGGCCAGAAGAGACCCTGGTGCGGCTCTAAGCTCTGCTCAAACGGAAAACCAGCAAACAAGTGTAAACCTGGACGAACACACCTTCCGGCCAAGAGCAGCAACCCCGTGGCCTCGCAGAATATGGGCAGCAGAAGACCGTTGGAACTATCAACGGTCTTGGTGGAGTAAGGCAAGGACAAATCTCGCTGTGGGATTGGATGAACAAGTTCGACGGTTACGGGGGACGGAAGGCAACACGAGAGGTGGTGAGTGTGGACACCCTTCGGACAGACAGATCGTGATCAATCTATCTACCTATCTACTGTAGATAATCTAGTTCCTCACCAGCCGTTATGAGAGGCTGTGCAGGATCTGCTTAGTACAGATCCAACGCAAGAAACATGCGCTAGATCGTGGCAGATTTTACAGGTCCCACCCGGCTACAGAGCTAGATCGTAAAATATCGGGAAGAGAGCTGCCTTGAAGAATCTAGATCATGATCATGAACTGTGGGATTCGATAATCCGTCCGAGGTGTCAAAGCCGCCACTCCTTCTGTTCAGCTTCAGCCTGATCGATCTCCCACTCATCAGACGACAATTGTTTCGGGGGGGGGGGGCGTGAATCATGAGCGGATGGAATCGCTGTCTTAATCAACCATTGTCGGGTGCACGTCAACCTTTTGTGGCATGGTGCACGATGTCAACCATGTGACTTACCATCACGTATTTTCCGTGAGGCTTCTCGTTTGAGGAGCTTTATTCCTCAATACCTGCACTACGCCGTAGCACACAACAACCGACCTTGAGGAGCATAGCACGCTACTGAAAGGCCGATGCACAACCCCATAGGCTAAATACCAAATATTTATAAAATGTTAACATTGAATCCACAGCTACTCGGTAGTTTAGTAGTGGCAATGGCTCAAATGGTAGAGGAGCTCCGTGAGTGACAAATGTTTGGCCTCAATAGTGATACAGTACCCGTAATATCAACCCCTACAGTAGCACGGGTCGTGGAAATCGTGTTTTCAACCATCGGCGGGTGTAAATCGTGCTGTTGGTCAACCATCACTGGCGGGTGTGAATCGAGATCATACCAACCAATCCTCTACGGATGCACCAGGCAGTATGCCGTTCCCTCCGAATCATCTCCGGGCGTGTATACGTCATGCGTTAGTATCAGTCATGGACCCCTAAACATCGTGCCGCTCAACCGTTACCTTTACATAATTAGGGGGGCTGTGGATCGAAGCTCCATGAGTAGGGTGAAACGTGGACTGTCTCAAGCTGAACAGACTAATTTTAAAGGTTTAGGAGGGTAGAGTCCTCCGCTGGCTGACCGAACGAGAAATAGCCGGCCTCAACGCGAGTAGACGTCGACTTACCGCCGTCTACCCCCCAAGGCTAAACCGCATTCGTATGGGGACAGCTACAAGTGAATATCCATGAACGCGCGCATGAAACTCGAACGACTTAAGTCATTCGAAAATTGAATGTGGGGACCGAGACATATGACGTCAAGATTTCGGCCTTCAAAGAAGAACGCGCGCATGAAACTCGAACGACTTAAGTCATTCGAAAATTGAACGTGAGGACCGAGACATATGACGTCATTATTTCGGCCTTCAAAGAAAGGGAGCGAAGGAGAGAGAGGCATACCCCGCAGCCTGTGTTTTGCAAATAATATATTACGGGGGGGGGCATACGCAGTAAAATCAAAACCCACGATAGACCCAAAAACCATATATCCCACTATGTTCACACAGCATATTTGGTTCTGATTACTATGTATTACTAATATTAGTATGTGTTCCACCGTGATAGGAGACCGGTCTTTTCGGGCGCGGTAAGGCCTCCGTTGGCCCTAAAGTACTACTGTAGTTTTAGTGCGGGAGAGTGGTCAGCCAAGGGGTAAAACCGCTGTCTGCTATAATAGCATATTTGCAAGGGTGTTTTTGAATACAGTATACGCTTTGAGGTACCCGGGTGCATCCAGGTTATACCTGACACCTGGTATGTGGTACCGTACTACCGTAAAACATCACTCAACGCTCCTTTGGCTTGTTTCGCGGAGGCGTTCCGGCGAAGGCAACACACAACACACGCACAATGCACCCAACGCACATGCCACAAGCACACACAGCACATAAGCAGCAGCTTTTTCGCAGTGCCCTGCTTTAGTAGTACATCCAGAGAAGACAAAACAGTAGGCGCTCTCCACCATACACAAAAAACTGTAGAGAGGAGACTGATAGCTGCTTCTGCTGCTGCTTCTAGTTTGGGCTCTTACCGGATCCCAAAGGCAGATCTGACGGTGCCCCGCGGCCGCGCAGCCCGTCGTGGCGAGCGCTTCCCGCCGGCCCGCGCCGAAGCACCAGGCCGCCTTCATCGACTTGCGTCCTTGGTGGCCCTTCCCCTCGGATACGACCGTTCCCGCCCTCGGGTCGATGATTCGAATCTTGCCGTCCCTAGAAGTGGTGGAAATTAAGCTGCCGTCTCCGTTGAAGCAAGCACTGCGACGGACAAAAAAAACACAAGGCGAATTGGCGTTACATAGACTCAGAGGTCAGTATCATGAGTGGTCAACTTGTCGTACGGAAATCCCATCATGCTCCATATCATGTCACATGCGGAAATCCGTTGTGATCCTATGTCGTGTACGGAAAGCCGACATCTATTACTTGATACCTGGTATGTTCTCCCCGGTATCTCACGGACCTGGTGCGGGAAGTCCGTGATGCTCTATGTTTCGTGGAGAAATGCTCTATGCCTCGTACGGAAAACCGTTAACAGGTACTCTGGTATGCTCTATTAGAAGGTCACGTACGGAAATCCGTTATGCTATTTGTCAAACGGAAACCCGTGACGCTCAATGTCAAGCACCGTCGGAAACCCGTTGTTCTTGTACGTGCTATGTGACGGATTTTCAGCCACCTCTTTAGCACCCTGTACGCATCACACCCACTCCGACGACCTGTGTCTGTACATCTACCTGTTTCACCTCAGGTGCAGTAGAAACTTTCGTCTCGGAAAGTGCAGTGTCTGCGTGGCAAGATTTTTAACAGTCGATCGAGGTTATCGAGGTAGGCTGTGCCCATATCACAAGAAGCAGTAGGCGATAGAGTCGATCAAGAGCGAGCACGCTCCGTGCTCGGGCCAAAGTGAGTGCGCTCATCACTCATCACCCCCCCCACTGCACTTTTGCACTAAAAATAAATATATATATACGAAGTATGAGTGCAACAACAGAAAGGAAAACAACTGCTGAGAGCGCCTGGCGTGGGTAGGCGCAATCACTTAAACGCGAGTCGACGAGGGAAGAATGGGCTGAAGTATTATCGCGGAAGGAAGGCAAGACACGAACCGAAGTGGGGAGCGGGGAGAAGAGCCTACCATATATGTGAGCCACTTGTTGATCTGAGTTTCGACAAGGAAGGAGAGAGAGAGAAAAAAGGCGAATATAATACATGGAATAAACTACGGAGAAGTGTTGAGCGATAGTAAAGAAAACGTGCAAACACCTCAGGTGTGTCATCGATAGTCTACGGGTTGTGCATGACCTCGTGAAGAACGTTATGACACAGGTCGGTATGCTCATGACTCGTATCACTATCACTGTACATATCTGTAGTCTAGGATTGAACGAATAGTGTGCAGCATGCGTGCTCGGTTCGTCTGTGTAAAATTTTACTTCATGGCTCGTAAGCAATATCATTATGTTGTACGAACAGTCATACAGTACAATCGGGGGAAAATACTGAATGCTGCGCACTGAGCTAGATTGTTCGGCCGAGAGTCCTCAGGCGGGGATGCACCCATTGTCGTGCAGGCCGTAGTCGTATGGCCATCTATTTTCGAATCCCTACAATGCTGGGACGGAGCACGTCGGCTTTTCCCCGAGCAAGCAGATATTTCTTGCACCAAGCTCGTGGGGAAGAGACGAGGGAGGGGTGCTGCCCTCTAGCGCATTAGTCTACATGAGCTGCTGGTGGAGCTGGTGTGGACGTCTGTCGATAGGGCAGGATAAGGGAAGAATGACATATCGCCCATTTTTCCACGTCAACTGTTGATGAAGCTGCTGACGACGCCCATTGTTAGGGAACAATAACGGAGGAGTGACAGATCGCACAATCGACTACATCAGCTGTTGATGAGGCGGCTGTGGACGTCTGCTGCTAGGGCAGAAGAAGGGAGGAGTGTTGCCTATCGCATACCAGGTATGACACATAAGACAACACATCCCATACGGCGATTTGCCGTGCCGAGTGACTCAAAAGCCAGGGCGGCACACACACCGAAAATGGCGGCTTTGGAAAGATCTCGACGAGGCATTTGCATAGATGCATCGCTCGGCGTTTGCACTTTCCCCATTGTCGACAAAATCAGCTGTAGGCCCAGTGACATTCGTCCGAGGGGGTATCAATCTTATCACACGTTTTGTCACGGTAAAATAGTCTGCATCACCTGTTGATGGAGCTGGTGTGGACGTCTATCGTTAGTGCCGCCGTGTCTGTTGCCGCTGCTACGTCGCAGAGCTGCACGCTATGGTCGGCGTTCGTAGTCATCACCACGTTCTCGGCCACTGGGTTGAACTCCACATACCTGAGGGCATCGAAACAAGAACAAAGTAAGCCGCGAAATAAGCCAGGTGTCGGGAAAACGGCACAGGCATCCATCGCCGCCTGACAGTAGCAGAGCGCATACCATGTACCACAGGCCCTCTGATCAGGCATGTCCAATACGATAAGAAAGAGACCCACAAGAAAGCCAGTCTGCTATTTCCGCGAAAACAAGAAATCCGGGGGCGATTATACTGAAATTAGTGTCAAGCACACCCGTTCCTACGTAAGAAATCGACCAATCTAGCCTGGGTCGGTATCTCGGTATTTTAATAAAGGACCGGTATTGTACGCGTTTCCCCCAGCCGTGTTAAAGTGTCACGCGTTTCATATGTCTTTCCACGCTGGTACCGACGCTGCGAGCGACATTGAACAGCATACAGCGAAGCTTGGGGGACGCGGCTTGTAACAACAAAAAAGAGCAGTCGAAACGGGCGCCACTCTAAAGCGTCTAATGACGATTACAGTTCTAACAGGTTATAAGGGAAGCCGGCTCAAGTGACGTGACATAGTCGTAGTTTTTGACACTTTGAAAGCTTCAGCCAGTCGCTCAAGACGCTCTGTCTGTTAACGTTCGCTGACGCTGCTCTACACTTTTTTCACCGTCTGCAGTACAGGCAGGACGTAGACAGACAACTATAAAACTAAATAAAACTGTTGCACGAACTACAAGTATTGCACCAGGCACAACTAACTGTACGAGACACAACTGTCGATTGTACAAGGCACAACTTTTGTGCGATACACAACTGTTGTATAATATTGTACAAAACACAACTACTGTACGAGACACAACTTTATGATGTATGGAGCACAACTATTGTACAACATACAACTATTGTAGAACTATTGTACAAGAGAAAATATAAGTGTTGTGGAACTATTGTACAAGGCACAAAACTATTGCACGAGGCACAACTACGTATTAATATTGTGCGCACGACACAGGAGTACTGACTACTGTACGAGATGCAACCATCGCGTGAGAGACGGCTGCCCTGAGTAGTGGAAGCAGCCATGTTAGCAGTAACGTAAACAGCAATGTCAGCAGTAATGTACGCAATACTGCCAGACGTAAGGCAGGCAGCAATGTAAGCAGTAATGCATGGAGTAATATAAACACTAAAGTAGGCAGTAGTGCAAGCAGTAATGTATGCAGTAATGTCTGCAGTAACGTAAGCAATGACCAAGGCGCCTTGCCTGATCGAGGTATAGCTGAAAGTGAGATCTGCCAAGGCATCATCAACACCCATGCTGCCCTCCCTCAGACCGTCCCCTGGAAGACTCCACAGTTTGACGGTGCTGTCTTCACTGCCTGCGGTCAACAGCCAGCAGTACAGCAGTGCAAGGATCGCCAGGAAATAGCAACAGTCAGCGAAAGCGCCAACAGTAAGCTTATTCAAATTGAGCGGGGCATCGAAGCAATGCCAATCGTTCTCGTCACTACTTGTTCAACGTATAGAAACCACTTGTTTGTCATTTATCTTGATGAGTGACGAATTGGTCAGTGCAACTGATATCAATCGTTTCCTTGGGTCTTTAGGACTGTCTACACCAAAATTCACCTTGATCGGGAAAGACGATTTAAAAAACTGTCACACGGATTTTATTGTGCCATAAAGTCGACAAAAAATAAATACTTTTGATTTTTCTTGGGTACCTTCACGAGATCGAGTCGGGATCCTCAAAAAGCTTGGGCTTGTATGTACACTATTGTGCCAGCGTCAGTTCTTCCTATTTTCAAGTCCCGACTTGCAGTGATTAATTCACTGCATGCGACTTTACGAAGTCTATCCGTTTTTTGGCTGACCCCGCTGATACAGAATCACAAATGACCATCACATGAATACATTCTCGGCCTCGCTACTATTTTGTTCCGCACAACGTGGCAATCAATCCACAAGCGTTTGGCATGGGGTTGTATGGTTGGGGTTGCCATTTTGCTAGGCTGTATCACTCAATCACTCAAAACTACATGAGACCATAGCTCGAATTACGCGTACGTGTTGCCTTTAGGCCATAGGCCTACCTTTTTACCATGCATGGGGTTATATACAATATGGCAACAATCCACTATCATAGCGTTGCTCATGGGGATATCTATACCTGTTGTCATGGGCGAGACCAATAGACTACTAGATTAATACCTGGCACGCTCTTGCCGCATGCTTATTTGTTGCCATGGGATTATTTATATGCCTACCTGTTCACCATGGGGCTATCTTATTCCCCACGCTTACCTGTGGCCATGAGTGACGGCTGGAACGGCGAGAAGGCTATCGAGGTCACCGGGGCGCGGTGGCCGTTCACTAAGCTGCAGTCTGGTTCCACCTGGTGGCACAATTTCGATCGTCGTGTCAAACCCACGGCAATACATACTATAAATAGCTATTACATACGTAGCGGCCGGCACTGCACGCGCGTCAAGCTGTCGGTACTACTACGGAGGAACGTGATACGGACCCAGAAACAGCATATTTTCGTTCCAGAATTATTGTTTTTGGGGTGATTTGTTTCCATAGATGTGTCATGTATTGTACCTGGTACACATTAACATTACACATTACTTCATTCTAAACGTGTAGACCACAGTAGTACAATATGTAATGTAAAAGGGAAACAGGTTGCGCTCGACAACGCGTGAGCGTCAAGCTGTTTGTACTATGATGTGTCATGTACTTTTACTCTACAGTACTGCTGGAGTCTAAAAGTGCACAGTAGTTGATACCGGGTACATATGTAACGGATACTTCAAAGAAGGAAAGTAGTTCAACACATAGCGGCCGACAACGCACCAGCTTGCAACATTACGTCAGTCTAGAACTTTGGTGTGTACCTAACGTATCCTTAGGTGGAAGCAGTTACTATACATACATACCTACATACATACATACATACATACATACACACATACATACGTAGCGGTCGACAGCACGAGAGCGTCAGGCTGTCGGTACCATCATGTGGCACGTGCTACTACTATTGTTCTATTAATAGCCTAAAAATGCAATTGGTATGTACGCAATGTAACCTTAGCATATCCTTCAATTCAAGCAAGGAAGCCGTCATTGGAAAAAAAGAAAATCGGTTCCGCCGAGGGAATGGTTTAAATGTGTGCAAATTTCATACGGGGACGTAACGCCACTAGCTTCCGCAAAAACGTGGCACCCGAATGATTATTGCCTGCCGCTGTGATAACTCCTACCCTGGTAACTACTGTAGGTTAATACTGTAGCTGTACAAAAATCACAAGAGACGTAGCGATTGAAAGCTACATGATACTATTTAGTATGCATAAGCTACTACCATGGTATTTATTAGGCATGAATGGCGCCTTCACAGCGTTTCTAAACCACCTGCTTCTTTCTAGCTCGCTCGAAACGCATCATAACGCATGACGATGCCCCCAAATCCACCATCACCGCATCTCCCGAGTGATTGATACTACAGCAGACACTACCAGTATACAGAATACCCTGGTAGGATACAGCAGTATGACAGTGAACACGGCACAGAGGGTGTGCTGACCTTGCCAGAGGCCGAAATAGGAGACACATACACGGGACCGCCACCCCCAAGCCACGGAACAGCCCAGAAGGAAGAAGAGGCCGCTAGGATAGATCCATCCAGGGAGGTCAAGAGCGGTGAGAGGTTGAAAGTCGGCTTTGTGTCCTTCGTTGCCACCCCGAACACGTGCCGAAGCTGCATCGTTCAAGATGTGGTAGGGTGGGGTAGGGTAGGGTATAATGGCGTGGGAAAATGTTAGAGGATTTGATGTGGCGTCTGGGGGCATTGCTTGTTTAATTCTCCTAGTGGGCGGGAAAAAATACGGCTCAAGCCAACCCCACTTTCACATCCGCGTCGTGGGCGTATTATCTCAGTAATAACTCGATTGTAGAACAAAACATTGCTGCCGTGGAACCGACAGCGCGAGCTGCCGTCACGCACGGCCGGCGCAAGGTTCTGAGTGGGCGTATACACCGCTGGACGAACATGTTATACAAGGGTCTAACCATTGCCTGATACGTACGCCACCGTGTTGAACCGCGTCCAGCCGATGCGGCCGGTCACTCGCCGGGCGGGTGCCGTTGCTCGCAGTGAGTAAACAAAGTACAGTCAGTTTATCGCGGTGGTCGTTGTGGATGTCCGCGTTGTCCCCTTCTTGTCACACTCCCTCGGTTGACCATCCAAGAAGAGCGAAGACCATCGATTCAAGCAATTCTTCAGCACACACGCCCTTTCCCTCCTCCCGCCTTCCCTCGCACCTTCGAACTCGCGCGTACCACCGTACCTCCACCACAAAAATAGACGCCGTCAAAACGAGGGCTGTATAGACCTTGGCCCAGCTCTGGAAAAATGGTTGAAATATGCTCGACTTTAAAAACCGACCGTAATCCTAAGCCTAACCCCAACCATCTCGGATTTTTCTAGGAAGGAAGATGCATTGAGGGGTTAGTGTGGACGATCAACCATTTTGTCGAATGTGGTACAAGTCATAAACACCACTGGTCAACAAAAAACAAAACCCAAGATCAAAAACTCTATAGAGCTCGACTCGCCTTGATTTTCGGCCCACTCCCGCGCCAATTTTGTCCTGCCGAAACCGACCTCTCTATCGGCGCAGTAGCGTCTCCCTCCTCTTTCCCCTCGCCTCCAGCCTTCCTCTCTTCCCCAGACACAGACTGGCCGGCTGGAGCACTTACGGCACGCTCCAATGCAGAGCTTTCCCCCGAAACGATCTCCACGGCAGCCGTGCTGTCCTGCTGCGGGTCAGGCGGGGTGTCGAGGATCCCGGCACTAGTATGCGACGGGGTAGAAACCGATGGTTCTGCTTCGGCTGCTTCCGGTTGTGGCGAAGAGGCGGCGGGAGGGGCGGCAGAAGGTGTAGCAGACGGGGAAGCAGAAGGGGTAGCAGACGGGGCGGCAGGGGGTGTAGCCACCGCAATAGGGGTCGCCGCGGCAGAAGGTGCCACCGCTGCGGAAGAGCGGTCCCACTGCACAGCAGGCGCCGGCTGCGGAGCGGGTAGGGCCTCCAGAAACGGCGGCACATTGTACCCGGCCAGCCAGTGCTGGGCGGACACGGAAGGCCGCCCTCCTGTGAGCGTCCAAGATGTGAGGGTGAGGGTAAGGGTAAATGTGAGGGCGGGGTGAATTGTGAAGGAGTGGGTAGAGGTGACGGTGAGGGTCAGGGTCAGGGTAAGGGTAAAGGTAAAGGTGATAGTGAGGGTATGGGTAAGGGTATGAGTGAGGGTATGGGTGAGGGTAAGGGTGAGGGGAAGAGAGGGTTCGGGGAAAGGGTAAAGGTGTAAGGGTAAGGGTGTGCGTGAGGGTAAGGGTAAGGGTAAAGGTAAGGGTGAGGGTAGGGGTGGGGGTGAGGGTAGTGGTGAGGGGAAGGGAAATTTAACGAGTAACGATGCAACACTCAAGGCGCGTGGCAGAGCTGTCAACGCCTTCCAGCCCCTAACCCCGCGGAAAGACAGCCCGGACCCACGATCTACCACAAGTACAAAGAGACTGCGCACACGCAGAGGACACCGGAGAAGTCGGTTTTGGCTTGCGGTGGCAATGTCTCACCCACTCGATTTTTGCCGAGAATGGGAAACATATTACATAGAATCTCACCGCTACAAGGCTCAAGTACAAAATGGCGAGAAACATGAAAGGTTTTTCACCTGGGGCGGGAGGGAAGAGCTCCTCGTGAAACCTCATCTTATCCCTTCTGGGGATTATGACGGACACGGGCTGTACCCCGTCGTCGCAAAGCTTCAGAAGGCGGCTCACTTCGCACGACATCACGTCGCAACTGCGAGTGAATAAGACGTTTGGTCGGGGCATGAGGCGTGAGGCATGCGCCATGAGGTGTTTCATCGAGACCGTGTAAGAATCGATGTCGCGATAGCTTTCGGCATGTGCCCGTCTCGAATGCGTCACGTACAAAACACAGCTTCGACACGACTCAACACTCAAATATGGGGCCTCATCATCAACTCGCCGCGCTCGAACAGGGATGTGTTCGGCAGACAGGTGACATATTTTGCGGCGGATGTTTGTGAGAAGAAGCTGTTTATAGCGGTCATCCTCAAAAACATGAAAAAAGGTACAGTCAGAGTACTGCACTCAAAGCAAGCTAGGACACTTTTCCAAACATTACCGGGCAACGTTGTACAATATCCAACAGCAGTACCAGTAACAGGTAAGAAAAAAAAAAGCCTGCCGAAGTGGTACGTTTCTCTTGGGCACACAGTGGACTACAGTAGTCATAGTCTCTGTACATCCTGCAGCTGCAGCATCTCTCAAGTCACCTTGAGCGGGGGACGAAGGCGTAGGCCCGAGCGACGCCTCCCACGGTGGTTGTGCTAACGGCCGTAGTCTTTCCCGTCGAGTAGTCGAACGACAACATCCTGAATGCCGGGTGCACATCAGTTGAACCAAGGAAACGTACAAGTGAGGGGTTTTGACTTATACGCGAGGTATCAGGCATCTCGCCACATGAATTGCTTGTATCATACCACACCTTGCATCACAACGCATCCTCGATGTGCGTCAAGCAAACTACGGCCTGGTTTGCACTATTATACAATGCCTGGTACTTACCAGTATTGAAAAACTACCGTGTAGAGTCTGACTCTTGTCCTTCACTACTGTTGCTGCCACTAATCCTAATTATCACAAACGTTACGTCTACTTCTGCTACTACCTCTACTACTACCGGTACTACTATTACTAACATTACAACTACAGTAGAACAACTACTACTATCACTACAACTACAACAACTACTGCTGCTACAACTGTACAGTACTACTACTGCAACACTTTCAATACCGCCAGCCCCACGCCCGTTTTCGTTCTCTGGGCTATCCTGCGTGCCCACTACCAGGAACACACCACCCAACGCTCCTAGTAGTGCACGAAGTAAGCCTCACCTTACCGTAGAGTCCCCTCTCCCGCACAGGGTCAGCAGGCCAAGACCGAACTGTATGTGAGGCAGGAGGAAGCCTGAGCTAGTTCCCCCGATGCGCGTCCGGCTGACAGGGGCTGACAGGGACCGCGCGTCCCACACGGCAAACTCACGCTCCCTCGTCAGCTTCGACATACCCGTGGTGAGCATGTAAACGCTGTTATCGCACCAAGTCACCCTAGAGGTACCCGGACCGTGCACTTCTTCCGCTTTCGCCGCAACGACCCCAGCCCTGTCGTAGGTCGGAGCCAGAGCGGCCGCGGAGCATTGTAACCAGAGCGAAGACGGTATCTATCAATAAGAGACCGTCGACCATGTTTACCTTATTTTCGTAAGGGTAACATTTTTAATGCCGTAAGTTTACAATGTTTTTTTCGCGTTTGCAGTGATGTTTGACATAATAGATATATATATATATATATATATACACAATGAATCTCGGCCGCTGTGAGCGAACCTTAAAATTCCGATTTTATTTTCAACTTTGTATGGGACTCCGGAAGCCTTCGCTCCCCTGCCTTCGTGCTTGCTTTTTCGACCGCCTTCCTCGACGGTCGCGCGAGCAGGCCTCCGACGGGTGTTCTCCCGCGCGCGCGTCTCGGAGTCTCGCGCCACCGACGAGCGTGGCGACCCCGAACTTGAGGGATATTTGCTGGAAAAAGGAGACACGGACGTTCTATTTTCTGTGGTCCTGGAAATTTGTTTAGGTGTTGTTGCTCCGCGAAGAGCTTCTTGTGACAGGCTTCATCTTGCAGTATTAATAGTAGCTTTTGTCTCTCCGAGGTTCGATCTCTCGGTCTTGCTGATGCTACCGCTTTCTACCGACTGCCTTGCTTTGCGGGCCGCCAACATCGGCCTGTTCGAACCCCTCGGTCCTGCCTTTCTCGGTGGCTCCCTTCCTTTGCCCCTGCCTCATCGCCGGACGACTACACGCGCCTTCTCGGCGTATCGCGCCGTTCTTGGTACGAGATCGTTGCATATCCCGGTGATTTTGCTTTGTTGTTTTTTTTTTTTGTAAAAATTTGATAACTCGGCACGCCTTCTGTTTTCGCCGGTAGAAGGGAATGATGATTGTTGGGGAGTATGAATTCGACCGAGTGTTGTTAGTTCGATAAGAAAAAAACAACCAATCACATCGGAAGGTATCGTACAGGTGGCCGTACATGCTCGGACTTTTTCCACTTCTACTGCAGAGTGAGGCGCGTTGGAATACCAGTACTAACAACTACAGCAGCACAGCAGTATACAGTAGTTCAGAGGTGTTCTACTTCGAATATGTATGTACAAAGCTTTGTTTTCGCCGGTCGAATTGACTGAAGGTTGCTGGCAAGTCGGCCGGGTGCTGTGAGTTCGATAAGAAAAACCGACCAATCGCATCGGAGGATATCGTACACAGCAGACCTTTTTCCCCTTGAGAAAATAATCATATCCAGTCCAGATGCGAGGGAAAAAATACGACCCTTCGTTCCAAGAATTAGACATGATGTTCGGCTGGGTACGATTTCCTGTTGAAAAACGCGCCCAGTTGTTTCGGCGAGCACTACTGGAGGTATTCAAGGGTTGGAGACTGCTTGCTCAGACTGTAAGTACTCGCAGTATGTCGGAGTTTTGTGCTGCTGTACGTATACTGCTGCGTGTGCTACACGAAATACTATATCCAAGATGAATATTTCGGTATTCATGCTATGAGAATACTGCCCATGTCGGCAGTACTTTGCGGTTGTTCAGTATTATTGCCGATCGATATCAGGTATCAGTTATCAGGTGTATGATACTGCTTATTATACTTGCAGTATCTCGATTGCTGCCTGCTGTTCTCAGAATTGAGTGCGACAATGCGCATACAGTACGCGTCCTGTTCTCCCAGTAATTTGGGCGTATACTGCAAGTTGTTGTCTTCTGCGATGACGTACATACAGCTGCTGCTGTTGTGCTGCTGCTGGTCTTGAGGCTGGGTCTGCACAGCAGCAGCTGCAGCAACCGACCGCAGCAGCAGCGATGCCTGCTACTACTCCTGCTGCTGCTATCGCTTTCATGTGCGGGAGAGACCCTCTCTTCTGCACAAGCGTCGTTGGAAGTAGGTACAGCTCGCCGTAGATAGGGGTGTGATATCGGCGTGGGTATTGGGTACTTGGCAACTGGGCAGAAAAAGGGCAGCAATACTACTATCGTAAACAACATCATCAAAGTAATCTCGGGTCTGAGAGCATAAAGACGAGAGGCCTCTCATAACTTACCTGATTTCTGCCCTCGCCAGCAGCAACTGTGCCCCAAATAATCGATCATTTCCTGGACCATAATTTATAGACGGTTCTGATCTTCGGGCTTCAGAGTCGGTCGCCCCGGTGGTTCAAGTGGTTAACCTCGAATTCTACTTGTGTTTGAGCCCTGGGTTCGAGCCCCAGGTGGGTCGGGCATTTGACTTTATTTGCAAAAACAAAAATCAAATGGATTCAATTGTTGAGAGCGCCTTGCAGCGTGGGTAGGCACAATTCGATGCGTGTCGGCGAGGGAAGAAAAGGCTGAAATCTTCTCGTGATAAAAATGAAGGCACGTACCGTAGCGGGAACGGGGGAGAAGAGCGTGCTATGTGACCCCGGATCTGAGTTACGAGTTGGAACGAGAGAGAGAAGACGATGTGCGAAGATAATAAATGGGATGAGCAAAAAAAAAAGAAAAAAAAAAAAGAGTAGATGGCTGCTGGGCTGAAAAGACAGCAAATAAGAACGTCCCAAAAAAGGATAAAAAAGTTGGTCTTTAATTCGAGTGAGACAGATGCAAAAACTGAGAACTGACACTCGGCATTGCCTTTTCCCTGCACCACTTGGCATTGCCCTGATCCCGTTCGCAACAAGATCGAATGGTGTACTTATGTCAACTTGCTTCAACATAATCACACGAGTTTAGGCACTGAGGTATATTTTCCTATCCGGAGCATGGGTGCCGGCAGGCACCCCATGCGGAGCCCTTGTATATATAATATATGTATATATATTATATATATGTGGAAACCAGGGTCGGAGATAGCGTAGATCTCGCAACACGCACGCGCGAAGGACACGTCACCGGTCAAGCAATATCATAATCTCGGGTCACGAGCGGTCTCACGTCATTGACGGTGTAGACCCGTCCTCGGGAAGATAGCTATCGGGAGATACGTAATCCGTCGCAGACTCTGGGCACCAAAAGGCCCCCCACAGAGTCAGTCTAGCGCTAGCATCTCCTTGCTAAATATCAACGAAGAATTCTGCTCGGCTTACGTCGGCCGTAACGACGGCTACAAGGGACCCTCGCGCCGCGACCTCATCACGGCGACGTCTCCGCGACTTCTACCCTGCGAAATCTCCGCGACGACCTCGGTACGAACGACCAGCGCAGGTACTACATTTACATTTATGTATATATGTTAGTTTTATACCTATACCAGGTATAGAACTATCTACTCCGATGGTCCGATACTCAGGGATGTCTCGCTCGGTATACTATCCCACCTCACAGCCCTCCCCAGCCCGTAATTGCCCATCCAGAAATTACTTGTTTTCCTCGAGTTCTCTGGCTTCTTTGGTTTCTTCTTTATTTGCGTTAATTGTTCGTGTTTTCGAGAACGACACCCAGCGCAGCTCAGCTCATACTAAATCCAAGATAAAAAATAGGCCACACTACTTTCAAGTCATTGTTTTCTTAAGAGTCCAAAAAAAGTCAAAATATGGATCTGTTAATACCACCTACAACCATTATAATAAGGCCATATAGAGCCTTCACGTGGCCCAAAACTCCGGCCTCCTAGCATCTAAAACCAAATATAAGAAGGCCAAAAAGGGCTTTGACGTGCCCGAAAAGACCGCCCACCTACAGTTGTAGCATGATTTACTTAGAGCGAGAAAAGCAGACCATTTCCACCTACCCCTTTCCAACTGCACCCCTGTCAAAAATTACCCCTTTCCAACGGTACCTGTGAAAAAAAGTACCCCTTTCCAACTGTACCCCTTTCCAACAGCACCCCTTTCCAACAGCACCCCCCGTTTTAGAGACAGAGTACTCGAAAGTAGACTAGGAGTGCATTTGCAGTGGTATACTCGTAACAGTATTTGGGCGGCAAACTACCTCGGATTAGAGTAGGATTTTAATGTGTACGTAGCAGTGTGGTGAAAGGGAGGAACAAAAAGGAGCAGAGCAATTGTCGCAACAAGAAAAGTGGCGTATTGACAGTAGTCCATCGTATACACCATACTATGGATAGATCGACCCCTCGCATTGAATTATTGAACTATTGCCTTGAATTAAAGCCGGATAAACCGAAATGACTTTCGGGGGGGGATTCGTCCCCAGTGCAATAATCACAGCAAAAATCGTTTTTAACCCTTTTAGAACCGCAGTCCCGTTCTGGGGACAAACCAGTCAAATTTCGAGTAGTTTTGTCCCCAAACGGGACTGCGGTTTTAAAGGGGTTAAGAAAAAACAGATAGAAAGCGCAAAGTCGGGTCTCCACCACTAAAACACGAAATGTACGCAGGAGTTCCAAGTTTTTCGATGGCGTTTACTCAGTCCGAACGTAACCGTGCAGGCGCAAAACGTACGCGCCCATCAGAACCCGGCGTTTCTTTTTTTCCGAACGAAAACAAGCTTTTTATTATTGGTGCTGGCAACAATATCCGACTCAAATTCCAAGTAATTTGTTATCAAACCGTGCCATGGGAGCTGTCCCAAAACAAAGAAAAGGGGTCATGACGTGCTGAGCGTTTTATTTTCGGGTTCCGTTGGTTGGAGTGAGATAACTGCAAGATGCGTGCCGTACCTCAGGTCGAGGAGTTGGAGAGTCCTGGCAGAATCAGTCGTCAGCAGAACGTCCCCGGAGAAACTCCACTGCATATCGTAAGTATCCTGCACAAAACAGTATGGCCATCGCAGCAATACAGACGCCACCACCGTATGGGAGGGACAGTAGGACAGTATCGCCAGGCACGAAGAGACAATCGAGACAATGGTATGAGACAATCGAAACAATGGTATGAGACAGCAAGACGAAAAGATAAAACAATGCAACAATGATACGAGACCAGCACACGGTACGGTGAGATAAGACAGTAAGATGATACAGTAATAAGGCTAGAACACGAGACGGTAAGAACCACAAGGGCCCCTTCGATGGCCTCCGCTGCTGTCGGGGTGATGCTATCAATGTTTTTCCGACGCACACGAGGCTTCGACGTGTGCACAGTTCGAGGCCCTGCATCACAATCAACTGACCATTCTTCTGCTACTGCCCAGCTACCGCATGCAACCACGACCAACTGTCCGTGATACAAGCCGGTGCGCGATTCTAGGGGGGAAAAAGCGAGCGCGATAGCAGCGCGTGCCCAAATCGGTTGCCAAGCAAGTTGTCAAAGGTGCCTGCCTGTCCTATTGAAGAAAAAAAAGGCTTCCCTATAGGGATGCTTCCCGACTTACCCCACTGAATGCTGCCTGCCCACCAATCGACAAGCAAGGGGCCTGCGGACTCGTCAAATCGCACAGAGAGATCTTCCGCAGTCCTCTGGTAGCGATCAGCCCGGGAGCGCAGGGGTGAAATGCCAGGCCTTTGGGCACGGCTTGTGACTCAGGGATCCCATCGCCACTGATGACTGTCGTCACATGGCGTAACATGGCGTCGCAGCGGCCGAAAACAGTCGGGTACCGGAGCAGATGAACAATTTTGAAATATACGTACAACGAGAAAATCATGGGCAAATCGTTGTTTCACCAACTGCCTATTACCGTAGTACGAAGTATAGCGATAAAAGCTACAGTGCGAGTAGTACCAAATGTACCATCGCTAACCCCGGCAGCGGCATTTTGCTGCTGTGGCCGATAGTTTCGTCCCTTTTTCGACTCAGATATGCTAAAAAGTGCTAGGCAGCACGCCCGCGTACGCGAACAGACAGGTGCAACCGCAATCTGACACGGCCTTCAAGCCGAGGAGCATCGCTCTCTCTCGATGCATCTATTGCATACCAGGTAGTTCACTACAAGGTTTACGACGAGTATGGGTGTCATATCTCGGTCATATCGGTCGTAAGGGTTATAAGGGTAATATCGACTGTTGACAGACGGATGTATGCGGACTGCCCGCGAGACCAGTTGCGCGCGTGACGTGGATAAAACGGTCGCGTGGTATTCATCTACCAATAGTATTGCTGTGTGTTGTCTTCACAATAGTGGAACCCAAGGATTTCCCACCCTGTATCAACAAGAGTCATTTAGTACAAATATACATATATTACATACCAGGTACTACTGTAGTACAAGGCAGGGACAACATAGCGGTACCGCCCCACATAGTCGAGTGTGCTGCTCACCTGTGTTGATGGACACCATGGGGGCAGTCAGATCTTCTTTTAGTCCATCTGCAGGGATGCTCCAGACCTTGACCATACCGTCGCCGCCACCGGTGGCCAGATTGTTCGGACAAAACGGGTCCCACTCCAGCCCTCGCACCTACCACGCCACGGTATCACCATACGGTATGGTATCATCTTACGGAAACACTACACGTTATTATGACACGTACGGTAACATGACACGGTATTATCATGCGGTATGGTACGGTAGGAACGACACCATTCAGACCGGAAAAAAGGGGACTAAGACCATATGGCGACTACACGTTTCCAACACCGCGCATACGAAGCAAGCATTCATTCAGCCTTTCAGCCTTGCTCGGGCTCCTTGGGCTGCGGGTGTCGGGGTGATCACTGAAAGGCTCTTACCTATCAATATGATGCAATAATATTAACGCCACGCGCGCAGCATGATACACTGCTGACACGATTTTAAAGTAGACGGTTCAACGGTTGATAAAACCGGGGATACTTGTCATTGTCGTGGGGGCAATGAAAAAGGGGTGCGAGTAACTTAACTTAACCCTTTTAGGACCCCAGTCCCGTTTTGGGGACAAATCACTTGGAATTATTGAGGTTTGTCCCCAAAATCGGGGCTGCGGTATTAAAGGGGTTAACACAACACGTCCATGAATCCACGTAGCTGTCTCTAACGCAGGCTTGATAGGGCCTCTAGTGCTGCTTCTAGTGCTGCTTGAGCTGAGCAGGGCCATTTTCGTCGACCAATATCGGCATGGCCCTATCCTGGGCAACGTCAGGCTAACCAAGCACTATTAATATTATAGCAGGTATATGTGTGACGCGGATCCTCCACGGAGGTCGCGTGCACTGGGTACCGGCACCGGTCGTTCGGTCCGTCATCGATGACAGCTTTCACGTTAGTGTTCAACATCGTATATCGGAGTCGAGTTCGACACGATGCCGACAGACAAAAAAACTATCGTATTCAATACGATCTCGATATTTGACACATCGAAGCTTTCGTTAAGTATCAGCACGCGAGCATGAAAAACACGGGGATGGATGCCAGGGGGCGGAGGGTAAAACACGTTGGATACTTTGAGGTATCCAAGATTTCGATACGATATCCAATACTCCGTACTAATTAACGTACAGCAGTAGCGGCTTTCACAGCAGGGGGAAAAACAACCAACCGCACTCAGTTCGAACAGATCCCTGGCGCTCCTACGGACCTATTTAAACTACTCTGTAAAATTACACCATTTAATATCACGGGGGACCATAGTAAATAGGACCAAATATAGTTAGTAAAAATAGCAAAACATACAGGTGTTTGTTTGTTCCGTAGGTCGTATTTAATATGGCCCCTCACTAACTGCACCGCCTATTACCCACGGCATGCCGTACTAGTATAGGGCATGCCTTAAGGCCTTCCCCTTTTCAGCTGGACGAAGCCGGAGATCCTTTAGAAAATCTGACGCAGAAGACCCACGCCGTCCTCGGATTTGTGCTTAATACGAAGTACCTGGTATGTTTTATGCCTACCACCAGCGCACACAGCAGTTGGCGACAGCAAGGCATGCCTTATTACAAAATATCCACTATAATAGCACGAGATCCTAGCGAGACCTGTAATACCCACCCTATCTTGATACTTGTATATGACAGTTCGTATGAAAGGTTGGCATTGGTCCATGCACTTGCCTCAGCTCCGACTCGCACAGCGGGCATGGGCTGAGGCCGTCCCTTCCCGACGGCCGTGAGGGGGATCACCACAGCACCGAAACCATGCTGGTCGACGAAAGCGCAAAAGTTGCCTGCCGCAGAAAGAGCGAGCGAAAAGAATAAAACATTAGAATATTGTATCTTGTAAGCACGAGTTCGAAGGAGCTTGCTTGTAGTTTGTTGCGTTCGAAACATGGAGGGACGTTAGTGGTAGCGTTCGGCATGATGGAAACGTACGTACCAAGACGTACTACTGCATGAAGAATTTTCCAAGGAATTTTCGACGCATGTTGCTGACGATGCCGCAACTTACGTAATTACCAGGTACTTAGTAGCTTATCAAACTCCCGAATACTGCCAGTATGAATAGTACAAATTGTTAAATTAATACCTGGCAGGATTTTATTTTTTTGGTATACCGCAAAGTCAATATCATACATCAGATTGCTACATACCTCAAGCTGGGGAGACTAATGAGGGGTTTTAGTGGGTTCAAATCCCACACTACCCGACTCAGTCGGGAGAGATAATACCTACTATTACTAATGGACTCAAGTGCCTACATCCTCCTACATCCTCGAGGTAAACCACATTTTGATGACGGTCAGAGACAGGCCGGACTAACGTGGAAGAAACGAACCGGGTTCGAACCGGTGCACGAAAACTTGAGAAATGAGTGTGGACAGGGGTTTCCTCTCGCTCTCCGGGGCGCAATAAATAAATAAATAAATAAATAAATAAATAAATAAATAAATAAATAAATAAATAAATAAATAAATAAATAAATAAATAAATAAATAAATAAATAAATAAATAAATAAATAAATAAATAAATAAATAAATAAATAAATAAATAAATAAATAAATACATAATAACTAAATCAATAAATAAATCAATAAATCAATAAATCAATAAATAAACAAATACCTGGTAAATAAATAAATAGATAAATAAATAAATAAATAAATAAATAAATACTACATACCTGAAATGCACAACACCAGTTGGGTCGAGGGTCAAGGTGGTACGAGGCGTATTCAATTGAGTATACGCGGGGAAGGAGAATTGCTTGGATAAGTTTGGTCTACATTAAAAACACGTACCAGGTACCAGGTATGTATAAACTCCACCCTATGACACCTTAAAAACAGTAGTGGGGAGAGAAAAAAAAACGATACACCCATCCATGCCGGATGCCAAAAGAGGAACAGAGGCAACTAAGAAGACGGGGCACGGTAGTCCAGGTCCAGACCCCAATGATGATACGCAAAGTGACATGACAATCGCTTCCGAAGCTGCTTTGGAGGGAGTGGACTCCTCCTGCTGTGTCAACATGTTTTTAATTGTGTACCAGTACGTACGGAGTATAGTCCGAAACGAACGTCTAATATCAGGTAAAATAAACGACAAGCGGCGTTGGAAGCTTCTCTCCAAATGGCCCGTGGGACACCGAGAAAAAACGGGGCCGATTCGTTCGTTCCCCTGCCCAGGTCAACCACGCCTGTCTGTAATTATGCTGCAGTGAAACCTCTATTTCCTCTTCTTCCCCAAGAAACGAAAAGGATTTTTGCATCTACAAGGGCACGTTTGTCATGGTATTCATGATCCCGTTTCCCTCTATTGTCGAGGAGGCGTGTTTCTGATGAAACGCGCCACGCAAATAATATACCGGTATGTATTACCCCCCTGTTCTCAGAACTCTCTGAGAGCCAGGAAAGTGGGAATCATCAAGATAAGACATCAATCTCTGTGAGTACGTACACACGTCTAGGCCGACCAGCATCACAGTAGTCGGGCCTGAAAGAAATGCCACTTTGGCAAAAAATAACCAAATTCTTGAAATATGTACGTACGAGGTACCTGGTAGCAAATTGCAATGAAAAATCCAAGGTTGTGCTCTGTAGGGTACGTACAGACCACACTACCCGGGGGGTTTTCCGGGGTATTACCCTATAAACAATTAATGTGAGTCCTGTACGACATTCACACCTGTACCCGAAACTTCTGTAAGTTCTGTCCGACAATCATACCCATACCCGGAGCTTCTGCAAGTTCTGTGCGCCAGTGCCAGATACCCGGGGTACGGGTATAACACGTTTATACCTGCCCGTGACTAAAAACTGTTGTGAGTTTTGTACGCCCGTGCCGCAATACCCGCGACTTCTGTGAGTTCTATGAGGCTTCTGTAACCGTACCCAGAACTTCTGTGAATTCTGTACGACATTCATACCCGTATCCGGAACTTCTAAGTTATGCAAGGCTGTCGCAATACACGTTTGTTTGTCACAAGGTCGCAATACTCGGGAGCCCGATACGTATTCGGGTTCAACTCCCGGAAGGCCCAATCATTTTATACGTCGATGAGACCGTTGTATCATGTATCATACCTGGTATATACGAGTATTCAATGTGGGGAATGTGTTTTATTAATAGTGGTATATATACGGTGTGTGACCGACACTATAATACGTCCAAAACAGAGACCTGGCATGCACGTACGTATGACATCCGAAGCTCATCTTCCCTCCAAGAATGTGCGGGCATTCCGTATTCATTCAGAATGAAAAGGCTGACACAAGTTGTCGAATGCTACTGCTTTTTTAGCACTCATTACTCACTACATATATATTACGTCACTCGAATTCGTGCCATCCCGTTTTCGGTGTTTGATTGTTTCTTTTCTTCGCGACCCTTGTCTTGTCACACTAAACCATGCCGCGTACCTTTCGATTCCTCGGGTCCCTTTCGGGACAAACGTGTTTTCTATATCATAGGAGGCAGTTTTTTTCCCGGCGTTCACCTTGCAAGTTATAGAGGTGTGGGAGTGGGTTGTGAAGCGCCGTATGTTCGATCCATTTCTCAGATTTTTCTGGAGTATGTACACTCCTGGTTTATACGCATCTGCGTATGTATACAGCCCTTCAAGGTGGGGTTGTGTCGTGACATTGATTGATAAAAAATACCAGGGTATGTCAGGAGACACATGTCAAGCAAAGCAAAGCGTGCGCTGTCTGTTCCAGAATAAAATCTACCTGGTGTTAATAGTAGATTGGTGTCGGCGAAGACACGTCATGACAAAGTTACTGTCTGTCGAGGGGTGGAAGTGCTGTCTCCTGACTCCTGACATAATATTATTATGCTTGCCTTCCGACATTATAGCGTAGATGTCATTCCAATATAAACCGAATATCCTTCCGTAAATCAGCAGTATTCCTCATACGCTTGTTGGTATTGATGGTTTCCCCTCTACTATTGTTGTGGAGGCGTGTTTCTGATGAAACACGTCAAGCAAACAATTTATATTACCCCCCCGCTCTACCCAGCACCCTCCGAGAGTCCGGAACGTGGAAATCATCAACATAGTCAAACTCGGTGAGCTACTGAACGCGTTTAGCTCGACCTGCATTACACAAGTAGTCGGGCCAGCCCCATACGAACTGTCCCTTTGTTATCCGGTAACCAGTAGCCAGCCTACACCCAGGCAAACTATCACACGATGTATCATTTTGTAAGAACGAATTACATTTCAGGTGAACGGCTGTACAAACAGTATATTCCTGGAAATCACGTCGTATACTATACCAGGTGTATTATACCGGTATCTATCATATAAAACGTAACAGCAGTTTATTTCGTCCGGAATTATTATTGTCAAAACTTCGGTTTAAGCCCCTGAAGGCTGAAGACTGAACACAGAAGACAGAAGAGCGGGTGGAGATTAGCTTCGTACGTACAGATATTAACAGTAGTGCAAACGTCCACCTATTTTTCACGAAAGGGCGCAATTTCAGTGAAAACTGTGAGCCTGGTTCGGTCGTTCTCCAATCAAAAAACCAAGTGAAATCTCGAGAGAAGAACGCACCGATAGGACACACAGCAAGCAGCAGAATGACACCAGCAGCAGTAGTATTTCGGGACATATGTCCGGCTCTCGAAAAACCGCTACAACAAACCTTGCTTTTCAAGTTGAAGACTAGGAGGGCAAAAACTACCAACAATCAACACAAGACGATTCCCTGCTTGTTTGTATGCACCTAAATAACAAACTTGGACTGCGCAGATATTTAGACCAGGTTGTTAATACACACATACTTAGTGTACTAATACTACGACGCATCTTGATGTTACTAAGTAGCGTAGAAATTGAGGGGGGGGGCTGCTTATAAACAGATACATACCAGGTATACTTTGGACTATAGTTTTCCCTGTATGTACACGACACGACACAATGACGAATCCCCGGTCAACCAAGGCGTTCCAACGTCTTCGCCACTTGCCACTTCCCATGCAAAGTCTAAAAAAGCGTTCCAAGCGTTTGAAGTTTGCAGCTTTCGAAGGCCTTCGAAACGTCCATATATACCTGGTACCAGGTATGAAACTATGAATAGCCTGCGCCTGCATCTCCGGCCGACCGACCAGTACAATACAGCACCAACGTCTTCGCGGTTTCTCCCCACGCGCCAGGCTTGGCTGCAGCCCACAGCGGCAGTAGACAGCTACTTACAGCATACAGCATACAGCATTCAGCCCGCAGCTGAAGTAGTCAGGCTAAAACGGGACTCCTTCGCGTACTGCGTAGGCATGTACATACGATGGACAAGGCTCCCCTCCGGGACGTGGCTATTTAATAGGGGAGTGGGCCAGAACGGGTTGAACACGATACAGCATGCGATACGATATTGTACCATACGCATATAATACAAACAATACGACTTTATGAAATATCTACACATTACTCCAGTACATTCAGACGTGTAGAGCAGAAGACCCTTTTAGGGCCGTTCCTAACGAACCGAAAAAAAATCACGATTCGTGACTTTTTGGCATGACAAACTGCAATTGTACCACGATCCGTGACATTTCAGTTCTTACGGAAAAAGCTGAAAAACGTCAAGTTTCGTGATATTTTCAAATAGCAAAAAATCCGATATCTCGAATCCAACGGTTTTTGTGGGTGGAGCCAACTCCCGCGAGTGGGGCACGGCCAGGCCGGGCCGAGCCGGCCGCGCCTAGCCCAACCCGTGCTACATTCGAATCACGGGCCGAAGCCTGATCCAGCCTGCGCAATTCCAATTTCACACCGACCGTCGGCCAAGCCCGGTCCGCGAGATTCCATGTCACAGCCCGTCTGCCCGGCCTGGTCTGTGACATTCTAAGATCATTTTCGCTTTTGTCTTTGGCTGTGGCTCCTCCTCCTCCTCGAAATGTCGAGGCCACAACGCGCTGGTAAGCCTGCGCCCAGCGGTGTCTTTGGGTAGCCGCCCGTTGTCCACAAGCGCCGTACAAAGCAGAGTCTGCTATGCCCGCCCCTATACCGGCTTCGGATACCGTTGGTGCGTGGGTTGCGTAGTGCTTCGATCAGGCGTATTTCGAGACACGACAAAAAGTCACGAATCGTGATTTTGTTTTCCTTAGGGAAAAGCTTAAAAAAAATGGCGTCATGGATGGTGTTTTGTTTTGTCCTGATTCACGACAAAAAACTCACGATTCGTGGCAAAACCCTCACGAATCGTGTTTGTGTGATTCGATAGAAACCGCCCCTATAACTGCACCTGCGTTGTTGGGGACAAACCATACATACACGGATATACGAGTGTGGAATTGCTTCTACTGACTGAATCGTTAATATAGATTTTCTTGATTCCGTCAAACATTGTATAATATTTGTCAGTATGTTAAAGTATGTCTTGTCTTAGTAGTGGCACTCACGGCGAAGAAGGCCTCTCACCCACAAAACCGAGGACTGCCGACACAAAAATGGTTGAAAGCACACGCCTTGCGCTGCTCATGTTGTGTTGTTTGTTGTCTGTCATGTCTGGGTAACGTACATACCTGGTAATATATTAGAAAAATGTTGGAAAAAAAGGTATTAAAAAAAGCATGACAGGACATCTGCGAGTATCCAAGTCTTGCCGTCAAGACCAAAATCGGGCATCGTGAGCATTTCACTATATCAACAAAGATCCATACTACCTCATTATTTTGGCGAAGCGCACGACACACCGCACACACATGCAGAGCAGCATGACCAAAAGAGAGAGAGGTGGTGATGACAGATGACGGACCGCAGCCTCCGATAGAGCAACCAGTCATAGCAGTACACCTCGGACCTGCGACACACACGCGCGTGGTGTGGCCCGCTGCTGCTTGTGCTGGTAGGCGGGGCTGTAACGTTATTTGAAACATCTGCATGATGCCTGGTGTCTAGACTTCTTGGGTGTGCCTCGGCCAAGAAACGCAAAACGTTGGATATTTAAGGACAGTTGAAGTACTCACATTTAATTCAAACGGTCCTTAAATTTCCGTCCAGAGGTTGCGTGGATCTGTCACACGCAACAGCAAAGATAGGTAAATGGTGGATTACGGACCGCAGGCTCCGATAAACACAACTAGCAACAGCAGTACAGCGCATATGCGTGGATCACACACGCACGATGTTGCCTGCTGCACTGCAGCGTTGCAAAGCTCTGCTCTCTGCCTGTTGTCTGTTGTCTACCTGGCACATGTCTGGGCTGTGTGCTCGTCAAAGGGCTAAACGCTGACGACATTTTACCGGTACGTACGTACAAGAAAAGGCCTCTCGTACTGAAACCAGGGAAATCGTCTTATCCACTCCCGCCGAAAAAAAGTTTGAGGGCTTGCCACGCGCCAGAGGGCACGGACGTGCCAGAGGGCACGGATCGCGCCCGGACTTCGACCAATGTGTCCGGACGGGCTTCCCGTGTCGACTACTGAACGTTTTACCAAAAAGTGCTCGTACGAAGAGATATTTTCGAAAAAGTCCGAAAGTTTCACAAATATAACTATGAATACAAGGCTCCCCTTCGGGGAGTGGGGTGTTCCCCTCGTGGTGGCGCAAGCTGGCATGCCGCGGATCAATGTTAATGTTACCAGCGAATGTGAGCTTTTACTTGCGCCCGTGACAAAATATTTAGACCCCTTTCGCAATTGATGTGTAACTTGTATCTTCGCCCGACCGCGGCTTTCCGAATATCCGACAACATCGCACCGAAATAACATCACACATCAGAGCCACCTAGAGAGCTTTATCTCTCAATGCGAACAGCAGTTGGTTTACCGCTAGTCGCATCGGCACATATATATCACAGATCATAGGTCACAGCGGGTCTCATCCAAATAGCGCCAGGCAGCAGGCGAGTGTAGCCTGGGAGCAAACCTCTCGTTTTTGGCGCAGGTATTTGTTGCGCGGGGCGCGAGTTGCGGAGATTAGGGGCATGTGCAACCCCATCCCTCTCCCGCTCCAGATCGGAGGTGACATGAATACAGCAACCAAACATTTCGTGAAGCGGGGTGTTTTGACATGGCGAGGAGAAATATGCAGTAGCCCATTGTCGCGGATGGAAACGGGCTGGGCTTTTTCCTGTCGTGCTGTGCTGGTTTCTCGTGTGTTCCCTGCTGTGCAAACCCAAGAAGCACCAGCAGCAGTACACAGCCCGTACGCTGGCAGGGTTGGCGTCTTGTTTATTTCGCTCTGTTGCCACACCGAGCTGCCCAAAACCCACATCACTGCCCAAAGGCTCAAGGTGACGTATTTTGTTCATCCCCCGATGCTGCTGATGCTACCTGTTGTTTTGGATTATTTTTCGTTTAATTCCTGTTGGCTTCGCGTGGCTGTGCGAATGCATTTTTTCATGATTTCTCGATGCATTATGATTTTTATTGCATATGCATTCCCCTCGAATTCGATTCCAGAAGGATTACAGCAGTATAAACCACGGCATAACGTATTGGAGAGTGACAAATTACCGGCAGCGCGCGATTCTCGCGACAGCTGTTGTTGTATTACAGGATACGTACTCATAGTAAGTTCCACAACGCCAGCAAGCAGCACTATAGTAAAGGTGGTAGTACCCGTGTGATAGATATGTATACAACACCAGCATAACGACTCGTGCATGCGGCAAGCAGCGACGCAGCAGCACAGTTCTGCAGTACACAATAGCAAGCGTTACCGCTGGTATGTTCCTTGTTGCTGTGCACACGTATTCATATGTAAGCAGCAGCACTACGAAGAAGTGATGCAGTGATCGAGTAGTGATACAGTGTCAGTGAACTCCGATATTCTGCTTTTGAGCCCACATAAAGCGCTACGAGCAAACTGCTGGCTGGCTACCGCTGGCCTTTCCGCGCTACCTGTCGTAAGAACTGAGCTGGATGAGGGCAGGATTGGCCTGCCAAACGAAGGAGCGAAAAACCAGACGCGGAGTCAATCATCCAGACGGAGCCAAACCAGACCAATAGCCTGATCCAACCGAAGGGTTAAATGTCGAACACATGACACGGTAGTTCGTTACACTGAACGCTGAAGTATACCGCTTGCAAACGTATGAATTATACATGTTTGATTCTGCCTGGAAATGTTATCGTGATTGGATATCTTGCTGAACACTACACACAACTAACACCAGCACAAAATAACGGTGACAGTCGCAAAGCTACGACCGCTGTTGTCAGGTTGCTGTTGTATAGTGCAATGCATTACTGTAGTAGCGTAGGGTATCACACAAACCACCGCAGCAGCAGTGTGGTTGGTGTTTGATCTTTGCCTGGATATCATGTAGTCGTAATCGTATATCCTGCCGAACACTGCGCACACAATTAACAACAGCACTACACACAACACACAGGAGCACCGTAGCTGACTGTTGTTGTACGGTTGCCGTTCTGTACTGGTATGTGCGTGCACGGTGCGTGGCTGATTTGTTTTTATGGAACCACGACTGTCAAGTTTCAATTTATTATTTTTCAAAAGACTGCTACTTGCAGATATTTCTCACGAACGCAGCAGCCCTCAAAGGCTAGGCAGCTACGGTACAACAACCGCGCTTCAAACTTTTCCTTTTGCGGGAGCCATGAACGGTGTTGCTGCGTGTGCGTGTGTGTATCCTACAGCAGTAGGAACCGAGAGATCAGGTTCAGCTTTACTTGTTTTTCCCATCACACTATCTGCTTCTTCTGTTATGTACCTGTACCTGTGCAGGCATCACACTGCTGCTGTAAGCTGTAGCTTTTGACGTTGTAGCATCTATGGTACAGGCGGCAGTGGCAGTACTTCAAAGCCTTCCTTTCTTGGCACAGTTACGAACGGTGCTATATACTGCTATATACTGCTGCTGTGCGAGTGTGTGCTTCTGCGGGCGTGCCATCCTACAACACGACGAGCTGGACGATTCCAACCCGCGCTTCCTCTGAATTTCAAACGCACCCGCGCAGTGCAACAGCAGCGGTGCATCATCAGCAGCAGTATCGATCGGGATAACACAAGCGAACCTCACATAGGCTAATATACATACGTAGGAACGCCTGTATTCCCCCTCTTCAACTTGCGACATCCTCGGGATTTAAAGTCAACCACATCCCGAAAGGGAACCTTGTTGATGTATAACATTACTTCCCAAATATAGAAACACCCACTTCTTGAACTCTGCAACTTCATATTTCATCTTCGTAGGACTGTATACCCTGCATGAGGCCATACATAACCCGTACGTAGTACGCGCGATCGAAGTATCCCACACAGCTTGCAAATATGAGCTTCAACGACAACCTCGATCTCACAGCTGTTGTTTTTCCAACGCGTGACACTAGCCAGTGCAACTATTGTATTAATAACTGTCGTCTGAGTGGCCATTAAAGGAAGCAACGCTGCTCTCAAGTTGTTTCCCTCACCACATGGCTATGATGGCTGCAAGTTACAAGCGTTTGCCCGTTCAGCAGAATGATTCATGCTCGTGCGAATAGAGCCTACCGGTATTGACTATGAACAGGACGTGAACATATTTATGATGCCCTACCAGGTACCACGTACACGAACAAGTACCAGCAAGCAGCCTCAAACAGGCATGCCAGGTACCCGTATGTAGTACCTGGTACAGGATATAATCAGCATGGGCGCTATGACGCCACAGCAGACAAAAGTAGCGCCTGCCTGCTGCTGTTGGCTTGATTTTATATTTGGTGTTAAGTACCAGGTAAATATCATACCCTGGCATACCGGTACCTCTGGAAGTCATCAGCAGCAGCAATGAGTAATACCCGTCCACTCATTCTGCACTAGATTGAATTTTACCAAGTAGTTTGTTGCCCCTTGGTCTAAGCCACTGGCGACGCAGACTTCCCGCAATAGAAAAGGGAAAAAATACGAGGGTATGTTCGGTAGGGTACATGCGTACCAAACTATAACGGGGGCATTTGCTCGGTTACCGGGGTGTTCGGCACTTTTTCAATATCGGTACCCGACATTTCGGTAAGTTCCGTAAGACCACCTGAATACGCCCCAGGTACCGGTATACCTTGAACCACACTGCCGGGGCTACCGGCATTTGTTCGGTACGGTCTCGATACCGGTACCCAATACTTCGGTAAATTCATGTTTTTCGATATAGGTACCCGACACTGTGGTAAGTTTTGTAATTTTCCAATACCGGTACCCGACCCTTCGGTAAGTTCGGTAATTTTTCAATACCGGTACCCGAAACTTCGGTAAGTTGGTACGCCCAGGCAAATAAACCTCGGATCCCCGTAACCCCTCGGCCACAATACCGGGGGTACCGATGTGTACTCGTTTATTACGGCCTCGATACCGATCGGTACCCGACACTTACGCTCGGCATTTAAAAATCGATACCTGTACCCGCCATTTCGGTAAGCTCGGCATTTTTTCGATGCCGGAACCGGACACTTCGGTATGTTCGGTACGCTCTAAAGTTGCACCCCGTCTGACTGAGAACCGGGTAACCGGTGCGGGTACCCGGAACCGTCGGAATCGGAACCGTCCCGGTCCAACTCGCGGAACCGCGGGTATTTGTACCCCGGGTACCCGGATATCCGTCAATTGTTCTATATGGAGGCCCCAAGACTGGGGTATACGTTGATTTACACTGCAGCGGCTGTGCCTCTAGACTCTCGCTTTCCGCCCCTGCAGACTACAGACCGAGAACAGAGGATACCCCTATTAATATCTGCCTTGCTTACCACGCCGCCGCTCCAAAGCTACAAGGAGAGCAAATAGTGTACGGTATCCCGGGTACCCGGGTACCTATGTCCGCCTATCCAAGCGAGCCGCCGCTCAAACGCAGATAGGGGAGCAAATAGTGTATGGTAACCCGGGAACTCGGGTACCCGGGTACCGGGTACCCAGATACCCGTGTCCGCCTCATCCGCCGCCGCTCAAACGCTAAAAGGGGAGCAAATAGTGTACGGTAACCCGGGTACCCGAGTACCCGTGTCTGCCGGGACCCGGGTACCCGGTTGCCGGTTCCGCCTCAACCGCCCCCCACCCGGTCGGGTACCCGGTTCCAAATTTTGAGGCCGGGGTGCAACTCTACTGTAGTACGCTCGTCAAAAATACGAAATCCCGAAGGAACTTACCTGTACATTAATATTGTGTACGACCGATTATACCCTAGGAAAAATAGAAACGTAACTTGATATTGTTCACAGGTGCTGTTTATATACGCAAAATGTTTGTGTGCTACTCATTATACAAGCAAAGTACTCGTACGTACTGCTGTACTGCTGATACAAACAATGTACTCCTGTACAAAGATGTCAGGAGACATGCCAACCAAAACGTGCACTGTCAAGGGTTTAGGGCCGGTTGTTCGACTAAAACCCAATAATCTGGTGTCCGTTATGGCATGTCAAAGCAAAGTTGCTGGTGAAAGTGCAGTCTCCTGGCATCTATGCTGCTGCTGTATGCAACATACTCGTATGCATCCTTTCTTCCCTCTTGCCGTTATCCCTGCTACATAGGTGGGTACGCACTACCAGGTGCTGCTGTACATGGTAGGTGCAAGGTTTACATATGCTACACACAGCACAGGTGCCAGTACAGGATTGTGCGATTGGTACTGATGTTGTGTGCCCGGTACAGCAGTTCCTGTATAATATTGCTGTGCCTGACCTTTTGCTGTTGTGGCACCGCTGCTGTCTGCGATACTGCTGTATAGATATATATACAATGAATCTCGGCCGCTGTGAGCGAACCTTAAAATCCCGATTTTATCTTCAACTTTGTCTGGGACTCCGGAAGCCTTCGCTCCCCTGCCTTTGTGCTTGCTTTTTCGACCGCTTTCCTCGAGGGTCGCGCGAGCCGGCCTCCGACGGGTGTTCTCCCGTGCGCGCATGTCGGGGTCTCGCGCCACCGACGAGCCCGGCGACCCCGAACTTGAGGGATATTTGCTGGAAAAAGGAGACACGGACGTTCTGTTTTCTGTGGTCCTGGAAATTTGTTTAGGTGTTGTTGCTCCGCGAGGAGCTTGTCGTGACAGGCTTCATCTTACAGTAGTAGTAGCTTTCTCTCCGAGGTTCGATCTCTCGGTCTTGCTGATGCTAACGCTTTCTACGGACTGCCTTGCTTTGCGGGCCGCCAACATCGGCCTGTTCGAACCCCTCGGTCCTGCCTTTCTCGGTGGCTCCCTTCCCTTGCCCCTTTCTCTTCGCCGGACGACTACACGCGCCTTCTCGGCGTATCGCGTAGTCCTTGGTACCAGATTGTTGCATATCCCGGTGATTTTGCTTAGTTTTTTTTTTTCAAGTACGAAATTTTTCGATAACTCGGCACATCTTCTCTTTTTCCCCTACTATTAAAACTACGTATTGTTCTGAAAGGTACACGGGTTGCTCGTGTACTCAGGATGCGAACGATTGAAGGGTTCATAATTTTTGCGGAGGATTTTTTATTGGTTCACACTGACAGTCCCGTTTTCGACCACAAACTCGAAGAATATTTTGCTGGGTTGAGGAGACACGGAGCTCTATCTTCAGTTTGTGCGAAGCCTTCGCTATCGATTTAGTCTTGAACTTTGTCTGGGACTCCGGACGCCTTCGCCTCCCTGCCTTCATGCTTGCTTTTCCGACCTCGATACGTATTGACAGTCTCATGTATTCTTGGGTGCGATATCTATAAAAGCTTATTATTTACCAGGTATACTGCTGTATACGTGACAGACTTGATCTTGTATCATGTTCTCTCCGAGGTTCGATCTCTTGGCCTTGCTGTGATGCTACCGCTTTCTCCTGACTCCCTTGCTTTGCGGGCCACCATCGGCCTGATCGACCACCTCGGTCTTGCCTTACTCGTTGCCTGCCTTCCATTGCCCCTCTCTCTTCGACGGACGACTGCACGCGCCTTCTCGGGGTATCGCACCGTTCTTGATGCCAGATCGTTGCATATCCCGGTGATTTTGCTTTGTCGTTCATTTTTTTAGTAAAATTTTGATAACTCGGCACGTCTTCTGTTTTCGCCGGTAGAATGGAATGAAGGTTGTTGGGGAGTATGAATTCGGCCGAGTGTTGTTATTATTACGGGGGACCATAGTTAACAGGACCTATGGTATACATAAAAACCTATATGTTTAACCATTTTTACTAACAATATTTGGTCCTGTTAACTATGGCCCCCCGTAATAATAGTTCGATAAGAAAAAAACAACCAATCACATCGGAAGGTATCGTACAGGTGGCCGTACATGCTCGGACTTTTTCCACTATTACTGCAGAGTGAGGCGCGTTGGAATACCAGTACTAACCAACTACAGCAGCAGCAGTATACAGTAGTTCAGAGGTGTTCTACTTGGAATATATATGTACAAAGCTTTGTTTTCGCCGGTCGAATTGAATGAAGGTTGCTGGCAAGTCGGCCGGGTGCTGTGAGTTCGATAAGAAAAACCGACCAATCGCATCGGAGGATATCGTACACAGCAGACGTTTTTCACGTTGAGAAAATAATATCCAGTCCAGATGCGAGGTCTTTATTTCCTACCAGGTACTTAATGGGAGATACGGACCCGCTCAAAAGATACGATCCTTCGTTCCAGGAATTAGATATGATGTTCGGCTGGGTACGATTCCCTGTTGAAAAACGCGCCCTGTTGTTTCGGCGAGCACTACTGGAGGCAATCAAGGGTTGGAGACTGCTTGCTCAGACTGCAAGTACTCGCAGTATGTCGGAGTTTTTTGCTGCTGTACGTATACTGTTGCGTTTGCTACACGTAATACTATATCCAAGAGGAATATTTCGGTATTCGTGGTATGACAATATTGCCCACGTCGTACTTTGCGGTTGTTCTGTATTGCCGATCGATATCAGGTACCAGGTATCAGTTATCAGGTGTATGATACTGCTCATACCCGCAGTATCTCGATCACTGCCTGTTCTCAGGATTTAGTGCGATAATGCGCATACAGTACGCGTCCTGTCCTCCCAGTAATTTGGGCGTATACTGCAAGTTGTTGTCTTCTGCGATGACGTACGTACAGCTGCTGCTGTTGTGCTGCTGCTGGTCTTGGGGCTGGGTCTGCACAGCAGCAGCTGCAGCAACCTACCGCAGCAGCAGCGATGCCTGCTACTACTCCTGCTGCTGCTGCGGTTGCTGTCATTTTGCATGCTGTGCTGCTGCTATCGCTTTCATGTGCGGGAGAGACCCTCTCTTCTGCACAAGCGTCGTTGGAAGTAGGTGCAGCTCGCCGTAGATAAGGGTGTGATATCGGCGTGGGTATTGGGTACTTGGCAACTGAGCAGAAAAAGGGCAGCAATACGACTATCGTAAACAACATCAAAGCAATCTCAGTTCTGAGATTACAAGAGAGACCTCTCAGAACTGGCCTGATTTCTGCCCCGCCAGCACCAACTGGGCTCCAAATTATCGATCATTTCCTGGACCATAATTATAGACGGTTCTGATTTTCGGGCTCCAGAGTAGATGGCTGAAAAGAACAGCCAATAATAACGTCCAAAAATAGGCTAAAATTTGGTCTATAATTGAGGACCTTTAACATTTGGGAGAAGGGATCTTTAGGTTGGTAGGCTGTTCGGATGTTTTGGGATCAAGGTACGGGCGAAGACCCAACCCAACCCCTGACTCTAACCCTAACCCTAACCCTGACCCCAAACCGCAGCCAAAACGGGCCAAAACTCGCCATAAACGCGGCTACGCCGAGTTTGCATCGAACCAGGAAATTTCTCAGATGCGGACGACGATTCCGAAGTGCAGACCACGCTACACATTCTTCAAGTAAAAAACATCCCTAAAGATCCCTTCTCCCAGACTGCTAAACCTACTCGTATAATTCGAGTGAGACAGACACAGGAGCTGAGAACTGACGCTCGGCATTGCCTTTTCCCTGCACCACTTGGCATTGCCCTGATCCCGTTCGCAACAAGATCGAATGATGTACTCATGTCAACTTGCTTCAACATAATCACACGAGTTTAGGCACTGAGGTATATTTTCCAATCCGGACCATGGGTGCCGGCAGGGAGCCCTTGTATATATATACGAGGCAAACATCAATCATGTTACGTACCAGGTATAGTTGTTTGCACAACCGTATGTATAAGTGCGTACAACACGCGTCTCATTCATCCTCATTATCCTTTACCTGAAGCAGCAAGAGGATTGAAGTCGGACCCTCCAACGCTGGGACGGATGTCCTCGTACCATTGCTCGCGCTTGTGCAGCGACAGAACAGCGTGTCGAACAGAGACCGCAGCCGCCATTTCCCTCTCCTCCTTCCTGTGCAAGAAGAAAACACCAAACACGGAGTGTTTGTTGTGTTCCCTGTCCTGGTTTTTGACGCGTGCGGTGAAAAAATACCTAGCTGTAGAGATGGCCCAGAAGGAGTAGGGCAGCCCACAATGATGCTCCTACGAAGATGAGCGTTTGGTCTCTCTACAGTCCTCTCCTTTGCGTCTCTCCGACAACCTGCCAGAGCTACACGGCCACACACAGATAGCACCCGTCTGTGTACGCCTTTTTTCCAGTTCGCTCGACATTCCTGGTTTCTGGAGCCGTGGAAGCGGCGAGACTGTGGAAATCGTCCAATGAATACAACGCTAAAGGTGGCCAATCACAACAACGAGATTGCACAAAAAAATGAAAAAAAAATAAAAAAAAATGAAAAAGAGAAAAATAACAAATTTTGGAGACCAAAAACGGATGAACTGAGGAGAATAAGAATCGGTCAATCTGACTGGTGAAATGCGAACTTGGAATAGATTTTTATTCTCCGTCCATCTTCATCCGTCGTCCTTCATCATTGATCTATCTGTGAACTGCTGTGTGTCTTTTGAGACAGAAGCGAGAGGCGAACTCACCGGAAGCTCTCAGTGGACGAACTTCAGGCGAACCCTTCCGTCCGCCCGCCACTCCTTTGCCTGCCGACGACCTTCTGATTCCCGCGGGGGTAGTGTTCAACGTCTTTATACTCCCACCATTGCAAGGCCTTCCATGTGGAGAATCTGAGAGATCGGCGCAGCAGTTTTTTTTTTTTTTTTTTTTTTATTTTATCCTCCGACGGATTGGTAAAAAGTAGTTTGCTGCCAGCCCCAATACTCGGCGAGAGGACCGGCTGGCAGGCAGTGCAGGATGACGTCGCTGGAGGAAAGGCTGGAGGCTTTGGAGGAGCAAGCAGGGCTGCTGGTGGACGCTGTGGACCTAGATACTGTATGGATCATCTGGTGTGGCATCATGGTGTTTTGTGAGTTCTGCGCTTTTGGTTGGGTCGAGTTGGCATGGGGGGCAAATACGAAAAGACCCTTGCTACCTTGCTTTCTCGATTGGCTGTGATATGCTGCTGCGATGATCTAATTGTTGGTGATTGGTGATCCAGTGATGTTGATGCTTGATGCAATGATGCCCAGTGATCCAGTGTCCAGTCCTATCTCAGTCAGAGCTTGCTTGATATTTGATACCAGGGTAGATGGTTGCAGCGCACGGGGGCTCATCACCCAGTGGCTCGTTGTTTGGACGTCACACGCCTATTTATATCTGTGGACATTGTACCTGGTATATTATACCTGGTATATCGTACCTGGTACGACTTATTTTACCTCGTACAGCGTAGAGTAGACTCATAATAAGGACAGCGCATGGTGTGGGCAGAGTCGAATGTCTGTTGTCCCGTCGTGCGGTCGTCGTCCCATCGGCTGACTTTTGACTGCCTGACGTGGCTGACTTTTGTTGTAGGTCTATAACCCTAATCATGAAGTCTTTTCTGATACTTCTCCTGTGCCACCACTATTCCAGCAGATATGGTAGACCCAAAGCAGCGCGACCAAACGTACCCGGTGCAACATGACATGATGTACCTGGTGCCTGGTACCAGGTATACGTTAATAATTCGTATTGATATTAATACTTGTACTGGCTGTACAGTTGACTTTTGTTTTATGTCGAGGTCTGTATGTACCTGGTGGTATGGTTTTTCGTCTACCCGAATCCAGAAAATAAATACCGCTACGTACGCCGTATCCATACATATATAGTCCGAACCTATCCCACATGACCTACAAACGGAATATTATTGTTTTTGGGTGATCATCATAATATGCTCCGAAAAAGTGCTCATCTCCAGCAACACTTCGTCATGAATGACATCATGGTGGCACCACGTATGGTGCTTGGACGTATCGTTTGAGCAACAGCATAACAAGTACCTGGTACGATATAGACTACCAGGTACTCGTAGACAAGGATAAACACAGCAGATCAAGCTTGACGCGGCAGTATATTTAAGTTATAATAGTTGCTCATGATACATAAAGCAGTTCGAGTATCGTCAGTCATGTGTTGTATACTGGTGGTATGTACCTGTACATGGTGCCCGTGCGGTATGTTTTCGCTCGCTCTTATATACGCCATGGTATACTCGTAGATCTGTGATGTGATGTGTTGATGTATCATGGTACGCCAGTAGGGTCCGCTACGAGTATACGCTGCGTATAGCACAACTACTTAATTCTTGTGATTGAAGTATGCAGTGGTTGGTCCGGGCTAATGGGTTGATCGGCTGATATGTGATCATAGATGTCAGGAGACATGTCAAGCAAGGCAGAACGTGCGCTGTCATAGGTGGAGGGCCGCGTATTCAACCCTACATCTACCAGGTAATATCTTGGTGTCAGTCAAGACACGTCATAGCAAAGTTGCTGTCGGTCAAGGGGTGAAAGTGCTGTCTCCTGACTCCTGACATATTTGTCTTTGATGGTATGTGATGTTTCCCTTGGGACGGCCAAGGAAACTGTCGGCATAGTATTAATAGTGCATACCATACCTGCGTTCAGCAGTAGTCCGCCACCCTATTTGTCTACTTCAGTACGTATTCACATCCATTCATCCGGTAGGATATTTCGATATTTCGGAAAGTTGCGGGTCATTTGCACTCACTCTTAATTTGGAGGCGGAAAATCGTGGTCCGCAGATTAATAAGGGAGAAAAAAACTTGAAAGCGGCGCAGCTGCGTTTTTCGCCCGTTTTTGAGCTGTTTCGGGCCCGCACCGTGATCCCACCATCCCACCAGTAGGTTTAGCAATCTGGGAGAAGGGATTCTGAGGGATGTTTTTGACTTGAAAATTGCCTATTACGGGGGGCCATAGTTAACAGGACCAAATATTGTTAGTAAAAACGGTTAAACATATAGGTTTTTATGTATACCACAGGTCCTGTTAACTATGGTCCCCCGTAATAGCGCGGTTTGCACTTCGGAATCGTCGTCCGCAGTTGAGAAATTTCCTGCTTCGATGCAAACGCGGCGCAGCCGCGTGTATGGCTAGTTTTGGCCCGTTTTGGCTGCGGGTTGGGGTCAGTGTTAGGGTTAGGGCAGAGACTACTTCCTTGCTTCCTACCACCCAAATAACGAACAGCCCGACCCCTGCAAGATCGTATCGGACGATCAGTTAATCGTCTACACTTACTTCCAGAGACGGGGGGGTGGTCACATCTTCTTATAATAGTGAATCTTGACGGAGGTTTTGTCCTTGCACCTAAAGCCGACCCTCCGACCCGAACCCGAACCCGAGCCCTATGGCAGTGGTCAGTAAAAACGCTGTGCTTGCAAGGTAAAACTCTAGGTTGAGTAATGAGAGATAGGCATCGCTTCATGAAGAAAAACGGCCAGAAAAAACGCTATATTAGGAAACCCGGCAGGCGTTTGCAATTATAGTATCAATAGGTTAATAGTCGGTTTTCAGAATATAAAACCGTTTTATTCTATTTCATTTTTGCGTTTTTTAGGTTGTTTCCTCTGCGGTTCGATTACGAGCCTCTCAACTGTATTTTTCGACCCCCAAAATGGAGGTATCTACTGGAGGTATCTACTTATTATGCAGTCCGAATATGCAAAACCAGACCAGAAAAAAATCGATTTAAGCATCCGATGGCTCGACGACGTGGGCCATCAGATTTTCAAAACGAAAAATGGCTGGGTCCAAATGCAAGATGTTATCAACGACAGCAAGCAGCAGCAGAACGATCGATGAGTTGGATGGTAACACAGCTGTATGCCGACGTTACTTCGCGACCGACGCGCAGTCAGTAGGCGGCGCGCCTGTCCGTGACCAGACTGCAGTCGGCTGGCGCGGGGTCGGGCTTTCGTAGAGACCAAGAGAAGCGCGCTCGGCGCGCACCTCTCCTTGGATACTTATTCGTACAGAAGACTACAGCAGCACGTATCAGTCAGTCACATTGTGTCAGAACACCTGATACCAAGACAGGTTGACTCTACGTACGAGCTCACTCGGCACGTCTCTTCGCTGCCAGACTATCACGGGGGACCATAGTTAATAGGACCAAATATTGTTAGTAGAAATGGTTAAATATATAGCTTTTTATGTATACGACAGGTCCTATTAACTATGGTCCCCCGTAATAGAGAGAGTCAGCGTGGGGTCGGACGCTTGGGTCCTACGTGCAGTGCAGCGCATTCAGCGCGCCTCTTCGCGGCGCCAGACCACAACAATAGCGGTTGATCTCGGTTTCACTTTGAGCTTTGAACTTGACAAATCGAAACAGTCTTCTTATGCGGAAATATCAGGTTTCTTGTGCGTGCAGAAATTCGAGTAAACGCCGAGACCAACTCTCCTGTTGTTGTGGACTGGCGCCGCGAAGAGGCGCGCTGGGTGCGCTGCACTGCGCATAGGACCCAAGCGTCGGAGCCAAGGCTGACTGTCTCTGGTCTGGCGGCGAAGAAACGTGGCGAGTGCGCTCGAATCAACCTGTCTTCGTATTTTTCGTTTCACAATGTGACTGACTGCTGCTGCTGTACAGCAATGTAGTCTACGAGTACGTATCCACGGAGAGGTGCGCGCCGAGTGCGCTTCTCTTGGTCTCTAGGCCCGAGCCCGCGCCAGCCGACTGTAGTCTGACCACGGAGAGACGCGCCGCCCGCCATCCATTTTTTAGATCGAAAAATACAAATCTGAAGCTCGAAATCGAACCGCATAGGAAACAGCCTTCGGGCAGCAACATCTACGCTAAAACGAGGCTGCAGCAATAAACATGAACATAAACATGACAGCGTGGACGTTGGGCAAACAAACAACGTAACGAAGAAAACCAATACTTCGTGCGCACTACATATCAAGGTGAACATCGAGAAAAAAACGAAAAATCACCGGTTTCCAATGTTTTGGAGGCTTTAATATCTGCCAAACAAAACAGGTTAAACCGGAATATCGTTTTCGAGAATAGGGCTGACTCTTATGGGAGCCGAAACCGAAAAACAGAACAGGGTTTGTAGAGAGATCCAGGAAGAATTTCGTGCCAGATCCGATTTATCGAATCTTACAAGTGAACAAAAAATAGATATCTCCAAAACAAAATCCGTATTTCGATCAGAAATGGCCTGACCAGACGAAACCAGACACCTGTTCCGTACGGTCCCAGAGCTGGCCGAAACTGAGGTTGTGAACCGCACACAGGAGGCATAACGTGGCGGGCCTAATTCTTGTTTGTACATATCATCGCTACTACTGATTTCTTCTCTGGGTATCTCTGACACGGTATCCCGGCATATGGCCGTAGCTTTAATGACTCCAAGCTCCGGCGATGGCGAACAACCGAATACACCGGATGCTCTTGGCGGTTGTCATAGTGTGCTTGAGCTTTCTGCAATGCCGAAGCACTGCTCCTTGATGCTGCAGCACACTGCCAAGCATGAGGACCCTTCGTCGAAGGGATCCAACCCAGTCCAGAAAGCTCGAGTCTACGAAAGCAAGCCCCGTGTTATCCGGCGGGTACCAAACAGGATGCGTGGGTGCCGTGTACTGTTGTGTGTCTGCCGAATGCAAATATTGCGGTAACCCCTCCCTCCTACGTCCTCCCAACTCAAACGAAACCCCGACATACTTTGTGGTGGAAAGCGAGTTTACAAGCCTTGAAATTCGAGTAGCGTTTGTTACGTAACATTTTTAGTCTACATGTCTACATTCCCTAGAATGGCGTCGCAGGCAGGGCGTGAGATGATGAAGAGCGAGGTCCGTGGTTCGATTCTCGCCTTCATCTCCCGAAAAAAAGGAAAAAAGAGGAACATCTCATGTTCGAGAACCTGAAAAACTTTCTCACTTAGGAAACACCTGTTTATAGGAACGATGAGAGCAATGCGATCATTGCATACTGAGTCCAGTACCGAAAAGTCGGAGGTAAAACTTGGATACTCAGAGTCTCATCGGGGTTTCGACTTGCTCGCAAGAAGAGATAAGTCAGGTTTAGTGAGGGAGAATGTGGTGGAAAGCGAGTTTATAAGCCTCAAAATTCGAGTACCGTTTGTTACGTACCTGGTAACATTTTTAGTCTACATCCCTACAACTTACACAAAACACCATAAAAAAGGAAAAGACGAAGCTCGATATACGAATCTGGGCCGTACGAAAAACCGAAGTGCATGCCAGTTCTGTTTTCCGGTTTCGTCTCCCACAGGATTCAGCCTATGATATAACCCCTCCTATCCGGTTTTCGGTTTTTCGAAAATGTTGTTCGGTGTCCATCTCTAGTCTACTTGAACAGGACAACCAGTGCAGCTCCCGTAAAATTGCGCGTAAGTGCTGGGCTGTTCGGCTTAGCACATAGGTTCAGTACGCGTACCGTTTAATGTTTTATGTGTAGGGGAAGTTGTTTTAGATATCTATGCTCTACATGGTTCCAAATGGGAGCAGGGTGCCAGGCGGGCCTCCGGCGACTCCTGCGGAGGGCTGAGAGTATATCTACACCACTTAGTGGGAACAGTTTGCCAAGTGGGATGGGACCACTGCGACGAGCCAATTGGGAACTCGGAACAGCGTGCCAGGTGGAAAAAAAATACGCACCTCCTACAGTAGCATCCACATACACCTTACACCGCGGTGCACCCAGCACCCGGTGTATGCAGCTTGCACCATCATGACTTGAGGACCAAATTGTTTTTTTTCTGGAAAACTTTAACTTTCCTCCTGTGGCCGAGGATTTTTTGTCAGGCTCTCAGCTGTGGGGCACGCAGGGGGCTTCCGTGCACTTCTCGCCGCAAGTGTGGGTCCCGGCCGGCCTCCATGGCCCGTGGTTTGGGCGTTCAAACTCGCGAAATCTGGCGAGTAATCTCGAGGAGGGCTTCCGCCCAGCTAGAGCCAAGCATGCTCATGGGAAACCCGGAGCTGTCACTGCTGTTCCATGCTTTCACCACTGCTGCTTGCTGTTTTTTCTCAAGCACCACAGCAAGCAGCCCTTGAAACCAGGCTAGGCAGCCGCCGAAGAACAGCGGCGCTTCAAGCTTTTCCCTTCGTGACTGCCACGAACGGTGCCACTGCGTGTGTGTAACCTATTCAGCTGTAGGAACCGAGAGGGTTGGTGCAATTTCAGTTTTTTTTTCGCTGTCGTGAACTGCTGTATTTGCTTGTACTGTGTTGAGGCTGTGCACGCATGCTGCTGTAAGCTGTAGCCTTTAACGGTGTAGCATCATGGTACAGGCAGAAATAACCGAACTTCGAAGTCTTCTTTTCGTGACTTGGCTACGAACGGTGCTATAAAATTGTGTTTGTGCTTGTGTGCTTCTGTGTGCTTCTGTGGGCGTGCCTTCCTCAACACCAAACGAGCTGGACGATTCCAACCCGCACTTGCTCTGAAATTCAAAAGAAGCGGCGTAGTTCAGCAGCGGTACAACATCAGCAGAAGGTGCATCGATCGGTACAACACCTGAAGCCTCACATAAACTCGTATTCATAGGGACGCCCGTGTTCCCCCTTTTCAATTTGGGACACCCCCGGGAGATCAAGTGAACAACATCCCGACGGGGAATCTTGTATCATACCTGATACCTGGTATGTTTTTTGTCTTGTTCGCACCTTCGTACCAGTATCATACGACTGGTTCGTACAGAGCAGATATCTTATAGGGCTGGGCACTGGCATAGTATGTACTGCTGTGCATATTGATCTACTGGCAGTAACTATCTACCAGCATATTATTGATGTTACTTTCGTCTACGAAACACGCCATCCTACATTACGGAAATACAATTCAAAATGCGTTTCGGAAGGAGAGAAAAAAGAGAGAAAAGGGGAGTTTTACGTGCAGGTTTTTTGTGTGCTTTGCTTGCTGGTGAGAGCCTACACCCTGTGTCCCAACGATAGGAGCGACGAAATAACATCACATATAGTTTATGATGCGCCTGCGCGACGACCAGTATACTGATTGCTGACAGAGTCAGTGTGCTGGCTGCCATATCTACTGATTGAGGCTGGCAGTGGCCATTTTTTTTTGTAGTTATAGTTTGCACTTAAGTATTACAACACAAGGCGCTTCGCTCCGCGGGCGGCCTACGCCGCCCGCTACGCTCGCTCAGGAAGGAAAATCACATAAAATTATGCGAAGCGGATAGAGGCCCATGAACGAATATACCTGGTAGTTTTTTATGATTGTAGTTGCAAGCTGGCGACTTGATAATACCAAGAGTCCCGCCGCCATGCTTCAGGAGAAAACAGCTCGGACGCCACATGCGTTTCGCATCGCGGGCGATTCCGCCCTCCACGCTCGCTCACATGCCGTACGTACGTACATACGCCAGGTAGGGTAATCCTATTCTTCCTTTGATATGCTTGCTGTATGTACGAAAGAGAAAGAACACCACGGCACAGCAGCACCGCAAAAACAATGAAAACGAAACCGAAAAAAATGGAAAGAAAAAAAAAAAACTCCCCCTCATGTAATAATTCTGCCTGGTTGGAACACCTTGCACCAGTCAAAAAAGGAAAAAACGAACAGTAGAGCTGCCTCGTACACCGCCCGCCCCTCTCGCGACTACCTCGCCACCGATTCGGCCCGGGTAAAGCTTTCCTCGCTCTCTGCCACAGTGAGCCCGTCGCCCGCCTCGCGTGAAGCCCGGTGCTCACCGTGGCCGTCGTTCGCCAGCTCGACAATGTTGATGCTCAGACTGCGTAGCTCTCTCTTTGAATTTCAGCCCGGTCGCGAAAACAAGCACCGCTTCAATCTTGTCTTGCAATCCCAAACGACCCTTATAGACTTCGTACGTACTCTATCCAAAATCACAAATGGAGGCCAGACAGAGCCCAGTCATGCTTCCCTCGTGTCTCGAGGAACACGCAACGCCTAGCCACGAAAACGGCGACCGCGCTCCTTGCAACCCCCTCCCTACCCGCCAGCACCCGCTGACACCCGCGACGGCGCCGGGCTTACCTGCGGTGCCGTGCTCCAAGTACACGCACGCACACGAAACGAAAAGGAAAAAAGGAGTGAAAATCCCAAGAGAAATGGAGAAAACAAAGAACCGCTGGAACGGTCTGGCAAGTAATAAAGAGAGGCGATTTCCAAGTGGGAGCTCTGAGAGGCCAGGGATGTACCAAGCGAGCTCGCTCAGAGAGTGAGATATCTGTAAGTAGTTCTGTACCTGGTGTGATTACCTGGTATTGTATTCATCTCATATATGAATGCTTGAATAGATATACCAGCTCAGCTCAGCACGTACATACCAGGTATCACACGAAGCACGAAGTACCAATATAATCGCAGGCAAGATCACTCCCTGGGCAATAGACACATAATTGTCTATTGAATTGTCTATTGCTTTGACAATAGACTAGACGAGGGGGAAACCTATCGATACATATTGTCGTCGGCGAGAGACTGGTATACTGTCGATCGATAGACATTGTCGTCGAAAATAGACTGGTGATACTGTCGATCGGTACACATTGTCGAACACAGTACATGGCAAACCGTATCTATTGATGACCACTGCCGGCCACAATAAATTGTGCAAGTTTTGTATCGATGCTCATTGCCGGCTACAACAGATTGTGCAAGCTATTCGTCGATAGATCGATAGCCATCTCGAGGATAGCTCGCACTCATTCCATGATATACATTAGGCAATCAGGTAGTATACTGTGGAAAAACGCCAATAAATATATTGTGGGTGGCGATGGCTATCGTTGGACACAATCGCGTATCTGTTGTTGACGGCAATAGAATCGTCGGCGGTCGTCAACCATGGTCATCGATATTTACTCCATTCCACGGTATACAAAAGACTTGGGCAATAGTCTATTGCGGAAACACGTCCACTAGTCTATTGTGAGTGACGATGGCTATTGATGGCGTAATTGCGTGCCTATGTTGGCGGCAATAGCTATCGAAACTCGTAGACAGGCTGTTTTTGGTTTTTAAAACGAAGTCTACGATGCCTATCGCGGTTGGTTCCCCAACATCTATTGTTCGGGACAATGGCCATCTATGGACAATGTTGTCACTCCAGTGTTAGCATGTTGTGTCAATTGGCGAAAATATACTGTTCCCTGAAAATATCTATCGATAGACAGCGTGGTCAGTCTACTGTGGTTAACAATGTTTATCGTAGATAGCGTAGCGTTGCCGGTGTATGTTGTGGTTAACAAAGTATATCGATACAAACCGTTGCCAGTCTATGGTGGTGAGCGATGTCCGTTGATACGCGCTTTTTCGGGGCTACTACTGTAGCGGCAGTGTTTACCAGGTGCATGTTTTTTATTGTCCAGAGTACAGGCACTTCATACGTCATCTATCCGATGATGCTAAACGGGCCATTGCCCAAACTATCGAAATCGATTGTTGTCGACAATGTCTATCGATACACAGCACGGCCAGTCCATTGTGGTCAACATTGGCCGTTGAAAAGCACGTCTTGGGCAATGTGTAGCGGCAATGATCTACTGTATCACCTATACGTACAGGGCTGCGTCACGATAGAATATACCACGTATTACTTTATTAATCAGAGTACATTGTAGGTGTGGAATAGGCGGGTAATGATGTCTATCGATAGTCATTGCCCACCACAATAGATTGTAAGCGGTGTCCATCTATAGCAATTGCCGACCACAAATGATTATGAAATGTATCTATCGATAGCCATGGCCGATCGTTTAGGAAGTGCATCTATCTATAGCCATTACCGGCCACAATAGGTAACGAAATGTGTCTATCGATAGCCATTGTCGACTGCAACAGATTCTGCAAACTATCTAGCGATGGCCATTGTCGGTGACAATAGCTTTCAACCGAGGTACTCCAGCACGCTCCTGCCTGGATAAAACGTTGCGGACGTATATAACCTGTTGACAAGCGTTCCCGACGACAATAGATGGAGAAACGTGCCAATCGATATCCTTTGCTGACGACTGTAAACCCGTCCATTGCACCATACCAGGTACTATATTGCTATTGCAGGGGTCATTGCCCATTGTCCAGGGTGTGAACTTTAGGCTCACCCAGCTCAACGTATCTCACGCAGCAGCGGAGTGCAGCGCCGTGCGGTGTTGTGCTTTCTCTTTCGTGCTATCAAAATAAGTAAGTACCAGTTATGTACGCACAAATATACATGCATGCAGCAATCGAGTTGTTTTCCTGGAGCTTGGATATCTTGGCATTTGCAAGTCGCCTGTTTGCACCTAAAGTTTGGACCATCTGTTCCGTTACATTCTGCTTTGAGCGAACGTGGCGGGCGGATCCGACCGGTATGCGAAGCGCCTTGTGCATACATACAATAGGTATGAGGTGAACATCAGTTTGAAACTTTTGCAACTCCAGTACGAAATGAGTTGCCGGTCATCGCTTCTATAGTATAAAATATGAAGTTTACCCCTCTACACTATAAGTATTGATACGAGTACGTACCATGCATACATAAATACATACTTACATACCCTATTAATAGTACCCGGGTACATACATATGATGTGAGTCATATCTTAGTCTATTTCACATACTGCTGTACATGCGTGTATATGTTACATTTTACAGCATTATTAAACCAAGGTACTACTCTAGGTGTATGTACAGTGTACATATACATCAGTGCTCGCACACCGCCCACCACGTGTTCTCTGATTGTGTCGTTTGTTCTGTGCTCTTGCCATTTTTTTTATGAATGTGATTGTCGATTTGGTCCGGTCAGTCATGCAGGTGGGCTTTGCCATGCTGGAGGTCGGCTCCATCTCTCCCAAGAACACCAAGGTGAGTACAAAGAACCCTAAGTATGCCATACCTGGTATTCATATCATAGCATGCCTGGGATGCATATGGCAAGATTGACCAGCAGTATATGGCACATATTGTTGGTCAATTCGGATCATTTTTTGTGTATTTTACAGCAATACCCGGTACCACGTGCGAGCTGTGATGAGTTGTACCAATATCATATTGCAAGCAGCAGTACCATGCTTGTCAGGGTTATATATAACTTGTAACGTTATTTTTTTTATTATTATTTTTTTTTGCTCATCCCATTTATTATCTTCGCACATCTTCTCTCTCTCCTTCCAACTCGTAACTCAGATCCGGGGTCACATAGCAGGCTGTTCTACCTCCTTTCCGCTACGGTACGTGCCTTCATTTTTTTATCGCGAGAAGATTTCAGCCTTTTTCTTCCCTCGTCGACTCGCATCGAATTGTGCCTACCCACGCTGCAAGGCGCTCTCAACAATTGAATCCTTTTTTATTTTGATTTTTGCAAATAAAGTCAAAATGTCCGACCCACCTGGGGCTCGAACCCAGGACTCAAAACACAAGTAGAATTCGAGGTTAGCCACTTGAACCACCGGGGCGAAATATATATATTGGTGATTAAGTGCCTCGCTGGCGCTCGTGTGAGTGCGTGCAGCGTGCATTCCGCCGGAGGCTGTTCGAGGCTTGCTCTGATCTCCGTTTTCAAGCTCCGCACCTTTTTTCGCTGCATGTAAAAACAAAAAAAGTGTGAGGTATGTTTTTCGCCGTACGTACTGCTGTGCGCGTTCTTTTGGGGGGAGGGGTCTGTTTCGCCGGAGGCAAAAAAAATGGTTTTTATTTGGGGCTTACTGCTTTCTTTCTAGGCCGATGCTAATGGAACGCGATATTAAAAGGAAGAATTCCAAATATACCCGCATAGTTCAGTACCGCTCGCTATGAGCACGATCGTTCATGAGAATACTCCCAATTTCGAAAAAAAAACGAAAAAACGAAAAAATGCCATCCCTGTTGGGCGAATGTTGGGGCAAAGTCGGAGTGAGAAACACTCGGCGAAATGTTTACTTCGAAGCGGCGAAATTATGTGGCCTCGACAGACATCGATCGACAAAGCCATCGACTGCGTCATGGAGTCTGAACGGAGCGCGCTCGGTACAGGGGCTCCGACCCACCCTAGGGTCACAATGTTCACACGACCGCCGGTGATATGTGGCGGGCGCCGGCCAGACGTCTGATAAAAAATAGTTGGTCGCTGGTGTATAGAAAACAGACGGCAACGTGCCTCGATCCATTTCGGATGGCGAAAAATAGGCCTTTTTTCAGGTTTGGGGTAGTAAGAGCGTAGGACGCCGCCGGCAACCCCTCGCCCCCTAGACCCCGGATCCACCTGATATATTTGAGGCCGTCATGTACACTTCCTAACCTTACCCGACACGAAGCGGGGTGACCGTGGCTTATTTTATTCTATGTGGAGATCGAAGGTCTATCTTCGCATGAGCTGGTTATTTTGTCGACGTGTTCAAAATTAACTTACAACGAGGGAAGAAAAATGCGCAGCGTGCAGCCGCATGAAAAACAATGGTAAAAATCAAACATTTCCCCGTTTTCCCCGCAGCGGCGGTAAGAGCATATCGTCAGCGGTGTGTTGGAATCAAAAGTTTCCTTGTTTTTGTATGGCTTCTTTGCTACGGGGTGCGCATTTCCCCGTGAAACCACTTGCTCTGAGAGGGAGACAGAGCTGAGAGGTATACTGCAACTCAAGGCGCATCCAAACCCATCGTCATCGTCTAGTTTGCCATAATTCTGTGTGTAAAACGCAACCAAATTAGCTACACAGCCCACTAGTCGACTAAATTCAATTAGTTGGTTGGTTTCGCCAGGCAACTATACTTCGTAGTGGTAATAGCTTGCCAGGAATTCTAGCCAACTCACAGCCCTAGTTTTTGCTCGCCTTTGCTCCTGCACTATTAATAAGATCAATGTGCGCTAAAGCCGGGACAAGAGCAATCTGTATGTAGTTGATGATTGTGGCCTTTCACGGAGTGCTCTTATCCCTTTTGTAAGTATTGCAGTCCCGTTTTGGGGACAAACCAGTCAACTAACAAGTAGTTTTGTCCCTCAAAACGAGACTGCAGTACTAACAGTACTATTAATAAAAGGGTAAAGGCCACGCAAAACTCTCAGGGAAATGTTGTCGAATAAGCGCGAGCAAGTGGTTCGCCGAAAGATTCTAACGACTTGGAAACACAGCACGGGTCTTGCAAAACACGAACTTCCTCTCGGATTCAGAACACTGCTGCAAATTACCCAGAACCCAGGGCTTTTTTCAGCCCTTTTTTTAGCCCGAGAATCCCGTACGAACCACACACGGGATCGAAATGTTATTTTCCGCAAAATTTCCGGGTGCTTGAGCTTAGTAAAGTAACGTGAGAAAACCAGCGAAGTTTTGGTGAAATCCGTGTTTTTATTGGAGCTGCAGCTATGGTGCTACTTCGTATGAAATAAAATATTTTCCGATTTTGCGACTTTAGTGTGCTGCGGGCTCGCAACTTCGAGGTCACAAAAGCAGCTCGTGAGTCTTTTCTGGCTGCCTATGACTGTTATCTGGTGTGGTACCCGACGCCCTTACACACCCCATAAGGAGCGTGACTGACTTTCGTGGAATGTGGTTACTCGTGCGGAGCTGCAACTGTCTGCATGTAAAGTGCTAACTTTCAGTTGGGGGTTGTTTTTTTCATTTTGTGTCTTAACCTTCGACGAATTTCGACCACTGCGGCACCAGCATATGGGAACCCTTACACAGCAGGTACCATGACGTTTGGCCGTTCGGAGCGACGAGAGAGTGCTGGCACCAGGCCATTGGTAGTCGGAAGGTTCGGACACAGTGAGGAGAAATATGCGAAAGATCAGCGTACCATGGAAAGATCACACTTCGTGCTGGGCCGTTGGATTGATTTGACGGCCACTTTTATATCGAGAACCTCGGCGTCCGAGAAAAGTAGTGTCCCCTTGTAGGTCAACAAGTTTCGGGGGTGTACCCCTTCGTGTGATTTTCCCTTGTAAATGCCTCCGGCGGCTTTCCGGGGGTCCTCGGGCGACCTCCGAGGGGCCCCCTGGCGGGTGGGCAGACCTCCTCTACAGCTCGATAAGCATTACGCCCTCCGGCTCGTGGTGCGCGGTGCGTGACTCCTATCTCTAGTTCATATCCCTGGTCCGTATCATGCGATGATACGTCGTGTATCAGGTATCACCAGAGGGATTCATCCCTCTGGTGATAATCCCTCTGGTGGTACAGAATGTTATAAATGGTATACTTGTATATATATTTCTCCTGAGCGTGCCCGGTTGGTACATCCATCCATGGCATCTCAAGACCTCCCACTTAGACATTACACTGCCTCCTATTAATACTACTACTTGCCGGCGAGAGCCTTTTCCCTTTTCTCTTGTTTTGCTTTGTGTGCGTGTGTGTACCGCGAGCACGGCACCGCGGGCTAGCGCGGCGCCATCGCGAGTGTCGGCGGGCGCTGGCGGTTGGAAGGAGCGCGATCGCCGTTTTGGTGGATAGGCGTCGCGTGCATCGAGACGCGAGGAAAGCATGAATGCGCTCTGTCTGGCCTCGTGATATCGGATTGAAAAAATGATTATACGAGTCTATAAGTGTTGTCTTGGGTTGCAAAAGATTCAAGCGGTGCTTAGTTTTGCGACCGAGCTGAATTTCAGAGATAAAGCATCGCAGTCTGAGCGCCAACATTGCCGAGCTAGCGAACGAGGGTCACAGTGAGCACCGTGCTTCACGCGAGGCGCGCGACGGGGTTCACTGGGGCAGAGAGGGAGAAAATATTTACCCGAACCAAATAAGTGGCGAGGTGGTCGCGAGAGGGGCAGCGTACGAGGCTGAGAGAAGCTCTGCTGTTCGATTTTTTTTTACCAGCGCAAGGCGTTCCAACCAGGCGGAAAATCATTATGCCAGAGGGGGCGGGTATTTTTTTTTATTTTTAAGTTTTCGTTTTCAAACAATTTTTATTTCATTTTATTTTTCTATCTGTTTCACGTCAGGATTTTTTTGTTTCGTTATATTTTTGTTAATATTTTCTGGTCTTGCTTGTGTTATGTTCTCGTACCCGGTACGCTGACATTTCACTTGCTTGTCCCATGAATTTGCGATATTTTTTGTTTTTGGTAATCCCCTGTTTTACACATATTTAGATTTGGTATATCTCTAGGACAAGGAACCAGGACGAACACTGGGTGTATGTACTGACGAAGTTGGGTATTAATAGTAAGGACGATCAAATGTGAAGACAACACACATCCTCCGGCGGAACGGTACAAATATTTCCTACTGTAAGCTCCCCACACTTCGACGTTTAGAATACGTTTCGTGTATCATTTTTCATTGTTTTTGCGGTGCGGTGCCCTGCTGTGTTTTTTCTTTCGTACATGTCAAATTAAGAAAAGAAGTACTCCGTATTTGCGTACGTACGTGCATGCGGTCCGGGTCGTTTTCTTGGTTAGAGCATGGAGCTGTCGGCATTTTCAAGTTGCCTGTTTGCACTTGGTAGTTTAGACCGCCTGTTCCTGTCTAGCCTTCCTCGTGAGCGAGCGTGGCGGGCCGAACAACCCGCTACACGAAGCGGCTTGTAAATACATGAGAGATACCTGGTAAGAGATACGAGTGTGACAGCAATTGCCGAGTTTTGGCAACTGAAACTACTTGTATGAATTGACCAACCAAACAACCCAACAACCCCTCCTTCTATCTTCCATCCTTCTATATTTCTCCTTTTCCTCTACCCCCTCCCCCCCTTGCATGTAGCCACGTATCGTAACTGAATATGTCGTACACACCTGTACACGCTTTTTATATACCAGTATGTGTTGTGCATACTGGGATGTAACACCTGGTACTGCTGTACTTGTGTAAATATGGGAGGTAGCTGATGTCACGTTTCTGTAAAGCAGTCGTACACACATACATGTAGTATAGTACCGCAGCAGCACAGCAGCAGTACAGCGGTAGCACGGCAGTAGCAGTAACACATCAGTATCTATATACAGGATGATGTTTCTTGTACTATTAATAGTAGCATTGATATTGTATACCAGGACAGGATACCAGGTATCTACCAGGGTACTATATACCGCCGTACACGTATACCGGTCTATACGTACTCGTATTCACACTATCAATTCATACTCGTACTATTGATACCACAATACTTTTAATACTCGTAGCCACAATCAGAGTCAACGCAATATCCAGAGGGTTTCCATCCGCCGCGACGCCAATTACTGCTGTTAACATACAACTGCCGTTTTGTTAATACTGCTGTTAACACAAATACCGGCACAATTTATTACTATACGAGTAGTAGTAGCTTCTTCCGGGGCGCGCTTGCCGCAGTCTCCCGCATTTTTATGGCATCAGCTGTTTGCTGCTGTATTTCTGATTGTACGAATAGTGTTATCGTATAATATCGTGGTGATGGGCTTTCTACATACAGCTGCAGATGACTGCTGTCGGTGGTGGTCGTGATATGCTGTTGGCTGCTTGCCGTGTGCCTGTAGACAAACACGTCACCGCCGTACCATATCTTACACCGATGCATCTGCCTGCATTTTTGTTTTATCTCACACGACTTGATTTCCGTATTATGTGTATGGTATGATACATTCAACACCTATGATCACAAACCCCCAAAAAATGTATTTCCGAACTGGTTGTCTGCAAAACACGGCGGGCACACGCAGCGACAATGATGCAAATGTTGGCTTTGCTAATATCTCGACGATATGCTTCCATAGGCGCATCGCTCGCCCTTTGCGCCTTCCTCCTTGTCAGCTACCAGGTAGGAGATTCGTCGAGGGCGTGTGCTGTCTTGCGGGCTACGAATATATTTGATGATAGCATAGGGTATTCAGCAGTGTGTGTATTAATATTAATTTTACTGCTGTACCAGATACGTCAGTACGCCCAGTGTCCATCCTGACTATTTATCCTAGAGATACATAATAGCTCTACAAATTATGTTGGGCACAAACTGCGACAGAAAAAAAGGAAAAATAATCGCTACAATGAATCAACGTAAAGCAAGTGAAGGGCCACGTACCGGGTACATATATACGAGAACACTACCACACAACACAGACAAGGTATACAAAAGTGTACCAGGTATATGATATATACCTGGTATCGTATACCAGGTACCTACAAATCGTAGACTACAGCAGTAGTCTGTATCCCTGGTAAATGTGGGTTGGCGCATCTCGCTTTTCTTGTTCATCATTCAACATTCAACTTCAACATTTTACCGTTTGACATTCAATCTTCGGCAAAGCATCCGTATACCTGGTACGTGGTACTTCCTTTTTTTTTTTTTTTTTTTGCTCATCCCATTTATTATCTTCGCACATCTTCTTCTCTCTCTCCTTCCAACTCGTAACTCAGATCCGGGGTCACATAGCAGGCTCTTCTACCCCCTTCCCGCTACGGTACGTGCCTTCATTTTTATCGCGAGAAGATTTCAGCCTTTTCTTCCCTCGTCGACTCGCATCGAATTGTGCCTACCCACGCTGCAAGGCGCTCTCAACAATTGAATCCTTATACCAACATGTGACATACGACGCACAATCATGACATTGTACTATAGATTGTTTCTTTTCGTTTCACTATTTCATAAATTGCGTATGTCGTGCCTGTCGTATCTAGTGTGTGTGTGTGTGTGTGTGTGTTCTTCACATTAAACCGTTCTTTCTACCCGTCGACATCCAGCACAACCAGTGTCCGTGCCGATTCTTCCATCCTAGAAGAGATACAAGTTCTGTGGTCACAAAGCTACGCCACAGAGATACTACGTTGCCACGTGTGCAGTGTGAACTGCAGTGGGCAATGCAAAGCCATGTCATCATACTAGATACGACAGGCACGACATACGCAATCTATAAAATAGTGAAACAAAAAGAAACAATCAAAAAGAAAACAAAAACAAGGTAGACAAGTCGAAAAAGAAAAAGAAAAATGAAAGCAAAATCTAAGAGAAACAATCTGTCGTGCCCCCCCCCCCGCAGGCGAGGTGGCCTACACTTGAAAAAGAACGAGCTGGAAAAAAGAAGAAATAACAAAAAACACCACTGCTTGTGAACAGAGTAAGACAAAGAACCAAGGAGAAAGTAACAAGGAAAAATAACAAAGGGGAAATAACAGGCAGACCAAAGCCCAAAGCACCTTCTAGGTGGCGGCAGCAGCTTGTGGTACGAGTAGTATAGCCAGGTTCTCCCTGCTAATCCGCCTGGTACCTTGCTACCCAGACTGCCGTCTCCGCCCTGCGTTCGTCAACTATGCCCAGCCCCTTGGCGTCAGACAATACGAGCCGAGCAGAGCAGGTTCGTCTTCCAACCACGCCACACGGCTCCTTGAGTACGGCTTATCAATCAGAAAAGGAAGAGGAAGAGAAAAAATGAAATGAAAATCACGGAGAGTCAGCGCAAGAAAAAAAAAAAAAAAAAAAGAAAAAAAAAAAAAAACTAAAAGAGAAGACAAGGGAAGACCACGTTCGAGCCAGCTGCACCAGTTGGTAGCACTAGTAGTATGGTCATATTCTACTTCCTAGTCGACTTGGTGCCTTGCTACCCTGTCTGCCATCTCCTTCCTACTTTCGTCTACCGCCGTTTCCCTTCTACCCCTCCTGTTCCCCCCCCTCTCCGCATTCCCTCGGTCGGGCTTTATGCCACTTCTCCTGTTGCCCCCTCCCCCCCCGTTCCTTTGGGCACCATCCACGGCGGATGCGCGGCGCTGTCTACTCATCTCAGCCTCAGCCTCGTGCCACCTCACCATGAACCGTTCGGCTGCTTCAAGGATCCCCCGGTACCACTTCCCCACCTTTTTGGCTGCAGTGGACCACAACGCGGTCTCAACTCCAAACACCAAGGGGGCAACTTCCGTTGACCCTTCGGTGGCTCGGAACTCCCTAAGGTCTTCGACTATGCATCTATGCCAAGTCTTACACTGTCCGCCTGGTCTCGGGTTCTCCCCACCAGCTATCGTCCCGAGCATTACCCGATTGGGTAATCGCTCCTTGCTTTGCCGTGCCACTCCCCCCGCAAAGAAGAGCCGCCGTTTGCGAATGGTCGTTTCGATGCTCTCGCAACGTGTCATCTTGAGGGCCTTCGCGTACGAGAGGGTGGCATGGTCAGTACGAAGTCGGCGCTGGAAGCCAATGACTCGCAACAGGACTTGGTGGTGAGCCGTTCGAAGCTTGGCAAAGTGTTCCGCTCTGAGGGTCCACGTCACACACCCGTACAGCAGGGTCTCAATCACCTCGGCCTTCAGCATTCGGACTTTAAGGCTAAGGGGGGCGGTCGTCCTATCATACAACTCCGGGCCGAACCGTTTGAAGCATGCTCGCATGAGGCGGATCCGTCGGTCGATTTCGAGCGAGAGGTCAGCGTTTTCGTGGATAACGCCGCCTAGGTATAAGAACTGGGTCGTCTGCTTATACCTCTGACCTGCCGCTTCGATGACGAGCGGTGGTGCGAGGGTTGTCCGGTCTGGTGTTTGTAGGACCATTGTCTAGTATGATGACATGGCTTTGCATTGCCCACTGCAGTTCACACTGCACACGTGGCAACGTAGTATCTCTGTGGCGTAGCTTTGTGACCACAGAACTTGTATCTCTTCTAGGATTGAAGAATCGGCACGGACACTGGTTGTGCTGGATGTCGACGGGTAGAAAGAACGGTTTAATGTGAAGAACACACACACACACACACACACACACGTGGCAACGTAGTATCTCTGTGGCGTAGCTTTGTGACCACAGAACTTGTATCTCTTCTAGGATTGAAGAATCGGCACGGACACTGGTTGTGCTGGATGTCGACGGGTAGAAAGAACGGTTTAATGTGAAGAACACACACACTATTAATATTAATATTATATTGATACTGCTGTAATCATCGCACATCTAATATTTTCTTTTTTCAAGTGTTTACCACATCGCCTGCGGGGGGAGGGGCACGACAGTTTGTTTCTTCTATTTTAATAGTATAATGGCATGGCATTGCATTGCCCACTGCTGCTGTGCTTACTGCATACCATATACGCATACGTGGCAACGTAGTATGAGTATCTCTGTGGCGTAGGTTTGTGACCACAGAACTTGTATCTCTTCTAGGATTGAAGAATCGGCACGAACACTGGTTGTGCTGGATGTCGACGGATAGAAAAAACGGTTTGATGTGAAGAACACACACGTGTCATATACGTATACTCGTACCAGGTTCTGGTATCAGCTATTGCTTAGGCCACTTCTTATGCAGTCGGATTTGCAGTCAGTTGGAAATGGTGCCATCAGCACGTTCGCACGTGCTTTTGCCCCGAAAATGTGCGAAACTGCTGTTTCTCGCCTCAGAATGACTTGGACTTTTCTCCAAGACCTATCTAGAGCTGTTTTCCGCTTCTCCAGGTGCCCAGTTGCAGGAAATCACCTCCGGTACTTTTCCGATCCAACTGGGTCAAATACGATTACAACCCCCGATTGGATCGGAAAAAACGTTTTTTTCCGATCCGATACCTGATCGTAATCGTTTTTTCCGATCCAATACCTGATCGTAATCGTATTTGACCCAGTTGGATCGGAAAAGTACCGGAGGTGATTTCCTGCAACTGGGCACCTGGAGAAGCGGAAAACAGCTCTAGATAGGTCTTGGAGACAAGTCCAAGCCATTCTGAGGCAAGAAGCAGCAGTTTCGCACATTTTCGGGGCAAAAGCTCGTGCGAACGTGCTGATGGCACCATTTCCAACTGACTGCAAATCCGACTGCATAAGAAGTGGACTTACAGTAGTCTGATGATGATGTCATCATATTATTGTGAAACGCACGAGACATACAGCCCGTGGTCACAAAAACAAGCGAGTACAGCAGCACACACCGCACAATATTAGGTGTACCGCAGCTCATCATTTAGTATCTACGAATTCGTTGTTCTTTTTTGCACGAACTCTCACTGCTGTGATAGTGAGTACGTGTAACATATCTCAATTGATACATTCTTTCAATATCTCTGTATTTGAGGGTAGTATACCACTTTTTCGAGAGGAACACACCCTGTGTACGAGACCAATTGGACCCAATCAAGCAATGGTTATCGTCTTTCCCTTTGTCTCTTGTCTCCTTTCAATACCAGAGGTTTCACTTGGTAGGCGTGTTTGACACACGAAACGAGCGAGCCGGGCTCCCTTTTCTTGAAGTCCCACCAGCTATTCTGCGAGAGGCTTCCAACACGGTTCGCCGTGTCTCCAAGGGTAGCAGCAGTTTGAATCGTTTTCGACGCACTCCAATTTCGTCAAAATCGGTCTTGGACGCGATCTTTCCGAAACATTTGCCTTTTTTTCAGATGAAACATCGATACGTATTTGGAAGTCTCGATACTTCGAGGTATGGTTTTTTTGTTCGGAAGCGGTAACACCGTGAGGAACTTTGAACCACTCCCCTGAACAAACAGGTCTATGAATAGACTATGAATAATAGATACCATACCTCTCAAACTCTCACCAACAGGCGGTTAGCGAGTATTCTGAGAGGATCTAGCCCAATTCTGTCGGACTCCGGTCCGCGTGTAAAAAACTCGTGGGTGAAGGTGGAAAACGCCGTTTTCAGTTTTATTGATACTATTATGATACCCTGGTAAATAGTAGGGTTTTATAGGTACTATTATTAGTAGGATTTTATTGGCACTATTATTATTAAAAGTCGGATTTTAAATCCTCCCGTGAGAGAGCCTGATGCAAACGGTCAGTGCTGCGTTTGCGGTTCGCAATGATGTGTTTATGTCGAGCAAGGAGCAAGACGAAATAAAATCAGTTGGTTGACTTCCTTCGCCACGCTTATGTATCTAAAACAGCTCTGTCTCTGTTTCCAGGCAACCTAGAAATACAGCCCAGGATCAATATACTGACTTCTCTATTGATACTTGCATGATACACAGGCATTAATAGTTGAGTTTCTTCCTCCGCCCAAGTTGTTCCTCTTTTTAGTTCTTTTTTTCCTTCCGGAAAATGTTTTTCTTTGTGGAATGTTACCTGTCAACTGCTGTCAACCTTTCATCATCCTGCGGCCTGTCCACTGTCAACCTTTCATCGTCCTTCGGCCACGGCCTGCGTTTCAGCGAGAAGTTTATGCGAGAACAGACGACGACCATAACGACAATTTTGTGCTGTATTCCATATCGGTGGTGTCGCCCAACTTGCTGAACCACTACAAAAATGAGTCTACTCTAATTCTATGTAGTTTTGAAATCTTCTCGCGATAAAATAGAAGGCACGTACCACGTACAGTAGCGTGAAGGGGGTAGAAGAGCCTGCTTTGTGACCCCGGATCTGAGTTGCGAGTTGGAAGGAGAGAGAGAAGAAGATGGGCGAAGATAATAAATGGGTTGAGCAAAAAAAAAAGTGCGACCTCGAACACGTACTGCAGATACAGTTCTAAAGGCTCAAGAGGAACTTGCTCAAGTTCTCCCCACCGTCCCTTCGAAACTTCCAGCCCCTTCAATACCTCCCCGCACAGCTGCAACTGCTGTGTTGCTCTATTGGCTTGGTGGCCTTTGAACCCTTTATTTGCTCGATTTTTGCTCGTCTGCCCAACCCAAGTATAGGTTGACTTAGTGATGCCTTTCTGATGTTTTCACTTGATTACGATGGCCTGCTTCGCGCTCAGATAGTCCACGACAAGTAATCGCCGCTTCTACGTTCTGTGCGTTATTTACGTTCTTTGTTTGGTCTGCGTGCTCTCTTTACGTTACTCTCTCCACACTAACTTCAAGATAAGTATACCAACATTCACTCAAGATAAAAATCCCACATCAACTTTTAAGATTAAAAGTGCGACAATCTATTAAAAAATATACGTACATGGATGCTCAAAACTGGACTCAGAATCGAATCCCATCAAAACTGTGTGTGATTGCCGATCCCACACTAAGGTTTATTCTTATCGGAGAGCGTTTTTTCCATAATTTCCGAAGTTTGGAAATAATTAGAGATATGCATCAATATACGGAGGCGTTCTGCCACTATTCGTGAAATTCTCCAGAACGAAAAATATCAAGTTCGTTAACATTCCAATATTTGGAAAATAAATCAGGAAAATATGGAAGATTGAAAAATTGCGCGAAAAAAATGTCGAAAAATTGGGAAAAAAGCTCTCCGATAAGAATGACAAGGCTCATTCTTATCGGAGAGCGTTTTTTCCAAAATTTCCAAAGTTTGGAAATAATTGGAGATATGTATCGATAAACGGAGGCGTTCTGTAACTATTCGTGAAATTCTCCAGAAGCAAAAATATCAAGTTCGTCAACATTCCGATAGTTGGAAAAAAAAACAGGAAAATATGGAAGATTGTAACATTGCGCGAAAAATATGTCGAAAAATTGGAAAAAAAGCTCTCCGATAAGAATGACCCTAATTTATTTCAATGTATTACAAAAACAACATAAACCCCTCCCGAAAATAATCGAAAAATGGATGCTCAAAACTCGACTCATAATCGACATCCCGTCAAAACTGGGCGAGAAACCTATCTTACACCCTAATTTCACGATATTAAATTCCTGCGCACAGCAGTACAGTTACAGCTGTTAAGGTCTGTATACGTAAGTGTATACGCAGTATGATATAATATAAAAGGCGCTTCGCTCAGGAAGGAAAGTATCTCAAATTTTACGAAGCGGACAGAGGTCCATGATTGAATATATTTTTTCTTGATTGTAGTTGGAAAGTGGCGACTTGATAATGCCAAGAGTCCCGCCGCCATGCTTCAGGAACAAACAGCTCGGACGCCACATACGCTTCGCGTCGCGGGCGATTCCGCCCGCCACGCTCGCTCACATGCCGTACGCACGTACATACCCCAGGTAGAGTACTTATTTCCTTATTTCGATATACTGCTGTACGCGACGCCTAGGCACGAAAGCGGCGACCGCGCTCCTTGCAGCCCCCCCTCTATCCGCCAGCACCCGCTGACACCCGCGACGGCGCCGGGCTCGCCCGGGATGCCGTACTCTGAGTACACGTGCGTGCACGAAACGAAAGAAGAAAAAAGGAAAACAGAACTGACAGTGCCAAAAAAAATGGAGAAAACAAAGGACCGCCGGGAAGGCCAGGGATATACCAGCCGAGCACGCTCAGAAAGTGAGATATCTATCAAGACTACGGAGGCTAGATCGCTCTCCTCTTATACCATATGTCTTTACCAGGTGTATTGCATCAGAAAGACTTGGTATTAATAGCTATTAGCCTTATCCTTATCAACACTACGAAGGCTAGATCACTCTCCTCGCAGTTGTCACTTGTGAGTCACTTGTGAGCTGTGACACATTTTTGTCATTATCACATCTTAGATCAACATTTATCAATTAAACTGTATTTTTCCCCCCGCTTTCTCATGCGCGTTATGACGTAGTGCTCACCGTGAAAAGATAGTTTCATGTACTGCTGTGGTAACTTTTACCTGCCACCGAAGGCTGCACGTTTCCTTTCTTATATTTAGGGCAAGTAGAGAACCCTCCACGTTGGGTTAGTAGCGTGGAGAAGAGAGGGGTCGAGTGAGGTTCGGACGGGCAAACAAGGCCCGTCTCGACTTCAAGGAGGCTCGGGTTATTAAGCCGAGTTCTCCCGGTTCTCGGAAATATTCTTAGATGTAATACCACTCCTGATGTATCTTCCATGGGTACATGTGCGATGACCGTTCTACGAACCTTTTAAAAAAACTGTCCTCCACACATAGGATATATGATGTATCGTATCGGCGTTCCGCCCTCCATCCCCTGGCATCCATCCCCCTACAATCCTATTATAAGTAGAACTCCTTGCATTTGAGTCTGACATTGGAAATGTCAATCCCTACCCTATTACCCCTTGTTTCGGCAATCATACTATTCATACTGTGCCTGCTGCTTGTAATCGTCACTTGCATTCCCCAGTTTTTTCTCTAAAGTAATCACTTACCAGTGTATATAGTATCCAACCCCCCGGGAAATTCTCCAAGGTTATCAGGAGAGTATAGCAAAACGTATCCAGTTACGTACGTAGTCTATCCTGTTTTCTGAAATACTGAAATAGAATGGTCGGTACCAGTTAGTGCCAGTAACCTACGGCAACCTGCAGTATCTAAACAGGCAATTTCGATGTTCAATGTTACAGCCCAGTTATCATGCTAAATGTGTACTGCTGTAGTTGTATTCGATACTGGTAGTTGGCGGCACCTGATATCAGGCAATCAGGACTGGTGATGTTTTCAACATTTACGAATTGTCCATACACCTGGTTTCAATAATGTGACTTGCATGCGTGCTCTGTTCCATGAACAATCGATGGACGCTATGGACTGTGGAGCAGGCTGTGCTGATCAAGAATCTCACGGACGCTGCTTTGGGGTGAGTTGTACATGGATTATTGCCCTCTAAACAGTCTCTCATCTCAATATGTCATTCTACAAGTAGTTGCCACTTTTGTGCCGCCATGTATCTATCATTTTACGATACCTGGAATGTGCCCTTATGTACTTGGTATGCACATTGTGTACACATTGTGTACACATTGTGTACAGGGATATAGGCCAGTCGAGAAGGAGGGTGCACACAATGTAGAAATAATGTGTAGAAGCATTTTAGGCATTTTGGACTAATTCAGTTAGGAAGAGAGGAGGGAAGGTCGAATTCGAGGTCGATGAATACTGGCGATGGCCCAACTTGTTGTTTGGAGTATACTTCAATTATAAATACCGGAGAGAGCAGTATTAATAATGTTTCTCCAGCGTACTGGCCTGACTTCCCGACTCGTTGCATGGAAATGTTTGATACCTGGTACGTGATACCTGGTAGGTTACAGCATACATACTGTGTATGATACCACGTAGCCATTAGAGACATAGATAAGACCTAGATAAAAATCTGCTATATTGCTGCCATGTGTGAACGTGGTAGTGATGAAGTATCATATATTTGTGATCGTGGCAGTGGTGGTCTAGAGGAGAGTGGTGGTCTTAGAAAGAGAGGAGAGCGCCCTGAAGGTTAGCGGCTTGGACCGCGTTGTACCACTTCTTACTTCTTACTTCCAAGGGTACTTTTGGAGGAGTGATATCCTCCGTGTGTCGACAGCTTTTGGTCCTGTCCCGTTGGGGTGCAGCTGGTGATTGATTATGTGCCAGCGAATTGCCTTGTTGTCCCGGCTGTTGGTTCTGTCATGTAGAACATAACACTGCCGGCCTCGCAGGTTGTGACCAGACCTGAGAGCTTGTATCTCTAGGATGAAGAATCAAGTACGAGCACTTACAGTAGGGTTTACTGTTGGATGTCGACGGGTGGAAAGAACGGTGTGATGTCAAGAGCACCCACACAACCAGACATGCCAGAGGTTGCGCCGCATGAATGTTTCACGAAATACTACCAGAGTATAAATACAAAGTAACTTATGATGCATGTCATGTCACGGCTTTGTGTGTTGGCGTCACTGTTTTTCGTTAGTGGGACGGAAACAACTGCGATGGTAGTCTTTGTTTTGGTTTCGAGCTTTGTGTTTGTTCACATCCCTTTTTATCGTAAAGACCAGCGTGACCCTGGTATACTATTGCCCATACTATTACTAAAATACTGTTTCTACTACTAACTACTGTTGATGCTGTACTCTTGCCCCGCCTTTGATGTTGTTCTGGAATGCCCAGCCCTCCCTCGTGCGTGATGAGTGATGGCTAGTCGTGGATACTACAGCAGTATGGGGTAACATAGCAATCCGAGCCTACATTGGGTTTGTTGGCAGGCTTGACATTTTGTAGCAACTTTGAACAGCACACGTTAATTTTTTTATCAATACGTACAGTAGTGTATAGTAGTAATATGAAGGTACTATTAATATTAATACCTACTGACCTATAGGGTAAAAATATCGATCGATTCCCCAGCCCAGGGTAATCCTTAAACACTCTCCCCCCCTCTGAACGGCGGGATCTTTGGGGCGTCGGTACCGCACACGGCCGTACGCTGACTTACCCGCTTTATTTCAATACCTGGGGAACCAGGGAGATGTGTCTTTAGAGACCGCACGCGCTAACGTTTCTGTAGAAGAAACGTCCGAAGTGAGATTCGAACTCGTGTCCTCGACCACGCCAAATGTGAAGGGGTTACCTACCGAGCTACAGTATAGGGGTAAAAGATCGATCGATTACCCAGCCCAGGGTAATCCCCATAACAGTACCTGGTATTGATGGCTGTTTTTGACCGATAATATTAGACACGGACCGCGATACGCGCGCAAGCAATTGACCCATTGTGATTCCATACGTGGAACATGTTTTCCGCTTCCTTTGTCCCGAAATGACACACAATCGCACAACAACAACGGTAACGACAGAGCGATTTGCTGGTGGACATTAGGGAACGGATTCGCGTATGGCACAGATGCGGGTGGCTTTATCGGCACGGACCGGTTCGCGTTCACTGAGACGCATTTTACCGGCAACCAGCAGGGAATGGCCTATGCCGAGTGGTTCTTCCAGTGGGCCTTCGCAGGTGGGTGGCCACCAGAAACGGGATGCAATCGCTTGTTATTAGTCACCTAATAATACTCTCTTTAATATAGTCATAATTTACTCTATTATTACGATCACCTACCAATTAACAGTTGCCTGCTAAATGGTCAGATATGAATAGCCGTCTGTTCATGGTCACCTATTAATGTTAATAGCCACCCAATGACCTACCTGGTACTCTGCAACGGCGTACCAGGTATAGTATAGGACAGTTTCTGCTGTACCTGTCGGAGAAGGACATTTCTTATCGCGGTAACATTGGTACTATATTCGAAGTATTGATGTATGCGAAGTATTCCGAAGTGTCTGTTCTGTGCAAGTGTGAGCCTTCAAGGAATAGCTCAAGGCTTGCCCTTTTTCTCGAATATCGACCACCAGGTACCGTCTTGTGTACCGAACGCCTAATACTCAGGACCGATTACCGAATACTATGTGCCGAATTATGTACCAGTGTACTAAATACTAAACCACTAAATATATGGCGAGAGTGTGCTTGGAGACAAATGGGGGTACTGCCGATTGCTCTCCAATATTTGAAGCACAAATTTGAACGTATCCGAAAAAAAAAAACTCCTCGTGCAGTGTCACGCACTCAAGACTGCGACAGGCCTCGTGGTATGTTGCCAGCGTGCCGTGCGTGTTACGGGCATTGTCGTAGTCGCAACCTTGGCATGCTGCTGTCTCGTTGCTTCTTATTCATATTGCACTTGAATATTTCATGGTACCTGCTTTAAATAGTGCCTTTATTTTCATATGTAGCGTTGTGTTTTGCGATTCATTTCTTGTTCACGTTGCACTTCGAAGTACAAGCATTGGTGCCTTTTCAATGCCGTATTCATAGCCTTGTTTGTGTTGTCTTTTCGATGTCTCCTCATTGGTCATTGCCTTCGCATGCTTTTTCCGTGTCTGTTTTACTCGTTTGTCATCACCTCCCCATGATTTTGATATATTATAGCCTTGTCGTGTTGCTCTCGTTGGCTCTCCTTGACTCTCTCTCGTCTCTTGGTCTGTTGTAGCGACGGCTGCTACGGTTGTCTCTGGCGCTGTGGCAGAGCGGGTCAAGATTATCGCTTACGTGCAAGTCTCCATCTGCATCATCTTCTTCATATACCCTGTGGTCAGTTGCCGGCCGCCGTCTCGCTGTGAACTTTCAACCGCCTCCACGCACTAGATGTATACCGTGTACCGTACCTGGTATACCGTATTTCGTACATAAATCTACCGGTGTTGTGCGGTTAGCACGGCGGTACCGCCGTAGCAGTACGCGTAGCATACCACTCATCTTGTCTTGACTTGTGTTGATTGCGTTGCCATCGCCGTCGTGGTGTTGCAAGATGCTAATTGCAGACCGCTACTCATCTCTATCCCACTTGTCTTGCTATCGTCTTGCAATCGTCTTGCGCCTTACGTTTTGATATTCTAGAATTGCTGCTGGGGAAGCAACCGAATCGTAATCGATCCGCGCCACGCCCCCCCTCCAATTGGCCGATTCGTTCACGGTACGGTTTTCAAATATGAATACAGTCTACGGTAAATGGTACACGGTACGCTACATACGGCACGTTGTACACGGTACATCTCGTCCGCCGCGCAGGCCGGCTTCAATGTTTGAATGCCTCATTGCCGAGTGCTTGCCTTACGTTATGTGGGCGCTCAGCCGGCCGGCTAGCGCGTGCGTGGCTCTGGGGCTCGTGCACTCGGTATGGCGATACGACGATACTGCTGTACTGCTTGACTCTATGGCGATGTGGTGCTACTTCTGCACTGTTTATATGCCAACATAATTTTATGACGACATGGCGATATGGCAATATGACGGCATGGCATGCTGTACGTGGTGGGCGTTGTTTTTGATGACGATGTTGTCAGATGACGGGTTGTGCAACACCTTTCGTGTCTAGCTCACCCACCGGCAACGTATGTGTTGATCTATCGGATTTGACTACCCGCTATTCCTGGCGTGTCTGAGCCATTGCTGCGGCGTACTGTGACCAATTGCTGGAGACAGGTGGTACACTGGGCTTGGAGCGAAGAGGGCTGGGCTAGCCCTTTCCGATGTGAGAAGGAGATTACTAACGAGGACTACCTCGACTGCCGGAGAAGATCACGGGGTCTGCTGCTGGGGTGCGGGGCTGCAGACTTCGCTGGGGCTGGAGTCGTGCACATGACGGGAGGTACGTATCGAATAAATAGTTCGTCGACTGTGAGTCAACTGGCTATGACTCTATGACTATGACTATAAGCAGGGCTTTTCGCAGGTCAGGTCAAATCTCACGGGTCGGCTCGGGTCGGGTCAGCTGACCCGACCCAACCCGACCCGCGGAAAAATTGAGGTATGATGACTTGACCCGACCCGACCCGACCCGACCCGCGAGATTTTGCAAGCCTCTTGACCCGACCCGACCCGCGAGATTTTGCAAGCCTCTTGACCCGACCCGACCCGCGAGATTTTGAAACCTCCTGACCAAACCCGACCCGACCCGCCACCTTCCCATTGACCCGTGAGACGCGTGTTTCATGCGGGTCGGGTCACCATGACCCGCGAGATAATTTCGATTGACCCGCAGGTTCAACCCGCGGATCCAGCCTGTGGGTCGACACTTCAAAAACTATTTAATACTTGGAAGTATTTATTTTTGTGCCCCGCAGCGAGGTGTAGCCTGGCTGTAGTAGGTATACATCGATGCGAGCATGCGTCTATGGATTTGGCGGTGTTTTAATGTTTGAATATGATACCGTTTGAGTATAATTGAGCATTGGTACGAGAAAAGCCGTTGGGTAAGAGAGCGGAAAGTGTTTGAAGTGTCGGACCCGCGAGCCGGATGCGCGGGTCCGACCCGCGGGTCAGCAGAAAACAACTTGCGGGTCACGCTGGCCCAACCCGGGAGTGACCCGTTTCCTGCGGGTCATGACCTGACCCGACCCTTGAGCTTTTCATCACCTCTTGACCTGACCCGACCCGACCCGACCCGTGAGATTTGAAAAACTCTTGACACGACCTGACCCGACCCGCGAGATTTGAAAGCCTCTTGACCCGACTCGACGCGACCCGACCCGTGAGAGTTTGGACACTTTCTGACCCGACCCGACCCGTGACATTTTGAACACCCAGTGACCCGACCCGCGAGTCGGGTCATGACCCGCGAAAAGCCCTGACTATAAGTCGCCGATTAGTTAGTAGCGGGCTAGGCGTCACAGTCTGTTTGGCGTGCGTGTATGTCTCTGGCCTTCCTTCCTTGCGGAAGGACCGCCGGGCACAGGCAGACGGCGCCTAGCCCTTTTACTGGTGCCATAAACACATTACACACATCAGACACCATCACTACTCCTACTGTACCAGCTTATCATACATACAGAATACGGTATTAACCTGGAAGCATAGGAAACAGATGCCACCTACTTCTCTACTGTAGTTACCTAGTTCAAGCCTTCTGTAGGGGCTGTTTTCGTCAGCTGTTCGTGTTTTGTCGTTGTTATTAGCGTTAGAGTGCCTGCGGTCGTCCGTGCTCTTTGTTGCGTGATTGTCTCAAACCTCTGCCATTACTTGCCGGCGATATCGCTCTGTCCTGGTGGGTGATGGCCTGAAAGCTATCAGTAGTATCCATTACCATTGACACATGGCATTGCGCTTCGCTCTACGGTTCGTTTTGCATGTTTTACTCTCGCAAAAGTGAAAAAAGGGGCACTTTTGGCCTCTAGCTTGGACTGACACGTCATTTTAACAAGCGATCAGCACAACGATTTCCTTCCTGCACCTTTCTTATATACTAACAGACCGCTGTAGACACATATGATTATAACAGATGTGTGATAATCCTACAGCAGTCTACACAGTATGTAACGATCAGCACAACTATTGTTCCTTTCTACACCTATGATAATAGACTACCGCTCTACATACGATGTGTCTGGTATTATGTGATATTACAGTATATTTACGTAGTATTGTGTAGTTGCTTCTTTCTTGGTTTCTGAACTCTGCGCGCTATTCGGCGTGGTCGTTCGGTGCTCTCTTTGCCTCCTGCCCTCCCTGCAAGAAAACAATGTACTGCACTGCAATGCAATGTACTGCCCTTCGCTGCACGGCACTGTATGTACTGCAATGCGCTGCCATTGCAATGCATTGAATTGAATTGCAGTGCACGCTTGGAGATGGGAGGAGCCACTGAGAGCCAAGCCTAGTGTTGTACCCGGTACTGGCACGAAACATGGGGCCCGTGATGCAGCTCTCATGTCTCGCGTGGACTGCTTTACCCTTGCAGCCTTGCCTCAACAGATCGATGCTTGCAATGCTTGCAATGGCTGCGCTTCATGCAATGCTTGCAAGGGAACAAACGGCTAGTATACTTGAGAGTATTTTGGCTGTACTGCCCACTTGTGTCGCCATTCGCCTTTGGTGTAGTCATTTTGGACCCCTAACCCTGACCCTAGCACGTCCGAGGCTATCGAAGGGACACATCAAACCTTACTGCGACATCAACCTTGACATCATCCTTGACATCATCCTTGACATAATCCTTGACATAATCCTTGACATCATCCTTGACATCATCCTTGATTGACCTGAGCGCAACCGGTTTTGCTACTGCAACTGGGAACTACATTTCTGATGATAACGAGAATCGAATATATTGGGTTTTGTTTCGTAAAAGATGTATTGCTCTCACAGCCAAAGTTTACACTGTGAAATATTGCCATTTGTGACAACCGTCGAGGACACCAAGAACAACGAACATTGGCAGTCTTCAGATACCAAGGATCCAAGAAAGTCGGGATTTATGGCGAGGCGCTTCGCCCCTTGCTACTTTTTGACATTCTGTGTTTTGCGAGCCTGTCAATGCTGATTTTGATACAGACTATTTTTTGTAGATATACCTCATCAGTGATCTTATATATGAGGTTCAATTCTGACTAAGGGAAAATGCAACTCTTGGAAAACAAAAAATGTAAGTTCGGTGATAGATCTCATCGGGAAGGCGATCCGCAATCATTATTATTACAGTAGGATAATCGGCTGTTATAGCCAGTTATATCCTGTTCAGGGCTTTAGCGCAGCGCTCGCTGCTCAGCGCGATTTTTCAATCTACTGTAATGGGTTATGGTTAGCATCCCCCAAAATAAGCCTGTTGTCCTTTCCTGATTGGTTCCGATTCGTAGGCCTGTACTGCATCTGGCAACACCTCGCTCGCTAACTTTCTTTGTGCCATATCCCGGCCTTTCCCTTTTGCCGCCCGCATTGCATTCGATCGTATCGGGTATAAATACTCGTGGGCAGGCATCTGCGCGTTGATTTCGGCGAAGGTGGTCGAGCCCAGGACGGGAAGGTTCAGATTGGACGGCACGGTTAACCGCCTTTCGCAGCAGAGCCCGGCCCTGCAAACCCTGGGCGCCTTGATACTCTGGGTCGGTTGGTGTGAGTGCCCCATGCCAACCAAAAAAAAAGATTCACTGCTCTTCGTTTACTCTTGTTCACTTTTGCCTCGGTTCTTGTCGCTGACTGCACCATGGCAATACACTATTAATACAACATTTGCTGCCGTTTACTTTTGTTTCGGGTGGGTATGAGAGCACCTTGCGAACAAAGTAGAAGCTTTACGTTAGTCGCCCGCGTTATGCCTCAAACGAGGACCTAGCTGATCCTGATGTTCTTGCCGTTTGGCGCCCAGTACCTCAAACCTTACTTCTGCGTCAAACCCGATCTTTGAGCGAGACTGAGACCTCATAGGCTGCACGCTTCGTATCACGCTGTCTGGTCCTTGTTGACAGCGCGCGTCACTCCAAGGACAATCAAGTCGCTTGCTTTGCATGTAGCGACTCTGCAAGAGTTGTACCGCTATCTGTGTGCGCGCATGCTCCTCCTCATCTTGACGTTTCTCGGTCTTGTGGTTTGTTGGACTGGCCGCGCAGACGGGTTTAACGGTGGTTCTGTCGGGTCTGTGTCGAGCGGAAGGAGTGAACTTGTCGCGGAGGCCGTGGTGAGTCAGTCAGCTGTTCCATTTTCATGTTTGTCATATGTTGATGATTGGATGTTTTGATACTTTTACACCTCAGCAGGACAGATCATCTACATATTATACAAATCATATATACCAGGTATCATATCAATGATGTAGAACAGTGTCAGTTCAAGAAACGCGTGCTATTTCTTACAAAATGTATGTCTCCCGGTCGGCAACAAGAGGTAGATCATACAGATCAGGAGTCTATCAATCTGATCTATCTGACCTGAAAGATCTAGATCATGTTGTCGAGTGGGAATGGTCTATCTGATCTGCCCGATGTAATGATGTTTTGATGAGGTCATGTTGTGGGGGGGGGATGGTGTCATGCGGTGATGATGCTGCAGCTGTGATGCTCCTGTAAGGTTGTACGTAATGCCTTCGGTTCGCCTCATGGAGGGGTTCCATGGCGTTTGATACGCAGAGCGTAGTACGGGCACCCTCTTGAAGTGATATGTTGAGGACCGATCGGGCTACGTAGGGATACAGAGTTGCACACGTCACACACCACACATCGGACAGACCATATCACCACTTCCCCATTTCATGGTTTAGATATATTTATGGTATACCTCATGTGCAATTTCTAGATCACGTGTGCCCGGCTCGGATTTGTATAACACAACAGCCCCTGCAGAACATCAGCATCCCATAATGGCAAATACAGGATCTATCTGGTCTACTGTCTACATTATGATCTGTAGATGATATGTCCGATGTGTGCAACAAGTGTAGATGATTATTTTGTCAGCCAGCGAACGCCGCCGCAAGTTGGGGATGATTGAATGCTCTTCAAGCCCGGAAAATGAGGGGGCTGCGCTGCTACAGGCTGCCATTTTGCCTAGAGGAATGTTTTCATTGATGCAAAGTCCCTGGATGGCACTTGATGTCATCCTATTGTAGGTATGACGTCACGTAGATATTTTATTTTTTTCCGGCAGTTTTTTGGTTGACCATTATTTGTGGGAGTTGGTTTGGTTGGTGCTACGTAGCTGGGCGAATGCCTGGCGCGTATCCTTCCACGCTATGCGAATTCCTCGTGAACAATGAGGGGGCTGCGCTGCTACAGGCTGCCATTTTGCCTAGAGGAATGTTTTCATTGATGCAAAGTCCCTGGATGGCACTTGATGTCATCCTATTGTAGGTATATGACGTCACGTAGATATTTTATTTTTTTCCGGCAGTTTTTTGGTTGACCATTATTTGTGGGAGTTGGTTTGGTTGGTGCTACGTAGCTGGGCGAATGCCTGGCGCGTATCCTTCCACGCTATGCGAATTCCTCGTGAACGCTACCATCCCGGCCGCTGCGAGCGGAAAGGATTACGCGTTCGCAGTTTAAGACTGATTTGTAAAGGAGCGTTCTGATTGGTGCTGGCTCAACAAGTTCCTGGCGCGCATCCTTCGACGCTATACGAACTCCTCTTCAACCCATCGATCGCTGTTGCACCGGCCCCCATTGTCTTGTGCTCAGGTGAACACTACCATTGCGGCAGCTGCGAGCGTTTTGTCAATGGGGGTTCTGATGAAATGTATTTACAAGAAGTTCGACTCGGCACACGTGAGTTGGATGAAGGGAGTTGTGGAGGCGGAGCAGGCGTGTTTTGACTTGCCTAACCCTGGTGTTGTTTTTGGTGGCCGTGCGTCACATTTGATAGGGGTGGGGGTGGTAGCATTTTGCTGTACGGTACAACTACCAGGTATGTTGTTGTTACTGTTGTTGTTGATGTTGGTGGTAGTGTTGGTAGTGGTGATGTTGTTGCTGTTGTTGTCGCAATACCTCATCGCCATCATCCAATCCGTGGTGACAGGACAGCCCGCAATAATGGAGGGGGGGGGGAAACAAGTAGAACACTAGAAATGGCAAACAGACTGAAGCAAACCGCACACAGCAAACAAGCAAAATAAGGGTATACACGAGTATGCATCTTCAACGTGAAATACGTACCAGGTATCAGATACCAGGTCGTACTGGTATACCAGGTAAAACATACCACGAAATACTTGGAAAAGAGAGTACGCTGACTCAACTCGAGAAAAAAAACGTGGGGTTATGGTTGTTGAATACCGTACTGTACGGGTAGGCGATTCGAGTATTTCTGTGTGCGTCGCTTGTTGAGTTGGTTTAGTATTAAGAGACTACTGTACTCTGAAAGTGTCTTCTCCTCTCAGTCTCTACTGAGATACACCGGACCGGCAGACGGTAAACGCGTTCAACCATTTTCAGCTTGATTGCTGTAATAGTGCCGTAATAGTGTACTACAAAACGACTTGCTTAATGTTTTGAAGCGTGCAGGAAGAGCTTGCAGCAGTACGAGTACCAACGGTCGTGGTGCACGAAGTGTGGTGGGTGGTGCACCTCGGACGCACCCTCTGCCCCGTGCCCCATTCCCCACTACGAACCTAAGGCTGCTTCATGCGTCCTGTGCCCGACACAGTACCGTGCCCAATTGTCTTTCATTTGCGAAATCGTCTTTTTATTTTCGATACGGTTTTCCTCTCAAGTAGCAAAGGTTACATTACACCAGGTTACATTAACATGTCATACATGACAGACCACCTACAAATCATCCACACTTGGTGTAATGGTCTAGATATTTCAGGGCAAATTGATCTGTATGATCTGTATGATCTGTATAATCTAGCTCATGTTGCCTGGTGGAAGATGCATACTGCTTGATGTAGCACTCTTCTCCGGGTTGTGTGTCAACTACTCTATGCACGCCCTTCACAACATCTCACTATTGCAGCTTAAGCTCAACTATCTAGTGATACTAGATGATGAGAATGATGTTTTAGATGGTCATGTGTCCGATATGTGAAATGATTTGCTTGAGCTGACGAATTGGGGAGATTGGTCCGTAATTTCCAGCGGTAACGTAGCCACAAACCTCTCCCTTGATACACAACACATCTTGTCTTATTTCGTCGTAAACTTGTCAACTTGGATGTTACGGTTTCAGCTCAACAATGGCATTCTGTCCGGGTTGGTGGCGATCAGTGCTAGTGGACCGCTCGTCTACCCCGAGGGCGCCTTCATCATCGGCATTCTAGCCAGCGCGTTTTACATGCTTGGCGTCGAGGGACTGAGACGGTAAGATATATGGCCGGATGATCAGGTTTGCAGGAGAGGTAGTCATGCACAAATGCGGCGCATCGCCTGCTTTTGTGTATGCGAGGTGCATGACAGCGTGCCATGCAGAAAAACGCGCTTCGCTTGCGGTTAAATATGCACCACTTCCCGCAAGAAAACGCAGCACTTTTACAGAAACACATGTCTGGTATCCAACTCTCTTTTGTGGTCATGTTTGTCCGAAACGGGAGTGAGTGCAGTTCTAAACGGGTGAAAGCGAGTTGCTAAATGTACTCGGCCACCTAAAAAATAGGGCATGCCTTAATGACTTAATTTTATTAATTTTGAGGCGCCGTCTGACCGAAATTGCCGTTTTTTGTTTTTACATAGATGCATCGGACACAGCTGTCGACAACTACAAATATTCACCATCTCGTATTCTTGCAAAGTCAGTAAGTAGTATTAATAGCGAGAGCCAGCCCATCTCGTATATGGTACTGCTGTATTTTTAGGCATGACCCATGGTTGGTGTTCTGGCGCCGACAAATGGTAACCATTGCACACATTTAATGTACTCAATGAGTGTACTCTTGGCTTCTGTTGAATCTTCTGGGTCTTGAATAGCTTGACTGTAGTACAGAGGGGGGAAATGATGGCGATTAGATCATATTACGTAGGGTTTGTCGATCACTGCTTGGTTGGGAGATGGTGAATTATAGCAGTAGAGCCATACATAGAAGCCATTGATTGAAGCCATTGAAGGCGTTGAAGGCATTGAAGGCATTGAAGGAGGACTCATAGGACACGAGTGTAGGTATTGATTATTTGATTATTTGATACATTGGCACTTCTGCGCGGTTACACTGCTATTAATACGGTTCAAATCGTTGCTGTGCTGGATAATAAACATTACCTTATTTTCGGTCCCCAAACCGAATCATCTATTATAGATCACCTGCATCATCTACACCATCTAGATCGTCTATCTAGGACGTTCTTGCCAGGAAAGCGAGCCGGCCCCACCTCCACCCCTAAGACCCCTGAGCTCAGCAGGAGCCCTAAACCAGCATCGCTGCCAACCGGGCTACGAGAGATGGACTCAGATCAAAACCAAAGGGAGAAACCGAGTATACGGGTCGTTGTCGGCGACGTTCCCAGATATCTATGTACGTCGGTTGCATGTTACGGTTCGAGTAAGAGCTACAGGCCTACACATCAGTAGTAAACCTTTGGGTATGCCAGAAGATGCAGTAGTGGACACTTGTCGATGGTGAATCTCCCTAAGGTATTACAGCTGTTTGCCGACTCTGGTTGGCTCAGAGGTACATTAATAGCATGTTTGTGAATTTTTCGTATTTTTTCGAACGTATCTCTCCGTACAAGCACTTGGTTGGCGAAGCGCTAAGTAGTCGACATGGGAAGCCCGGCCAGACACATTGGTCGAGGTTTGGGCGCGATCCGTGCACTCTGGAGCGCGTGGCAAGCCCTCAAAAATATTTTTTCGGCGGGAGTGGATACGACGATTTCCCTGATTCAGTACGAACGAGAAGCCTTACTTTGTAGGTACGTACCGGCAAAATGTTATCTGTTTTTTGCTCTGGCTCTCATGAGGACACAGCCCAGACATATACCAGGTAGATAACATGCACAAAGCAAAACGTGACAACGCTGCCGCCCATACGCTGTGCGTGTGCGACACACACCCATATGCTCTATACTGCTGTGGCTGGTTGTGAGTATTGGAGCCTGCGGTCCGTATTCCACAATCTACCTATATTTGCTGCTGTGTGTGACAGATCCACGCACACTCTGGACGGAGATGTAAGGACCGTTTGGATTGGATATGAGTACCTCAACTGCCCAATATTTCCGACGTTTTGTGTTTCTTGGCCGAGGCACACCCAAGAAGTCTAGACATCAGGCATCATGCAGCTAATCCAAATAACGTTACAACCCCGCCTAGCAGCACAAGCAGCAGCGGTCCACACCACGCGCGTGTGTGTCGCAGGTCCGAGGTGTACTGCTATGACTAGTTGCTCTATCGGAGGCTGCGGTCCGTCATCTGTCATCACCACCTCTCTCTCTTGTGCTCATGCTGCTCTGCATGTGTGTGGTGTGTCGTGCGCTCCGCGAAAAATCATGCCAGGTAGTGTGGATCTTTGTTAATAAAGTAGAATGGTCACGATGCCCGATTTTGGACTTGAAGGCGCGAGTTCGATCCTCTCAGAGATCATGTCATTTTTTTTCACGTTTTTTTTTGTTTTCTATCGTGTACGTACGTAACCCAGACACCACAGACAAACTCGCACCATGAGCAGAGCAGGGCGCGTGCTACGATCAGCTGGCTACAACGCTATACACGCCTGCCGTCCGCCAGCAGAGCCGGAATCAAAATCACACGTGTGCGTTAGTCTGTCCGCGCTGTATTGCTTCGGCCTCCTGTTTATACGTACAAGGTAGTTGGTTTTTTATCGGACGCAGCGATCTGTAAAGCTGGGGGTCTCTCTCTGCTGTTGTTGTTTTGTGATACATGCATGCTACCACAAGTACAAACAACACTGGTGCTGCAGTGCGATTTTCGTGGGCAACCGAGTGTCGTCAAGAGTTCCAGCCCCTTCTTCGGTACATCCTTTTCTACTCCTTTAAATAGTATCCCACTACTACACTCGCTCCTTCGTTTTCAATTCGTTCTTGCGCCACTCCCCTAGGCACGTCCCGGAGGGGAACCTTGTATATATTATACGCGGCTCAATCAACCTAGAGTTTCCAAGCCACAGCATCCCGAGCGGGCCGAATCAACCGATACAGCAGTGTAGAGTATTTCCAAGCACAGCATCCAAACCGGCCGAATCAACCTACAGTCTTACCGAGCGAAGCATCGTATTAACACCAATAGCACCGATCACTGCCTTAGGGTTAGGGTTAGGGCCGGAGGGTCGGCTTAGGGCGTCCACCACAAAACCTCGGTAAACATTAATTGTCAGCAGTTGTCCGCGGCTCAGAACATGATCCCCACACGCCTCGTATCTCCCCTGTATGGTGGTGTTGACGCAGGCTAAAGATCGACGACGTGGTGCAAGCTTCGGCGGTGCATTTCGGGTGCGGCATCTGGGGCTTGATTTCGTCTGGTCTTCTCGCCAGCGACAGCCGCTACCGAGACGTCTACAACTTCGGAATGTCGGACAAGTTTGATGATGGGGAAAAAAAGTGCTGCGGATGTGAGCAGCGGTAGAAATTTCGACCACCTATTGAGTTACCCTTACACTGAAAAAAAGGATAACGAGTGTCCTACACTGCTTCCAACTATTAATAGTGAGTCCCAAAAACAGTAGTGGTTGCAGTTCTTGAGAGTTTATTAGGGTTGGTAATTATATAGGTTTACTGCCGCGCCCTCAGCGATCAGCGATACGTTGGTTGGTTGGTGCTCATTATTTTATTTAGTTTCGATCGAAGCGAGTTGCTGACTTTCATGGTCGCCTGAAAAATGTACCGGGTAGGGGATAGGGCGTGCCTACAACTTTTGAGGTGGGTGATAAAGGAGACCTGCAGTCGGATATCTCCGCGCGCCGTCCGGCCGAAAATAGTGTGTTTTTGTTTTGTTTCGACCAATCTCGAGAAATCAACGGATGCCAAACCGAACCAGTCATAGTCAGATTACGCGCCTTCCATCAGCAGTTGATGACAAAACACAACCATACACGCGCGCGAGTTGATACTCGTGCGAGAGCCTATCGTTTGTACCTCCTACGAATAGTGATGAGGTATGAGTCATAGGGATAACGATGAAGAGGACGGCAGTCCGACGAGCTATGGTTTCCACATGATGCGGATAAGATCGAGACGGGATTGTCGTCATCGGGTTTTTAGGGGGATTCTAATTTGTTTGGGCCGCGGGCTGTCGGTTTTAAAACATAATCGCAAGAATTATGACATAGCTTTTGTTGCTGCTTTTGTTGCTGGCGTGCAGATTCCATGGAATGAGTAAAAGCGAGACTGTCTGATGTCAGCCCTTCACCTCTTCCCGCCGCGCGTGCACTGTCTTGACTTGCTGTGCTTCTGTGCACCCGGAGTTTGTTGATAAGGAATACTAGCCGCCGTATGAGGATGATGCATGATGATGTTATGACACGCTTGCCGCCGGTGGCTGAGTAGAATTGCCGAACAAGTGTTGTAGTTTTTCCGCGAATGATTATGAGTGATCACAGTTGAGGCTCTCATCATCAACCATTGGTGCGCATTGCCCGCAGATGCCAAACATGGCAGTATGAGTAATCGATTGATCAACTGATTGGCCGACCGACTGACTGACTTGACTGACTGTGCTGTTGCTCTTTTGCCCTTTGGCTTCAATTAACCCAAACTTTGTTGGTGACCCTTTCCGACTGTTTTGGCAGTGCTGTACGGATGCGGGGGAAACCTCCTTGGGGCTAACGTCATCTTCATGCTAGCCATAGTGGCGTGGGTTGGGTCTCTCTCCTACTTGTGTCTCCTTGCCGTAAAACATTCAGTGGGCTTGCGGGTCCAATTGCATGTCGAAGAAATGGGAATGGACAAGTGAGGATACTATAGTACATACATACCCTATCACCTATCACCGGGGCTGTGAGTTGGCTAGGTATTGCTACGTGCGGTAATTTCCGGAGTTAGGCGTCTGTCTTCATTATTTGCGTGTATATGATTGCCGCGTTTGTGGCTCCAATTGGGTTTTTTAGTGGCCAAGACGTTGGCTTATTTGGCCACCAATTATTAATAGTAAGTCACCAACTAGTAAGTAGCCTCATCATTATTAATAATAATAGTAGGGCATGTCTTAGTGTGCTCCGGCAGCTCGTTGGCTTGTTTCGCTCATTTCGCTTATTTCGCTACTGTCGTAGCCTTTTCAATAGAGTCATATCTAGGCATGCCTTAGTGTAATAAGCCAATAAAAACGGCCGTATATATAATATATACACATATATCATATATATGACTGCATTGCCGCATATTTTGTCTGCTTTTGGTTGCAATCTAGATTCTAGCCTCCCACAACTCCACGCCACGCCGACACCGCACCGCAGCGCTTTCGTGGTAGCCCTGTTAGCTTGAGCCCTTTTCAGACCCAGTTATACAGAGCGATACAGTTTCAAGTACGATGTTAGCAACCGTCTACGTACCTGATGTGCATTTATAGAGTAAACGCGCAGCCGCTCGAGTAGTGGCGTTGTCGTCTATATTACAGTAGCAGCACACTTGTTGATGTGTCGTCCCCTGTTAATACACCAAACCAACTGCAGCCCAGCCTGATTTGTGCCACCGACGGCTGTGATGTCTTCGTTATTTCTATTTTCGCCGCTTGTTCTTTTTTTCCCTCTTAGAGCCGATCTTATCGGTAACTTTTGTTTTTCTTCAATTTATTTTAGGTATTTTTCTATTTTAATGCGCATCTGATCGGCCGAATGAAGAGTGAATCGCAAAGCAGGCTTTTCTCATGGCAAATAAAAAAAAACAATTTCCGTGAAAAAGCTTTCGGGACTCTTTTCTTGTGATTTTTTTAATTTCAATTTGGAATTTGGACGTTGATCAGCGTTGATGTAGCATGTTCATATGTTCATGGTGGGTCAACCACCCCCAGTGGAGTCTGGGATGGTTATTGGCAGATTCGGTGACCACGACCGAGGCGATAAAACGCGAACCTCAACGAGAGGCGACCGGAGCAGTAGCCGCGCCCACGCCCACACACCATAGCACATCGTACCCCGGCGGTGGCGCCTAAAAAAAAACATGGCGCAAGCCCAATTTTTCGGCCTGCTCGATCGGCCAACCATCACGAAAACCGAGCAAACGAGCAAAAAAACAGAGGATACGCTCGAGACTTCGATAGCTGTATCACCGTTGCTGTTCCGCACGTGGCGCTTGAGGGCTCCCTCTCCGTCCACCCAAGACACCCTGAGAGTGATAGCTTCCTATCCTGTGCCACCAAAAAAAAAAAGGCCGGCGGCTGCGCGCACGCCACAACGCAAGCCTTCGCTCTCGTCTACGCTCGTCGCTGTTCGTCGGCTGGGCTTTGTGTGACGTGGTGCGTTATTCCAGGTTATTCCGATTTATTTTTTGTTTGACAATTAATACGCCGTTTCCCGACAGGACACAATCACGTTTTTTTTTTCGAAATCAAATTAAATTTCAGTAAAATTCAAATGCTATTTTCAAATTACGAAATTTAGCTTTCCTCGTAAAGATGGGCCCTTACCCTGTTCACCATTTGCAAAAAACGAAGTTCGTCCAATCCCAACTCTTTACCCCGATAGCGTGTGTTCAGTTCGTAACGGGTTGTAAGTGCCAGAGGGGTTAACAAGCCTCTCCGCGATAAACACGCCTGCCTGTGCTTATTTGTCAGGTCACGGCATGGGCGGCAAAGCAGGGGCTCCATCGCCCTTCGGCAAGCCTTGCGTTCTGCAGCCGCGCACGAGAACCGGAGCAGTTCGACGTCAAGCCACAGGCCTTCTTTCAAGTCTTCCCAGACGATGAGCCCTCGTCCCGCACCAGCGATGCTATCACACTGGAGGGACTAGCTTATCTTATCGCCTGGTTTTTGAGCGTTTATCGTTGGCCACTAACCCTAAGCTAACCCGGAGGCCGGCACGGTAGCGAATCGGACAGCCAGAAAGGATTTTCGTAGGTTATCTGAGGGCTTGGATTTCGGGCGTCTCTTGTCTCTAGTGACTCACGCTAATTCGAAGACCGGGAGCGAATCCGGAAGGTCAGGAAGAAAAATCCTGTTTTAGCTTATCTAGCCGCTTGGTTTTCGTCTCTCGTTGGCCATGCTAATCGGCAGGCCGGGAGGGAATCCGGAAGGCCAGAAACGAAATTTTGTGCATGTCGCCAAGCGTCTCTTGGCACCCCCACGCAGTCTGTCAAAAAGGGACTAGGAAACCGTATATACGTTTCGGGAGGATAACTTCGCGGCAGGTGTGCCGATCAAAAAGTCTGCGTACGTAGCTACTTTTATTAATAATTTACAGCAATAAAGCGATAGGAGACAACCAGGTTGAGGCAGACTTGCGGGGCTCCTTTGCTCCTTGCGAGCGCATGTGCTCCCCTTGAGCGGTTTTGTCTTTACATGCATAAACTAACATATTGTATTTTTCCCGAATTCTCCAGGATTGTTTTTCTTTCTGTTGGGTGTTAAAAAGTTTGTTCGGAATTTCATGTTTTTTCATGTCTCATGTTGGAGACCATGTTTTGTTATGGTGTACCTGGTATGCTCTTGCTATTTTAGGAAGTACTGTAGGATTGATTATCTGCACCGAGATAATTATACATCGGGGTAGTTAATGGATGCCTTCATGTAAACGTGGCGTGATAGTCGTGTCGATTTTTGAGTGTTTGAGCCTTGAGGTAGAGACACTTATATCGTACTACAAAAAACGCTGAGCTGGCGAATTGGCTTGCAAAGAGCGTCTTGCATCGCGTAAGATTATATGGTGTTGTTTCCGGGCGTTTCGGGTGATGATGTGCACACATGCACATCATTTACATACGGTCTGAGGTCCATTCCAGAGGATAGTATTAGGTGCCTCTGTAGCTTACAGTAGCGGCCCTTCGTTGGGTTTTTTTGTTCACTCCCTGTTTGTAAATGTCATTCCTGTTAATAGAGTACTCCGGTGCTTGGGGCACCTTGGCTACATAAGGCGGCGAAGTGCGTATATTGAATACCTGGTGGGTGGTAGGTGGTATGTTCTTCGTTAAGGTATTGCGGCGGTTCACAATATGGTAGTTGACAACCATAAGAGATGTACGGTGTTTGTACTTTCCGTGTTCATGCCGATAAACTGGTAAAGGAGATAGATAACCATCACGAAAGCGAGAGAGCGGGGGAGGGGGGGGGGTCCTGGGAACGTTCTGCCGTTTGCGGGAAAGTTTGGGAAAATTACAGTCGGAGAAGTGGCGTGAGGGTGGGTGTTGGAAGTATTGAACTTATAGCTACCTGGTATTCCTTTTAATAGACTATTACAGTATTATTTCACGCTGCCAACGATCGTTCAATACAAGTATTGGATTGGATGAGGCCTCCTGCTCCGGAGCAGGAGGGCCTCGCCCGGGATAAACCCCGCGGTGAGTGCGCTCTCAGCGCGGCGCCCATCCCTGGGATTGAAATGACCGTGCGGAAAAAATACTAAGCCTCTAGGGTGGGTGCGAAGGTCTGTATTTTCCCTGTGACTATTACCCTGTCCTCGCAGGGTAGGCTAGGCTTCGACAGACTGATCGCTTCGTGCGTTCTAACTCTGAGTAAATCCACCAATCCTGGATTAAGACGAGTATCGTTGTACCAGAGATTGGTTCCTTCGATTGGGTCATGATTTTATTCAAAGTATTACTTCACGCTGCCAATGATCATTCAATGTAAGTATTGGATTGGATGAGGCCTCCTGCCCCGGTCGGTGGTCCTACGCAAATTTCCTTGTGTTTCTTTGTTCGTAATTAGCCACTTACCGGGCGCTGCGTTGTCTCACCCAAACTTGCCTCGTACTGGTATGCTATATTGGTATACTGGTATGCTTAGTATTTTAGTCGGTTTTACTTTAGCCTTTGCGCTTAGAGGAAGTCCGCGCGCCAGAGTCAAGAGTTTGAGAGTCATAGTCAGGTCTTCAAGTTGTACCGGAAATTCTGGCACTGGCTTAGCTTCGCGCCTGGGTGGGCGTTAACTCTGTCGTGTGTGCCTACGGGCTGGGTTGGAAACCCTGTAGACGGGCTGTGTTAGGTTGGGTTGTAGCAGTCGAGCTACAAAAAAGTGTGAGATAAAGACATATAATAATGGGTCAAGGATCGAAATCATCAACATTTTCTTCTTTATTATTATTTTTACTTTCCAGTTTAACCCACAGGAAGTTTTACCCTCAGCGGCGTTCTGCACTAACACATACTATACATAGCATAATAAAGCAGTAGCCATGCTCACAGGCGTCTCCCCCCCCCCCCCCCCCCCGCTATAATGCTTTACGCGCCGTCTTTCCCCCCCCCCCCCCCCGCTATAATGCTTTACGCGCCTTCGCTTTTGTTGCGCATGGGGTTCAGCATTCCCATATAATAGCTCGTCGGTTTGCATCATCTCGGGTTGATTTGGCCACAACAGTGAAAAGTATCCCGCTCGCACAAAAGTAAAAAATGTAACGCATCGATCCAATAGCTGTGACAGGAAGGCACATTCAGCCATCAATACATGTGTTCGATCGAATAACACAATATCAACTACTACAGTGTCAATAGTATACTATGAGTATACCCCGACAGTAGTACCTGGTACCTGGTATGAATTATGGTCGTACTGGGTATATACAGTATATACTGTAGTTACACCAACGAACTTGCGAGCACCGCTGTGACTTGTTTCGCACAAATTAACACCTAACCGCCTGCCCTATAGATAGTGTAACTACTGTCTGTACTGTACTATAACTACCCTAGTACATCCTTCCCATCACGGTACTATTACTACCAGATAATATTGTAATTAAGAGCACACCTAACCTTGCGTATATAAAGATAGTATTCACCACACATTATCCAAAGACAAGGGGGAAGCAAGGGGGGCCATGCAGCCTGGAAGCTGCAGTAGCAGATATTGCACTGCAGCGCTACGAGTACTCGGAGGAGCACAAGGGAGTGGCTCGAAATAGAAAAACCATAACAAGCTGTGCGTGCGACTTGGAAAGTCGGCGGCAGCAGCAGCAGCAGTTACGTGCGTCTCTCCCCGGAGGCTGTTGCTACCGCCCGCTCCTCAAGCGACAGCCTCACGTCCCCGCCCATCTTGACGAATTGAAGCTCGGACGTAAGCACCTGCGAATGAATAGTCACCGAAACCAATCGAACCAGCAGAAACAGTACAAACAGTTCAAACAGTACCGTACAGCGGTAGGGGTATGAGTTGGTCTCGTGACTACAGTAGAAGTCGCCGACTAGTTACTAAACGTACCAGTATTGCAGAGTAGTTGTCAATTGCCATGGTAGGTATTTCAGCTAGTTGCGTCTGGTGATTTGCAGAATTCTGCGTCTGCTCTTGGCGGAATCCCCGCATAGGCGTGTGCGCGCGGCTCCTGAGTTAGGCCAGGCAGCCCGCGTGAGAGGTAAGCACTTCAGCCGGCGTCCAACCTATCGGTTGTTCAAGCTTCAGCTCTTAGAAAACATATGAAAGAAAATGGCGCTCAAGGCCAGTGTTGATGGTCGCTCTTGAGCAACAGGACAACATGAGATGAGGGGGGGGAGGAGAAGAGACGAGAAGTGGATGAGTGTGCGTGTGCACGGTCGATCAATCACGGGGCTCTCAAGTCTCAAGACCCCCAGCATGCGGTGAAAACTAAAACTCGGCTGAACTCGAAACGGTACTTCAGGGTTCTGCCACATGTAAAACCGTGAGAACTGATCACTGATCCAACGGAGTTCCACCACGTACACCTGAATCGGCATTGGACATACCGCACTGCTTGTGCTGCCAAAGCACTTTGTACTGCTGCTGTGGCCTACTCGCTACAGGCGACTATGATCCCGATCAGCGACTCGGTATAGACTACTGGCTACTGCTGGGTAGGACGTGTGGTAGCTATCCTTAATATGCTTTGTAGGTATCTTCAGACTGGCACGTTTGTGGCTGGACGTGTTTTTTATTGATAAAACACCAAGTCACGTACTGTAGGTTTACTTCGCCACCAGTAACTGTTTTCTGCTACTCTACCAGTGCAGTCTTCGGTAGGAAGCCAACTCACAGCCATAGTAAACGGGGTTCATCAGCTGCGCGCAAGTCCGGGAACAAAGCGCAAGGGTACTGCCCATATTCCAGGGCATCTCATCTGAAGGGGGCGAACAGCCCAAGCTGACCAGAAAGTTACAGTTGTTTCTTCGGTTCCGGATACCAGTACAGTATAACGAAAACTGGCAACTACTTGATTAAATTTATGCCTGGTATGTTTTCATCCCATCTATTATCTATATGCCCTATTCTCTCAAGCTCCATCCTCTCCGTAATTAATATCCGGGGTCACAAAGCAGGCACTCCTGCCCGCACGGGGGGCGCCTATTTTGATGGCTACTAATAATAATAGACGAGTGCAGTATATTTCCGCCCCGTCTACTCGCGTCGCATTGTGTACACACCTACTACAGTAGCCTACTACAGCAGTAGGCGCTTGTTTTCTGCGAGTCAATTTTTGCACAAGAAAAAGTTCCTTATGAGGGGGTGTTCGAAATCGCGAAATTCACCTTAGTGGTTGAGAGGTTTACCACTGCTACTACTACTACTACTACTACTACTACTACTACTACTAATACTAGCACTAGACCGCCGGGGACGCGGGCTCAAACAACGCGGCGCATTACCGTTGACGAACGACAGTGTTGATGGATAAGCACACACTTGGCGTTTGGTCATAATGTCCACTATAATGTCCATCATAAGGTCCATTACTATGATAGAGGTAGCATTTTTTGCCTTGCAAGGCAAACGTTCCTGACTTATGGGACTTCTCAACCGAATAGACTGACTACCCGATAAGGCATGTCTTGTTTATGGAGGCCTACTGTAAGCCATGGGATTGAACGCTCATCGGGTTAATCGTACACTTTTTCTCGAAAACACTTTAGCGTGATTTCGTACAGTCTACACGAACCAGTCTACACTAATCAGTCTGAACAAATACCACAGAGTTCCTCAAGAGAGGCTATAAGCTTCACAAAATTGCAGATGCAACCCTACCGCGGCAGTAGAGTATCCCTGTCTATCAATATTACACAGGTGCTCAAACAAAACTTGCGGTTGGTTTTACCGTCCTGCAGTCGTCGTTACAAGAACTTTTTCCGCAGCACCCTGGCCCTATTTCCACAGCCAAACGCGTCGGCAAACACCGCTGTGCTGTGAGATTGTGACTCTATCTACAGTAGGAACTGCGCTGGTGGGTGTTCATAACTGTACTACTTCGTAGTATAGTGTTGTCTACAGTACTGTCGTCAACCGTGTGGGGTGTGTGGAAGGCATACAATCAAATACAGTACTGTCGTCAACTGTGTGGGCTGTGTGTGTGGAAGGCATCATGCCATCTAATTTGTTCGAGGAGAGTTGCGGTCGGACGGCGCGTATCCGTCAAAGGCTTTACGTTTTCTGTCGTAGGGTAGACGGCTTCACCAAGGTCTCACCTCATGCCTGTACCTCAGGCGAATGTCCGGCACGTTGGTCATGCTGATGTCGTTGCCGTCCGCTCCCTGTCATAAGACGGAGGTTACGCGACCGACCGATTCGTTCGTCACGTGGTGTATAATATCGTATCATATGATATCATACAATATCATATAATATCGTACCACATCATACCAAATCAGGGTCATGTCATAATTCGAATCATCAGACCATACCACACCAGGATCACACCTACGTACCAGTATTAAATAGAGCAGTACCGGGTACAGCACACTTTTTTGGGTCAATTAATATCTCCTACCAGTGGTCTAGTGCTTCCCCTACCGTCGCGTGCCCACGATCAACAACTACAACATCCGTATTTCACGGCCAATATGCGGGAAATAAAACACACCTCATCATATCTCGATCCCAGGAAGTGCTGCTTGAAGCGGTGCTCGTATCCACTTTGCAGCACACTGTTGCGGGCGATTTCGCAGTGATCCACGGACGACAGCTTCCACACCTATATACAATAGTCGCGTCCACGCCAAAGGAAAAATCGCAGCAATACCATACCTGGTTCGAGGGCTTCAAAATATGCACACGATGCTACCCGCTACATCAGAGTACAATGTATGTTTTCCTAGTATGATTTAGTCCGCGAGTACAACGGGAGGGTATACCACAGCCCCTATTACCCCTTCCCTTGCGTACTGGTACTGCGGGGCGCGTATTATTATAATTGTTTTTTCCTCATCGGAGCGCCGAGGCCTGTTTTGTGATCACGGGCTAGACTTCGGGGAACTGAGCTAATGGGAGCACATACTCATTCTCACTATCGGATAGCGATGGCATGGTGCCTCTTGATAGTACGCACGGTCTGCGCCGGAACGGCATTCAATAGGACCAACCGCATTGCCTCGAGGCGCCAAGTGCAAAGCTTGCCACCAATATGCCAACACCACCACCAGCCCGACGTGCTGAATGAATGTGTATTCATACTTCGTATCATACCATGTACCTTAAGGTAGTATTTTACTCTGTACCTGGGCCGCGACGCTGTATTCTTCGAGCAGAGGATCCTTCGTGTAGTGCAGCATTAACGGGTCGTCGGTGGAGAGAGACACGTTCATGCCTTGAGCGAAGTACCGCGGAAACGGGTTTTTAGCGTAGTCGAGAAACAGCTTGTTGTTGGATAGCGGGCTCATCGCAACGCCTATCTGCTTGAGGTAGTAGAGGTACTGGAGACCTGTTGTGGTGTGCGGCACGCGTGAGACGGATGTCATATTGTATGTCACCACATCAAGTACCGAGTGCCAAACATATCAACAGATCTAGGCAGCGACGCGAAAATCCTTCCTCCCCTTGATAATTCGTAGCTCATGGAGCACCCGGTCAGCATTAGATACTTCAACTATACGCATCCTGTCAGCATTCAGATACTTCAACCGGACGTGCCGCACTGTCCGCATATGGCGCCAATGAAACCAGCACAGCACATCGAAAAAATATACACCAGTCGCTCGTGAGAGACCCCGATGTATCGAGGAATGTTTTAGACACGCCCCTTCACCTTACTCTAACGAATGAGACTGCAGTACCCGCCCCCCCCCTCATGCCAGTGCCTACCTGGGACCTTTCGGAGGAGGAGGCCGTGGTTGATCTGGTCCGCTAGAAGGAAGCACCCCGCCAGATGCTCAACGTCCCCTGCCTCTCCACAATGCGGACGGTACTCGAACGTGTTCAGTCCCTAAGCATTTCAAAGCGAACCCAACACGCCCACACGCACACGGTCGAGTAAGGCTCTACAACTTGAGGGCACCAGAAGCGCTTAGTCCTCCTCCCCGGACAATACCAACCTACAACATGGTGCTTACACCAACGACCGCAATAGACATTCCCACCATATCGGCTGATCATCAAGGTCGCTTTATGTTCACGAGAAAGAACATAGGAATGTCATAAATTGATGTAAAAGAACCGCATGCAGCATACCTACACGGCTGGGTAACCAGCGGTCCACAAATACGATTAAAATACGATACCTTGGACATCCTGAGGCGGTTGAGGCTGGCGATGTTCTGAGCCAAGTAGTAGCTCCAGTAAGAGTATGGGGGGTTATCCGCCAGATCCCACTCTTGCGGAGTCGGGAGGTATCTGCCGGCATGGAATAATGGAATTGGTCAATGAGTGTCACGGACTGCAGCAAAAAGTGTCCCCCTGAATACATGAAACCCCACATTGCACTAGCGAACGACTACATTTACATTATACTTATTAATAGTATGACCATCTGTAAGACTAACAATCAGAATGAACATGGCGTTCACCGCAACTAGAACTTCCCTGAGAAAACTGGAGGCTTCGCCACATACAGAGAACCAAAAGTTGCACCAATCTAATTCGAAAATAGCCAGGCAGTTTTGAAGTCCAGCGACATACTCTGACCGGAGGCCAACAGCCGATCGACAGAAAGACTTTAGTTTGGTGACTTTGCGTTTTGCTTCCTTCAGTAACAAGGTGGGTCTGCCTTCGTTGTCTATTTGCCCCGGTTCCTGTTACAATTACTGTCGCGCATTGGGTTCATGCAGCACCCCGGTTGTTGACTTGAGTCAGCCTGCAATGTACTTAGTCACGCTTGCTGATTTCGCATACAATACTTCTTTCACTTTTATTAGAAGCTACAACAGAGCAGTGACGAGACAGGCGGTGTTAACACCAAAGAGCTCCCTCCTCTCTGCTGAGAACGTCATTCAACACACCAAATAAGCCAAGAGCCTATGGCGGGCCCCTCCAGATTATCGGCGCGAACGCCTACTAATAGATGGCCCACACAACGGGAAAACGTATTTTAGCGCACGCTTCAGCATGCACTTGTAAGTTTCCGCATAGCATGTATTATACCGCATGTATCTGTTGAACGTATATGTTGTGGTGTAGTGCCAGGCGAACGCCTAGATGATCCGCATACCGGGATTATAACCTACCGCACGTTTTGGCGTACAGTTGCGACTTTCGGCATCGCATGTATTATACCGCACGTATTGTACCTGTTGTGGTGTAGTTGTACCGTTTCTCTCTTGCTTTCGTCGTCAACGGAGTCGAAGCCGACGATGGTTTTGAGGAAGGCATGCAGAGCCAGGTTGGCGTCTGGGTTGACCGACACCTCGAAAAGAGGCGCGAAGATGTTGTTGATCATGTCCGAGAACACGTGCACCTGGAAACGGCAAACCGAGTGTCGTTATGTTCAACACGGTGGCAGCAGGGTGCGATCCTTACTTACGAGTACGTATCAGAAGGGCTAGCTAGCCATAAAAGAGCCGGCAGTCGCTGATTGGCGGGAATCCTGAGAGTGCAAGACACCACGTTCCAGCAGAGAGGCAGTCCAACCCCATACCAAGTATACCGACTGATTCCAACCTCTCGTGTACGGCAATCGCAGCATTCGATATAGCACATGCAGCGTTGCGTATAGTCTGGAAATAACAAGACTCGACATCGTCAGAGCGCCCACATCGAGTACAATTAGTACTTACGTCTGCTCGAATTAATATGATTTACGGTCCAACCTCCACAATCCGTGTGGTTCAGCGCCCAATTTAATACCTACTGTGGGACAAATCAACTACAGATAGATAATCTACGGAAAGATAATATACTTCAAGTATATCCTAACCCGCCGTTATGAGATGCCGTGCGGGATCTGTGCAGTACAGATCCAACCCAGGAGACATGTGCCACAATATGCAGATAATACGCCTCCCACCCGGCAACATGAGCTAGATCATACATATCATACAGATCAGGAATATATCTATCTACCTGCCCTGAAAGATACAGACCATCAAGTAGGGATCGATGGTCTGTGCGATGTTTGCAACACTTCTCTTTCAGCCTACGGAAGTCTACCACGCATTCAATGGGAGGGCGGCAAGTTGCGTGGAAAGCGGCGGACTTTTTCCCGTACCTCGCCAATCTTCTTGTAGATGTGGTACAGCCGAGGGATCTGGATCAGCCACCGGACGTTGTTGTGCGCCAACCGATTCGTGAAGAACCAACGTGCGAGCTTATCCCACTCGCTCAGTCGCCGCCCGTAGATGCTCAATCTGAGTTCGGCAGCATAAACGAGGAGTCGCTACAATGTCAATCTGCCCTCTTTGGACTCAAGAGGGACAGATTGACGACATAAAAGAGAGCCAAGTTGACGACATAAAAATAACGATTACTTCTGATTACAGCATATCGACCTCACGAAACAACGATGTCTGTCTGCCGGGCTACGGATGCAAGTGTGCTTTACTTTCCGAACTACGACTCAACGAATTGCATGTACGACACTTGCGGAACATGATGTCTCTCTCAGTCACACTAGACTAGAGCACCTCTCAGCGTTATGGGTCTCCAAAGAGGAATACATGGAACCCCAAGTAGCTCGCAGCGCCGATGGAGGGGGGGAAAGCAGACTGCCACCGCGACAACACGACAACGGAATCTGTGACCCCACTAGCAGTCCAAAGAAGGAATCACACATCGGACAGATAGATCACCGATCCCACCTCATACTTCCAGTCTTTGATGGCAGGTATATATCAAGATAGATAGAGCAATAGATCCCTCATATGTACGATCTGCAGGTCATGTTGTGTTAGGGTAGGGTGGACGTCGTATAATTGCATGATCTAGCACACGTTTCCTGAGTTGGATCTGTGTGCTTACAGATCCTGCACATCTCTCATAATGGTATGTTAGCATTCAGATTATGTATAAAATGTAGGGTAGACTGGAGGGTGTATATGGTGTAATATGGTGTAGGTGGTGATATGTCCGTCCGATGTGCGGAAGGGACCGAACGAACCCCAACGGTACCAAATACCGATTGGCCTAAAGTACGAACCCCAGCATGCCCCCAGGCGAGCGCCCAACACTGACCTCCATTCCACCATCTGGTACTTGCTCGCCGCCAGGTCAGATATCACTTCGCGAGTCACCTGCACAGCATTACATGACAGAAAACCCATAAAAAATAGGCGCGACCTGACGGATGACAACCCGAAGGCCAAGCAACATGCTGCTTGGCGTGCCTGCCAGTGTATACCTCTAGAATAGGACAAGCCTCTAGAAACGCCTGCCAACTCTGTCGGTCATCACTCCAACAGTAGCATTGGTGCGTATGCCCTATAGGCCATGGCTGCTAGTGCATAGTACGGTACGGTACACCTCTACATCACGAAAAAACTTTAGAAGCGCCAGCCAACTTTGTCCATCATCACCTCTACAGTTGATTTAGCGCGCATGCTCTACGCTATCATACGCCTCACAGCACACCTCTACAAGATGACAAGCCTCTAGAAAATACTGCCAACTTTCAATTTTGTCGGTTTGCACTCCTAAAGTAGCTTTAGTGCGCATGCCCTACGCTATCATGCGCCTCACAGCACCTGTGCGAGATAGTGGCCCGCGATAAGGTTGTCGGTCTTGAGAAAAATCTCTCGTAAGCGGCTCTGGCCCGCCGGGTTGTACTTGAGGTTGAAGCGGTCGAAGCGGTGGAAAGTGTTGCTGGCGTGCATGTCCAGCGTGTCGACGCTTAGGTCGTAGGCGTTGAGCCGCAGAGACTTGAAAACCTGGACGACATGTTTGCGGGCGGTATTTGTCAGTCTGACGCTAACAATGATGAAAACCCGGTGAGGGCCACAAGAACCTAGAAGATATCGCCGACAACAATCCTACATAACTGGCACGCGTCAAGCCGAAAACACATGAAAACCTCGTGGCATCTACTGGTCATGTATTGGTCACTCTCACGCTAACGATGACGACAAGCTGACGACCACAACAACACAGCAGTAAAAAGTTGTACATGCTACTGTAGTAGCCCTCTAAACACGCGCCCAGACAAGTTAGTTACGATGGCTACACTTTTGCGTTCCGATGCTTCCTCCATACCACCAAAGGGGCACACCATACACCCCAATGCCCTTCCACAGGCTAACTTGATGGTTTTCTGGTCAGGTACTGTAGCTTGCCTCGCTGAGGGTCATGAAGCGCCCGTCTCGGTAGCTGACGACTTCGTTGGGACACCGCTTTAGCTTGTGCTTGATGAAGCGCAGCAGGTGTTTCTGGTTCATGCACGCAGAGTGGTGCACGTGGGTGTCCACCTGTTCAAGCAGGTAAGCAGGCCAAGACCGCCCAGCGGGGTTCCTTAGTAGAGTTGAGGTATTATACTTTGGAAAAGGCGCATTGCTGCTTCTTCAACGCGAAGGAGCAGGCGTAGGAACATGGACACCTGAAAACCGGCACGGGTTGCGCGCACGACCATGCCATTCCGATAACCTCGATAGTACGAGTACTTTCAAACCGCTTAACCCCTATATTAATAAGTACTTCAGAAGTGCAATCACATTTTTGGGGACAAGCTAGAGCAGTTCCAATGCCTAGAAATAAAACGGATAAGGTGTTCAGGTGCTAAGGTCGACTGCTATGGTCGAAGCGTACCTTCCTAACATTGTAGAAGTCTCGGTGTGGCACGCTCTTCTGTGCCGCCTGCTCTGCTTCCTGGTTAAGCATGACGTGCAGATTGAACCTCGACTCCAGGAGCTGCATGCGCTTGAAGCACAACGATTTCACGGGGCCTGCGACAGGTGGTTATGGCCGGAGCAATCGCACCTTCAGATTATATCGTGATTGCATGTACGTACGTACAGTAGAGCCAACAAACCAATTCGCTAGGCATTTTGAGTGCTAACTCAAGCGCTTGCAGCGATGAAACGAACGTGTGCATCATCCATCTGTCGTCATGATACTTGTTCACAACAAACAATGCCTTGAAATATATACCAAAAAATTGCAGCATTTCCCGTTTCAACAAAATGTATCCCTGGTATATATCAGCGTTTCCCGTTTGTAGCAGCGCCGCATCCTTGTTGAATGCATAGTCAAGAGGCACTACCGACTTTTTCTTCACTAACGGACAACGGCGTGCTAATAATTCCATACCAGGTACTAACAACGAAGTACTGCAATACGTGTTACACACCATGGTGGATGATGCCGTTAAGCGTGCTGAGATCCGCGTAAAATTCCTTCACCGACGGCAGTCGCACTCCGGGAGTATCAAGCGTTTCTCCCTCTTCCAGAGCGTAGTAAATGCCCTAACAACGGCAAATGCAGCGAGCGGGTGGCAGGGTCAACCCTACACAAACCTCATAAAGTGAGCTCGCCAGCAGAAGACGGACAAACAACGCTTGCAAAAACACCATATACCATGATATACCATAATATAATGGGGAGGAGACGCCAAAGTTTACCTCGACAACCTCTATGTGGTGTGCTGTCTTCGGCACATCGTCAGGGGCGAAAGGGTTGTAGTCTGGCTCAGGCCTTCGACGAAACTCCACCGGCTTTTCAGAAGATGCACCTGCACTTACAAAAAACAGTGCCGCAGCGGTAGAATACGTGGCGTTGTACATAAGATGGCCACTGAACGTTACAGGCGAGGGTCAAGGATAGGGTGAATGGGTAAAGGGCCTAATGCCCTAAGGTTGCGGCTTGGATACTTGTAGCACGATCTCGTACGTGATATATATATGACGGGGGTTCGAAGCGATAAAATTGGCCGTGAAGTGCGGTATGATATGTTTTCAAACAAGGCGTATCGCTAGGGTGCTGTTTTATTCGGACTATGTATACGCAACTATAAATAGAACTGCTTTCCATGTTTCCACGAAGTACAAGAGGTAAGGTCAGGGTCAAGGATCAAGGGTCAAGGATGAAGGGTCAAGGGTCAAGTGGGCTTCAGGTGCGCCCCGAGTAACACCACATCACAGTCTCGTATGACACGTGCAAGACAAACGACCCGGGTTGGAAGCGACATGAGCATGTACAGTAGTGTACAGTAGTGTACAGTAGTGCATACCTGGTAGCATTTTCCAATATAATAAAAAACCCGAGCGGCCCACTTCTGACTCACCGGTGTCAGTACGGGGCGACGGAGGAGGTGGTATGCACCGCGCTCCCTCGCAGGGTCTAGGTGGGCCAAGCGTCGTCCATTTCTCGCGCAGGCCTAGGGCAGTCTATACCAGCATCATCAGCAACAAATAGCGATCGATGGAAGGTCTGGTGAGGGCCATCATACCCATACATACTCATAGACATGTGTCGGCGAGTGCAGCCGTGAGGGGTGGCCACTCCCTCGAAGCGACATCATACTTATATTTGCTCGTGGCTATTAACAGTATGGTTAAATACGCGCTCAAGCAATCGCCTGAGATCTCGATATAGGATTGTCCACAGTTCATTTCGAAAATAGAATGGCGCAAAAAGAACCCCAAGCAGCTTCTCTTGTACGATATGAGATGACGGTATCCATAAAGCTAACCAAATCACCATGAGTTCGCTGCAGGATTTCCTCATGTCTTCGTTCACGAATTCGTCCTCTCCGCCGTAGATTAGCACGCGCTTGAAGTCCTAACGGAATACATGAAAAACATGAGGCATAAACTGGGGGTCAGACGATTCATATTCGGCACAGCGGCATACTGTATACTACTACTGTTGTAAAGTATACTACCGTGTAGTATAGTATTAATACTGTACCTGGTATTAATCTTATCACATAGCGCCGATGGTAGCATTGACCGTAAAATGTCCCTCCCTAAATCGTTTTCTGCGCAATAATCGACCCTTGCATAACAAGGCCAGCTACACACACATCCCACACATTACGGAGCTGTATCAGAGTTTGCTGGAGTCCGAACTAGTCAATGGCTCGTGCCTCGAGCTTTGCCGCTTTTGGCATCGATACCATTAATATCCGGTCAAGCCCACCGAAAAAAAATGAGTGAAATCCGTCAATAAACAATACCCGCTCATATCATACCAGTACAGCAGCGTATGTACAACAGTGAAACTACAGCAGTAGACGTATAGCTGATATTAATAGCAGAATCTATCCTACAGCATTGTAGATGTGCAGCAGCAGGCAGTATTCCATGGTCGTGTAGCCGAAGTAGAAGGGGTGCCCTCGATTATTATGAATAGCCTGTGAATACGTACCTGTTAGCTATTACCAGGTACCTGATAGTAAATAATCAATGCGCGCAACGTCCTTGCTCACCGCTGGTTGACGATAGTGGACGTTTACGTTGTCGAACAGCTCTTCCTTGATATCTGCTGGTCCCAAGGCGCCCCCTGCGTTTTCGCCGTCCATGGCTCCATCTTCAACACCAACACCAACACCAACGCCACATAAGCGGTGACTAGCCTGCAGAGCAGTTCATTACATTCAACGTCGCAAGCGGAAACCGAACCGACTCTTTGGTGACAGGTTTACAAGTCCTCGGGAGTAGATAGCGACAGCCATTCAGGTTATGTTCCGGCGAGCTTGAGGACACTTGGCATTGGCGTTGATTGCGGTTGCCTGCAGCAAATCTGGGTCTGAGAGTATGCGCAGGTCTCCACGATAAATCATCTCAATTATTGCTGCATGGGGGCATGCCTGAACGCCCGGCCTTCTGGCATGCAATGCGCGCCCAATTCTCAAGCACATCAACGCTAACCGTATACCAAGTACAATAGCAACCGAAACAATGATAATGTTGTCCTGTCTTTCAGCTTCACAAAACCCGAGGAGCTGCTCGTCGATATATCGTTCGAAAATAGGTACTCGAAAAACGAGAAAAAAAGGACGTAAAGGTTTTAATATCGGCTTATTTCGAAACAAGGAACACGATTCACAAATTTCCTTCGTCCAGGGAGAATGGACCTGCAGTAGTTCTGCCTCTGATACCAGGTACCGGTATTCATACTGCTGTGTCACACGGCTGAGTTACTCACAATGATCAAGCAAGAGCAGTGATGCATTCTATGACATTGTTTGGAGTGGCATGAAGGCTCATGGGCGCTGTGGCTCAATGTTAGGCAATCGGCAACATTCGATATTGTTGAATATTACAAGTATTGCTGCCGTGACAGATGTAGGCCATAGGGCGAGAAGGGTGTAAAATGGGAAACCCACGATGTTTTCGATACCTGGTACCTTCGTATGAAACTACACAACATCAGCACTCGTAGTTCTAGTGGTACTGCTGTTTAACTCGAGATCAAGGGGCTGGGTCTGTTCTCTGTTGCGTTGGAAGGGCGCGTATGGGTGATGGGGTCCGGTTTGACAGTACAAAAAATGGACATATGCCAATGGTGGGGCTCGGTTTGACACACAAAACAAAAAATTGGACCGAATTTAATCAACACGTGAGCTAACATTATTATACCAGGTACATATTAGTGGAGGCGGAGGGCTAACATATGGGATAAAGTATAGAAAATTATCTTTGCCCGAATTTCGCCGGTCAAAGCTCCTCCGGGTAGGGCAGGAGTCGGGGTTGGAGTTAGGGTAGAGGTTTGTGTGTATTTGGTCTCATAACACTGGAACCACACGGGGCTCACATGAAATTCCTCGAAACCCATACAAAACCTTTATCACTTCTTCTAGATTATTTTTGAGAAGGCGGCTCCGAGAGGGTGAACTAAACTGAACAGCCGCGATCAATTCACATCTATCAACCAACCAGACAAGCAACCATTCAATCAACCAGTCAACCAACCCATAAAGCCCAAGGTGCCAGCGATCCGCCGCTGCAACTAAAAATCAGAAAAAGAGGAGCGATGTCGCTTAAGACAAAATCATCGTGTAGGAGCACATTTTTCGTCAGAGTTCTGCTTAGCGCACCATGCGCAGGAGGAGGTGCGACTTGCCGCACTTGTACTCTCGAGGGCTGAACCCTTTATCGTCGCAGGCCGCAGGCGATTTTTTTCGGGGTTCTTTTCCTTTTTTTCTTTTTTCGGGTGTACGTACTATTTTCCAACCTGTTCAGTGACCACGGGCTATCAATAGTTCCACGTAAAAGAGCTATACATACTACCTGGTATGAGAGCATCATCATCACGATATCAGCATATTACCAGCATCCCGCCTGACCGAAGACATCACACATGCTTAATAGGTTCATATTTATCATAAATGTGTGCTTGTTTGTTTGCACTTGGCACGAGCCTGACGCCCGCCTACAATTATTAATAATAGAGGGGAAGAGTAGCGGGTAAGCCGCACCTTTTGAGTATACTTATGCACATGTCCAATTTTTCGCGGCCATCTTGAGGCCCACCGGGGCCCTCGGCGCGGGGCCGGCAAGTGGTTCGGGGGCCACACCACGGTCCGGCCGTCCAGTCTATTAATAGACTGCCATCCCGAGGTACGATACTTGGTACAGCCGAATACGGTACGATAGGTAATACCAGGAGGATAACCTCTCGTACGTCGCACGGCCGAAGGACTGATGGTGGCCGCACATGCATCAAACTGCCCGAAGGCCGAAACGTCTCCCGGGTGTGCGCTGAATATCACAACCAGCACGCAGCAGCATTAGACATAGTCGACATATATAAAACTCCTGAGAGGGTGATACTTCGACTCTTTGCGCCGAATTCAATATCGCGATTTTCGTACACGCAAATCCCTCAATATAAAACGCTATATCTGGTTATTTGCCAGTAGAACGTGAGGTAAACCATGGGTGAAATGAATAGTCAGCAAGTCCACCAACAAACACGAAGGATACAGCATGGGATGGGCTGGAAGACGTTGCTGCTGCTGCTGCTTCTCTAGGTAGCTCGGCAGGCTACAGCGCCCGCGTACACCACTTGTCTCTTGGAATAGACAAGGCCGCAGCGCGGACGCGTCTCGTGCTCGTGCTGAGACGTATCCTCCAAAAACGAAGGATCTGAATGGCGCTACCCGGTTGTTGTTCCCGGATAGGGTGGGGCGTGCGGTGTGTTCGGGACACGTGGGTTAGGGGCAACGCCGGCAGAAACACGCCAAGCCGGAGTACTGGATGATGTGCTGGTGCCGCTGAACCCGGGCATCCCGTGCATCCGCCCCTGCTCGACCAAGGGAGCACCCGTCTGCCGTACTGCCGTACTCATTCAACCAAGTCGTGGCGGCCACTGCTGTTGTCGTCCTTGCTGGCAAGGTGATGATCGGATGACCGAGTAGAGGGGACAGGCTGTTTCCAATTTTGTCAGTAATTCGGATCTACAACAAAAAGAGGACACAAATATATGATTGGGGTAAAAATACCCCAAGCATATATTTGTGTGTTGCGGACCGCGTATCGCGATAATATCGCCTATACCTGACGTTCGTATAAAACTCGAGAGGCACATAATTTGGCTCTAAACGCCAAATATCGCGATATTCGTGAGTTTTATACCATGTATATGACTATTATTACATTATTACAATATTACAGATTGTGGACAGGGGTTTCCTCTCGCTCTCCGGGGCGCAAAATGTATACCAGGTATAGGTGTATGATATGTACCAGGTACCTGGTATATATTACAGGCAGCGCAGCAGCGGTAGGTACGTACCAGGTACCTCTTATGTACGAGTACCAGCCAGGTACGTACATACCAGAGTCAGTACGAGCATGCAACAGGTACCCTCATATATGCTGTTTCGTACCAGGTACGAGTATCGCATTTCATTTACAATGCTCTGTCTCGCATGATACCATATCTGATACCATACCAGGCGCCTCTGTCTATCATAGGATGCCTACAATACCAGGTACCTGGTAGGAAATAGGATGGAGAGTCAGCACGGACAACGCAACATCTGCATGATGTTGATGTTGGCTACTCGTAAATACCAGGTACGTACGTAAAGTCCATGGATACCTGGTATCTCATCAATCAATGCTTCCATCGCTGCTGCTGTACGCACGGTTATTATTATTATTATTATTATTATTATTATTATTATTATTATTATTATTATGCTTGCCTTCCGACAGTATAGCGTAGATGCCGTTCCGATATAAAGCGAGTATCCTCCCGTAAATCAGCAGTACGTATCTCTCGTACGCTTCTCTGGCAGCACGATAGATGCTCCGCATTTCTCGGCAGGACGAAGATCTGGCATCCAGACGCCATACGAGCTCCCCACCAGGTACTTGATAGTGAATCCTCAACCGACGGGATTGGTGTTAATAGCTCAACGGGACATAGCCAATCAACAGATTACTTGTGTCGTCGCATCGGCGCCATTTATTCCTATTTATTCCCCACCGTAGGTTGCCTCGTGGACTCGCGTCGGATTGTAGAAGCAGCAGCAGCAGGTACAAGCAAGCTAAAAGAGGCAAGTTTGTGTTCAAGGTTTCCGATACCTTACCGTACCGAACTACCACGTCCGTCTCACTTGTTTGTTGAGGGTACTTTCCGCAATTGCTTGGATTGCACGCTCTCGAATTCCATCGTCCTCTTGAAACCGCGGCAAAGCCATCGCGTGTCGCTGCGGTCCTGTGCACTTGGGAGAGTGCGGTGCAGCGCAGTGAGCGGACCGTAAACTTGAACTTTCGCACAACAAGTAAAATGTTCCTGCTGACAAGTCTTCCAGCCAACTTGAACCAACATGCTAGCTGAACCAGTCGAACTCCTCGAAAAATAAAAAAAAATAGTTGCCCCCGCGACCAAAACAAAACAAAAAGAGAGCAAAGGACATCTCTCCATCTCAATTAATTATTAAACGTAGTGAAGACCGACTCTGACAAACTTAGCAGCCTCTTCATCATGGCAGGATGGTTCAGCACCTTGACCTTCGATAGTATCGGGGCCCAGGTGTGTACACGGTGTCAAAGGTAAAATGGAACCAAGCCAAACCAGTAAGTCCCCCCGAGATGCCCTCTCGTACTCATCATACTGGTACGACTTCTCAGGTATGTACCTTCACTTTGTGCTGCTTGCTGTGCGTGATAGGTAAGCGGACTAACGCAGAGCATTGGCGAAAGTGCAGCCAAAATGGGCGAGGACCTTCAGCAGAAGGTCAATACCTTGGCTGCATTCGATCTCGAGGTCAGTAGCCCACAAGCGTACATCACTGAACGGTCCGACTTCGCCCGGGACGTTTTCTTCAATACGCACTCGTGCGCATACTGACTGACAATATTAATACATTAATACTGACTCTCCACGTACGTAAAAGTACTGCTGTAGCTTCAACTGATTTGCTATTAATACTACTACTGGTACCAGGTATTGCCGGTCGCCCCGGTGGTTCAAGTGGTTAACCTCGAATTCTACTTGTTTGAGTCCTGGGTTCGAGCCCCAGGAGGGTCGGACTTTGACTTTATTTGCAAAAATAAAAAAAAAAGGGATTCAATTGTTGAGAGCGCCTTGCAGCGTGGGTAGGCACGATTCGATGCGAGTCGACGAGGGAAGAAAAGGCTGAAATCTTCTCGCGATAAAAAATGAAGGCACGTACCGTAGCGGGAAGGGGGGAGAAGAGCCTGCTATGTGACCCCGGATCTGAGTTACGAGTTGGAAGGAGAGAGACAAGAAGATGTGCGAAGATAATGAATGGGATGAAAAAAAAAAAAAAAAAAAAAAAAAAAAAAAAAAAAAAATTGAATAGGTGGAAAACAAGAAAAAAATACACGAAAAACTCCCCAAAGTTAAACTTCGTATCGTACAGCAGTCATTAGCCTACGCCGCCCGCTACGCTCGCTCTGGAAGAAAAAGTACATCGAATTACGCGAAGCGGACAGAAGGTCGATGATTGAACATATTTTTTTATGATTGTTGTAGTAGCAAATTGGCGACTTGATAATGCCAAGAGAAGCAAGCAAGCACGAGAAGCAAGCACGCAAAAAAAGCAAAGAACGCGAAGAAAGCAAGGATCGTAGAAGCGACAAAAATTCGTGGGAGACTCGCTGAGCGTGAGGCAGGTGCTTATATTATGATCAAGTGATTTTAGGAAAAGGGTAACTTTGAGTATGTGTATCACTCGTACAGCAGTATATCGTATGGACTCGACCCATGTGCAGGAGCTTTGTGCCGGGTCTTACTGGTTAAGGCGGGTTTTTCGGCCGTCCGGCGATATTTGCCCCTGCCGACCTCGAGACCCCCAATGCAAATTAGGGTTAGGGTCAGGCCTTGGGCTAGGACTGAGTTGGTCTCGGCCGACCTGCCTTGGGTTGAAATTGACGACACACGCCCTGCACAAAGCTTTGTGCAGGGCGCTCCTGCAATTAGCGGGAGCCAAGGTTCATGAGGAGTACGTGCATGATATTAATAATAGAGTTTTTTTACAGCAGTAGTTACTATGCCTTCTTTTTCCCGAACGGGCTCGGTTGGCACATCCCTGGCAACGCATCCTTCCGTTACTTGCCGGCGTAAAGAGCCTTTTTTTATTTTTTTTTATTTTTTTTTCAGCTTTTGTGGGCGTGCGTGTACCCGCGGGGGCTCGACCAAGGCTCATCAGAGACCCAAACCTATCGAGACGGTGTGACAGGGTTTTAGGGTCCGTGCGTGCTCAAACCGGCGTCCCCGGTGGCTTGGTAGGTGGTCCGCGTGCCTATCAAGATCAATTGCGTGGGTTCAAGTCTCACCGAGTGCATGCTCGTAGGGACTTTTTCTTTCATAAAAAAGTGATTAGCGGAAAGCGCGAGAGCGTTAGTTAGCTATATTCGATGAAAATCGACGAGCAGTGGGAATGCTGAAAACCCTATGCGCGACAAAAAATAAAGGCACGTGCCGGGGGGGAGAAGGGACGACACCTGTGACCACGGCTTGTCCAGAAGATGACCGAAGGTAAAACCTCCTACGAGTTGGGCTGGAAAGTAAAAGGGATGATTAAAAAAAGAAAGAACAAAAAAATCAACGCCACGAGTACGTATGGACATACTTCGAAGTACCTTGGTATGCATCAGGGCACAAAGTCGGGCTCCGCTGTCTGTTGCGCTGGCGCGCAACAACAGATGCGTTGCGCATAAGACGCGTCGCAGGCGTGCTATATACCCCCGTAGAAGCCCCCGGAGGGCCGCCGGAGAAGAAAATGCGATACATGCATGGATATATGCTGGAAAACCACTTGGCAAAGCGCGTTTAGTAGAGCTGTGAGTTGGTGACTAAAAGTCGCCAGCTAAGTATTTTAGTTGGCTAGGCATTAGAGTTGCAGCGGTGCCAATTATCCGACTATTTGGGTTTCGTTGTATACGAAGCGCTTATGTGCTACGGGGTGCGCATTTCCTCGTGAGACCACTCTTTCAGAGAGGGAGAGCGGGCTGAGAGCTGTACTGAAACTCATACAGCGCATCAAAACTCATCGCCATCGACGGTGCCGGTGCCGATGGCAGTGTCGAGGGCCATTGGCATCTGCTTCATCATATGTATGTGTGGAAAATGCAACCAACTAGCACCGACGACTCAACTAAAGGCAGTTGGTTGGCTTGTTTCGCCATCCAACCACGTGGTAATGACTCGACGGGAAGTCCAGTCAACGCACAGCTCTACTTACCAGGTACTATTAATAGTAGCGTTTACAGGCGAAAAAAGGTGCCTCATTTTGCGGTTGCGCCCGCTAATCTCGCTTTCGTAAGGAAGAACGGAATGGAACAGATGGCCCAAGATTTTAGGGGCAAGCAGGCGACTTGCAAATGCCAAAAGCTCCATCCTGCACAGGAAAACAACCCAGACGCCGTATGTATGTACATATCGTACAAACGAGAAAGCACAGCACGGCACACGGCACCGCAAAAAAATGAAGATCGAATGAAATCGAAAAATTGGAAAAAAAACTTTTGGGAAAAAATATTCCCGTCCCCTCCGATTTGTGTGTTTCCCTCCTGCTTGGAACTCCTAAGGCCGCTAAAAAAATACGTACAAAAATCTTGGAACATCTGCGATTCTGTCAGCCTCCTACACTCCCTGTCTCGCAACCACATCGCCACCGATTAGGTCCGGGCCGAGCTTTCGTCTCTCTCTGCCCCGATGAGCCCCGTGGCCTGCCTCGCGTGAACTCTGGTGCTCACCGTAGCCCTCGTCCGCCAGCTCAATCATGTTGGTGCTCAGACTGCGGAGCTCTCTCTGAACTCCGACTTGATCGCAAAAAGAAGCACCGCGTGAATGTACTTTTACAAAACAAAACGACCAGTATAGATTCGTACATACCTGGAATGATTTTCACCCTATCATCAGGAGAGTTCATTCATGCTTCCCTGGTGTCTCCATGGACACGCGACGCCTAGCCACCAACACGCGGACGGACCACCCTCCTTCCTACCTCCCATCTACCCGCCAGCGCCCACCGACACCCGCGATAGGGACGCCTGTCCTTTTTGCTTTACTTTTACGTACGCTTGAAATCACTCTGGACTTTCCAGCAGCATTTTGTCCCCAACACTGCTGGATTATGTTCGGGCGGTGCCTGGTTCCAGCACGCGTGAGTGTGAGTGTACTATATACTCTAAGTAAGCTTGTATGACGTCATGCGACTTCTCGCCATCTTGGATTACCGGGCTAATACCGTTGTCATGCCTGCCCTGCTTCCCCTTGGTAACAGGAGATCGGCAAGGCTATTCAGAATGCTGAAGACGACATTGTGTCGGAGGAAACGAAGATCAAGCAAGGTAATCTCCCATACTACTTTACTCTTATTTAATATTTATGTACATTATTTTCACGTTTGATATCAAGGTGCCGCGCTTGCTGTAGTGCTACAACAGTACTGCTGAACGAACTAACATTCAAAATGAGTCTACTGCTGTTTTACCTCACCGTGTTTTCCCTTGAGCACGTCGGTCCCAGAAGCCATCGTGCTGCACCATGCTATACACCCGCCATATTCATCTTTTGTTTAGACCAAGCGCTCTCAGAATTGTTTTTTTTGCCGAAAACCGACGATTTACTCGACGGGACTGTCAAAAACACCGGTAGACTCCTCAGGATGCTCCCCGTAATTTTCCGAGAGTTTTCTCGAGCACTTTCCCGTTTCTCCAGAGTCGTAATTGGACTGTTCGTCCATATTTCCAGTTCTGAGGACATCATGTTTTTTCATCAAAAATGTTCAAAGATCCATTATTTTTTACCTCAGCTCTGACCAGCAGCCTTCCTTCTGACCCTCCAGAGAAAACTGTTTGGCTGCTCCAAAAAATACACTACGACCGTGCGACCGTGGAGAAACGGGAAATTGCTCCTGAAAGCTCGCAAAAACTACGGGGAGCATTTTGAGGAGTCTATCGGTGTTTTTGGCTTTCCCGCCGAGTAAAACGCGTATATTCGGCCTGGAAACCCAGTTGTGAGAGCTCATAAATATTATCCGAAGCAAGGATCTAAAACGGAGATTTGAGGGCACTTTGTGAACACCCCGGCATCTGGCACCAAAATCCTTGGTTGGACTGGTCCGAATTCCGTCACCAGCCAGCCTCTTCCCATCGAAAACTCCATGCCATACAGCACGAGCACTCATGCGTAACACCACGAGCATCACAGCAGCATCACCAGCGCACCCACCCACACACAAAGTCCAGCGGCAGCGGATCACAGCAGCATAGTCAGGACAACCACCCACCCAAGCACCTTTAAATCGCTACGAGCAGCACGAGCGCACCTTGAGGAAAGCACCATCGCTATGCACCTGTACATACAGGAGCAGCAGCAGTCTTGTGCCCGTGAGTATGTATGATGCACGTACTTCTATGAGCACTGCTAGCAGCAGCACTCGTACGAATCCTTGCCTCTCACCCACCCGCCAACCCATCCACCTGCGCACCCACCTAGCTACTCACCCACCCACCTACCCAATCACCCTCACCCACTTAGTCACGCACCCATCCAACCACCCACCTACGTAGCCCCTACAGGCACCGGCAGTGACACTGATACCACGGTATAGCAGCAGCCACTACAGCTATGATATTCTGGGGACACGCTGTCTTTACAGGATATCTATTTGCAATGGTTTGACTACCATTCTGTCCGGAACTACTCTTATGATATTTTTTTCTGTATTATACTAGCACACTACAATTCTTCGCTATTTTGTGCACTCACTTCCAAACAACCCGTCATGGCTATTAATAGTATTAATTGGCCCATGCCTTCTTGCACGGGATCGTTTACTGTCGCTCGACCATTCGCAGACCACAGCAGATGCTATTGAATCCGGTTGGCACCTCAAGTAGTTTTTTACGCCCTTCTCCGTTCGTGTTACGCAGAGGACGCTGGCCTGAAGCAAACAGAAGTCAAGATATTGCCTTGGGAGACTCGCATAGAGCAGAAGACCATACTCAGTCACGTGAGTACACAATGTGTGTCACAGACTTCCAAAAGCCGCCAACCACGCGCGCTCCAATCGGAGTATGCGCAGGCTTACGGGTCATGCGTGGCCATGCTGCAATTGAGAAATCGGATGAGTGGCGTGGGATAATCTCTACAGCAACTTGCAGCAGAAGTCTGCAAGTAGTAGCAAGTTAAAACCACTATTGTCACAGAAACAGCCCGTTTCTTTCATGCGGGGGGATGCTCTACTCCAAACCCTGGTCTGTTGTTGATGCGGTTCATATTTGTCGCTACATCCGAAGCCCCTTAGCTGCACGAGTGGGTTGCGGTTATCGAACGCTTGGAGCCACCACCAAAGGAAGGAAGGAGGAAGAAAAGAAGGGGTTCGCTCCGACGCCATTGGATGCAACAAACCAAACGCCATGTTAGCCCTAGAGCTGTCGCTGGCAACAAGTAAACTGAGGAGTTTTTTTTAGGGCAATCGCACTTCGTTCGACTTGTGTCTTGTGTACCATAAGCTATCCGCACAGCTTGGACAGTAGTGCCGGTGGGAGAGAAACCGAATGGGGTAGGTACTCGTACAGGTTGATGTGGTAAGTCGCCGAGGCGTATTGACTTGGCCTGCAATCCAAACCATTTCGGCATCATTATACCATACCAGGTACCGGTATCGTTTTTGGGAATAAGACACTGCTTATTTCGCTATCATATGTCGAATGGAGTCTTTACCTGGTAAGATATTTTTTGTCTCCGCCTCGCGTGTCGCCCGCTGTTGTTTACTCACTTCGGAAAATGCTAAAATTCCAAGGGGTTGATGGAGAAGGTCCTCTCTCTCTCTTTGGAAGAGTCGAACTTCACGACAGGTCCTCCTGCAACTCAAACCACGCCGGTGAGCACATTTTTATTTCCATTAAAGTATGCGCGGTTAAACGCATTTTTCCCGATGAGGTTGGCTGTCCGAGGTCCCGACCTATGTGCGTCACGAGCATGTATCGCTCTAAAGCTGTTATTAATAATAGTCATCAATCCATAGCGGCTAGTACAATTGGTTTCAACGTACTCGCGCCTTGCGCCGCATCTAGTGCCTTTGTACTTCCTGTTTCTATGCCTAGCGTGCTGTACGTTGTTCGGTAGGTGTGGGTCATCGATTAATACTTTCTACATATACACAACTTGTTCTTCAAATCAAACCTTGAAGTGTCAACACCTTCAAATGTCAAAAATACGAATATTGAGATGCAGACGAATACGCAGCTGATGACCATATGCAAAGTACAACGCCATACCAGGCTTACCTGTTTTTTTTACTGTTTTTCTTTACTGCACGCTCTCCTGCAACTGTTATTTTGCGTTTACAGAAGACCGCCGAAGAAGAAGGGGCGCATGTCAAGGAGAACGAGGACGATGTTAAATATTCTGCTGGCAGTCTGCCAGGCGCAGGATTTCAGCTTGAGCGACATATTAACGTGGCGGTAAAGATGTTGTCGCTAGACCCAAACTTGGCGAAGATCCACGCCCGCCTCATCGCGCGTATACCAGAGAAAACGTTTTGGCACCACTACTTTTCACGAGTTGCCGCCCTTCGGACAGAAGTGGGCCTTGAGCCACTATGCGAAGACTTGCTTCAGGTAAGGGTCCTGGGATTCGACGTTTACGGCATGACGTCTAAAGCTTTTTGTGGACAGCTTCGGCTTTTCCGGGAGACCTTGAGAACCCCCTCCGCCTTTTAAAAAACACGCTATTAATAGGCGTATTGAGTAGACAGTAGAAGCTCGTCGCAAGCCTGAGTAGGGTTTGTCCTCATGTGCTCCCCAGCCCATGCCTTGTTCAAAGTAAAATCCAGGCGCAGCTTCTGCAGCCAATGCTACGACACAGTAGTTGGATGTTTAGTCTCCCAATCGTATGTACATACAACGTTAAATACCACTTCACGCCGATCGACCGAGGTCGCCAAGGATTTCTGTTGCTCCGGCGGTCGGTTATCTTTTAATCTGCGCATCATGACAAACGCTTGAGGTTTATGCTGAGAACAACGAATGTTTCCGCGTGCTCTCGTCGCTTCTTTCTCAGTGCTACAGGTACCACGCTTGCTTTTTCAACTATATCAGAAAAAACATTCACTGCCAAACGCCGCAATTGCTGTTTATCGATACGATATATTCCGGAAAACGAGCTTTACTGGATTTTCCTCCGTTGCAGTTGTCGTCCCACGGACTCGTGTCTCTTCTGCTGCTCCCGCTGGTTTCTTGGGCGATGCGAGAATGCCCGATGGGCTATTTGCGACCATTTTGGGAACATCCTCCGCACGACGACTGTGGAACAGAGAAATCGTTCGTTGCAACGGAAGCAAGCCGCCTTGAAGGAGGAAGAACGGTCAACAAGCAAACGACCCACCCCGTTAAATCAGCCCCAACAACCTGGTGCCCTGCTGTATCTTATTGTTGCCTTCACACACCACCCATCTGACTATTAAGGCGTTCGTTGCGCACAAATGTCAGGTAACACGCAACACGACTCCTTTTGGCTGAATCACTAACTTACCGTTTGTTGGCCCACGCTGTACGCCGTTTCAGGACGCGTCCGGCACGTCTACCAGCGAAGAATATGACAAGGTTACTCATGAAGACGTGCAGAGCATGAACTCGCCATCCGAGCGACCAGCCGAGAAAGGCCACGACTTGGACAGTGCAGAAGATGGTGAGGCCTATGTCATGCTGGTCATATTAAACGCGCGATTTACCGATTCATGTATTGCTTTTGAGGCGTTTTTACAAAAGGAGCATCGTCAGAGGGGTTGTCTTTTATTGTATTCCTTAAATACGGTGGCAACCCTCTCTGTATTGCCCCTTTTTCCGGTATACGTGCGTTTTCTCAACGTGCAATTTCCTGGTTTTCACGTTGCGTGCTCTGTATTGCCCCTTTTTCCGGTATACGTGCGTTTTCTCAACGTGCAATTTCCTGGTTTTCACGTTGCGTGGTGATGGTGGCATACTCTTACTGACAGCAATGTCGAGGCAATATTTAGGCGTCTTCTCGCATTACCATCAAGCCAACGTCAGTTTCGCTCGGTCCAGTCGTTTGCTTTGCGTCCCTCCATGTAGTCACATTGTGTATCGTTTTTCAGTGGAGTTCACAATCTGCAGGTTTCTGCAAAACTTTGACTAGTTAGTGTTTGCTTTGCATCGCGCCCGGGTGCACTGCATGCAGCTGCTGCTTCGATCAGGACGTTGATTCACTTTGCGCCAATTCGCAGCCTTCAGTCAGCCTTGCACAATTCTCAATAGTACTCCATACCGACAGAAGATGCGATTCTACACACCCTCTTAACACATTATATATGTGATACCGTTTTTGTGGTTGATGATGACACCTACCATGCTGCAGACGACGACTTCTCCGACCTTGGCGAGCTGGATGATCTGGACGGTGATAGTGATGATAGTGACAACAGTATTGACGCTGCCTTGGAGGCGGAAATTGCGGCGGAGCTCGGGGAAGGATAAATGTTGCTGTACTGTAAATATTGTTGTATTTCGTAACTATTAAAAATCTTCTGAGAGCGTTCGACACATCTCACCGTTACTGCAGCGCCGCTGCTATCATTTGCCATTTGGGCACGGCGCGGCGTATTCATGCCTCTCTGCAGTATACCTTTTTTGCCAACTTTTGAAATTCTCGGAAACTGGGATCTCTCCCCAGTGGATGCGTGTTGAACCTCTTGTGGCCCGGTCCCGTGGAGGAGGGAAACGAGGTGCGAACCCTGACCCTCGTCCCGAAGACGGCCTGTCGTCGATAGGTAACCCCTCGGGGCCCCAAGTACAGCCACCCGTTGCTCCTGTTTGCCATGGGCGCGGCCTGATCCACCTGCTCCACGTAGCACCACCGGTAGCTGCTCAGAGGTGACACAGCCGCGGATAATGGTGCTGTAGTCTTTCTTCTTTTTGAAGTGAGGCAATTTTTTGTTTCTCACTTTCCCCGCGAAACGTCAACCACGGTGAAAATGGGGTGCTTTGTGGGTAAAAAAAAATGCTTCTGCGTGCGAGCGAGGTAAATAATTGTGAGCGAGTGAGGGTTCGATATGGTGTTCATTGTTATCCGTCAAGAGTTGTGCGCCTTGTATGCATGTGTGTGTGGCTGTGTTGGCGGTTGCATATGAAATGTGTATGTCGTTTGGTGCACTCCGAAATTCTTTGGACGGCTCGTCATGTGTGTGCGGCGACCCAGCCCCAAAATGCAGAGATATCAAAATCAATGAATTATAGAATGAAATGGTATTAAAAAAATAGCCCCACCGAAAAAAGAAAAATGTTGGAAGGTTCTGTGCTTTCACGATATATGACCGAAAAAATGTACCAGGTATAGTTTTTAACTGACATTACAGTATTAATAGTATATTTGTTGAAAACAGAAAACTGCGGGCACGAAATAAATGTCTTTCTCTCTTCTACTGGATGATCCCTTGGCGAAGTCGCCAACTTGGTGAAGGGGTGCGCGATCTGTTTCAAACGCTGCCAGGATTTTCATGTATGTAGTATGTACCCGGCATTGTTTTTATTTGCACACAACAATGCTTTGCTCATTCCTTACAACCCTTGGCTCGATGCCTTCCCCTCCTTTCGCCTCCCTTCGTATGTAGACCCGAAGCCTCAAAGCAGAGTCACCATCCCCCATCCCGCGACGGTATATTATGTATTGTATATCAAGACTACTCGCACATGCTCTGTGTTTTATCTTGCATGATGTCATCAACATTTCGTTCCCTCGCTGACTGATGTAGTAAGTTGTAGAGTAGAGCTTACTGGCGTCAAGGCTAACCACAAGAACCGTACTACCTGGCACCTGGCACTTTGTACCTGGTACCTGCTGGTGTATACAACCACCACTGCTATGTACTATCTCTTGGTATTCTGAGTCCATTGGTGTTTTTCTATTTATTTCTGGCGAATTGGAAACCCTTCTTGGTCTCGCTGCTGTGTATGGATTTACGTCGACATCTGTTGTGTCATGTATATGTGACCCTTTCATAGGTACCCACCCTCCTGTGCAGTAGCCATTCGTTCAATCCTGCGCTTTCCGCCGCCCATTCTGGCATGTACAAGCACGTGAAAAAAAACGATTATAGCTGGGACTGACCGAAGGGAGACGTGTCGTGTTGGAGGATTCGAGGACATGATGCACCTCCAGGGCGTATTTGACCTCGTTTGAGGGATGGGTACATAATAAACGACCACATAGTATTACATACTGGTAGATAGGAAGGAGCGGAGATGAAAGACAGGCAGAGCTGGCGTACATCGCAAATGGTAATAGTGCTTGATTGAGGTCTGGATGGCATTTTTTTGTATTTTTACTTGCGATGACAGAAGTTCGTAAAATCAGGGGGAATATAACAAGACCACACCCTGGACGATTCCTATTTCAATAGTCTAATGTGTCTACAATTATTATTATTATTATTATTATTATTAGCTCGCCTTCCGACAACATAGGGTAGATACCATTCCAAAATAAACTGAACATCCTTCCGTAAATCAGCAGTATTCCTCATACGCTTCTCTGCCAGCCGTTTCCCTATTTCCATTCCCCACATCTTTTTGTTTTAGCTATACATTATTATGCTTGCCATCCGACAATGTGTAGTGTTGTTCTAATAAACGGCTATTTATTAATAACAGAAAGTGAAGAACTCTCCAGAACAAAAGCGCGGCAGTATCCTACGACAAATAAAAACTGATGTGACTCTCATGAAGATTACTACAACCAACATCCCTCCATCTCGTCCACCAAAAAACGACCACTCCCCTCCTTAAGCACCCCCGAAGAAGCATCCACCAAAAGCCCGCTGCCCATCAAAATTGCTGGTTTATTATACTGCTACACGCATGTTTCAACGCGCAGAGGTCGCGCGCTGTTGCTGGTCTACACTGCTATCGGTAGTACCTAGGATATATATATATATATATCCTATTCCTCATCAACGTTCCATCCCCAGGTCGTCGGCCGCATTCCTCCGGCTTCTTCCTCCCTCCCCCTAGCGGCCTGGCGGTGCCTCTCTACGATTGATTCAGAAGGCTGTGTTTTAATTGGATTTTTGTTTTGGCAATTGGTTTTGGCGACTGTTTATTAATTGGAATTGACCATGCAATTGATTGCCCACTAATTGAAATTGGCCAAACAACTGTTTCGGTGATTGTCTTTGAATTCGAATTGTCCAGACAAATGGTTTCGAAGACCATCTGTTAATTGGATTTGTGTGAGCAATAGGTTTGCAGTGTTGTCTGTGGATTGAAATTGTCTAAAGATTATTATTATTATTGTTAATATTATGCTCGCCATCCGATAATGTGTAGAGCTGTTCTAAAAAAAAAGTAAGGAGCAGAAATTAGATAACTCTTCTCCAGAACAAAAGCGTGGCAGTATCATATGACGGTGGCTTGGTAGGTGGTCCGCGTGCCTATCAAGATCAATTTCGTGGGTTCAAGTCTCACCGAGTGCACATGCTCGCAGGGACTTTTTCTTGCATGAAGAAATTGATTAGCGGAAAGCGCGAGAGCGTTAGTTAGCTACATTCGATGAAAATCGACGAGCAGTGGGAATGCTGAACCCTATGCGCGGCAAAAAATAAAGGCACGTACCGGGGGGGAGAAGGGGCGACACCTGTGACCACGGCTTGTCCAGAAGATCGCCGAGAGTAAAACCTTGTAAGATCACGGAGAGCGGGACACTTTGTATCCCTGGACAGGTCTGCCTATTAAGCCGGCACTCGTTGGTACTCACGTTGATGTTCGTTTAGAGATAGAAGAGCCCCTTCATTCCTTTCGTGCACGACAGAGACTGGGACCACGCTCGTGCCTCTCTGGAAAACCCCTGGTTTTCCACCTAATACCTGGGTTCTGGCACGGAAACTTATTTGTAGTACTTGGAAGGCGTATCTTAGGTGGACCAGGGGTTTTCCAGAGAGGCACGAGCGTGGTCCCAGTCTCTGTCGTGCACGAAAGGAATGAAGTGGCTCTTCTATCTCTAAGCGAACACCAACGTGAGTACCAATGAGTACCGGCTTAATAGGCAGACCTGCCCAGGGATACAAGGTATCCCGCTGTCCATGATCTTAACAAGTGGCGTCGTCGGCAGTAGAGAATACCGAAGTGCTCCTCAACCGAGTGCAGGTCGGACTGAGGTATCATGTCGACCAAGTAGTGCCCAGTGAGTGCCGGGGAGCCATCGCTTCGAACCAAATTAACCACAAGGAGTTGAGGATCGTCAGACAGGGTGACGCCTGCCGCGCCCTCGCAGCTGGATCGACGGGACCGGACGCGTTCACGCTCCCCCTGAGGCTGCTGAGCAACCACTTCGATCGCACCGACACGGGGGCCAGCTGCACCAAGTTGCATAATGTTGGCGTGCCTAACGGGACCCCCTTTTGCGATCTTAGCCGTGCTTTTTGTTGACGATTTCTTCCTGCCCCTTGAGGCTACGCTTCCTTTCATTCTTTTTTAAGTGCTTTGCCGGCTTCGTTGCCTTGCCGTTCAGAGATGTGGGAGTGGGTTTTGAGGAGCCGCATCTTCGACTCATGTTCTAGTTCGTGGAATCAGGGTTTCCACGAATTTCCCATAATTCTGCATATACGGCTCATCAGAGTGGGCTAGTGTTATGAAACTGCTTTGTACGAGGTTGAAAGCCCGGTAATTACCTGGGTTCTGGCACGGAAACGTATTTGTAGTACTTGGAAGGCGTATCTTAGGTGGAAAACCAGGGGTTTCCCAGAGAGGCACGAGCGTGGTCCCAGTCTCTGTCGTGCACGAAAGGAATGAAGTGGCTCTTCTATCTCTAAGCGAACATCAACGTGAGTACCAATGAGTACCGGCTTAGTAGGCAGACCTGCCCAGGGATACAAAGTGTCCCGCTGCCCATGATCTTAACAACCTCCTACGAGCTAGGCTGGAAAGTAAAAGGGGTGTAAAAATAAATAAATAAAATAAATGGTAAATCAAAACCAATGTGACGCACATTAAGACTACCACAATCAACATCCCTATATCCCATCCACAAAAAAAGAAAGCACTCCCCTCTTTAAGAACCCCTTGAGAAGCATCTACCGAAAGCCCGCTGTCCATCAAATGGTCGGTTTATAACTGCTACGCGCATATGTTTAGACGCGCAGAAGGTCGTGCGGTGATGCTGGTCTACACTGCTATCGGTAGTACCTAGGAGAGACTCGCTGCGGTTTTCCTCTCTCTATAGCTCTTCTTCTACCTCCTCAAACCCTCCCCCCCCCCTTACATACTATCCTCTCCTACTTCCCGTGCCCCTGACCTTGCCACTCTAACCGCAAGGGCCCAATCCTCCCCCCCAAGCACTCCCCAAGAAGCCTCCAACAAAAAAGAACTGATTGCAGAGACTGCTAACTAATTGGAATTATCCAGCAAAATGATTTCGGGTGCTGGTCCAATAATTGGAATTGTCCAGACAAGTGATTTCGGGTGCTGTTTTAATAGTATGCCTGGGTATAAGCTGATTACCGGATAACAAAAGGGGCAGTATGGGGCAGGCCCGACTATTGAAATGCAGGTCGGCCTAGACGTGTGTACTCACTCACATATATTGATGTTTTATCTTGATGATTCCCACTTTCCTGGCTCTCAGAGAGTTCTGAGAACAGGGGGGTTATATATAAATTATTTGCGTGGCGCGTTTCATCAGAAACACGCCTCCTCGACAATAGAGGGAAACGGGATCATGAATACCATGACGCAAGCCCACCTTGAAGGGCTGTATATGCAGATGCATAGAAATCAGGAGGGGACAAAATCCATCCAGAAAATTCTGAGAAATGGATCGAAGATACGGCGCTTCACAACCCACTCCCACACCACTATAACTTGCAAGGCGAAGTCGATTAAACCAACTAAAATCTGCATCCTACGCTAGAAAGTAGATTTGTCCCGAAAGAGACGGGAGGAATATAAAGATAGGCGGCATGCAACGTGGCGGCAAGAAAAGGGTCGCGAAAAAAAGAAACAGTGAAAACAGAACGGCTCGAATTCGAGTGACGTAATAAATGCTAGCACGTATGAACTCCGGCCTACCATAGGGGGAGAGACGCCCACAAAAAAAAAAGAAGCAACTGATATACGCACGTCAGGTGCCTAAAGGGGAACAGAGGCAAAACACGAGAAGGAAGAAGCACGCCAGTCCAGACCTAAAGATGATACGCAACGGGCGATCCTAAAATCGGTGGTCTGATGGAACGGTGCAAAGCTGTACTAAACGATACACATGGGCGACATGAAAACACGGCCCAAATGGGAAAGAGAAGGGCGCTCGATAGTGGAGGTAGCCAAACAGTATCGGGAACGACTTGCAGACACCCAACCGAGGGTGGCGCTGAGGAACTCAAAACGAAAATCCGAAAAAAAACAGAATAAGGGGGGGTGTGTGCCGAGGCGGAGGGAACGAAGAAAACCCACCCGATACGTACGTGAAGACCAACCATATACGGCCCTACAAAAGAGGAGAAGCCTGGGGCGTGAAATGTCACGTATTATGCTGAAATACGAGCGGATACGAAGCAGAAATAAAAAAGGAAAACGAGAAGACGGTACTAAGGGTCATTATTATCGGAGAGTTTTTTCCCATAATTTTGACATTTTTTTCGCGCATTTTTTCAATCTTCCATATTTTCCTGTTTTTTTTCCAAATCTGTGAAATTTAACGAACTCGTTTTTTTTTTCTGGAGAATTTCACGAATAGTGACAGAACGCCTCCGTATATTGATACAAATCTCCCATTATTTCCAAACTTTGGAAAACATGAAAAAAACGCTCTCCGATAAGAATGAGCCTAAAAATGCGGAAGGAGGTACCCCACAAATATCCATGGGTCTTTTGTAGACACGGCCGAGGTCCCAGCCCCTCAGGGCTCTGGCCGCGATGGTAGCAATGCTGGCGGTACGATATCTGCAGCAGTTTGCCTGTCTGCTGACTTGGGTGTAGCCCCAGACCTGCCGATGCTGCCAGCCTCGAGATCGAGCCGCGTCGAGGGGCGTTCAGATTCGACGGTAGCACGGCTGATGAAAACAGTAGACCGGATTGAAGCATCTGTTTGCTCCTACTCGAGCGTGGCTCCAAAACCGTCGATACTAGCATTACAGTGAAGGAGAAAAAGAGCCTTGATGCCACCCCGACACCTAAGGGTAGCCCTTACGATACCATCTGGGGGATAGGCTACCGAGCAGACCACCAAAACGCCCAGTGCCCCCCCCGCATGGCGCGGCCTCAACCTGTTAGGAAAAGCCCTGCAGATTGTGCGCCAGCACCTACGCGACGGTGTCCCACCACCGGTGCGCCGCCGCTATACTTCTCCCCCGCAAAGCGACTCGCTCACGCAGGGCCGATAATTTATTTTCGAGGTAGACCCCTCCTCTCAACAGCGTATTTCGACCTGTGATAAGGCCACCGCTTCCTCTGGCTATTCGACCATCGTGCCGAACGTGCCATCGGACCACTTATCTTCTCGGTGACCCCCCGGGCAGAAGGCACCCCCCCACGCATCCAACCCCTCACTGAGCAAGGACCGTAAGATGACTACCGGATAGCAAAAGGGGCAGTATGGGGCAGGCCCGACTACTGTAATGCAGGTCGGCCTAGACGTGCATACTCACTCACAGATATTGATGTTTTATCTTGATGATTCCCACTTTCCTGGCTCAGAGAGTTCTGAGCTCGAGCAGGGTGGTTTTATATAAATTATTTGCGTGGCGTGTTTCATCAAAAACACGCCCCCTCGACAATAGAGGGAAACGGGATCATGAATACCATGACATTGTCCACTATTATTAATTGAAATTGTCCAGACACTTGATTTCAGGAGCTCTCTATGAATTGGATTTGTCTGAACATTTTATTTTATTTTATTTGCCTTCTGACAATGTGCAGGGCGTTATTCATTCAAAATGAAAAAGCTGACATAATTCGTCGAATACCACCAACTTCATCCAACCAATTCTCCTTCCCGGCGTATACTCACTTGAATACGCACCACCACCATTTACCCAGATATTTTACCTACTATGTATCTATACGCCATGCGTCCTACTCCGCATCTACATTCCACCCCCACGCCATGGGAAGCAGTCCTCCCTCCTCCTCCCTTCTCCCCCTGGCGGCCTGGCGGTCTCGCAGGGCGAGCTTATATCGGTGCACTCTGCGCGAGATCGCGACCTGGGTGGTCACCGATATGACCTGGAAAAAATGCTCATTACAAACCCCTTTTCTTGCTAAAGATCCTCCGTCTGTTCCTCCAACGATACTCGCCGCCAGCTGGTCGATGACATCGCTACCTTCCTTCCCGAGGCGTCCACAGCTTTCCACCGCGAGGGTGTCAAGTTGGTGGCTGCACTCGTCGAAGGACCCTTGTCCTGCACGAGCGTAGTGGTTGCGCTTTCGCGCCTCAGAAGTGGAGGCAGCTGATCCGTCTCGATCAGCGCTGCCAGCCCGCATGTGGACTCTCGCTTGGGGGTCTGCATGCGTGATGTCGAGGAGTATCGCCTTGTTGCGGTACTCTGACGACGTAGCGTCTCGGAGGCCTCCCCTCTCGAGCACTATATCCATACGGAGGTTTCTGTCGGCGTTGAAGGGCGCTCCGCTTTCCATTTGATGGCGGATGGACAACCGCTTGAAGGTGCGGGACAGCGCGCGGACTAGCGGCTAATTCTGGTTAACCTGCGCACCTGCTCGGTGGCATGTGCGCGCGTGACGTGTGGTGACATCCGTCGCTTCGCAGCAGGGGCACCTCGCCGCTATGGGCTCCTCCATTCCCAGGAAGTGCCGTCCCATAGACACGAACTCCGAGGCCGGTATGATTCGTGCTGTGTCCACAGGCCTTGCCCTCGAACAGGCGACAGCGCCTGGTCCCGATAGGCTCCGTTGCGGAGCCTTGGCAAGACCTCTGGTTTCGATCCCCCCGAACATGTCGTTCCGATCCGACGGGCCTGCTGTCTCGGGGAGCTGGTCCAGAGAAGCAACGTACCGTTGGTACCGTACCCGGTTTATCTGCTGCCCCAGCTTGTACTCCGCCTTGTGGGAGCTGATCGTTTGGGCGTCATGTGCCGGCAGTACCTCCACATCATACTGTTCTGAGCCTCCTTCCTCATTTGCGCGGAACGCCCTGTTCCGCCAGCTTTCCGGGACCACGTTTGCCGTTGCCTCCTCCGATACCCCATGGATGTCGTGAAGGCCCCTGACGCTGCTCCATATGCGGTGAACGAGGTCCGAATTGGGCAATTCCCTTGGGACTTTTTCCCCTAAAGGACCGGAGAGGTCAGCAAGGACCTCTGGCGCCGTCGCCACTAAGCTCCCGATGGACGCTGACATTCTCCTTGATTCAGCCGACGACAGTCCAAACCCCCCGGCCCCTGTGGAGAGGCTCGCCTGCGCTTTCTGGTGGGGCTGTAGCGTCAACCGGTTCGCCGGGCATCCGTCCGCAAAGAACGGCGATTCGTCCGCTATCCCTGGAAGCTCGAGAAGGCACTCGAGCATCCACATTGCGCTAGTGTCTGCCCGCTGACACGCGGGTAGTGACAGCTCCGGGCCCATTACCCGCTCAATGTAGGAGGTCCGCTGCACCAATGAACTGGTGGCGATGAGGTTCGCCGACTGTTTGTCCGGCATACGCGGCAAGATGCGCGCGAGTTGCTCTGCTCCCCCATCTCGGACTATCTCCACGGCGCTGTTCACCGCAAATGCATCAGTGCCTATGGGCACGCCAACCACCTTTACCCCACCCCCTTCCGCAATGCGAACACCGATGCCCCCCAGAAGTGATATCTCTTCCGACGTAGGCACATGCCCTTTTGGAGGCAAAGCAACCGTCTTGCTGGGGTGAATGGCAATGCCTATTTCGCACAGCTTGTGCTGGAGAAAGGGCACTACTCTCACCGTGTCCGGTGTGATCTCTGACATACCGATGCTGATGTAATCGAGTTAGGCAAAGGCTTCGACACCCCGGGGTTCGAACTCCTCACGGACCCGCTTGAGTATTGGCAGCAGTGGCATGCAGAACAGCGCCGGGGCCATGGCATCCCCTTGTTGCACTCGACTGGAACAGTCAATTTTGCGCCGCTCCCCCGAATCCACCTGGAAGAACGTAGGGGCGGGCCTCTCGCCGTAGCATTAGCAATGAACGGCGTGAGCGCGGGCACGCAAGTAGCCGCCTCGTCGAGTACTGCCGTCCGCTTTACAGTATTGAAGGCGTTGGAACAGTCAGTTAGGACGAGCCAGTTTCTTGCCTCATGGTGCACCCGGGCGCGTAGAGCTACCTGCTCCACCCCCCCTCGAACCCCTACCCTAAACTGCCTTGCCTCACGATTAATCTCTTCCAGCCGTGGCCGCCACTGCCGCATCGTCCCAGCTGCGAGAAGACATCTCCATGCCATACCTACACATACGGGGCGACATTTTTCCCCCAAGGCGGTGAGGTTGGACTGCAAGAAGAGCTGCCAGAATTCCGGCGGGAATGCACCGGGGTTGTCGAAGACCCGCCTCCAAAAGGCCTCGAGCTAGCTCCAAACTTCTCGCGACCGAAGCCGGTCCTGATGATCGGTTGCAGGTGTGAGAAGCGTAGACCGTCACTCCCCGCGCCTGATAATGCATTTCGGGAGTTGATGACGTCGAGGGCCACCTGCGAATCGAACTCTTGCCCTGGACGCCAGTTGGGAACACTCCCTTCTTCCGGTTCCGTGGAGCTTGCTGCCACCGCTGCCACTGCCGACTCGGAGATGGGGGCACGGTCTTTCCCCGGGAATTTGGCTTTCACCTGCTCCCGTGTCACCTCATCGCCGGGCGCTCGCGCTTCCGCGAGAAGACCGCATGCTGCCACTGACACCCCGCCCGAGTGGCGACAGGCTGACGACGCTCTCTTGTACTTAGCCGCGTCTGTGGCTTCAATTGATTTCGGCTGCTGTATATTGAATGGAATTGTCCAAACAATTGATTTCGGGTGCTGTTGATTAAATGGAATTGCCCAAGCGGACTTCGGTTTTTTCAAGTAGTTGGAATTGTCCGCACAATTCGTTTCAGATGCCGCCCACGCAATCAATTGCTCGATAAATGCCATGGCCGCGTGCCTGTTTGTTGTGCCATGATAGGCACTCCCCATTGAATAGATAGTATTCGTAATGTGGGTCAATAAAGCACCTTGAAATGATTGGGTATGCAGGGAAGTTCCCGATCCTGTTGTAGAGGCAATACTAGCATGGTATTGTTGTGTACTGACCAAATCAACTGTAGTTCTACAAGTAGCTGCCAGCTTTCAAATAAAAGAGCCCTCTCAAACTCGATAGTCATTTTTTTCTGATTAGTGGAGCGCTTCCGTTGTCCGGGCAATTCCTTTTAATGGACGGTCTCCCAAAGCACTTGTCCCGACAAGTCCAATTCATGCAAATCACCCGAAATCAATTGTTCAAGCAATTCCAATTATTAGGCAGCCTGTGAAATCCTTTGTTAGCACAATTCCAACCAATAGGCAGTCTCCGAGATCACATTCGTCTGGACAATTCCAATTATTCAAAAGCATCAATCATCAGTTGTTCAGACAATTCCAATTCATGGACAATCTTTGAAATCAGTTGTCAAGGCGATTTCAATTGATAGAGAGTCTCCAAAATTATTTGTCCGGACAATTCCAATTGTTGGACAGTATCAGATATCAGTTGTCCGAACAAATCCAATTAATAGACAGTATCCAAGATCAATTGTCTAAACAATATCAATTTTTGTTAATAGACAGTCTTTGACATCACTTGCCCGGACAATTCCAATTAATAGACAACTTCGTGACTCTGTTGAAGGGGCAATAGCCAATTATAGGTCTACTGCCCAACACATAAGCAGAAAAGGGCGGGACACCTCAACTTATGGTTTGTATTGTATGTCCGTCTCTAGGTTGTTTTGATACCGCCAAGCCCATGTGTTCAGATGTAAATCATTAGAAAAACGTTTCACGAAACAAACTATGCCGTATGCACAGATATATTGTTATGTACGGACAACGGGCAATTGGTTTGGGAGACTGCCTACCAATGGCATTGTCTGAAGAAGTCATTTGGGTTTTTTTTTTTTTTTTTTTATCCTCCGGCGGATTGGGAGATTTTGAATTATGGTTGAACTTGTCCGGGTATTTGATTTTGTACTTCGTATACTGCGAGACCGAGGGATTACTCCCGGAGGAACTAGTGCGGCTTTCGCCCCGCACGATCAACGATTGATGATATGTTGTTCGTCGTGCGCCGGTTACAAGAGCTCGGACGACAGAGGGAAATCCCCCTGTACGAGTGCTTCATCGATCTGCAGAAAGCGTATACGACTCTGTCGACCGAGAGCTGTTATGGGAGGTACTCACACGCTTTGGCGTACCAATCAAGAGATTTTTCCGTAATTTCCACGATGGCATGCGGGCTCGCGTGCGTACTGGTGACGGCGAGCACTCGGAATGGTTTGATGTCACGCAGGGGCTGCGGCAAGGCTGTGTGCTATCACCGTTACTGTTCAACGAATTCTTCGCTGCTGCGTTACACGTTGTACTAGTACGCTTCATTCAGCCAAGACGAAGCCATAGTAAGGGATTTGGTCCAACTCAGTGATGCTGGAGTAGTTCGAACGGAGGAGCAGGAGCCGTTGGCGTGCGTGCGAAGGGTTGTATGGATCATGTTATACGCCGATGACGCAGGGATTGTCTCGAAGTCGGCTGAAGGGCTCGCGAAAATGATGACAGTCATCTTGACAGTCTTCGAAGCATCAGGCCTCACGGTACCGGAAACGAAGACAGAGACAATGCTTCTACGAACACCAGACCAGACAACCCTCGCACCACCGCTCGCCATCGAAGCAGCAGGCGAGAGGTATAAACAGACGGCCCAGTTCTTACACTTAGGCGGCATTATCCACGAAAACGCTGACCTCTCGCTCGAAATTCGACCGACGGAATCGTCTCGTGCGAGCATACCTCAAACGGCTCGGCCCGGAGTTGTATGATAGGACGACCGCCCCCCTTAGCCTTAAAGTCCGAGTGCTGAAGGCCGAGGTGATTGAGACCTTTCTGTACGGGTGTGTGGCGTGGACCCTCATAGCGGAACACTTTGCCAAGCTTCGAACGGCTCACCACCAAGTCCTGTTGCCAGTCATTGGCTTCCAGCGCCGACTTCGTACTGACCAGGCCACCCTCTCGTACGCGAAGGCCCTCAAGACGACACGTTGCGAGAGCATCGAAACGACCATTCGTAAACGGCGGCTCTTCTATGCGGGGGGCGAGGCACGGCAAAGCAAGGAGCTATTGCCCTGTCGGGTAATGTTCGGGACGATGGCTGGTGGAGAGAACCCGAGACTTGGCGGACAGTTTAAGACTTGGCATAGATGCATAGTCGAAGACCTTAGGGAGTCCCGAGCCACCGAAGGGTCAACGGAACTTGCCCCTTGGTGTTTGGAGTTGAGACCGCGCTGTGGTCTACTGCAGCAAAAAAGGCGGGAAAGTGGTACCGGGGGATCCTTGAAGCAGCCGAACGGTTCATGGTGAGGTGGTACAAGGCTGAGGCTGAGCTGAGTAGGCAGCGCCGAGCATCCGCCCTGGGTGGTGTCCAAGGGAATTGGGGGGGGGGGGGGACAACAGGAGGAGTGGCAGAAAACCCGACCAAGGGAATGCGGAGAGGGGGGGAAACAGGAGGGGTAGAAGGGACCCTGCGGTGGACGAAAGTAGGAAGGAGATGGCAGACAGGGTAGCAAGGCACCAGGCCGACTAGGAAGTAGAACATGAATATACTACTCGTGCCACCAACTGGTGCAGCTGGTTCGAACGTGGTTTTCCTTTGTCTTCTCTTCTTTTTGTGTTTTTTCTTTTTTGCGGTGATCCTCTGTGATTTTCATTTTATATATTTTCTCTTCTTTCTCTTCCTTTTTTCGAGTGATAAGCCGTACTGAAGGAGTCGTGTGGTGTGGGTGGATGACGAGCCTGCTTTGCTTGCTTCGTATTGTATGACGTCAAGGGGCTGGGCATAGTTGACGAACGCAGGACGGATACGGCAGTCAGGGTAGCAAGGTACCAGGCGGACTAGCAGGGAGAACCTGGCTATGCTACTTGTACCACAAAATGCCGCCGCTACCTGGAGGGTGCATTGTGCTTCGGTGTGCCTGTTATTTTTCCTTAGGACTTTGTTCTACTCTGCTGACAAGTAGTGGCATTTTTCTTCTTTTGTTCTTTTTTTTTCCAGCTCGTTCTTTTGAGGTGTCTGCCACATCCCCTGCCGGGGTGGCACGACAGCTTGTTTCTTCTATTGTTTGTTTGTTCCCTTTCTCCTTCGATTTGTCTTTTTTGTTCTTGTTTTTCTTTGTTTCCTTTTGTTTCTCTATTTCATAGAATGTGTATGTCGTGCCTGTCGTATCCAGTATGATGACATGGCATTTCATTGCCCAATGTGCTCACTGCATAGTATTTACGTACCAGTAGGTAGCAACGTATAGTATCTCTGTGGCGTAGCTTTGTGACCACAGAACTTGTATCTCTTCTAGGATTGAAGAATCGGCACGTACACTGGTTGTGCTGGATGTCGACGGGTAGAAAGAACGGTTTAATGTGAATAACACACACTACTACTCGCATCCCGCGCGAACCTCGCAGCTACTGCTGTTTGTTATTAATAATTGGAATTTCCCGGACAATCTATATAGAAGGCGGTCAGCCATTGAAATTGCCCGGACAATTGGTTTTGGAGACTGTGTATAAATTGGAATTGTTTGGCCACTATTGATCTGGGAGACTGTATATTAATTGGAATTGTCCGAACAATTCAATGAATGGCCAGCGGGTTTTTGGTAGATGCTTGTTAGGGGGTGCTTATAAGGAGGGGAGTGGTCGTTTTTTGGTGGATGAGATGGAGGGATGTTGGTGGTAGTAGTCTTCATGCATTGAGCGTCACATCAGTTTTGATTTGTTGTATGATGCTGCCGCCGCGCTTTTGTTCTGGTGAGTTTTCTTCACTTAACTTCCTGTTTAACAGGTGTTGTTATTAATAGTCTCTTTTTTTAGAACAACACTATACTACACATTGATGGCAAGCACACTACTAATAATAATTAATTCGGGGGGCCGTCTAGTAGTATAGGTGGAATTGTCGAGACAATTAATTGATACAGAGGAGACGTCTACGGTCTGTCAAATGGAATTGTCGAGACAATTATAGTTTAGATGGAGATGGTCTACTAGATATTAATTCAAATTGGCCGGGCAATTTACGTGTGGGGGAAGGTATATATTGGGATTGTCCGGACCACATTGATCACGGCGACTGCCTATAAAATGGAATTGTCTGGACAAAATAGGGCCACACAGGTAGGGGGGGGGATTGTCTGGATTGATAAAGCTCGATGCGTTTCCATTAATATAACAGTTACTACTGGAATTAGGGACCACAATAATAGACAGTCAATAAATAAATTGCAAAGAAGCTATTACGGGGGACCATGTGGTTAATAGGACCGATGGTATACATGAAAACCTATATATTTAACCATTTTTACTGACAATATTTGGTCCTATTAACTACATGGCCCCCCGCCGTAACAGAGTACAGTGTAGCACTTGGACTATTGCCCACATTGTGTCCAGGGTGTGATTCATATACTACAGCGGTATACAGTAGTAGCAATTCGCTCCGGCCTTAAGTAAGTATTCAATTATTTCACGATCCCCTCTCCTCCTGTCCCAGCGTCCGAAGTGTAAAATTCCGTTGCCGACGGTAGGTGTATACCAGGTATTTATTTATTTAAACGTATTGCTCCAACGATCGACGAACCAGATACCTCCCTCACGTACTACAGCAGTTACTAGTATTGGAATCCATCAGCGCGAACTCCTAGAAATAGCTACCCTGCGTAAAACAAACACCTGTCCGTACGGTGTGTACGACATTCCTTGCAAACAGCACCCCCCGCCCCCGACTCGTACAGAGAGTGCACAGCAAAGAAGCCCGCCTCGACCCGACCTATTTTTTACGTCAGCAGTACATAATATCTTTCTGCGTAAAAAATACAACACGGAGGGCTGTCACAGTGTGCGTATCGCTCATTCTGTTCGTGTCTTGACGTGAGAACAGCCAGTAGAGCAACAGAGGTCTGTTCGTGTTGACTACATACATCGCCTCCTGGTTATTGAAGGCAACCTCATCACGTAGAAATAGAGGGTATAGGGCGAGTCGTGTAAGTACCAGGGGACATCGGGCCGGGACCTGGTATAAGTACCCCATGGGGTACGTGGATTAAAAGTACCCCAAATAAGCCATAGGGTTTCATTGTACTTCCCGCCTTCAAAACCTTTGGAACACCCTGCATTAAAATTTGAATTCTGTGGGCGTATTCATACGTACCAGTACAGTGAAGAGCGGAAGCCTTTCCGGACAACGCTGTATCGCTATCCCTCAGGCGGCACCTCGTGTATGAGCGGCTTCGATTTCGGCAACAGGCCGCCGTGGCAAGCATGGTCATGGTGTTGGTGCGGAAGCATAGCATTCGTCGTGAGTCTATACCTTGTCCCCGGAAGGTTGAGGAAGTTGCCAAGAAGCGATCCCTCTCAGGTATGATACGTACTCGTACGTATTTACGGTAAAAACATACCATGGTACGTCATTCACAGCATGCATCGCCGTCCTGCTAGAAGTAAAACTACCAGGTACTAGGTACCAGGTAGACTGTAGATCCTGAGAAGCTCGATTGAGAAGATGCCTCGTACTCGTACTGGATTATCTATTCGAACTGTTGCTATAGCCTCGAATGTTCCGTGGCTCGCACCAGCGGTTCAGCACTGCTAACGGGTCGCCAGTCGCCACCCTGTCGTTCCAATAACTTTCTACCGGTATATCCTTGACATGCAGCTCAGATAAAAAAGGGTCAAATCTATTTCGTACTTCTACCGTATACCTGGTACTACATTCCAGTGCTCCTACACGTATTAATGTTAAAGTTCATCATGACATGAGTACAGACAACCGATATAATCAGTATACCACAGGTATTTTATACGTACCTGGTATGATACTCTGAGAGTACTCTGAGAGTACTCGCACCGCTACTGCTACTGGTATATAGCAGCCCTCCCGAGAAGTGTTCGCAGCTTGCCCTTGTGGTCTAGACTCGCAGACCTTCTTCTCCAACTGCTGTTGTTTGCTGTTGGAATCCAAGCTATCGCAACTATTTACTACCAGGTATTTAATACCAGGTATTAATAACTGCTGTATTATTAATAATAGATCTTGCACTTCTGAATGAATGATACATGATCACACGTCGTATCCTCCGTCGGTACCACACTATTAACAACACTATTGATAGTAATAGTAATATTATACAAGTACTACTGCTGTATCATCCGCGAAATTATTGAACGAAGCAAAAGATACAGGCAATCACGCAATCACACGATTGCGATTTGAAAACAACGGCTTGTAAAAGCTGTAAACGTGGCGTGCTTCGTGTTCTGACTTACCGTACCAGGTATTACATACAGTACCGGTATTAATTATGAAGTTGTCCTCCTCGTTGTTGCTTTTATTGCGGGCAAACAAGTCATAAACCTCGACTGTACGTACGTCGACAGCTGACATTCTGTCCCCTTTGCAAAGAGTACCGAAAGAAAGAGCATCACAAAAACCTTGGCATTCGTACAGCGTGAGTACCATTTCCCTGCGGAGATACGAAACCGGGAGCGGTTATACTGAAGTTAGTGCGGAACACGTTCTTTCCCTAAATACGAAATCCAGCCTGCCTGCCTGCCTGCCTGCCTGGCTGGCTGAATGATTGACACCTCGTACACCATACGCCACCGAAACCGGTTTCCTATGAAAGGGTATCGTAGACTGCTGTGTAAGTCGTAGACCAGAACGAGTAGATGCCTCAGACTCCGAGCTCTGGCCAAGCTGGGCGCCGATATCAAACGTCTAGGGCTGTGGGTTGGCTCACTAAACGTCGCCCACTACTAACACTATTAATATCAATAACAGTTCATAGTTGGCTCGTATTCCATCAGTTATGTGTAGTATTGATATGAATAGTTGTGTGCGGTAATTTGCGGAGTTCTGCTTCTTTTGATCTGAATGGTGCGTTTGTGGCTCGAACTGTGTGTTGTAGGAATGGAGATAAAACAAATACCAGGCCCAAATAATGTAGAAGTACGTATTAATAGTAACTATTAATATTAATAGCGGTCAAGTCCAGCCAGCTCGCACTTCGTTCCTCATCCTCGTATGGTATCTATACAAGTATGCATGGCAATATATGAATATGCACCTGTTTGAAATCCTCGCTGCTGATTTTTGCTTCAGTTCCACGAGCCGTGCACAGATAAAACATGGGCATTCCAACATTTGCTCTCGCGCTCGGACATATAAGCTACCCATGTACGGGGTTAGTAAGCTCACCTGATGAATGGAGCCTATAAGCTCGCATAGAGCCTAGAAGCTCGCAGGTCTACGGCCCTGCTGTTTGCATTCTGTCAATACGCAAGTACGCCGCATCTTGCCCTCCACGTCTTGATGTCCTCACTCTCAATGCCTGATGTTGTTCCCTCGCAGATCAAAGCAAGACTCGCGGCCGTATTGTGTACAAGCTTTGTGACTGTAGTGGCTACGGCTCACCTAGCTCGACCGGTGAGCATCTTCAAGAATCGATCAACGTCTCGGCTCTGAACCAGCAAGTAGACAGACTCCGAGTTACGCACTAATAAGGGTACTTCTTTTGGTATGACTTTGAGTTTGAGTCTTGAGCTTGAGTGTCTACAGCGGTTGAAGCCCTTTAGTTCAACCCGTTCAGCTATATGCGTATGATAACAGCTTTATCGCAAAAAAATCTGGAAACGTAACAGCATTCGACTAACGTTGCTATTAATAGTCTTGCATTCTTACCAGTTGCTGGTACACCTTCCCACCCACAAATGTTATACGGAGATTTGTCGTAATGCTCCCTGGCTACGAGGTACCTGGTACTATGTTGTTTGTAGTGCCACATTGCTCCAACTGTTTCGGTGCCTCTCTTCCTTGCCCAGGGCTCTCGTTTGTTGCCATCATGTCATTGTCTTCACCTCCATGCGTTTGCAGCATGTTCCTGTTCCACCCACACTGGTATTTCTGTGGTTCCGTGTTAGTAGCTGGTTACCGATACAGGTCCAGAGCCTGTCCGGCTCTGTACTATTTAATAGAGCAGTTCTCTATTCCCATGCCTATCTAGCACATGGGGCTACAGCAGTATTACCATTCACATTAGGATGGCGTCGGTGCTCGAGGTTATGGGTCGATGAACTTTTGAAGCTGCGGTCAATTTTTCCGCTACCCTTACTCGTTTTTGGCTTCGTTGCTTCCACCCGCAGTCGCATCAAAGTCCTTCGTCCTAGACTGATTTGTTTGCTAGTAGCGAGCACCGAGATCTAGCAGCAGAAAATTGAACTTTTTTCCATATATTTGACGTGCACTTGCAGGTGGAAGACGGACTGCCACTCAGAACATGGATTGGGGTAGACACGAACAACCTCGGCGTCGCGCTGGTACTGCCACTGGCGCTGACGTGTTGCCTTTTTCTTGGGCCGCTAGTGACAATGGCGTCGATGGCCCACAAACTGACTCTATATGAGGTATGCATTCACGTGCGAGACAATGTGCCGATGTGGCATGTGCCTCTAGTATGCATGGCGGGGGTCGATGCTATACTGTTCAAAGCAAGTACTATTAATAGGTAGCTACTACAAAAGTGCCAGCAGGTGCGGTTGGCGATACGGTGGCGGACACGGGGGTGGCATGTCACAGAATCGTCGCTTAGGTGTATACATGGGACTTCATGCGGAGGGCGAAACGCCATTTGCATGCCATAAATATTTCAATTCATGTACCAGCTTACGGGAGTCCTCGTGCTTCCTTGCCACCTTAAGAGCTCGCATCACGTGTGCGCGAGGCAACGAAGAACGGTAAAAACAATGCGTCGATCGATGACTCCACAGTTATGACGCTGGCTAGTCTCCATTCTCATCCTACGGTATGCTTACAAGTTGCACGTGCTATATACCTCGCACAGAATATAGGTACGAGTAGGACCAGTGCTCAACCTCGAATGGGGACGACCGAATAAGTGTGATGCATTCATGCACTTTAGAGCAGGTACTGTAGTTTCTGCTGTAGTTGTGTAACATCGAATCATCTCTCTAAGAGCGTTTCGTATATATTGCACGGTGACGATGAGTGTGGTACTTCACGTGTTGCCCCATGGCCACCTGCAAAGGCATTGCAGTAAGCTATCGCGAGAAGCACTCACGCGGGCGGTCACAGGCTAGGGTAGAAAACCATGTCCACGTCTTCATTTTGTCTATTATTCCCTTGAAATGATCCCATGAACACTCCATCTAACGATAACAAAACTGGATTGTGTTGGCGATGGTATTAATACCCGCTGGAGTAATGTCCAATTTTTTTGGGGGGGCGTCTTTGACTCTGTCTGTATTGCTACGTTCCAGATCACAGGAGTGGGACTTAAGCAGCCTCGGGCACGTCCCCGGCCATTGCACCTAGTCGCCTGGGGGGAGTTGGTGAAGAAAGCAAACCTGCACAGTGGAACGTGCAGCGTCGTGCGGAATTTGGTGGTAAGTCTCCAAACGGCGATTGCCGCGCATCCGCCGCAGTTACTGGTTGTATTCTTTTTTGTCCTTGGAATCAAAGTCGTCGCTGGAAAATGACTAGATGTGACACCCTACGGCCTGAAGCTGAGAACTCACAGATATTGTACCAGTGTATGGTTAGAAGAGTCGCCTAGCACAGGACAGCATGTTGAGGAGCGAACATTGGTCTCGTTATTCGCTCTGAAAAAGCGAAACACAGCCCACGGAAAACCGTCTGAATACATTGCAGCCGTTTTTTTCCTGAGACGTTCCAATCAAACCCTAGGAGCGCGCTATTTTTCTGTCATATTTGTTCATACGTAATGGGTCATGCTCCAGCTAAAGACACGGATGGGGTTTGATTTTGTTTGTTTAATGTTTGACCGGTGTTTTGTCTGTTGTTGCGTATTCCAATACTTGCCCTTTGCTCTTTGTTTTTAAGTCGTGCCACTGTCATCACGTGGCCCTGTTGTGCCAAGGCGTTCCCACTGCCGAAGCGGTGCCCCTTTGCTGCCGCTGCCTTCCGTCCAACCTTCTTCTCTTTGACGTGGCGTATAGGTTGGCCCTCTCGCGGAGGAGCTTGTGTTTCGCGGTTGCTTCGTCCCGGTGCTCCTTGGTGCTGCAGTGTCGAGAACGAAAATAATATGGCTCAGCCCGTTTTTGTTCGGGTTCGGTGAGAATCAACGATTGTGACGCCACTTGTGTTCGCTTGCCTTGCTTCGCTTGCAAAGGGGCACATGGCATAACTTTACGTTGGCAATCGCTTCAAGCACGGTAGCCGTCGCCCTATAGAGCAGCAACGCGATTCCCATACTAATTAAATATATACCTGCTGCACCCCACAAGCCTTGCAGCAAGCTATCCGCAACCGACGAGTTTACCGAAATTCCACGAGCTCGAGCAGTGCTCATGTGGGTGTTCGAGTGGCCGAGGCAATATAGCCACACACCCGTGATCGCGAAATGCGTCGTTGGTTGGACGGCTTTAGTACCTGGCTTCTGCAACGTCTTCCTGTAGGTGGCCAGAGCTTTCCCCCGCAGGTAAACTTTGACGAAATTGCTATCCGTGCGATACTCAGTAAAATTCTCTGACTGGTGCACCGGGAGAAACACCTTGTCCTAAGGACCTTGACATGGCTAGCCTGCATCTGTTTATATAGTTGAGCGTTAACTTCATGATGTTGTGGCACTGCTGCAAAGCTTGATGATATGATCGTGAACCCCGGGGTAGTCAACGTTTGGCACCTGCCTTGTCTCTTTTTCATGACCCCATTGGTGCCCTGTTGCCTTTTGCGAAACGCCGAAGAGAGAAATCAAATTTGTTTGTTCTTGTTTTAAATGTTCGAAAGAGTGACACGCAGTATTTGCACGTACAGCCGACTAGAGTCGAGCGCAAGTACGTTGCTTTTGGTGTTTTAATACGCGTGCGCGGGTCGTTACAGCCCCTGCATGCTGCATCATTTCCAGGAATGTTAACACACATGGTCTCGCCCTGAATGCGTGCTGACCCAATACCGCTTCCAGCACATTTCCATCATGCGCTGGAGTGGCTTCGACAAGGGTATTCTGCACGAATGGTGCTGACCGGCGTGCTGTTCCAAATGACATACACCTCTGCTTTTGGGGCATTCGCCGTCTTCGTACAGCTACGCACAGGTATGGCGTGGTCGGCAGCTCTGTCACTATCGTACTGTAGTCACCAGCTCGATCACAGTGAGAGTATCTTGTTACAGCCAGCAGCCGCATGAAACCCTCTGCGCAGATCTCGCTGCACTCTCGCTTCGTCCATCTTGACTGTAGGAGCCAACCAATGTGCCCACTTGATGCTTGCCTCAGCTAGACTACCTCAATTGCGCGATTTTTGAGCTCATGAAAAACATGGGTTGCTCACGGGTATTTCCAAAGGCGGTCTCGTTTATTTCCAGGAACTACTCTAGTTTTGAGGATATGTCGGGCGTTAGTTTTGTACGAAATCACGTTAAAAAAATGAACGCGTGGGGTTTTCTTGATGTGCTGGGAATTGCGTGTTGTTTTACCCCTTAATATTAAGCATGGTATGCAACCACAAACCGTCTCTTCATTATCACGAACTGGGCGGTGCAACACAACTCGATCGGCTCCGTGAGCTTTCATTATTGCAAGAATCAAGCTCGCCTTGATCCACAGTGGTAAAACTTGATGTCAGTATCGAATTTCGGCATGATATTCTATGTATCTCCTCAATGGACTTTGTCGTCATAGTCGACTCGAACCCCGAAATTGTCACAATGTCCTGACAATGTCCTGACCCTTTTTTGTGTCAGGGCCGGTGAGGCCAATTTCACTAATCGGCTCATACCTCACGTGGAATACAAGGTGATGCAGCCAGCCCAACGTTTATTCATTGTATATTACATTACATCGCACATTGTAACAGTCTCTACCCTGCCCCAGCTCGGTACTTACGACCTTTGTTTATGTGCACACCATTATTTATTTCTGCTGCAGCAAGATTTCCTACTCCATCGTGGTATTTCCCTGCCTTTCGCTAGCAGGACACCTCGTTTCTGCTGTTCTGGTACATGTGCTGTGCAATTTTATGGGCGTGCCTGACATCACTTTCAGCGTGGCGCCTGGGAACCCACGAGAGTCAACTAGTACTTCTGTACTGTACAAGCACCGAACAGGTGATTTCTTCGTGTTCTGGTCATAATGCTGTAGGTATACTCTTCACTTCGTATGTGCTGAATCCAGACGAGCGGGGTGAGCGTAGAGATAGCGTACCGCCAAGTATGCTCGATATGTCCCATGCCGATCGAGACTTGTAACCGAGTAAATTTTAGTCTTGGCTCTTTTCATGGCATGAACAAGAAGGGGAGAAAGTTCCAGTTTCCAGACCATGCATTGAGTGAATGTGGATACCTTGTGGTGCCTGTTCGAAGGTTGATCGGGCGGCGCCATTTATTTGCCAACATTTTGGATGGACGCAAATGTAGTCAGTGGGAAACACGTCTGTTAGTAGTCCTGGCAAAATGTTGAATGAGCGACGGGCTCCACCTGCGCTGTGCAGTTCGCATGGCCAGCTCTTATCCTGTAGATTATTTTGTTTCTGTGAGAAAACGTTACTGACTTTAAACTGCAACTCAAATTAGTGGTTACGCGTGAGGAATCCCTCGAAGACGCTCTTCACCTATCATCGCAAACATCATTTTAACGAATAGGATACTCGTGTAAACCTATTTTCGTACATATGATGAAAAACAATAGCCCGCGGGTTTATCGGCACGTTTACAAAACGTTTATACTATTATCTAGTACCTGGTAGTTCATACGAAGTAAAACAACTAGTTCCACCCCGATTACGCTTTAACACCTCCGTGCTCAAGCCGATGTTTAATCGCCCGTTCTCTCTCCCACTTAAACAGGTTTATGGTGCTGTTACGGCATAGGGGTCGGTGTTTTCTTTGCTCTTCTCTTCCCTTTAACGTCTCCAAGCTTATATGGTTCTCTTCTGTGGTCGTACAGCGTCACTCTATCGCATGGGACAGCGGTATCGCAATAGTATCGGCATGGCAGGAGTGGTATTCACTGTATTTAAGTAATACAAAAACTGGAGATCCATTACGAGTATGGCATGGCTCTCGAGCATTGAATACCAAGGTATTACGTACTTGCAAGTATGAAAAGCGTCATGCTCGGCATTAGAGTTATCTGGTTCTATAACTGTTTTTGAGCTGCTGCTAAGGCATATTTGGTTGTCGACACATCGGCATGCTCAAGGAAGGTAGTTATGGGAGCACGGCGGAGCATGGGCACTTGTTGGGCGAGTAAAAGGGGTAAACGCCCCCAACGCAGGCGGCGAAATCGGCAGACGGACGGACACTGGCAGATTTCTTTTGAAGAACGTCACAAAACGAGCGCCATGTGTTTGGGCCAATACAACAAATAAACTGCCCCTGTGCAACGCGATGGGTTTTAAACCAAAGCCTCGCTAGTGCGGCACCCAAGATTGAAAAATCTTTTCGACATATATCTGTAGCGGATAGGAAATTAACCTATAAACACTTGTGGCAGGTACCAGGGTATCAATCAAGCCGGAAACAGGTGGGAGGCATAGTATCCAACAAGTTAACAAAGGCAGTTTCAAAATGGCAGGACTACGACGTTGTTTGTGGAAAGAACAATTAATACCAGATGATATGTCATGGTCACTGTGCTCTGTGTTAAATGGGGCTCTTCAGGCGCCATCCTCGATAGTGGATTTGCCACGAGTGCTTCCAAGACCTAGTCCACACAGGTCGCAAGCTGACACAGTGCGTGCTGATTTCATTACGATAAATCTCCAGGGGGGGTCTCAATTTCGTTTCTTTGCCCCTGAGCCTTCCCGGCGTGACTGCTGCAGTGGATTCGAGAGCATGTACTCACATGCCCAAAGCTCAGACTGACTATTACGGGGGACCATAGGTAATAGGACCTACGGTACCCACAAAACCTATATATTTCGCTATTTTTGCTAACAATATTTGGTCCTATTAACTATGGTCCCCCGTAATAGTTATCATTGCCGTGCGTCTGGTAAACCCCCCTCCGCTTTCTGTCCACCCGACGCTCCACCACTTGATACCGGACGCCTATATTTTATACACCATACAATACTATTAATAGGCGCACACAATGCTGCGGCAGGTCAGACAAATCGGAAAAATGGGAACGAAGCCTAAAATGAGAACCAAGCCGTATCTCCAGAACCATGAGGTGTATCAGAGAACCAAAATACTCCTGCGAAACCCCTTGGCCAGCCCTGTGAGAGGAGCTCGTCAGAACGGTCATGCTCCATCTCGTGCCTTCGGGTGGGCGCAAAAAGCGATATACGCTGGCTCTATTGTGATTTCCCTAGATGCTGGCTACCGCGGCGATGCCGAGGACTTCCAGCCTGAGCGACAGCTCATTCGAAGGCTGCTGTACAGCCCCACAGGACTGTCAACTTTTTTTCTTGGAGTTGTACACAATTGGTTTGCTTTCTAAAAAAAACCGTCCGTTCCCATTTTTTGTTTCGTTCTCATTTTTCCGTTTTGTCTGTTAGGTGCATTACCACCATACAATGCTGAGTTGTGCTATTATACACCAAGGTAATTTCTAAGACCTAACCCTCTGGTATTTGTTATTTCTCACCAAAGAGGCGTTATACGATAGAGATTCACCCTAAAAATTCTGAGGCTCCTCTCTTGAGGAGCTCCATACCTCACCTGAAAACTGACTTCAGCAAAAATCAAATCGCATCGCGGCGAATAATCCCATGGCCCGAGTCTATAAAACCTCTTTTTTTTTCGAAATCAAGATTGGCATTCCGACGATTTCGGGCCAAGGAACTACCCCGTCTTTCAGAAACAAAACAGCGGAATTGTGCTACCTCTAACGTAGAACGGGTCCAAACGCTCTTTTGATCATCTCAGCGCGATATATATGCTGACCCAGGTTCACTACCGGCAGATCTCCCCTCCCCCCTTTGTTTATTCCTATCCACGCTGTGAAGAAATTCACTCACGTTTTGTACTCAATTTTTGGGCTCATTTTGGGGATACATCTCTTTTAGCAATGTTATCCGTACACTAGTTTTAACTCGATTACAGCCTCCCTTCTTTTTTGTTGCGCACTGAGTTGAGAAATATCAACGCCTGTTGAGATACGTCACACTTATTGGATAGATTTGTCGAGAAGAAAAATGGTTGGTTTGAGGTTTCGGTCCGTTGGGCTACGGGTAAATGGTTAGTCGATGGCCTACTCAAAGTAAATAGACTTATAACCCCCCCCCCCGCCCCGTAAAACTACGACAGGGTGGGAGGAATATGCTACAGCTAGAAAGAAAAATAGATGGCAGAGAAGAAGGAAAGGATATGGAAAGACGTACATTAGTAAACAAAACGAATGCAGACTTTGAGGGCGGGATGGAGCATATGTGGATAGGGATAAAAGGGATACCCAGGGCAAACAAGCAGGAGAGGCTGACACGGGAATGAACTACCTTAAGGGCACATAACTGTAAAACGGTCAGTATTAATAGTTCGACGGGGAAAAGGGAAGAACTAGTAGAGCATTACCGTACGCTATTAATGGGAACACCCATAGTCAACGAAACGTTCGACGCAGAATTCGAGAAGGAAATCAACTCGTGGGCAGAGGCGAACGTAATGGCATCAGAAAGGGAAGACAGTGGTTGAGGAGGATTGCTGAGAGAGTTCACAAGGAAGGGAAGAAGTGAAGAAGTGTGTAGCTGAACTTAAAAATAGAAAGGCAGCAGGTGCAGACCAAATAGTGAATGAATTTATGAAGTACGGCGGGGGAGAGGGAATGCCTACCATGATGGTTAGGTCGTATAGCTGGACATGGAAAAATGAGTACGCACACCTAGGAGATGGAGAAAAGGAGTAGTCGTAATTTTATTCAAGAAAGGGGGTGAGGCTGACCCGGATAACTATAGAGGGATAACCCTACTAAGCACATTGGGGAAAACATTTCGAATTATTTCGAACGATAGAATGGGAACAATGATGGAGAAGGAAAACAAAACAAGCGAAAGGTAAGCAGGGTTTAGGCCAAACCGTAGCTGTGTAGACCATGTGCACACCTTAGTTAGGTATGATCGTCCAAGGTAGGAAAGACGCGAGACTAACAACGTACTGTTTGTTTCTAGATGCACAGAAGGCCTACGACACGGTACGACGTATGGAGAAATGGATCGTGGAAAAAAGTGTTGGACATACATAGGAATGAGAGGGAAGATGTGGAAAATTATGAAAAATATGGCGGAATGTGCGAGGTGGTGTGATGCTGGACGGGAAAAAAATCAAGTATGTTGATATTTTACAAGGAGTTGCACAGGAATGCACGGTGTCACCTCACCTATTCAAGATATATATATATATATATATATATATATATTGACGACCTTTTAGTAGCAGTCGAAGCGGCGAGGAAGGGAGTCACGTTAGGGGAAGATACGGTCTCCTTTTTGCTTCCCTGGTGTCCGCAGTGGTGGAGTGCGTATGCTTGTTTTTTGTTTTTTGCCTCTGTTTTTACTTGAGGTATTTCTTCCACTCCAGAGTTATTGGAGCCTGTCCTGCGACCACGGACTGCATTGAATTGTGAGTTAATGTGAGAACAACAACAACAACAACAACAACGGTGTCGGGATTGATGTTTACGGACGACTTCGTTGGGATATCAGAAACATCCGAAGGATTGCAGAAATAAATAAAGAAGGCACGAGAATACAAGAGGAAATGGAGGGTAACGGCGAACCTCAAGAAATGCACAATAGTGATGTTTGTAACGAAGATAAAGCGAGCCCGGTAAATTTCATTTAGAAGTGGGGAGAAGACGAATTGCCGATCGTAGGCCAATATACATACCTTGGCGTAGAGATATCAAAACACTGCTCTTGATATACACATATATATACCTGGTAGCAAAATTAATGGGAAAGGGTAAATCACACGTAGTCAAGATGGATGCGATCTTAAACAGACTCACACGTTGACACTAGGAATAAGAGATGTATCCTAATGAATGTGATAATACCAAAGCTAGAGTATGCAGGAGAAATATGGGAAGGGAACGCGAAAGCTCGTAAACCAATTGGAAACATTACAGATGACAGTAGGTAAACATCTCCCACGCCGAACTAGGAATGAACCCACTCAAGACAAATAGACACAGGAGACAGTTGACATGGCAATAAAAGTAAGAACATGCCAAAAAGAGGTTGCCAGCCATAGTTGATAGAGCTGTACCAGGTATGGGAGAAGGAAACAAAAGGGCAAAGCTGGGATAAGGTGGGATAGCGTAGTTGAGAGTATGGAAGGATATGGGAGGAAACCAAGAAGAGGTGATGTCCGCCTGGAAGTTTGGGAGGTACAAGGCTGAATTAGAAGAAAGGATAGAAACAAGGGAAAGGCTAGCGCTAAGAAACAAGGTAGAATCGGGAAAAAAAATGGAGATCTACAGGGGATTGAGAGAAGTAATAGGAATGGAAACGTATTTGCACGGTCCAATGGACTCCGCGAAAACGCTGAAACTGCGAAAACGCTGAAACTGCGATTTCGTATACTCGTAGGTGACCTGGACCTGCCAGAAAGAAAAAAGAGGTATACCAGTACCCGGGAGGAGGAAGTAGATGCACAGATATACCCGCCTGGCAAAGCAATAAAGAGTAGAACTCACATAGTAGGATAATGTGAAATATACAAGGAGAAACGGGATGTGTTAGAAGAGGAGATAGGGAAACCTACGAATGTGACATGGAGGAGTTAGCCACAGGCGGCCAAACAGGAAGGGGGTGAGATTAGCAAAGTTTCTACCAGTGTGTAATACGTGGAAACAATGTAATGAGCGCCCGAATGTTGGAGAGGTGTCTCTATAGGAGTAGGAACGGTGCTCCGTCTCGAAAAAGATGCGTATCTGTTACAGCGAGTGGCGCCAGGGTAGGAGGTTCATAGCGCTGCGACTGTCGTGACCAGCGCTGTGGGGAGAATAATACGGCGCGAGACAACTGTCCTGATCAGTGTCACGCGTCAGGTCTATTCGATAGGCAGAGGGCAAGCTTTGTTTAGCATCCTCTGGGTGGATCGTATAGGGGCAGGGAGGATCCCCGGTGTGGGAACGCCATCAGTTCCGTGTAAAGAACCAGTAACGAGGTCACGGAACAGCCCGGTGTTTTCTAAACACCACCAAGTGAAGAAAGAAAGTCAAAGCCAAGTGATCTGTGATACCTGTCCTATCGATCCCCAGCCCCTTGGGCCCTTCCTTGCCCGTCGTGCCCGTCATCGTGTCTGTGGTTCCTGTTCCATTGCTCACTCTGGCTGCTTGCAACTACTGCATTGCATCGATCCACTCTCTGCGTGACCCGATTATTACTGCACGAAGGCAATTCTCGAACTCCCAACCAGCAGGTCAGTGAGCCTCAGAGATCTAACGAGCGGGGGGGGGTTTTGAGCGTCTGAGAGCTGTACCCTGCTGTAACATGGTGAACCCAGGGAGATCGAAGTGCATTGCAGATGATCGGAGTGTTCGCAAAACGTGTGCAGGCGATGGGAATGTTGGGAATGTTTGCAAAACCGCTGTGATATGATGTGATCGTGTTCTTTGTATAATCAATCCCATGTTCTATCTTGCATAACATTTTATGGGATACTCGGTATATTCATACATGCACAATGTTTTCGTTGTTGCCTGCCTTGTATGACGGTGATTCGTGGAATATGCGGTTATGTATTCACGCTGCCGATGGTGCTCCGCCTGTTTGTTTCGTGAGGTTTTCAAGATACTCGTCTGGTCAATGCATACAGGCATATTTGTTGCCCGTGGTATTCGGGAAGGCATAAATCGTAATGGTTCTGCTGTATTCATTTAGACTACCATGCATGGCAATATGTGTACGACTGTATCAGTCAGCCCAACCTTATCGGCAGTCAGGACTTTCGTTGTCACATGTCACATGTAGCTGCTGTTGTTGGAGAATATCTCGCGGTTGGTATCGAAACAGTAGGGAGTACTTTTGAACCTCGTTGTGGGATGAGTGCCTCCCGTAGAGGGTACTAAGTTTGAAGCTGTACGTAGTTACGGATAACGTACCATGCCCCAAACACTTATATAGCTGCCTGTCGCAAAGGCGCCTCAATTCGGAAACCACACAGAAAAAGCGTATCTTCGTCTCTACAAACAATGCTATCAGTAGTTTATACCATTACGCACGATTCTCAAAAAAGAAAAAAAACATGGTACTCACGACGGGCATTACCATAATAATATCAATGATAGTACATCGTGTAATTCGGAAAAAAGACGGACTCATATTCTGCTACTGCTATACCCTGAAAGTTTTTTTTATTTATTCTCTGAACAGGGTCGGTTTATTGATACACGGAGAAGCATACAGGGGGGGTGGCTCACAATACGTATGCTTTTTACAACATCAATGTACGACGTATATTTGGTATCTATAATACGGTGTGTAAAACTGCTGTGGGCCGTATGGTAAGATCCCGAGGGACCCTTGGGTCTATCTCTCCTTCCATCTTAACTGCTGTAACAAGTCATGAAAAAGACACGTATCAGGATACACCACACATGTTATGTATATATGGTATTCATGCGGGGTATGCTGATGAAGCTGGGTAGAACAAATAGTTGAAGACAACACACGTGAAGGATGTATGTATTCACACTATCAATATTAGTACTTTCAATAGAACTGCTGTTCATGGTACTATAAGTCGTACGGCAAGATCTCGCTGGATTCTTGGGCCCACCATTCCTCGTGCTTTCACAAGAGTGGATACCTTTACCTTTGTCCCTACACATGTACGGTATTAGTGTCCCTTATTACCTCAGCAACGTAGCATACCGCTACTCGTAGTGTCCTGGCATGAAATCCTGTTGTGAAGCCGTTCAGCTGTGCGTGACAAGGCCGGTTATTATTGGGGTGAAAGCACTCTATGAAAGCTACGTTGAAACTGAGAACTATACACGACAACTATTATATGTCATCACATGGAATAGCTGGTGTTCTGGTCTTCTGTTAATAGTACCCGAGACGTGGGAATATTACTTGTTTTACCTGCTTTTATGGTATTCTTACTCGGTACGTTGTCATTTCACTGGCTTTCCCCCCTATGGTCTTCTGACCCCGTACGTTGCCGTAGGAAACAGCGCTACTCATTATTAATAGTTCCTCGGCACATCACGAGCGTCTGTCAATTCTAAGGAAACAAAACGGACAGCCAAGTACTGATGTATGTCGTGGGGTATAAAGAAATGTGTTCATGGGGTCTCAATACTACTGCTGTGCTTACTGCATACATACATGTGTACTGCTGTACGTAACAACGTACTGGTTTGTAGCATATCCGTGGCGTAGTTTGTGACCACAGCAAATCTATGTTTAGAATTAAAGAATCAGCACGGACACTGGTTGTGCTGGATGACGACGGGTAGAAAGAACGGTTTAATGTGAAGAACACACACAGGATTAGCCCCTGTCAATTATTATATGAAATCAGAACGGATAACCCAGTACTGATGTAGTTGGGCATAAAGACATGTGTTCATGGGGTCCCGATACTACGGTGCTTTCTGCATACATATACTGTACGTAACAATGTACTGGCATCTCTGTGGCGTAGTTTGTGACCTCACAAGATCTATCTCTCTAGCATAAAATTATGGGCACGGACACTGGCTGTGCTGGATGTCGAGGGGTAGTGAAAACGGTTCAAGGTGAAGAACACACACAAGACTCGTAAAGAGCACAAGCAGTACACACATGGTCGCATTACCTTATTCATCCTGACTGCTGTAAAGTATGTCTTGTCTTCATCATTCACATACTACAGTAAAATATAGTATCTTCAGCACACCGAGCTGGTATCACATTACACAGCCCCAGTCTACTATTAGCAGATACCTGGTACGCCTTATACTTGTAATCCCCTCGTACTCGTACGCTGCGGAAGTATGCAATGAGATATTTACTGATGTGCATGAGCTACGATACTGCAGTCCTTAGTGGGCTATGGTTGAAGATTCGGTTAAAAGCATTCTTACCTGCAGTCGATTACATGAAATAATGTCAACAGCACAGAAACACAAATATCAGATCTAATAGGGTCCCAGAGATGGTTTCGTTGGTTTTGATCATGGTTAGCACTGGTTCCTATTACTTTCATCAAAAGGCCCCCTGTGGTCTTGTGTATCGCCTCTGTTTTCAGCGTTAAAGTTGGAGCTCGAATCTCACGATGGGTGAGGCGGTGATTTCTGCAATATATACAATAAAATATAAGGAATCAAATCAACTGTTTGAGACCACCTAACGAGAGTATATAGGCGCAACGAAGGACTAAACTCTTCTCGCAATATAAATCCAAGGCACAGACGGCATGCGGGGAGGGGATCAAAGAGCCTACTTTGTGCCCCCGGATGTTTATAGGTAAGAAGGATAGAGAAAAAGGGCGAAGAGAACAAATGGGATGGGAAAAAATAATATGCCTGTATCGTACATACATAACTACGAAGTAATAATATAAGGTATAAACAATCGGCAAACGCGTACGAAGAAACACTGCATGGTTGGTGGGCGTCGAGCGGTTTCAGGCGAAGAAGACACTGCTGTAACTAACTCGCGTCATTTAGGCCCCATACTGCTGTATGTAAGCATTATGTCAAGACTGGGTTGTGCGAGTGTGGGGTATAATGATGCTCTCACACTATTAATAGGACACATCAACTCCGGCCACGAAACAGGCTGTAACTAAAATGCATATTGGTAGGAGAAAACAAACACGTACCAGATACGAAATAGTGCAGTACCAATACGTAAGAGGAACGGTACTAACGAGACACCCGATATGGGTTACCATCCCGTATCGATTGCAACTAAAGGACACCATGAATGTATCCATGCTGTATTATTAGATGTACACCCGAAACTAAAACAACAGGACATAGAAAGGAGAACTACAGCAGTTAAAAATAGTACATTCTACTTGCGGTGTGTGTGAACACAAGAGTGCTGAAATAGCGAATCATAAACTACGTATTCAGGACAACGCTTACAATGAATGGCTCACAAACAAGGGCCGCAGGCTGCGTGGTACATTGGTCAGTCGGGGCATGAACTGGCATAGAGTGTTAACGTGCCATATACGCCCAGCATAGAGCATAGAGCGGGCTACTGTGGGACTCTGGAAAGTAAACCAAACCTTGGCGTGAAAACAGGCGCTTGTTACATCGCGCCGAAATGACCCCGGAGCGTGAGCTTCTATCCGGAACGCTTTGCCTGTAGCAAGTGTGACTGCGCTTCCAGAACAAATACATGCATCCTAAGCGGACGATACGAGATACACAATGCCAATCGACTGATAAGAGAAAACCTGGTATTTTCCGATAGAAAAACAATGCCCCTCCCCAGCACGCATACTCATGCGCCGCCTTAGTCGCAGACGCGGTGAACGGAGAGTCAACCGAGCTTGATTTGACTCTGTTACAGTATCTGAGACGGTTCCCAATGACGACTGGGCATCTTCAACCGTTTGAGTACTGCACTGCTGTACATGCACCTAAGTTTGACCCTAGTTCCAAGTGTTTCGTCCCCGGAATGGGATGACAGGTATAAAGGCCGCATATGCCCAATGTCCAAACCAAAGGTTCCATTAATTTGCGAACGCGAGCGTGTGGTTGTTGAGCGTACCACACATCACTCTTTTGTCGTCCGTATCCGCGTATCATGTGATCCGCCTGGTCGGAGAAGAACGGTTGTATAAATGCTAAATTGCATGACTGATGTTGGAAACAAATGTTGTAATCATAGTGTATTCCAGGTGACCATATCTTTGATCGTAACGATGGCACAATAACAGTGGCAGTTGAATGGGAGGCAAGTCAGACTCAGAACCCTGCTACGAGAGGGGTATAGTTTGACACGGCTAAGCATCTATCACGATCGACCAGGCTCCTTAACCCAACATCAGTAGGATCCAGATCATAGTGTTTTGCTAAACGTTTTCGTGATAATACTTAGGCTTTGGGGATTGTTCACACAGGTTCAGTTAATATACGGATACTTGTATGTCTCACAAGACGTGCATGAGGATTATACCAGGTATGATAACGTTTAAGTGCCCAGATGTCCAAAGGGACGAGTGCATGTGCAAGTCGCTACACCACCCACAGGTACACACATGACCTAGATGGAACGTGATAAGCTTTGGTATGATCTGCGCAACCTAACAGGATACCCTGCTATTCGACGCTCCAAGTATGGGGGCCCAGTGTTAAAGGAAATAAATCGAGAGGTGTGATTGGAATGCCAATAGGCGGTAGGCAGTTTCCGTTCTGGGGGGGGGTTCGTCACCACCTTTCTACATCTACCTCCACAAAAACCGTTATGCAAGGGTACGATCCGGAAGTGGTTGTGGATGAATGACGTTTGAGGACTCATGATTTGTTTGAGAACGAAAATGTCACATCAGTGGACACTGTTTGTGCTGGGGGGGGTGGCGTAAACGTCAGTACCTTGAAACGACATACTTACTCGGAATGAAATAGTTACCCGGGCTAGCGAGCCATCCCACAGTAGGGGTACACCAGAAGTTTCTGAGCCCCTCACATTAGCTCAATATCTCAACAGCTTAAATACTTGGAAGCAATTCAGAAGTGCCCGCAAGTCGAGGTGGTAAACGTCAGTACCTTCAAACGACTTACTTACTCGGAATAAAATAGTTACCCTGGCTAGTGAACCATCCCACAGTAGGGGTGCACCAGACGTTCCTGAACCCCTCACATTAGCTCAATATCTCAATAGATACAATACTTGGAAGCAACTTAGAAGTGGCCGCGAGTCGAAGTGGCGTGAACGCCAGTACCTTCAAATGATGAAGTCACTCAGGAGCGCATAATAACTTTGGATAGTGCCATAAAGTCGAAATACTCGAAGGATACCAAGTAGAACTCTACATCAGGAGGAGGGAGTAGAATTTCGAACGATATAGTCATTCGGAATCGAATGTAGTCACTCGGAATCGAATAATAACTTTGTCTAGTGCATGAAAGACGAAACACTCGAAGGATACCAAGTACAACTCTACATCAGGAGGAGGGAGTAGAAAAAGGACTCATCATGAACTTCCTACAGCACGTCCGTGACGAACTCATACATAAAACCAGCTCCACATTCGCAAGAAGTACCTACTCTCAATGCAGAGAAGTTTGAGATAACCGCCAAAAGGTAGGCGTATGTCATATAAACCCCATTACGCGCGATCGAGGTTAAACAATAAGTCAGAACGTGATAATCCGTATCAAGAGACTATTAATAAGAGACATCCGGACATACATCAGAGTGGCAGATTGATGCTAATATACGCGAAAACTGTTGGTGAAGGAAGGTACAGTGAGAAACAAACGTCTGGCGAAGGTAAGTGAATGGTGGCATCGTCGACACAGTCCACTGCGCAGGTGGAAACGTCGGTCAAAGGTATGTGAAGTTTTGCAATATCGACAGTCCAGTACGCAAGTATATTTGGGTACCAAGCTGTGGGCAGTTACTAGAGGTTAGACTATCAAGCGCGCAGATGTATATAGAGGGGCAACGTGGACAATCACCGCGTGTACGTTTGCCGAAGGTACGTGACGTTTGGCAATATCGACAGTCCAGTACGCAAGTATATTTGGGTACCAAGCGGTGGGCCGTTACTAGAGGTTAGACTATCAAGCGCGCAGATATATAGAGGGGCAACGTGGACAATCACCGCATGCACGTTTGCCAAAGGTACGTGGAGTTTGGCAATATCGACAGTCCAGTACGCAAGCATATTTGAGTATTAAGCGGTGGGCCGTCACTACAGGTAAGACTATCAAGCGCGCAGATATATAGAGAGGAGCAACGTGGACAATCACCGCAGTGTTTGGGTAGTGTGGCCACGTATAGCCCCACGATTATGGACTGGCAGAACTCTGTAGAGTTTCAGTCAAAGGTGAGGTGGCATGGTAGGACGATAGTAGCGTACAGTGGAATCAATGCCGGCGAAGCTGAAGATGCCGGGGCCGAAACAGTAAACGTGAAGATTATTGTCAAAATTGCAGATGGAGGGCTTCGAGAGGGGCCCCCCACCTCAGATGCAGGTGAGCCCCCACCTCACTCAGATGCAGATGAGGCAGGAAGAAAAACATATTTTTCACGGGTGAGTACATGCTCCGAGCGTGTTATACAGATGGGGCGCTGGGAGTTACAAGTCGTGAAGAATATACGGGGGTCAGGTCGGCCGCTCTTCTCAACAGCGTCTACGGTCAGCACCGCGGGAAGGAGAGGCTCTGCAACATCAGGCCGACGGCGATAGACGGAGGAATGCTGAAGAACATCCGGACGAAGGTCAGGTCCGAAGCTTCTTACCACTGTCCAAGGGCAATACCACGGAAAGGAGAGGCGCTGCAGCATCGGGCCGACGGCGATGGATGGGACGAGGAATGCTGAAGAACGTCTGGACGAAAGTCAAGATTGCCGCTCTTCTCACCACCGTCTGGAGCATTGAGGAAGGAGACGAGCAGCAACATCGAGCCGACGGCGAGGATCGGAGATGGAAGGCGCACGCTCTGCAGCAGTTCATGAATTAATACCCGCTGGGGGGGTGCTACTAACGTTGGGCCGACCGAGGAGGAAAGCGCACGCGCTGTTGCCGGGCAAGTACTGGGATGCCCGCTTTGTGCCGACGATCGTCATGCGTCAGGCAGGGGGGGTCTTACAGCGAGTGGCGCCAGGGTAGGAGGTTCATAGCGCTGCGACTGTCGTGACCAGTGCTGTAAGGAGAATAATACGGTGCGAGACAACTGTCCTGATCAGTGTCACGCGTCAGGTCTATTCGATAGGCAGAGCGCGAGCTTTGGTTAGCATCCTCTGGGCGGATCGTATAGGGGCAGGGAGGATCCCCGGTGTGGGAACGCCTTCAGTTCCGTGTAAAGAACCAGTAACGAGGTCACGGAACAGCCCGGTGTTTACTAAACACCAAGTGAAGAAAGAAAGTCAAAGCCAAGTGATCTGTGATACCTGTCCTATCGATCGATCCCCAGCCCCTTGGGCCCTTCCTTGCCCGCCGTGCCCGTCATCGTGTCTGTGGTTCCTGTTCCATTGCTCACTCTGGCTGCTTGCAACTACTGCATTGCATCGATCCACTCTCTGCGTGACCCGATCATTACTGCACGAAGGCACTTCTCGAACTCCCAACCAGCAGGTCAGTGAGCCTCAGAGATCTAACGAGCGCGGGTCCTTTTTAGCGTCTGAGAGCTGTACCCTGCTGTAACATACCCCCCCCCCCGTCCCTCCACCGCCGCCTCTGGAACAGACCAGATATACGGATCGACGCGTGCCACCAACACGAGGTTCCAATTTCTGGGGATCCAGAACAATTTTTCAGATTCTTGAAGAATTTCACTTTCTTCCAGAAGTGTTTTTCATGGTGAACGAGACATTCGAACTCACGCCCAACAACCCATGTGCTGCCGGCGATATTTGTTGTGGTCTTATTCCGTTGGGCTACTGGTGAAAGGTTATCCGATCGCCTTCCCAAACAAAGCCTTGAAACACCATCCCTCCGAAGCTCCCGGCTGAATTTTTTACCCTCCTGTTTTTGTTTGCATCTCCGTGTACAGCCCTTCAAGGTGGGCTTGTGCGAGTCTTGGTACGATTTGATATTCCTCTTTCGAGACGTGTGACTCTTGGTGGGTAGCCAGAGTGAACCTGCACAGCAGTGGTCGGGCTTGCCCCACACTACATATTCTAGAGCTGATACCGTAGCGGTAAGGCCACGCTTCTTAACACTTACCTCCAACCCTGCACTTCTTCGCTGGCCTGCTTGTCCGATCTGTATGTCCACGGGTCTGAGTAAAAACCACTCGACGGGCAGAAACGAGAGCCATTTCACTCGGAGGAACTTTGCTTGTAGAATTGACTCCCAGACTAAGAATTTTTATTCGTAGACAGAGACGCCTGCAAAAAGGTGATGCGTCCTCGGCCAAGCCCCGGCTTCACGTCCCAAAATAATTATGAATAAGTCCATAGGCCGAGTGCACAGTTGATCGTTAATCATCAACAGAGAAAAAAATCACAGGTGGCCACTTTTGGGTATATTGCGGGAGATGTGGCGAAACCACAACCTTAACACGTACGTAGCGGTGACGAGCAAAGTATGTACCGCACGCTTGCGCAATGTTCCAAATGCACCTCGATTGTGAGACGTCCTGTCGTAAAATTTGCGTGACGTGTGACGTTGTCGTCAGGTTTGTGGATGTTCTTGCAACGTTTGTCTGAGTTTTTTCTTCTCCAACACGTGTGACACATCGCGACTAATGTTGTATAAATGTTGCTATATATCAATAGTTATAATTGTTAATGCACGGCCAAGGGACGGTTTGGCGTGCTTATTCTACAAGTGTGTGTACCCGTAACCATTTGTTGTTCGTAGTTGGTTGGGTTTGTTGCATGAGGAGTTTGTTGACCTCATATATTTCGGTCTCTCTCTGTTCAGCAATCCCTGGCGCTGAAATCCACGAAAATCTGCGTATTCTCTTGTGTGTTTTCTTTCCTGAATATATTGCTCGTTTTTTCTCTCTTTCCCTTTAGTGTTTTTTATTTTGGTTTCGAATTTTCGACGCAGAATTGTTTTCATTTTCATCCTATTAACCGCATCTCCTTCTTTGTGCTTCTGGGGTGAACTTCTGCCGACTTCTGTGTGAAATACATCCTTTTGTACTATGTTATTATCATGCTTATCCTCTTGTACTTCGTTGATCGAGAAAACCACTTATTGATAGCCTAATTCCCAGTTATTCAAGAATTACCTACTATTAATAAGTCTAATACTATCCCAGTTAATAATTCCTTACTGTTTACGTGCTCGATTTTCTTGTCTTCGAGTAAAATATATCACGACGAGTACGATCTATCCTGAGTTTCAGACATCGTGTGATGTATACCCCGTCATAGACGCTTTTCGAGAAAACCACCTATTAATAGTCTAATTCCCAGTTATTAAATACTTACTGTTTACGTACTCGATTTTTTTGTCTTTGAGTAAAAGAAACCTGAGTTTCAGACATCGTGTGATGTATGCACGCCATAGACACTCTTGTATGTATTGAATTTGTTACTTCTTGCAGCGTATGCTTGAAAACCAAACAAACGTACCTGGTAGATACGGGCACGTATTGAAAACTGTTTTTTACGTCATCTATTAATTACATATAGATAGCGCGATGCCCACTTTTTGACTTCATTATATAGTACTGCCTCTAATACCAAGTTGTTAAAAATATATATATCTCACCTTTTATAAGCGGCCTTCGTCCAACGTTCCAAGATGTTCTCCTTTGCGACGTAATCTTCCAAACACCCTAGTGTACCTGCCCTCCTGTGCTTTGAACATCCGGTCCTCGTCATCTTCAGCCGCTTCCCCCTACCGCTTCCCCCGACTGGAGGTTTTGGAGCTACCGAGGGGTTCACGCAATCCTCTCTGTCGCGTTTTGTACACTACATACGCAGCGCTGCGGACTATTGAAGACAACAACGCAGTACCTCCCTCTATAACTCTGCAACAACACCCACTTTCCAGACCATGTTTCCCTCCTCCTTCTACCGCAGCCCGCTACTGTACACACACAATTATCCACGCTTGACACGAGAAGGTATATTTCACGAACAGAGCTTGTTTGTCTTGTCGCGTTGTTGGTCGAGATCGTATGAAGCTTCATTATCTGTCCAGCACGGTCGTCTGACCTCTGCTCTGACACTACTATCTGACACCCCCGATCCACTCCCAAAAAATGACGTCTGTCAGAAATTGCCGCTTCATGCGGCGTATAAAAAATTGTATAGCTTTTAATATGCGGTGGAAACTCTGCCAAGAGCTCAAAAGGGCAAGCACGGCTCAGCTTGGTGCTATCATTGTGTACGAGAAGAAGACACCGGCGGAGCCATGGACCTCCAAACAGGTATGACGAGGAGCACACCGCCTGTTGGAGCTACTTGCGTGTTTTAGCCTCTCTGAAGCGCGTCATATCAGTGAAGGTCGAGGTCCTCGTGATGCGTACCTGTTGTACGCCTCGGTCTAGAGGGCAATAAGAGACTGGCTCGTGAGGGGAACTGCCCACCCGCTCGATCTAGACCTCGGATTCCCATAAGGTCAAGGTCGTCCCTGTAGTGTTTCCCCTAGGTGTAGTGCTCTCCAGATTCGCAAGGGGAGCGGCATGTGCTGTGCTTTCATCTCGCAAGTTTTCCGAGATTTCAGCTTGGGGTCCCACGTACGTACAGACCCCCCGGGTGGAAATGACGCTGCTGTACTCGAAGTAGGCTGAGCCCGGGGCTCCGTTAGAGGTCCAAGCGTGCCCAGCAACATGTCCTTAGCACTGTGAGCTGATTTCAAAGCAAAGGGATACCGGTAGCCCCCGTAATGCCATTATCATCATGTGGCCAGTGTTGGCTGTTTCAAGATGGGAGTTCACTCGTAATCGAGGCGTGTTTTTATGGTTCAAAGTTGGACGAATACACAAATACCTAGTATTAAAAGATAGCCCTGGATAGTATCTCTCTATAGACATGTCAAGGGAGAAAATCCTCATATTACTGCTGTAGTTATGGCGTTTCCCGCACGAGCTATTGAAGCATAAATCGTCGTCTTAGTTTTTGTTTATTATACTGACTTTAGTGTGCAATTGACGCCTTCCGAAAACCGGTTCCCAGATGGGGGTTCACTCGTGATCGACGTGTGTTTACATGGTTTAAAATTCAACCGATACATGAGTACCTTGTATAAAAAGATAGCCAATGACATTATCTCTTTATAGATATGTTGAGGGAGAGAATCCTCGTATTACTGCTGTAGTTATGTCGTTTTCCGCACGTAACGTGCTATTGAAGCATACATTGTCTTCTTGATTTTTCTCTATTATACTGGATTTAGTATGCTATTGACACCTTTCGAACACCACTTCCCAGATGGGAGTTCACTCGTAATCGAGGTGTGTTTTTATGGTTGAAAAGGTAATGAATATATTAGGGTACCTTTGAAGAAAACATAGCCAACACTATTATCTCTCTATAGATATGATCATGTACACTTAATCAACATTACTGCTGTAGTTATGCCGTTTTCCGCAGGGGCTATTGAAGCATAGACCGGCCTACTTGTTTCCTCCAAATATACTCACGTTATTATACCATCGATGCCTTTCGAACACTGCTTCCCAGTTGGGAGTTCACCTGTAATCGAGGCGTGTTTTTACTGTTGAAAATGCGACGAATATATACCTGCTACTTTAGAATCAAAGGTAGCCAACATTGTTTTCTCTCAATGTATATCTATATGACCTGCATGTGTAGCTCATAATTACAGCTGTGGTTGTGACCTTTTCCGCACGAGCTACGAGGATTGAAACAGAGGCGTGTTTGGTGGTGCAAAGGCGACAAGCAGGTAGGTTTCCGGAGAATAAACGAGTTACGATTATTTGGCTCTGCACAGAAAATTACTGAGTTACGCCCGTTTCCGCGCGCTTTTTTCAAGGCAACGGAGATGTCCTCATTTTTTGCGTATTACACTGCACTTAGTACACTGTTGATGCTGCCGAACGAGAGTGGAAGATATACACTACTAGGTAAAGACTCTCCATGAGAGTACGCCGGTCGTTTTCGGTGCTGCTCTATGGCCGATACCTTGTACTTGGGGTGTGTAACTGTTATACGACACATGCACGCCGACGATAATGGTGTTTCATTCCGTATGGTCATCGTTTACACAAACTGATGCACGCGGGGTATGAAAAATCGACCGAGGATTCACGGGCTGTTGTAGTAGCAAGGCTGGGTCACCGTCAAAGGCATTTGCGCTGCAATCGGCCTATGATTTCCCCACGCGATTACAGTGTAATCTTCCATCGCCGGAACTGATGCGAATCGACGAGCAGCAGGAATGCCGATCCTTCGGCAAGATCAATATTGACACTAGGTAGTAGGGCGGGAGAAGACATTCGCTAACAAATGAAAGAACGAGTCAAGCCCTATGAATCAATAGGACCACAATGCCGCGCCGGTTGAGGGGAAGCAGAGTTTGGTCCGCCTCGATATAACCCAGAGGAGCTACAAAGCTCCGCCTTGTGATATGTTTAGACGTGAAGTTGAGGGACGCCTCCCTTAAATTTTCATGAGCAGTTTTAAGGAAGAGCGTGACTATAATTCGGTTGTAGGCCCCCACTAAAACGGCAAAGTTCGCCAATAAACCATTTCTAATTTCTAAGCTCCTTGGCGTTCGCTCGTAACTATAATGGCGGCCACAATGTCCCGCAATGTCCTCTCAGTTATGCAGCCCTAACCCAGCTAAGCCAGCAAACCCATAACTTTGTACTTAAAAGCACAAGACTAAATTTCCTCATCCTTCACACACGTCAAAAGTGGCGCGGCGCCAAGGAAATACTCGCTGCACTTTGAGCGGTCACAGAGTTACATCAGTAATCATTTACAGGCATCCTCTTTGTGGCGTAGTTGGCCATGTTATTTATTCACCTAATATAATCTATAACCGAACTGAATTATTTCTCAACACACATTCATTTCAGTCTCATATTCGTCATTGACGCTTTTACGTTTGTCATAGTTTCCTTCTTCGCAGATAAACAAAACGCCTAAGGCGGGTCACGCTACGAAGGTATTTTCATCTATTAATATATTAGTTTTTTTCTTGAAATACACGTGTATACTTCTGGCATTTGACGTGACAATGTGCAGCTCCATTTTGCCTTCAAATTCATCACTCATATTACTATTATATCTCATGCTCGGTTTTCTGCCTGATGTATGACTTGCTCAGTGTCAACCATTCCACATAATTATTCTTGTTATCGAGCTCTCGATATTTTCGCTAATAAATGCTCTTCCCACGCAATATTCCATTTACGTTCATCAGATATTGCCGATCGTTTAGAGCTTCTTCCATCTTCGTGTCGGCGAGGTAGCAGTGCAGAGTGGTTCCTATTGAACACTTGGTATTTCATTTCATGAATATTGCCTCAATCTGTCTTGGGCGCCGAATGCATGACTAGCTCACTTTCAAGTTAGCACATTGTTGTTGCCGTTAATAAGCCCCTCCGTACTACTTGGCCCAATCACAGCCCCTCACACGCAGCGTACCATATACGTTGAGAAACTACAGGGACGCTTTGAGCTTCTTCTTTATGAGCCTCTGCTTTTCTCTGTGGGGCCGACCGCAACAACGAACGGACGTCTCCGTTTTAATGTCTAACCTTCTATGAATAAATAAAATGATATCCTTTCACGCCTTTTTTCGAATTTAAATTCATTTATTGCGTCATTGTCAATCTCCTCCTTCTTCGCTCGTTTTATTCAAACATCCGAGTAAATAAGGCATTCAGGGGCGGAGTAGCGCAAGTAGGGTATTTAGATTCTATCTTTTGACGTTTTTTTACATATATATATATATTTCTGTTTTATATACTCGTATTATGTTGTCTCGTTTGCCGTAGGATGTATGCAGCTTTAGTTATAGCTACGATATGACCGAGCTGGATCCTTTGTCACACAGTTACTTTAGTTTTTTCATTTATGACTCTCTTGCGTTTGTTTCCCGCCACTTTCTTGCTCGCTTATTTACATCATTACATTTTCGCTTATCTACATATAATATCCAGACGCAAAATCCAACCACAGGGGCTGCCGCGCCCAAGGTATTTTACTCTGTATATTTATTGTCTATAACTATTTTAATTGACATGTAGTGTAACTATGTATCTATCTACTAATTATATATAGACAGCCTGATGCCCAATTTATAACTTTATCGTGTTATTGCCTTTAATACAAACTTGTTTAAAAATATACACCTCACGTACTCACAACGTTTTTTTAAGCTCCCTTCGTGCAACAACGTAAAAATAAATGTATCTCACATGCTCCGAAATCACTTTTCTCAAGCTGCCTTCGTGCAACGTTCCAAGATCTTGTCCTTTGCGACGTCATCTTCGAAACACGCACGTGTTCCTACCCTGCGTTTTGAACATCCGGTCCTCGTCATCTACCGCCGCTTCACCCGAAGTCCATCGAAAAAAAATCTTTCGAGCTACCGAGGGATTCACGCAATCCTCTCTGTCGTCTTTTGTACACTACATACGTCGCGCTGTGGACTACTGCAGACAACAAAGCAGTACCTACCTCTATAAGCTCTGCAACAACACCCAATTTCCAAATCATCCTCCCTATCTCCTTCTACCGCAGCACACTGCTGTGCACACACAATCATGCACGCTTGACACGAGAAGGTATCTGTTTGTCCCGCCGCGTTGTTGGTCGTTATAGTACTTTGCCGTTACGTAACGAAAACCCGCCGCAATTTTTATTATTTAACCAACCGACACCTCCCCGTATAGAGAGGATGAGGAGCGACGCTCGCTACACCGCGTTGTTGGTGGCCCGTGGCGATGATGATGAGTTTCGGCACGAGGACCTTGCCCCGAGCAAAGACAACTCAACTGCATACAGCAGCGGGAAGGAATATGCCTGCCTGCAGCACCTGTGGTGAGACGATGCAAACCGCCTACCTGGTACACAGTGCGAAAGACGTTGGCTCTCCTAGCAGGAGCGGATGTATGACCCGCATGCGCGGTTCATTTATCATCCTCCGTCGGTTCACGTTTGCTCGTGCCGGCTTCGTGGGATCCCCGTCGATTTTCACCACTCGGCTTGACGCTGCTGCTGCTGCTGCGACTCCTTCTGTTATTTCGCCATCGTATGATGCTATTGTTGGCACCCTGCTCGAGCTCCCCTACTACTTCAATATCAGTAAGAATCACGATGATCCCAAACAGCTTTTCACGACGTCAAAACTCGCCCTATATCACCTGTGCAGCAGCCGGTTTGACGGTTTAGAGAGGTTGTACCGACATTGCTCGCGGCTCGAAAGCGTTCGATTTCTCGGTATTATACTCGATACTCGGAGTGTTGAGTAAATTTCCTCCGAGTACTCCGAGTATTAAAGTACAGGTGGCCTAAATACTCGGAGTACTTGCAGTATGAGCAGTACTGAAGGGCCAAAACCCCCGAGTACTGGGAGTATGAGCAGTACTTAATACTCGAGTATAAGTAGTACCCGGAGTACAAACATCTGAATTACTCGGAGTACTCCCAGTATCCCGAGTATTGAATCCAGGAATACTTCATCATCCGAGTAAAAAACTCCGAGTAACACTCTAACCCGGAGTACCTTGGAGTATAAAACCCTGAAATACTCCGAGTATTAATCGTACCTCGGAATATGAAACCCTGCAATTCTCCGAGTATTGAATTTCTTGCAGTATGAAATGCCCAAGTACTCCGAGAATTTAAAGTAGGGGCAGTACAAGATCCTCAAATATTTGGAGTACAACGAGTATTCCAGAGTAATTCACCCAAAATACTCGGAGTACAGCAATATTTCAGAGTATCAAACCCCAAAATACTTTGAGTAGAAGCAGTTTTTTTTTTTTTTTTTTTTCTCATCCCATTCATTATCTTCGCACATCTTCTTCTCTCTCTCCTTCCAACTCGTAACTCAGATCCGGGGTCACATAGCAGGCTCTTCTCCCCCCTTCCCGCTACAGCACGTGCCTTCGTTTTTATCGCGAGAAGATTTCAGCCTTTTCTTCCCTCGTCGACTCGCATCGAATTGTGCCTACCCACACTGCAAGGCGCTCTCAACAATTGAATCCTTTTTTATTTTTGCAAATAAAGTCAAAGTCCGACCCACCTGGGGCTCGAACCCAGGACTCAAACAAGTAAAATTCGAGGTTAACCATTTTATTGAGAGTGATCATACCCGAAATACTCCGAGTACGAGTAGTATCCCGGAGTATCGAGCCCTGAAATGCTCCGAGTACACGAAGTACCTGAAGTAATTTATCTCCGATACTCGTTACTTTACTCCAAGGTACTCAGAGCGTCTATTTGCACCTTCCCATATTGATATCTTACGAGCGTCGTCTGGCCTTTGCTCATGACCCAAACTGGCACACTCGTCTGTTGATTAAACCATAATTGCAGCCGTTCTTCGTGCTGATACGTCTCGTACGGCATTTACTGCGTGACCACTGCTGCTGCCGTCTCCATCATCCTCGTGTTGGTGATTAGTTAAGTTCGACATCGTTTTCTTTTCGTTACCCTACCAGCACGGTCGTCTGATCTCTGCTCTGACACCTCGATTTAACACACCTCATCCTCTCGATTAAAGTGACAATATTGATGACCGTTCATTCGTATATTTAGGCGTCTGATCCTGCGGGCACTCGTTGCACCCGTGGCATTTGGATATTTAGTACTACTCACACTCGCACTTACTCGCAACATTCAGGCAGCATTTCGAGGTTCGAAGTCGAGTACTGCTCACACTCCCAGTCACTCGCAATGTTGAGGCCGCGAGCACCCTAATAGCCTCAGCATTCAGAGTACGAAACTAGCTCGATACGGAAACAATCGATACTCAGAGTGTGGTCCCTCTGCTGTGCATTTATTGCATTACCCGCAGATTGTATTGCATCGTACTGCTTCAACCAACGACTAATAAAGTGGCAGTGTGAGATTTCAGAGAGGGAGCGAGCTCATCAAAAAAATATTGCACAGTTCATAATTTTAACGCTTACTGAGGTCCTAAATAAAGTGACTTCCAAAGTGGTTTTCATTCATTTAAAGCGCGGGGCCACAATTAATGTCCATCCTATGTACGTATTGGCTCACCTATTATAGCTCCTATATTATCTACAGGAATCTGGCCCGACCGCCGTGGGGACGGGAGGGCCTTTTATTCCCTAGTATTTATTCATATACGCATCATGAAGGGTCATCATAACACAAATGACGACCGGCACGATGCGGTCCGAACGCAATTAACTTTGATGTTATAGTGAAGAAGTCAAATATCGGCGAGTAAAAATTGCTTTTGTAGCACAGCAGTTCAGTTTTGTGGACAAACCCCTTTCATTTCTAGTAACTTGTCTCCAAACGGGACTGCGGCTCTAAAGGGGTTGACTTTTATATTCAAGTACGAGTAGAACCTCGGCGAGCAGAGTACCTGTCCATACCATTTACCAGGCCCCAGGGAAAGCAAGACAGCAAGGAAGGAGGAGAGAGGGAGGGGGGGAGGGGAGACAGCGAGTAACGGAGGGACGGAGGAAGGGAGCAAAAGAGGGTGGGAGAGAGGGGAGGAAGGGTGGAAGGGACGGAACGAAGCGGGAAGCAGGGAAGGAAAAAGGAAAGCCTTCGCCACTGCTGTCTGCTGTGCCGCTGATGGCTCGTACGCAGCACAGCAGTTCCAGAATTTCATACTATTTCACTTGAAAATAGAGTTGGCATGCATATGTTCCGCTGATCTCGAACAAGCTCACGTGATGTCACCCTATACAGCAGAAGTAGTAGGGCTGTCGTCTACGGCAGAGCTCTGGACCAGCACTGCGAAGGAAGCACGGCGGCATCCCCGCCTGCTTTTGTAGTTTACTAACATTGTAAGGCAATGTCCTCGTGGCGTTGTTTGATTTTCATTTGCTGTGTGCGTTTTTCTGTCTACCTACGGGTGTCCGAGTATTACTGCTCCTTTGCTAGATAGAGTGCTCAGCCCAGCTTCGTGCCCGTACCTTTATTTTGGTATATATTCGTACGAGAACTGGCCGTTCTACTACTGCTGTACCTGGTAGTATTAATAGTTGTTGTTGGCTTCATGTACGGGCTGCATGGGTATAGCGCAAGCGCACGATCAGGACAAAAAATGCTGTCCAGCGTTACGTGATGGCTGCTGCTGCTGCTGCGGCAATGAGCTCAAGAAAACTACGGTCGAAGGTGTGCAAGTATTTGATGAGCTCACATTTTTCACGAGTACCAGGTATCGGTTTTTCAGAAGGGCTCTTGCGTTTGTTTGTGTGGTAGCTGTACATTGCAACTTCATTCACTGCTGTTTCAAGGCCTTTGGATGCTGCTCGACCCATCCCCGATTGGGATGCTGGCAGTCAACTCTGATACCTAACACACAGGGCACGCGAAGAGGTGTGGTTCGTATCATAACGATTGCCTCCGCGAGGGCTTCGACCTGATGCGTGCTGAATGGGCGTAACCCTAAGTAGCCGTTTCGAAAGAAATCGTCCGTAGGTGACCATTACTTTTTTTGTTGCCCTGCCTCTTGTCTCTTATCGCGTGCAGCACAACTGCTGTTTAGTACAAATATGAATTTTACCCAATTCCACTTGAAAATAGACTTGATTAACGAAGAGTTTTTCCGCTGACACGTTCTACGATAGAGGTAGCACAGTTCGGCTGACATGTTTTCTGAACAACGGGGCCTCTCAACCAAAAATAGTCGGAATGCCAATCTTGTTTAAAAAAAATGATGTGTTTGTATACTTGGGCCGTGGGATTCATCATCGGGATGCAATTTGATTTTTGCTTTATTCAGTTTTCGGCTGAGGTATGGAGCCCCTCAAGTGAGCAGCCTAAAAAAAAAGTAGGTGAAACTCTATCGTAGAACCCCTCCGCTGCCCTCGACCGAGCGATTGCCGTTGCTCGACCCTCTCCCCGATTGGGATCCTGAACGTCAACTCTGATATCGGGGAGATGCTGAAAGTCAATTCTGATAACTCACACACAGGGCACGCGAAGAGGTGTCGTTTGTACCATGACGATCGCCTCCGCGAGGGCTTTGACCTGAAGCGCGCGGTATGGGCGTCGCCGTCTCGAAAGAAACTTGTCCTTGGGTGACCATTGAGTGATTCAATCTGACAGACAAGTTTTCTGAATCCGTTCCCACGTGTGGAATTGTGAACTTTTCGTTATTTTTCGAACATATCTCTCCGCACGAGCACAATTAGGCAAAACGCCAAGTAGTCGACACGGGAAGCCCGGCCGGACACATTGGTCGAGATCTGGGCGCGATCCGTGCACTCCGGAGCGCGTGGCGGGCGCTCAAACGTTTTTTCCGCCGGGAGTGTATAAGACGATTTCCCTGGTTTCACGACAGGCCTTACCTTGTACATACGTACCGCTGAAATGTTGTAATATTTTGGTCCTTTCTCTTTTAATTGTCGTACGTAGGTACGTACCGGTACCATATTATTTTCATCTGAACACGCCACAGGCAACAGACAATACAGCAGCAGAGCAGACAGTGTGCTGCCCTCAACTGCCTGCCACACTACGATCTTGCCGTCCAGCAACAGCAGGCACCCACGTGCGCGTGTCGCAAGTCCACATGCGCGTAGTTCTCCGTTGTGCTGCTGTGGCTAGTTGGTTCTATCTACCTGTGAGGCTGGGATCGATCACCCCGCAACAACACACCACCACCTCTCTCTCTCTGACGCCGTGCGCGATCGTATGATCGTAGAACATGTTGACGCTGTTGGACATAACAGCAGTGCGACTCCGGCAACAGACAGCAGCGCAGAGAGCGTGCTAACCCTCAGCTAACTACAGCATCGACAGCAAGCAGTACCATGCACGTGTGGTAGACGCGCGCTGAACGGTGGATGATTGCTCTGTATCGAGGAACCTGTGTGAGCTATGAAATTACGTCATTGCTCTGAATCAGATGCTGCTTGCTGTCTGTGGTGTGTGACGGCACAAATTGATTTCACCACAGAGTACATGGAGATGACATAATATGGGAAGCGATGACACAAAATGCAGAAGCATGAACACCCCGCAAACCTCATCGAGCAGGAACACACACTGGAGAGGGTGGGAAGGACGAGGAGGTGGACAGACTGGTGGAGACACTCGCGCTGGCCTCTGTGGGGGGAAGCACGCAGACGGTGTACTGGAACAAGTGGCAAAACCTGGTGCCGTCTCAGAGCGATAGAAGGGAAGAGTCCGTGGCTAGCAGAGGGTGATGGAGTCGACGCAGCAGTGAAATAGTTGACGAACGTTATGGCCCTGCGATACTTTGCGCATTCAAAAACCAAAGTCAGACCATACGAGGTTATCTATCCGCGGTTAAGTATTTCCACAGAATGTTCGGAGGTTGGGAGCTGCCCACTTCACACTGCATGGTTGTAGCCGCAGGGAAAGGGATCGATAGAGCTCACGGAAAATCGGAGATACACCCCAAGGTTTGGAAGCCTCTTACGTGGGGCCTGTTGACCACGGGGATGAAGAGCGCATGCGAGTTGGGAACCGAAGGATGGGTAGTCTGGAGCGGACTTGCGTTCTCGTTTCATCTTCTTGTAGAGCCTCTGAAATTTGGGCCTGCGGCAACGGGCCGGTACACGCAGAGTTTTGTCTAACGAGGAGAGACTTGGTGTTTTTCTCGGGAGCGTTCCAACTAGCGTGGGAAGGAAGACGTTCTGCAGACAGAGTAGAAGGGACCTTCCGCGCTTCCAAGTCAGACTCCAAGAGGTTGGGGTCGATCGTCACAAGAACGAGAGTAACGAAAGGGAAGGGAAGGTGGTGGGACGTAAAGAGTCATGGGGCGTTGGAGATCCTTCTGGATTTACTAGACCTTCATCCCGACCTGAGCAGGTCAGCACCATTGATGAAGACACGCACGGCCACCGGGTGGAAGGTGATCACGCGCACCGTTGCAACAAAGGCCTTGAAGTGGATGTTAAGCAGTTCGGGTAGAGCAGGAGGGGAGGAAGCAGATTTTGTGTCCGGAGCACTAACAAGGTAATAGTGGCAGGAAGATGGGTGATTTAATTCGAGGGATAATCGGGCTTGCCTAATGGGAAAAAGCTCGACCAGTTGTCCGTTTTCCCTGAGGTACTGGTCGAAACGTAAATGTAGAAAGCGTGTTAGCCCGAAGTGTGTTCTGGGAGCACGGTGTCCCATTGTACTACCTGGTATGTGTTTGTCCTTTTCGGCATTGCTTTCGTAAATTAATACCACAATTCTTGAGCCAATTATACCAAATTTAAACTCTCGAAGCGAACATGGAGTTTGTTAAAAAGGCTATGATAAGAATTGAGAGGCATTGCATGCACTGTGACATATGGAAAGTGGATTATGGATGCGGTACTTGGTCAGAATTCGTGCTCCATGCAGAGGGGGAGAACCAGCGAGAGAAGAAGCAGGCAGAACGCAAGAGAATAGTAACCAAATACGGGCAGTGATATACATAGAGGCTTGGATCGTTTTTCCGTTTTTTCCCCACCATCCCACCCTATCGCTCAAGAGACGGGGGGGGGGGGGGGCTTTTTAGGTAGTGTACGTGTCGGAGGGGGAAAAAGTTCGACCAGTTGTCCGTTTTCCTTCGGGGTACTGGTCGAAACGTACACATAGAAAGAGGGTTAGCCCGAAGTGTGTTCGGGGAGCACGGTGTCCCATTGTACCCTGTGTTTGTCCTCTCCGGCATTGCTTTACTGCGTGAATTAATACCACAATTCTTGAGCCAATTATAACAAATTAAAAGGACGCAACGAAGAAACGGCTGGAACCTCAAGTACCACACCCAAGATCTACTTGAGTTTTGGTTGGGGGGTCGAAATTGATTCTTGATTTCAGTACGGAAGATCGAAATTGACTTGGTTCTAGTGTGAGGGCCGAACATGAACTCCATTTTAGGGCGGGGTCGAAATTGACTCGGTTCAAGTGTTGGAATCGATAGACGTTTGCTTTGTGTGTGGATCTTCGAAATTTGCTTCTTTTTCGTGTGCGGGCCGAAAATGACTTGGCGTTTGTCTTGGGGGTCAAGGTTGACACTTGGTTTTTCCTTGGGTGGTCGAAATTGAATTGATTTTCGTGCACGAAATGAAGGTGACTTGGTTTTCGTGCAGGAGATCGGAACGGACTTGGTTATACTATGGCGATGATCAAACTTGAGTTGATTGTTGTGTTCGGCCGAAGATGGCGTGGTTTTAGGTTAGGGGATCGATTCACCACTTTTTTGTGGAGGTGGTTGAAATCGACTCATTTTTGTGTGCGGGGTGAAAATGACTTGGTGTTTGTGGGGAGAATCACAATTTTGAGCCGGTTTTGTGTGGGTGGTTGAACTCGACATGGTTTTCGTGCTCGGGCCGAAAATGAAATCTTTTTCGTGTGGGGGGTCGAAAATGACTTGGTTTTTGTGAAGATGATCGGAGCTGACTTGATTTTTGTGCTCGACCGGAAAATGACTTGGCTTTGAATGTGGAGATTGATCCGCCCGTTTTTTGTGTAGGTGGGAGGAATTCACTTCGGTTGTATATGCCGGCCGGAAATAACTTGTTTTTTTGGTGGGGAATCGAAGTTGACATGATTTTAGTGCAGGATGCAAAAACAAAAAAAGACGACGACGACGCTAAATGTGGGACGATAGTCCCGCAGCAGGTAGATCTCTTCGTTAGAATTGGGTGTGGAGGCACATCGAGGTGGGTTGTGGGGCGTTACCACGCTCTCGGGGTCAGCAACGAGAAGTAATCTCAGAAGCGCCCCGAGGAGCCAGGAAGGCCTTGAGGATTATAGTGATAATGAGGCGGTACGATCTAGGGGATATTACCTGGTATCCACATCGAACGCGATCGAAACTCGATGATACTCGAAAATATCATTGACCAGGATCATACACCTTCGCTTACAAGACAGCTACGTACTGTGCAATGTTTACGCGTGTCTTCACATCCGCCTTTGAAAAACAAGTGTTGCACAACCTCTTCCCGCAGGTCACGTACTACGTACGTGTACGTATCATGTACGCACTCGTATGGTATCATGGATTACAGCATTGCAAGATAGTACTACTCGCACAACAGCAGGGACGTGTACTGCGACCCTTTCGGTTGATTGCAATAATCACACTGCTACTGCTCTCTGTGAGAGAAGCCCGGTTAGTGTACAACAGCAGCAGTAAGGCAAACAACGGTCAGTGCTGTTCGTATGATGATTGATTGTGCGAACGACGTGCGTACGTACATATCATCTATACGTTTTACCCGGGAGGGAGGGATGAGTTCCATTTTTTGGGGGTGCGAAGGAACGAAAAGGCAAAACTGCAGCAAGCCGAGCAAGTAACAGTATGCCTGGTGCGTAGCGGCCAATATGGTCACAACAACAATCAACAGTTACTCGAAGGCACATACTCGCTGACTGCTGGCCTCTCAGCTGCTGAGAGCATCGCACTACTGCTTCATTGTTGCTGCTGCTTTGCCTCTATCTAAGCAAGCAGAAAAAGAGCACATCATCAGCGGAATTTTGACTGCAGAATAGTCTCGAAGAATGCACGGCCACCGTCACCTATATTCTGCTCTCTCTATTGCCATTTTACGCGTGTCTGCAGTTTTACCACGATTTCTGTTTTTGGCCATCTCGAGACGCCGTCCGCTACTACGTTCTGCACGCCGGGAATATGCTTTGCGTCATGACTCCATCCGCTCGTAATTTCCAGTCTACCTAGAAGTCTCATAGCCAGTAAAGCTCGACGGTTATGCGACCCGCCACGCCGATTCATCCATGACACGGCTGCAACGTTGTCCCCCCTCAATAGTACGGGGTCTCCTTGCATGTCTGGCCTGTCGTGCAGAATGATTTGAGTCACGTACGCCGTCCTGACCATACCACCCAATTCAAGCAGGTTGATTGTGATTTCGTCCTCTCCTTTGGTCACTGTTTGGTTCTTCAAGAGTCGCGACAGCACGGGGTTCAAGTCGTATATCCAGTATACTTTTAGTTCTCGGCAAAAGCCCCCGACTGCAGTAAAGCTTCCGTCCGAATAGTATCGTCGCGAAGGTGATCGTTCTACATGTGCATAAAACGGGGCGCCGAGAGACTCCCCGGCGCTGACCAACTTGTGTTCGATTGCCCATTTTCAAAAGGAAATATCATTGTGGAACTCCCAGCCCAGTCTCACTACTCTCTTCGTCAATTTTTTGGCTTTAGCGGCTTTGTGAAGATTGGTCCGACGTAAAAGCTGCCAAACAAAATACCTACCGGCTTATGTAGTTTGCCTGCCATGCTTAGCACATCTTGCGCGCTTGCATTCGTTTTGCCCCCCGACCCCTCCTGCTCGAGAATGAGCCTAATTGCTTCTACCCGTTCCTTGGTCTCGGAAATCCGCATGGTGTGGGTGTTGATTGTAAATAAAACCCATCGCATCTACGATTGTGTTCCAATCAGTGCTCTTCTTTGGAGCGAGTATAGGGGTTTCACCTTTCTCGCCTGGTCCAAATAATCTCACGTTATCTGCAGCGAGGGAAGCGGAAGTTATGAGGGCGGTCTGATCTGCGGGATTAAGGTGCACGCTGGCCATAATGAAGTCGTCTACGTATACTGCCGTCAAAAACGATTCGTTTGGTCCCCCCCTTCGTGGTGCTTTTACTCTGACTACCGACGGGATCCTTGTTGGCTTGCCCGACTCCCATGGGTCCACGATTTTGGCATGCGACATCATAGCCTTGCCTTCTGGTAGAATAACCGCACTATCTACCGTGGTGCGAAGGTGGGCGTGTTCGGCCGCTGAGGCCATGAGGCCCCAGTACCCGGGCGAGACTGCCCATCCAAAGTTAAGACTAAAATCCGCTACCAACACGTCGTCTACCACATAACAAAAGTTCTGCGTCTGGTGCGGTGATACCCTGACATTCCTGAAGGCGTCTGGTACGTCTGCTTTGGCCAAAAGGATAGGAAGGTGAGGAAACCTTAGTCGGAGGTCGGTTAGCGTTAAGAGTGAAGGAAGTGCGTCACCACAGAGGCCCTCCGGCACGTCTTCCGTTTGCGTGACTCTATTTAGCCCTCCCGTCTCTCCTCTCGCCGCGTCGACATCAAACGAGTAGTCGTTAATTATTCTGATCTTGTGCGTAACAACGGCACCGAGGGGTGCCACACGTAGTCCTTTTAACGCGGCAGCTGACTCTCTGTTGAACACTTTTACGGTGGCCCATAATAAATGACCCCGTGTGGATTCACTTTTTATTTGTATCTTCCAAGATAATTTGTTTGGTTGGCTATCATTGTCCCTTTTTATTGCAATATTATGCCAGAAAATATGGGCATCTGGACAAATTAACTTGAGCACAGACACACACAGCACAGGGGCATTTGAAATCCTGGGTTAGGTTACACGGAAAGCTGAGGATTCCAGCTTTCCAACGGTGCTACTTGTAAGCGAAAGAATGGGGCTGCAGATGAGGCAGAAGTGATCCAGGGGGATTGAGGTTCCCTTCTTGGAGCGCCTATAGCTCCGGAACGAACGTGGTTCTTGCAAAACTAGTCACAGCGATGCACGGCCCAAATCATGAGCTTTCCGGTGATGCCAAATAAGTATCATTCCTAGCACAACGTGGGTTGGGGGCTTCTCCCGCGTTGAAAATTAGCATGTTTTTGATGATTTTCACCCATCTCTTCCTTACCTAAAACCGTATAATTTCGGCTATGCGTAAGTTCGTTGAAAAGCTGATGTCTTCAGCTTTCCGTCGAACTTACCCACATGGTTTAGATGTCCCTCTGTGTGTCAGTGTGGTCGAAAAATAGTGGAGGTGCAAATACGTTCCGTTATAAAAAAAGAGGGAATACTTTGAGCCCAAAACAATTATTCCGAGATGAACAAAATGCTGTTTTGAGGGGTTATTTATTATGGGCCACCGTAGTAGAACGCGATTGCGTCGTACATCTTCGTACAGTTTCCCAAACTGGGTCCATATATTCAATCAAACACTGTACTGTGGTTACCATACCGAATTGCTCTTGAAGGGTCGAGGTTCGTGACTGCTGTCTTCACCGGCACGGTATTCTTCATGATGTCTATGAGTTCTGTTAGTGCGGGGAAACATTTAAGCCCCCAAAGTAGTGTTCGACATGATCGACGGCCAACGGGGGTGACACCAGAGTGCCTCCGAGCCCAACGGCCACATCTCCCACTTTACCAGCGCCTATATGCAAAAGCTCTGTGCCTGTCTCTGCCATGTCTCGTATTATGTTTTTCTTGTGGTTTAGTTCACGGGTTTTGTCGGTCATCAATATTTTTGTTTGCTTCCATTTTTCGTTCAGTTCAGCGGTTTTTCCCTGTCTGGTTACCTTACTTGGTACAACTCCATCTGAAGGTGCTACTTGTCGTACCGACCCTTGTAAATATATTTTCTTTCGACAAACTGTCCTGTGCCCAAGGGGTCTCCCCTAGACTAAGGGCTGGCAAATCGCTGTACTTTTGTCTAGACTTACTGTTGTTCTGCGACTCGGTACTCAGTCTAGAAATTTTCTTTCTTTTACGAACTTGCCCTGACTCGAGGTCAGGGTGATCAGGACATCATCATTCTGTCTAGAATTGATGGCGTTCTGATCAAAGTAACTCTGTCTAGAGCTACTGCTATTTTCTTCCGTCTCGGTTGTGCCCTGTGCCCAAGGGGTCTCCCCTGGGCTAAGGGCAGGCAGATCAAAATAATCTTGTCCAGGATCGTTGTTGTTCTGCTCCACATTACTCTGTCTAGAGATTTTTTATTATTTTACGGGCTTGCCCTGACTCGAGGTCAGGGCGATCAGGACATCATTCAGTCTAGAATTGTTGATGTTCTAATCCAAGTGACTATGTCTAGAGCTACTGCTCTTTTCTTCCGTCTGGGTTGTGCCCTGTGCCCAAGGGGTCTCCCCTGGGCTAAGGGCTGGCAGCTCCAAATAATTCTGTCTAGAATTGCTGTTTTTCTGCGACTCGGTATTCTGTCGAGAGATTTTCTTTCTTTCACGGACTTGCCCTGACTCGAGGTCAGGGCGATCAGGACATCATCATTCTGTCTAGAACTGTTGATGTTTTGATCAAAGTAACTCGTCTAGAGCTACTGCTATTTTCTTCCGTCTCGGTTGAGCCCTGTGCCCAAGGGGTCTGGTCTCCCCTGGGCTGAGGGCTGACAGATCAACATAATTCTGTCTAGAATTGCCGTTGTTCTGCGACTCGTCACTCTGTCAAGATATTTTCTTTTCGTTTACGGACTCGCCCTGACTGGGGGTCAGGGCGATCAGGGCATCATCATTCTGTCTAGAATTGAGGGTGTTCTGATCCAAGTGACTCTGTCTAGAGCTACTGCTATTTTCTTCCGTCTCGGTTGTGCCCTGTGCCCAAGGGGTCTCCCCGGGGCTAAGGGCTGGCTGAATGAACACCATAACTACGTCTACAATTACTGTTCTTCTGCGCCTCGTCACTCTGTCTAGAAATTTTCTTTTCTTTCACGGACTTGCCCTCACTCGTGGTCGGGGCGATCAGGACATCAGCCTTCCGTCTGGAATTGTTGATGTTCTGCTCAAAGTAAACTCTGTCTAGAGCTACTGCTATTTTCCTCAGTCTCGCGTGTTCCCTGTGCCCAAGGGGGCTCCCCTGGGCTAAGGGCGGGCAGCTCAACATGATTATGTCTAGTAGTACGGTTGTTCTGTGGCCTATCATTCTGTCTAGAGTTTTTTGTTTTCCGTTTTCCGACCTTGCCCTGCACCCAAAAGGGCTCCCCCGGTTTGGGGGCGAACCGGAGACACTCATTCAGACTATATCACTAGCAGGAATGCAGCAGCAGTGATAGTAGTCTCGAACCAGTGCGTCACGTACACACTAAAGCAATCGATTATGATGTATCACAACGAGGCCCAATGTACTCGTACTCGAGAATGTAACCGCCCCGCCACTTACCTTGAATGCGCTTTCAATCGTCTCGAGATTTCCACCGCAGTTAGCTCGTACTCACAATCCAGGGTTCATCCAAGCGCGCAGCAGCAGTATACTCGTGGGTTTGTAACAATAGCTCCAGATGGTGATGACAGTGGCAGCTGTGCGTAGTTTTTTGTGCCAGTTAGTAGCTCCCGATAGCGATGATCGTGGCAGCTCTGCAGATTGTCTTCTTGTTCTCCGTTGTCGTTCTTCGTACAACAGCTCGAGATGGTGATGATCTTCGCAGCTCTTGTGGGAGAAGTAGCAGCAGTCCGGCTCCAGTCGTTGTCTTTTCTCGATGATGCTGACGGGTCGCAGATTTGTAGCGCTTAAATAAACCGAAGGCTCATGACCTCTAGGCGGAATCCTCGCATGGGCGTGCGTGCGCGGCTCCTTAGTTAGATCAGGTGGCCTGCCGCAGAGGGGCGGTGTCGAACCGACTGGTTGTTGGTTCAACCTTCAGCTCTCAGAAAAGCATATGGAATAAAATGACGCTCAAGGCCAGTGTTGAGAAGAGAACGGAAGAGAAGTGGACGATTGTGTGCATGCACGATCGACCGATCACGGACCTCTCAAGTCTCAAGACCCTCGGCATGCAAAGAAAACTAAAACTCGAACAATAAAGCTTGGCTGAACTCGAAACGGAGTTTGGGGGTTCTTCCGCATGTAAACCCGAGATAACTGATCCAACGGAGTTCACCGTACACTACATTGGCATTGAACGTACCGCACTGCTTGCACGGCCGAAATACTTTGTACTGCTGCTATGGCGTACTCGCTACAGGCGACTATGATACCGATTAGCAACTCAGTATAGACTACTCATTCGCTACGGCTGTAGCATAGTAGCTGTCCTTGATAACTCTTCCACAGAGATATATCGCGTGCGCCCCTAAAATCCCCAACATGCAGGCCATTCAACAAGTTCTTCGTCAGGAGTAGGAGCTAAATATTAGTTGTGTTGAGGCGTATCCTCTAAACGTAAAAGGGATGGGATTATATCTCGAATTTAGAAATGAAGGACATCCTCCATCTGACTGCCAAACATCTTGGGCAGTCCCCTGCGTGAAGAAAAACCCTTCTTCGAGACTGTCGTAGATACGTCGTACCTCGTAGTGAATTTGTTTTTGTCGACGGGCAAGTTTTGAAAAGGAACCAATTCCACCGAGCTCACGACGTCTCATTTATTTTTTTTCTTGTTTTTTTTTGTTTTTTCAAAATCACTTTTACTTTCCAGCCTTACTTGTGGGAGGTTTTACCCTCAACGAGCTTCTGGACAAACCGTGGCCACAGGTGTCCACTCTTCCCCCCGGTACGTGCCTTTATTTTTTGTCGCGCATAGGGTTCAGCATTCCCACTGCTCGTCGATTTTCATCGAATGTAGCTTACTCACGCTCTCGCGCTTTCCGCTAATCCATATTTTTTGTGGAAGAAAAAGCCACGAGCATGCACTCGGTGAGTTGTGAACCCACGATATTGATCTTGATAGGCACGCGAACCACCTACCAAGCCACCGGGGGCGCCGGCTACGTTGAATCTGCACAAATTTGTTGTGAACCCCTATGCGTCTGACGACGAACATCTCCCGTCACACCAGCAGCACCTCCACCATGATCTTGATTGACCACGCGATCGTCCGACCCAACCTTTCCAGCAGTCCATATCCTTGTGCTTCAATGCTACAAAGAGTAGCCCCACCTCTAAACTTACTTTATTGATAAATCCCAGGCGAAAAACAAAGATGATTCAGTTTTTTAGCAGTATTCTCCAGGCAGAGTAGATACAGAAAGAGTGACCACGTGTGTATCACGTGAACTCACAGAAACAACCACCAAGCAACCTTTATTAAGCTGATATCCCGAATAGTCATGAAACTGCTAAAATGCTGAACAATCACTTTCGAACACATTGACGCACACGCCCTGATGCTGAACAACCATATTCGCACACACTTCCTGTTTTTTCGTCAAACGGCAGTACCGATTCAAGATAGTAGAACAAAACTCATCTCCACAACCTAAGACCAACTATTGTGGGAAATTTTGAAGGGGTCTCAGAACTGGCTTTTTTGGCCAAAAACCGGCGATTTACTTGACTGAACTGTCAAAAACACCGATAGACTCCTCAGGATGCTCCCTTTAGTTTTCCGAGAGCTTTCTCTTGCACTGTTCCGTTTACCCAGGGTCGTAGTAGGACTGTTCGCCCATGTTTCCATTCTGAAGGGATCATGATTTTTCATCAAAACTCCTTAAGATCCATTATTTCTGGCCCCGGTTCTAACCAACAGCCTTACGTCTGAGCCTCTAGAGAAAACTGATTGGCTGCTTTAAAAATAAACCAGGACTCCGGAGAAACGGAAAATTGTTCCTGAAAGCTCGCAATAAAATTACGGGGAGCATCTCCGGGAGTCTATCGGTGTTTTTTACTTTCCCGCCGAGTAAAACACGTATATTCGGCCTAAAACCGTAGTTCTGAGAGATCAGAAATAATTTCCCAAAAAAGTTTGTCCGAGGCCGTTCCCTATGCGGTTCGAGTTTTGAGCTTCAGATTTTGACCCGATCGCAATTTCAGATGTGAAGTTGGCAAATCGAAACAGTCTTCCTACGCGAAAAAAAAGAAAAATCAGATTTATTGTGTGTGTAGAGATTCGAGCACGCCGAGACCAACTGCTGTGTTTGTGGTTTGGCGCCGCGAAGAGACGCGATGGGTGCGTGTTACAGCAGGGTACAGCTCTCAGACGCTAAAAAAGACCCGCGCTCGTTAGATCTCTGAGGCTCACTGACCTGCTGGTTGGGAGTTCGAGAAGTGCCTTCGTGCAGTAATGATCGGGTCACGTAGAGAGTGGATCGATGCAATGCAGTAGTTGCAAGCAGCCAGAGTGAGCAATGGAACAGGAACCACAGACACGATGACGGGCTCGACGGGCAAGAAAGGGCCCAAGGAGCTGGGGATCGATAGGACAGGTATCACAGATCACTTGACTTAGACTTTCTTCACTTGGTGGTATTTAGTAAACACCGGGTTGTTCCGTGACCTCGTTACTGGTTCTTTACACGGAACTGAAGGCGTTCCGGTCCTCGCTGCCCCTATAAGATACGCCTAGAGGATGCTATCCAAAGCTTGCCCTCTGCGTATCGAATAGACCTGACGCGTGACACTGATCAGGACAGTTGTCTCGCGCCGTATTATCCTCCCCACAGAGCTGGTCACGACAGTCGCAGCGCTATGAACCTCCTACCCTGGCGCCACTCGCTGTAACACCCCCCCTGCCCTGCGCGTAGGACACAAGCGTGCGAGCCAGGACTGACTGCTTCTGGTCTGGCGGCAAAGAGACGTGGCGAGTACGCTAAAGCCAATCTGTCTTGGTCTTTTGAGTTCCATTTTGTAACTGACTGCTGCTGCTGTAGAGCAGTGTAGTCTACGAGTGCTCGTACGTATCCAAGGAGAGGTGTGTGCCGAGTGCGCTTTTCTTGGTCTTCAGGTCCGAGCCCGCGCCAGGCGACTGTAGTCTGGCCACGGAGAGACGAGCCGCCCGCCGCCCCGAGCGTCGGGCGCGAAGCAACGTCACTATACCGCTCTGTGACCCTCCAGCTCATCGATCGTTCTGCTACTGTTTGCTGTCATGGATGACATCTTGATTTTAGAGAGCATGCCATTTTTTTATTCGAAAATCTGTTGACCCACGTCGTCGGATTTTGGCCCAGAATCCGACGACTTGCGTCATCGGATTCTCAAATCGGATTTATGTCCTGTCGGATTTTGAATATTTGGACTGCATAAGCAGAGTCATTCGTTTTTGAGATCGTAAAACACAAATCTGAAGCTGGAAATCGATCCGCATAGGAAATAGCCCAAGTCAACTATAACATTATTTAAAAGTTAACCTCTCACTCCCGTATGAAACTATTGCAGATCTGCTTTGCAACAACTTAGACCTATGCCAATGGTACAGCGAAGTTGCAATAAAAAGTTTGAATTTCAAAGATACCCGCCAACCATTTTCAGAACACGCTTCCTATGGGCCACCTGAAAAAAAAAAAGTTCCTAACTTTTGGAAAAGCCCAAAAAAAGCAAATCTGGGGCCGATGTTGGCCCAACATCGGCTTGAGAAAAACTCAGGCCGACCTCTGGTTCGAAGCGGCGAGATTCCGAGTCCTCGATAGACATCGATCAACAAAACCAACGATTGCGTCATGAATTCTGAACGGAGTGCGCTCGTTAGGGGCTCCGACCAACCCTAGGGTCACCGTCTTCACACCATGGCCGGTGTCATGTGGCGGGAGCTGACCAGGCATGTGATAAAAAAACATTTGGCCGCTGATGTGCACAAAACAGAAGACAAAACTTCTCCATCCGTCTCGAATGGCAAAAATAGACTTTTTTTCAGGTTTGGGAGGATACCGTAGGACGCCGCCGGCAAGCTCTCGCCCCCTAGACCATGGATCCGTCTGATATCTTCGAGGCCATCATCTATACTCGTTGGGCTTGCCAGACACCGAGTGAGTGGGCCGTGGGCTGAGTCTATGTCGAGATCGAGCGTCGATCGTCGCACAAGCTGGTTTCGATCACCGTGTTGACAATTTGCGACCAGAAAAACACAAATTGCGCCGCCTGCAGCCGTTGGGGGAAAAAAAAGAAAAAATCAAGCATTTCCAGAGCGGCGGTACGAGAATTGTTTCGGCTGTTTTTTGAAAGCGAAATATCTGAAAAACAACTTTTGAACTTCGCGTTTCCATTGGCATAGGTCTTGATGCCTTGAAAACTAAAAAGTAGCGATAGATATATGATAGAGCTCCCCAGGAACTCCGTTCCCCGACACACGTTTCTCTGTGCCCCCTTCTTCCGCCCTATAAATTCTTACTTCGTAACGGTAACGCGAAAAACAAAATCTCTTTCCCTATACGTAAAGTTTGCCCGGCGCTTACTATTCCCGGAATAATATCCATTTGTGGTCAGAACCAAAAACCACTCCCCGTTTCTGGTTCAGCTCACTAGCTATCCTTTTTCCATGAAATACTTCATCTTCCTTCTCGCCAACCAAGTTTTTCTTCACCCGTGTTGGGTTGTTTCATCACCTTTAGAGTTTGTAAAACCAAGAGTGGGGTCCAAAAAAAAGAATTATCATGAACAGGCATACCCTTACCCACAAAAAATCATCTTCCAACGCGCGAACAAGATTTCCATCACCCATCAGGTTAGGGAATACATTATTGGTGGTAGAACAACCCATCAAGAATATGCATACCCACTCTTGTTCTGCAACCTACAGACAGCAGTACAAAGACGAAATCCGTGCAAAACTCAATGAAATCAGTATCCACCAATACCGCTGCATTTGCAACACACCTCTCAAGGTGAACACCCATGTACTCTTAGTTCACCGATCCGTCAAAATCATAAATATCAGTTGCACCAGTCACCTTCTGGTCCTGTCTATACCATAAGACAGTTTGCTTTAAAGATGAAAATACGTTTCAAACCTCCAGGCAAACAAAAGCCACGCGTACCGTCGAGTATACCATGTTTTACCTTTTAGCAGGCCTCCGCACCATTTTTATTTACGACTTTCCCGAGACAACAAAATACGTTCCATACCATTCAGAGATCCGTATCCAGCGGTAAACTATACATATCTATTATTTATATATAGACAGCGTGATGCCCAATATATAACTTCATCATAGTATTGCCTCTCATATCAACTTGTTTAAAAAATATATACCTCACGTACTCACAACTTTCGTAAGCTCCCTTCGTGCAACGTGAAAAAAAGTGTCTCTCACATACCTGGTACTCCGAAATCACCTTTTGTAAGCTGCCTTCTTGTAACGTTCCAAGATCTTGTCCTTTGCGACGTCATCTTCGAAACACGCATGTGTTCCTGCCCTCCTGCGCTTAGAACATCCGGTCCTCGTCATCTACCACCGGTTCACCCGAATTCCATCGGAATAAGAGTCTTTCGATCTACGAAGGGGTTCACGCAACCCTGTCTGTCGTCTTTCGTACACTACATACGCCGCGCTGTGGATTGCAGACAACAAAGCAGTACCTCGCTCTATAGCTCTGCAACGACACCCAATTTCCAATCCATCCTCCCTATCTCCTTCTACCGCAGCACACACTGCTGTACACACACAATCATGTACGCTTGACACCAAAAGGTAACAAAGCTTGTTTGTCCCGTCGCGTTGTTGGTGGAGATGGTATGAAGTATGAACTTCAGTTCCGCCGCACTTTGCACTATGCCATTACATATCGAAGACCCGCCGCATTATTCACATCCGACTTCACCTCCCGTACGGAGAGAATGAGGAGCGACGCTCGGTACACCGCGTTGTTGATGGCCCGTGGCGATGATGACGAGTTTGGGCGCGAAGACGTTGCCCCCAGCAAAGACAACTAAACTGCATACAGCAGAGGGAGGAAGAAACCTGCCTGCAGGACCTGTGGTGAGACAACAAAAACGCCTATCGCCGCTACGCATAGACTGACCACGAGTACCTCCAACAGGGCGCGAAGTCGGACAAAGGGTTGGCCGCCTCTGTCTGTCTGCTTCGCAACTATCAACCCGGCCGCGAGAGACGAGTTAACCCCAGTTCTTCACACAGTTCTGTACCCTTTTATCTCTATTTCACAGCCGTGCTTTTCGCATGTTTATCGCTTGTTTCCGACCCACTTCCTACGCTGTTGCGAGACGCTTGTTCACGGTGCGAAAGACGTCGGCTCTCCTAGCAGGAGCGGATGTATAACGCGTATGCGCGGTTCGTTTATCATCCTCAGTCGGTTCTTGTTGTTCCGCTATCTAAAACCCTGAAATACTCCGGGTATTACTCGTACCCCGGAATATGAAGCCCTGAAATACTCCGAGTATTGACGTATTCGCAGTACGAAATGCCCAAGTACTCCGAGTACTTCAAGTAGAAGCAGCACAAGATCCACAAATACTACAAGTACAACACGTGTTCCAGAGTATTGAACCCAAAAATACTCGGAGTACAGCAGTTTCAGAGTATCGATCCCCGAAATACTCCTAGTACAAGCAGTATTGAGAGTGACCATACCCGAAATACTCCGAGAACGAACAGCATTCCGGAGTATCGAACCCTGAAATACTGAAATACTCCGAGTACACGAAGTACCTGAAGTAAAATTTATCCCCAATACTCGTTACTTTACTCAAGGTACTCAGAGCATCTGTGCAATATTCATCTGCGCCTTCACATATTGATATCTTACGAGCATCGTCCGGCCTTTGCTCAGGGCGACCCAATCCGGCACACTCTTCTGTCGATGACCACCATAATTACAGCCGTTCTTCGTGAGGATACGTCTCGTACGGCATTTACATTTTGCGTTACCACTGCTGCCGCCGTCTTCATCATCCTCGTGTTTGTGACGAAGTAAGTTCGACATCGTTTTCATTTCATTATCCCACCAGCACGGTCGTCTGACCTCTGCTCTGACACCTCGATTTAACACTCCTTATCCTCTCGATTAAAGTGATAATATTATAACATTAACGACCGTTCATCCGGATATTTCGGCGTCTGATCCTGCGGGCACTCCTTGCACCCGTGGCATTTGGATATTGAGTCCCTCTCACACTAGCACTTACTCGCAACATTCAGGCAGTACTTTGAGGTTTGAAACTGAGTACTGCCCACACTCCCAGTCACTCGCAATGTTGAGGCCGCAAGCACCCTAATAGTCTCAGCATTCAGAGTACGAAATTAGCTCGATACGGAAATAGTCGATACTCCGATTGTAGTCCCTCTGCTGTGCGTTTATCGTAATACCCGCAGATTGTATTGCATCGCACTGCTGCAACCAACAACTAATAAAGTGTGAGATTTCAGAGAGGGAGCAAGCACATCAAATAAATGTTTCACAATTCATTATTTTAACGCTTATTGAGGTCCTACATAAAGTGACATACATAGTCGTTTTCATGAATTTAAAGCACGGGGCCACAATTATTGTTCATCCTATTCATTGTCTTACCTATCATAGCTCCTATATTATCTACAGGAATCTGGCCCGACCGCCGTGGGGGCGCCAGGGTCTTTTATTCCCTAGTCCTATATATTATCCACCACTTACGTCGCAAACGGTTTCTATCAAATACGACTTACCCGGAGCGGATCCACAACCAATCAAAAATGACACATTTCCATTTGACGAACCTACAATAGACGATACTATACCTTCTTCGTACCATTCACGACTTTCCCGCGATGAAAAATATATCTATTACCTATGAATCATATATAGGCAGCCTGATGCCCACTTTTTAACTTCATTATATAGTACTTCCTCTAATACCAAGTTGTTAAAATAAATATAACCCACCTTTATTAAGCGGGCTTCGTCCAACGTTCCAAGATGTTCTCCTTTGCGACGTAATCTTCCAAACACCCAAGTGTGCCTGCCCTCCTGTGCTTTGAACATCCGGTCCTCGTCATCTTCAGCCGCTTCCCCCTATCGCTTCCCCCGACTGGAATTTTTGGAGCTACCGAGGGGTTCACGCAATCCTCTCTGTCGCGTTTTGTACACTACATACGCAGCGCTGCGGACTATTGACGACAACAAAGCAGTACCTCCCTCTATAACTCTGCAAAAACACCCAATTTTCAAACCCTCTTTCCCTCCTCCTTCTACCGCAGCCCGCTACTGTACACACACAATCATCCACGCTTGACACGAGAAGGTATCTTTCACGAACAAACGTTGTTTGTCCTGTCGCCTTTGGTCGGCGTTGTTGGTCGAGATCGTATGTATGAGGTTTAAATTCCACCTCCTTTTGCCGTTACATATCGAAAGCCCGCCGCATTATATATTCTTCAGAGCTAGCGACCGCCCACTTTCATCATTCTCCTGTCGCCGGATCTGCACATATACCTGTTGATGATCCGGCGTTGATGACCAGGGGTTCTTCAAATAAAGCGAAGGTGAATATCGCGTCAGAGAGTTTACTGTATTTCTGGCGTTTCCCGGACTTTCGTTCGTATCAAACCCCGTGTTCTTCCCAATTTCATAGGTTATCAACGAAGTAGCGATCATCGTCCGTTCGTATAAAATGCACACGTACAATTACCGTACGTAGCAATTATCATCCATGCCTACACTTCCTCGAATCAACATCCCCCTGCGCCTTCCCATATTGATATCCTACGAGCATCGTCTGGCCTTTGACCCAATATCTGTCGCACTCTTCTGTCGATGACCAACATAATGACACCGTTCTTCGTGCGGATACCTCTCGTACGGCATTCACTTTTTCGGTTACTCCTGCTGCTGCCGTCTCCATCATTCTCGTCTTTGTTGTGATGAAGTAAATTCGACATCGTTTTCACTTCATCGTCCTACCAGCACGGCCGTCTGACCTCTGCTCTGACACCCTGATTTAACACACCTCGTACGTGCTCTCAATTAAAGTGATAATATCGACGACCGTTCCTTCGGATACGTCGCGTGGACATTTTTGTTTTACGTCGTCACTGTTGCCGTGCATCCTTTTCATTTCATGACAACACTCAGCAAACATAATCCTTATGGCACTCAACCGATAAAACATTTCCTCTCCTAATAATATGGTATATACCGAGGTCTTCCTCATACGACACATATTTTTTATATGCCTCTACCGAGGTCTATCTCATACGACACATATTTTTTATGCCTGAAACCGTAATCATCATATTGCTGCCCACAAAAAAAAGCTGATATAGACAAAAAAAAAGGCCCGACAACAAAGCCAATTGAAGCACGTCGTCTGCCGCCTTTTTTTTCTGAGGACATTCGTTTTTCTGTTATATAGCTCCAAACGTTTCCATCGGCCCAAAATTTGGCGGACCGGATATGAGCTCCTTGGTGCACTCCCGTGAGTGTGATAAAGCGAGAGCACTTTTCGTGTCCTCCTTCGGGGCGGGCCTTGTCGCTGAAGGTTGAAAATGTGGTTCCATGCGATAGAATTTTCGGTTTCTTGTACTGTAGCCAAGTATCTTTTTCTGCTGTAGAACGAGAAGGAGGAACGTACTCGTTTCGACTTCTGGATTCCTCGAGCTCTCGTTCTACAGCAGGGAAAAATACTTACCTACAGCAGCACAACAAACCGAAAAATCGAGCGCCTTGTACCATATTTTCAACCTTCAGCGGCAAGTTCCGCCCCGAAGGAGGACACGAAAAGTGCTGTCGCGTTCGCACAGTCACGGGAGTGCACCAAGGAGTTCATATCCGGTCTGCCAAATTTAGAGAGCTAGACAGAAAAACAAAATGTCCTCAGGAAAAAAAAGGCGGCAGACGACGTGCTTCCATTGGCTTTGTTTCGGGACTTTTTTTGCGTTTTGTGGACAGTGCAACACAGGTGGATTCGTAATACGACAAAATCTTGTTTGCACCCCCGTGTTTGCAAAAGGTATTTTTATTACGTAGAAACCCTCAACAGCATGTGATGAAGCGATGGCAGGGTAGCCCGCTAGAAAGATCCGACCACCGCTGCTGCTGCTGTACATACTATAGGCGCCCCGCAGCAACATTGACAGAGTATGCATACCATTCGTAGCTTCGTGCTGCTGCAGCCATTACTCCATTACATAGCAGCTGCTGTACATATACGTGCTGCTGCTCCCCACATGGGTCGGTTAAAACGACCAGGTACCGTATAAAACGTTCGATAACATGAGCCCTGTCTGCAGGCTACGCACCTAAACGATCACAATGTACGATTCTTCGGAGACCTCGTATTAGATTTCGACGTCAAGGCCTCGTGCGGACGCTACGGCACAAAGCGGGCATATCCACGACGCCAGCCGTTGCAGGCGAGGCGGGGGCACGCCTCAGCGAAACTAATCGTTAGGGAACACCGATTTACCACACCCTCATCCTCTCGATCACCGTTATAATATTGACGACCGTTCATTCGGATACATCGCGGACAGCATTATATTTTGCGTGATTGCTGACGTTTCAATCATCCTCGTCCCTTTCGAGTATTAAGTTCGACATCCTTTTCGTTTCTTTAACCCTTTTAGAACCGCAGTCCCGTTTTGGGGACACATTACTTGAAGTTTGGATGCTATGTCCCCAAAACGGGACTGCGGTTCTGAAAGGGTTAAAAACACAAATTTCATTTTCGTTGTGGCATCCAGGCGATAAAGCATTTCGTTTGCTACCAAAACAATGTGCATACCCAACGCCGCCTGTTGCATGTCTCTAAACCGCACAATGTACTACTGCTGTAAGCCGTCATCTCGTTGTATCGCTTGGCTTTAATTATATGTTTCTACTCCTGGAAGCCATGAGGTTGTCAACTAAACAAACCCCAACAACAGACTGTTCACCCCCTCTTCTACCTCCCACATGCACCAAGGTACGTCTTACACAGTACATCTTACCAGTCTGTCTGATGAACTTAATTTAGCAACAACCACATCGTTATGCGAGCTACTACGACCGGTTGCATCAGTACAAAGCAATACAATCTGCGGGTATTACGATAAACGCACCGCAGAGGGACTACACTCGAAGTATCGACTGTTTCAGAAGTATCGAGCAAATTTCGTACTCTGAATGCTGAAAGTGTTAGGGTGCTTGCCGCCTGGACATTGCGAGTGACTGGGAATAGGAGCAGTACTCAACTTCAAACCAAAAAAATACTGACATAACTTAGATGTTTCAGCTGGTTTAACAAATGGAACCAAGATTGTCATAAAACGCATCTTGCCTCCTATGCCAATGGAAACGCGAAGTTCAAAAAAAAAAATCAAAAATATTACAGCCGGAAAAATTCACGCACCGCGGCTGTGGGAAAAAAAGAGAAAAAATGTTTGATTTTTTTTACCCAACGGCTGCAGGCGGCGCAATTTGTGTTTTTCTGGTTGCAAATTGTCAACACGGTGATAGAAACCAGCTTGTGCGACGATCGACACTCGATCTCGACATAGACTCAGCCCACGGCCAACCCGCTCGGTGTCTGGCAAGCCCAACGAGTATAGATGACGGCCTCGAAGATATCAGGTGGATCCATGGTCTAGGGGGCGAGAGCTTGCCAGCGGCGTCCTACGGTATCCTCCCAAACCCGAAAAGAAGTCTATTTTTGCCATTCGAGACGGATGGAGAAGTTTTGTCTTCTGTTTTGTGCACATCAGCGGCCAAATGTTTTTTTATCGTGTGCCTGGTCAGCTCCCGCCACATGACATCGGCCATGGTGTGAAGACGGTGACCCTAGGGTTGGTCGGAGCCCCTAACGAACGCACTCCGTTCAGAATTCATGACACAATCGTTGGTTTTGTTGATCGATGTCTATCGAGGACTCGGAATCTCGCCGCTTCGAAGCAAAGATCGGCCTGAGTCTTTCTCAAGCCGATGTTGGCCCAACATCGGCCCCAGATTAGCTTTTTCCGGGCTTTTCCAAAAGTTAGGAACTTTTTTTTTTTCACGTGGCCCATAGGAAGCGTGTTCTGAAAATGTTTGGCGGGTATCTTTGAAATTCAAACTTTTTATTGCAACTTCGCTGTCCCATTGGCATAGGTCTTACACCTTGCAAGTTTCCACCTTGAAGAATGGAACCGTTTATTGGATTCCCCGAATTACCTTTTCCTTCATTACATGGCAGGGTGTCGACGTCAAGCGTGTTCAATTTCCCGTTCGTCTATGTTAAGCGGTGACTGTTCACCGTAGCCAAGGTTAAACGTTGGAAGGAGTCGTTTTTTATTTACGCAGGGATGTATTCATGCACGGATGCCTGTATGTCGGCCTATCTAGAGTTCGTAATTCCGCCGATATCAGGATTTTGACTACTGAGGATAGGATATGCCCTCACAAATTATGTGCAAGAGCTGTCCATGTCGTTTACTCTTCTTTAATTCCCGAGGTGTTATAGTAGCGGTTACTTCGTTGCGACTCTATAAGTTAGGGTGCAAGAAGGAAATATTAACGGAGAAACAGCAGCGGTATCGGCGGTTATATCAACGACCCGGCAAGCGCACACACAGGTTGCAGAAGAGCAGCATAAACTAAGCGATACGGAGGAGGAAGAGGATGACCGTCAAGACGAAGAGGATGTGGAGAACGATGAAGAGAGGAGGTCGAGGACAGCGAGGGGAGCGACGAGTAGGGGTGCATCGGTTAGTTGAAGCACGACTACACACGGAGCAATGTCGATTGCCTTGACAATGATAATGACGAAATCGTCGACAACGACTAACAGAGTTGCAGCGGGAAATTTCCGAGAGGGGGCAAGCACACCAAATATATATTACACAATTTACAATTTTAACGCTTATTGACGTCCTGCATAAAGTGACATACAATGTCGTTTTCATGAAGTTAAAGCAAAAAGCCACGATTAATGCCCTTCATATGTATTCGCTTACCTATTGTAGCTCCTGTATTATCTACTGGAATCTGGCCCGACCGCCGTTGGGGCGCGAGTGCCTTCTATTCCCTAGTATATATATAGACAGCCTGACGCACAATTGTTAACTTCATCGTAGTATTTCCTCTCTATTACGAACTTATTGAAAAAATATTTACCTCACGTACTCACAACATTTTTGAGCTCCCTTCATGCACCAACGTAAAACAAAATGTATCTCTCACATACTCCGAAATCACCTTTTGCAAGCTGCCTTCGTTCAACGTTCCAAGATCTTGTCCTTTGCGACGTCATCTTCGAAACACGCATGTGTTCCTGCCCTCCTGCGCTTTGAACATCCGGTCCTTGTCATCTACCGCCGCTTCACCCGAAGTCCATCGAAATAAACGTATTTCGAGCTACCGAGGGGTTGACGCAATCCTCTCTGTCGTCTTTTGTACACTACATACGCCGCGCTGTTGACTACTACTGCAGACAACAAAGCAGTACTTTCCTCTATAAGCTCTGCAACAACACCCAATTTCCAAATCATCCTCCCTATCTCCTTCTACCGCAGCACACTGCTGTGCTCAAACAATCATGCAGCTTGACACGAGAAGGTACCAGCTGTTGAATACTACTGCAGACAACAAAACAGTACCTTCCTCTATAAGCTCTGCAACAACACCCAATTTCCAAATCATCTCTTCCTACCGCAGCACACTGCTGTGCTCAAACAATCATGCAGCTTGACACGAGAAGGTACCAGGTTAGGTGTTTGTTTGTCCCGCCGCGTTGCTGGTCGAGATCGTACGTTGCCGTTACAGGCTACGGTTCGAAAACCCGCCGCAATTTTTATTATTTAACCCACAGACATCTCCCATATAGAGAGGATGAGGAGCGACGCTCGCTAAACCGCGTTGTTGGTGGCCCGTGGCGATGATGATGAGTTTTGGTACGAAGACCTTGCCCCGAGCAAAGACAACTCAACTGCGTACAGCAGCGCAAAAGGAAGAAGCCTGCCTGCAGCAACTGTGGAGAGACAACGAGATAATACAAACCGCCTACACGGTGCGAAAGACGTTGGCTCTCCTAGCAGGAGCGGATGTATGACGCGTATGCGCGGTTCGTTTATCATCCTCCGTCGGTTCACGTTTGCTCGTGCCGCCTTCGTTTGATTCCCGTCGATTTTTACCGCTCGGCTTGACGCTGCTGCTGCTGCTCCTCCTCCTTATGTTGTTTCGCCATCATATGATGCTGTTGTTGGCACCCTGCTCGAGCTCCACTACTACTTTAATATCAATAAGAATCACGATGATCTAAAACAGCTTTTCACGGCGTCAAAACTCGCCCTGTATCACCTGTGCAGCAGCCGGTTTGATGGCTTTTGGAGGTTGTACCGACATTGCTCACGGCTCGCAAGCGTTCGATTTCTCGGTATTAGAATCGATACTCCGGGTATACTAAATCCGGAGTGGTCGCGTAGAGGGAGCTCTTCTCCTCCCTCCCCACTCTGCTGTCTTCTCAAGCATGTGTGTATTTACAAGGTTCCCCTTCGGGACGTGGGTGGCATGAAATCCGGGCGGTGTCGCAAGTTGAAAAGGGAGACGCATGTTTAACCCTTGCGCCCCGTTTTTTTAGTATAAATGATCTCGGAATGAACTGAGTCATGGGCTACTGATTTATTGGTTAAAGCGAAGAGTAGTAGTCTAGTCTTCGATGCTCTCGCTTGCCTTGGCGTATACCTTGTAGGAGACATGGACTACTCACCTGTGTTACACTGCCCACAAAAAAAAACTGATATTGCCAAAAGTCCCGACAACAAAGCCAATGGAAGCACGTCTGCCACCGTTTTTTTCGTGAGGACATTTCGTTTTTTTGCTCTAACTCCGAACGTTTCCATGGAGCCAAAAATTGGCGGACCGGATGAGCTCATTGGTGCACTCCCGTGAGTATGCCAAAGCGACAGCACTTTTCGTTTCCTCCTTCATACCGGACCTTGTCGCTGAAGGTTAAAAATGTGGTTCCAGGCGCTTGAGTTTTCGGTTTCTTGTACTGTAGCCAAGTATTTTTTTCTGCTAGAGAACGAGAAGGAGGAACGTACTCGTTACGACTTCTGGGATAGTCCAGTCTCGTTCTACAGCAGAAATACATACTTGGCTACAGTACAAGAAACCGAGCATTCAAGCGCCTGGAACCACATTTTCAACCTTCAGCGACAAGGTCCGGTATTAAGGAGGAAACAAAAAGTGTTGTCGCTGTGGCACACTCACGGGAGTGCACCAAGGAGCTCATGTCCGGTCTGCCAAATTTTGGCTCCATGGAAACGTTCGGAGCTAAAGCAGAAAAACGAAATGTCCTCGGGAAAAACACGGCGGCAGACGTGCTCCCATTGGCTTTGTTGTCGGGACTTTTTTTGTGTTTTATGGGCAATGCAACACAGGTGTACTGTATTGCTCAAAGGAAAGCGTAGCACTCAGAAGGAAATTGACGGGGTTTGCAACATCCAGGTATTTATCGCCTGGGCGGGATCTGGATCATCGATAGATGTGATCCTTGATGATCTGAATACCTTTACTGGGCGGGATCTGCACGATCTGCATGAACTTCACACACATGTTAATCGAACATACATGTACCTTGATTAACTGATGAATAGCTTTGTGTGGGTGGGTGCGCATGATATGAAGGATCTGTGCGATCTGCAGGGTCTGCATAATGTAGATGTATCACTCTTTTTTGGCGGTGAGATCTGCTTGGTCTTGATTTTTGCACTTAGTTGCGTGCGGGGTGGGGTGATCTGAACGCCATTAGTGCATGATGTGGAGGATCTGCACGAATGATCCGAAGGACCGATTATCTAAACACTCCAACTACTTTGCCTGGAGAGACAGCTATGTTCCGCATCAGTTCCACTTGTGTGCCAGGCGGGATCTGGCTGATCTCAATGACGTTTCAAATGTTTAGCCGGAAAGGGATACGTCTGGTTACAATTTTCCCAGATGTGTACCTGAGTAGAATCTGTGTTATCTGTAGAATCAATACAGTTTGACCGGGGTGGGATCTGTTCGATATGCAGATCTGTACATCTTTAGCGAGATAGGGTCTGTAATATCTCATGATCTGCACATGATTATCGTCGGGTGTCATCGATCTGCAGGAACTGCATAATCTGCAGGATTTGTATGATCTGCCTGAGTCGAATATGTGTGATCTGTATGATCTGTTCACCGGAATGGGGTATGTACGATCTGCATGATACGCACATTTTTATCGGTGGGTCTGCATGATCTGCAGGATCTGTATAATCTGCGGGATTTTTGTATTTTCTGGAGGATCAGCAAAATCTGGATACTTGACACTTGTTTGCATCATGCTTAGCCGGGATGGGTCTGTATGAGGCGGATATTTCACACACGTGTACTTGAGTGGGATCTAGATACTGTGTGATCTGTACATCTTTACCGAGTTGGATGTGTATGATCTGCAGGATCTGCATGATCTACCTAAGTGTAATCTGTGTGATCTGGATGATCTGTACACCTTAACCGAGATGCGGTCTGTACGATTTGCAGGATCTGTATGATCTGCAGGATTTCTGTATGATCTGGATGATCTGTAAATGCTGGATACTTTACACTTGTTTCAGCGTGTTTAGCAACAACAGAAGCATCAAGATGAGCAACAGCGTGGCACGGGCAAAAATAAGATAAGGGTAGCCACAAGAAAAGCAACCTGTGCCTGCAACAGCAGTAGTAGCAGCTATACCGCGATTGTGTTTAGTAGCAGTAGCGGCAGCAACAACAGGAGCAGCAGAACGATAAGCAAACTGCGTGACATGGGCACATTGTAGAAAGGGCAGTAAACACTCCACTACTACTTACTTTTTCACGCAACGCTATGCCTGGTACGTGGTACGAAGATCACACAAATAAATGATTAATCGCACCGAGATACTAAAACAAAACTGCCAGATATGTACGTGGTGGATACAGCGTGTTCTCATGTCTTGTGTCCATACGGTCACGAGCACACGAACACTCAGGAGCAGCAGCAGCAGCAGCAACAACACTCAGCAGCACTCGAAAAACAACACCCGATTCGAGAAGCACTCGTACGCCTGTTGTTGCTGTTGTTGTTATACATACTGCTGCGTATTGCTCGAGCAGCACTCGAGCGCACGAGTAATTGTCGCACTCCGAGTACTCCGAGTATTAGAGTACTGATGGTCTAAATAAATACTCGGAGTACTTGCAGTATGAGCAATACTGAAGGGCCAAAACCCCCGAGTACTGGGAGTATGAGCAGTAATTATACTCGAGTACAAGCAGTACTCGGAGTACAAACTTCTAAATTACTCGGAGTACTCCGAGTATCGCGAGTATTGAACCTAGGAGTACTTCATCCGAGTAAAATACTCCGAGTAATACTCCAACCCGGAGTACCTTGGAGTATAAAACCCTGAAATACTCAGAGTATTAATTACTCGTACCTTGGAATATGAAACCCTTAATCTCCGAGTATTGAAGTTTTTGGAGTACGAAATGCCCAAGCCCTCCGAGAATTTAAAGTAGGAGCAGTACAAGATCCCCAAATACGTCAAGTACAACGAGTATTCCAGAAAGAGTAATAAACCCCGAAATACTCAGAGTACAGCAGTATTTCAGAGTATCGAACCCCCAAATACTCCGAGTACAAGCGGTATTGAGAGTGATCATACCCGAAATACTCCGAGTACGAGCAGTATCCCGGAGTATCGACCCCTGAAATACTCCGAGTACACGAAGTACCTGAAGTAATTTATCCCCGATACTCGTTACTTCACTCCAAGGTACTCGTATCTATCTACACCTTCCCATATTGATATCCTACGAGCATCGCCTGGCCTTTGCTCATGACCACCCAATCCGGCGCATTCTTCTGTCGATGACCACCATAATTACAGCCGTTCTTCGTGGATTTATATTTTGCGTTACCACTGCTGCTGCCGTCTCCAGCATTCTCGTGTTGGTGATTAAGTAAGGTCGACATCGTTTTCATTTCTTTATCCTACCAGCACGGTCGTCTGATCTCTGCTCTGACACCTCGATTTAACACACCTCATCCTCTCGATTAAAGTGACAATATTGACGACCGTTTATTCGTATATTTAGGCGTCTGATCCTGCGGGCACTCCTTGCACCCGTGGCACTTGGATATTCAGTACTACTCACACTCGCACTTACTTGCAACATTCAGGCAGTATTTCGAGGTTTGAAGTTGAGCACTGCTCACAATCCCAGTCACTCGCAATGTTGAGGCCGTAAGCACCCTAATAGTCTCAGCATTCAGTGTAAAAAATTAGCTCGATACGGAAACAATCGATACTCAAAGTGTGGTCCCTCTACTGCGTGTTTATCGTTTTACCCGCAGATTCTATTGCATCGTGCTGCTGCAACCAAAAACTAATAAAGTGGCAGTGCGAGATTTCAGAGAGGGAGCAAGCACATAGAATAATATAAATATTGTTCAATTCAGAATTTTATAACGCCTATTGAGGTCCTACATAAGGTGATTTACAAAGTGGTTTTCATGAATTTAAAGCACAGGGCCACAAATTAATGTCCAACCTATGCACGTATTGGCTCACCTATTATAGCTCCTATATTATCTATAGGAATCTGGCTCGACCGCCGTGGGGGCGGGAGGGCCTTCTATTCCCTAGTATTCCATATCATTCAGAGATCCGTAACCAGTGATAAACGACACTTATCCTATATATCACCTTCCACTTACCCAGGAAGAACGATAACCACCATACCAGTATAATTTAGTATTATCGTACACGTTGCAAACGGTAAAGTATCATGTACGACTGTTTTTACCCGGGACAAATCCAACCCCAGTCGAAAATGACATATCTATATTTGTACGATCCAAAAGTATTTCGACCGGCAGATGTATTTAATCGCGAAAGAAAACTACTCCTACGGTTACCCACCAGAAATACTAGACATAACCTCCCGCCCGCGAAGTAGCCGCATCACAAAAAGCTCCAGCTGACGAGATACCGGTCTGTCCAGTTCACGACTCACAACCTTCCCGAAGCATAAATACACCCTTGACCCGGACTCCCTTCAAGTCGTCGAATCACGTGATATTCAGATATGGCATTATTCTAGTTGCTCTTCTGGGCATGCCCACATCGAACACGGGGCACAATGAAGCGCAGTTGTGGATGTACTCGGCAGCAACATTTCTAACCAAAACACAATATTCAAATATTCGAAGCGAATATGTAGTTTGTTAAAAATGCGTTGATAATAATTCGGAAGCATCACACTATTACATATGGCGTCCCCGGTGGCTTGGTAGGTGGTCCGCGTGCCTATCAAGATCAATTTCGTGAGTTCAAGTCTCACCGAGTGCATGCTCGTAGGGACTTTTTCTTGTATAAAAAATTGGTCAGCAGAAAGCACGAGAGCGTGAGTTAGCTACATTCGATGAAAGTCGACGAGCAATGGGAATGCTGAAACCTATGCGCTACAAAAAATCAAGGCACATACCGGGGGGGAAAAGGGACGACAAATGTGACCACGGCTTGTCGAGAAGATCGCCGAGGATAAAACCTCCTACGAGTTAGGCTGGAAGTAAAAGTGATGATTAAAAAAACAATTGAAAAAATGGAAAGTGGGTTTTGGATGGGACTACCTGGTCAGAGTTCGTGCCCCAAGAAGAGGGGGAGAACCAGCAAGAGAAGAAGCAGGCAGAACGCAAGACAATAGTAGGCAAATACGGGCAGTGACATACAGGCTTGGAGCATTTTTTTGTTTTTCGCAAGATGACGAACAACGGGAAACGTCGCCCGATGTATGGGGCCACGGTGACAACCAGATACGTAGACGCAGGAACCGCCAGCGACGAGGGCGGAGGGGGAGACGGAAGGGGCGCCGGAAACAGGTCGAGAGGTGCCAGATCCGGGTCGGGAGGCGCCGGAAGCGGGGTGGGAGCGACGCTGTAGAATCAACTCTGCAGGAGATATGATACTGCTGGAAGCCCTGAATCTTCTGAACAAAAGCCTACAGTCGAGTCCGCGAAACAAACCCCAAGCTCAGCAGCAGCAACAGCGGTAGCAGCAACAGCAGTCACTGCAGCAACAACAGCAGCAGTCATCGTCGCAGCAGCTGCACCAGCAGCATAAACAGCAGCAACATCAGCAAGGTCATCAACAACAGCTGCAGCAGCACTTGCAACCTCAGCCGTTCGAGCTTTCAGCCCTGCTGATGGGACATCTGCGGCAGGGGCAGCAACAGCAGCGGCAGCAGCCAGCACCCCCTCCGCCGCCTCCGTAACAACGACAACAACAATCGCACCCGGAAGGCCCTCCCCTCGCGGCTTAGCTGCAGCAACAGCGGCAGCAGCAGCAGTTGCAGCAGCTACAGGCGCCCGAGCACCCGCAGCTGTACATGCATGCTCCACCGAACGCGCAGTTTTTCCACCCTCCGGGAATGCAGTACCGGACAGTGATGGCCGGGAGGACCAGCAGCGCAGCCATGGGGTGGAGCGGGAAACCGTTTGGGTGGTATGGGGGACGCAGATTCAATTAAACGGAACATCAGGATGCCGCAAAAAGCAGGAGCAGTAGCATGTTCTGCGCGGCGGTGTGTTTGTTCCCTCGATGGTGACAAGTGGATTCGCGCATACGATCAGGTACGTCGCTGATCCCAGCCAGCGGCTTATTGGCATGATCACCCCTCCGCTATCCAAAATTGATATCGATGTCTTCTCGCCTCCGGTGGAGCAGGGAACCTCGGCAGTGTCCCGCACGCCGGAGGTCATTCCCATACTTTCGTCAACGTACTCGTGAAGGTGATCCAACAGGGTGATACCGAGTCAAAAGGTGGCGTTTCGCAGGGAAGGAGAGACTGTTCGATCGAGGAGTTTCAGACCATAGCCAAGACTCTCAGCGCTTACATAACCACGCACTTCAACTCGCTTCTGCCGAAGCAGCAGGTAGTGCGTGGCCGCGTCATTTTCGCCACCAACCGAGACACCTATGAATTCTTCGGGCTGCTCCTCGACGCTGTGGCTTCCGTCAGACGGCAATTTCCAAACGCCGCCCCTCCCGAAGGAAGATGTGCAGGGTTAACACCCCCAGCCTTCACCCTGCTGCGCGAGCTGACTTCACGGGGGAACTGCAGCTTTGCTGGGTCGGATGAACGTCGCACTCGAAGTGCCCAGGCTTGGCGGGGTAACAACAGCGGCAAAACCGCCCAAACGGAAGGCGAAGGCAGGTGGAGAGCACCCCCCGGATGCTCGTTCTCGCACGGACGGGGCGGCGCCGGAGTAGTATTTCGTGTCATATTTTTGGAGCGGGAACGGACGCCGGAGGGAGCGTGCCTTTTCGCTTGGCGGAGGCAAGAATGCACCCGCAACAACGGCTCGTACTCGCACGGTCCTTTTGCGATAGACGGGAACGGAGCCCCAGGACTGCCTGTACTACCACCCCCACCACCGCAATGGTACCAGCAGCAACAGCCTCAGCAGCAACAGCAACCTCGGCAGCAGCAACAGCGGCAGCAAAAACATCATCATTAGCAGCAACAGTCTCGGACGGTCCCTCCAGCGGGCGCCGAGAGGTTTAGCTTCTCGCACGGGCAGCAGGGGAGGGGGAGCGGAGCGCGCGGTTCGGCACGGAGCTTGGGGGGGGGAGAGCTTCGGGCAGTAACTGACAGGGTGGACCTCACCCGGAGGCGGGGCCGAACGGCGGGGGATGCAGGGCGGAGGTCGGAATTCCGACGCTCGTGGACAGCCGTAAGTCGGTGGGACTACCGGAGGCACCTCAACCTGGGTCGTCGGTGTCGCAAGATGTCTTCGTCGGTGAGGAGTGTGACCTTGAGTGTGTAGGGTCGAAACTTGCCTGGAAGATGATGACGAAATGCACCGCAGAAAACCAAGAAGCTGAGAGCGAGTCTAGAGAGAACATCAAGTCTAGAAAAGTCGTAGAAATAATACGGACAGAGCGTGCGCGAGAGAGAACTGAAAATTTATCAACAGGTACTTTGAGTCTTGAGCAAAACAACAGTATTTCTAGACATTCTGAGGGTCATCCGCTTGCCCCCAACCCAGGGGAGACCTCTTGGGTGTAGGGCAAGGTCGGAAAAGAGAAGAGAAGCTCTAGACAGAGTAATGAGGCACAGAACAACAGAAACATTATAGACATCATTATGGTGGTCTGCCAGCCTTTAGTCCAGGGGAGATCCCTTGGGCACAGGGTACATCCGAGACGGAACAAAATAGCAGTAGCTCTAGACAGAGTTACTTGAGTCAGAGCATCAACAATTCTAGATAGAATGATGATGTCCTGATCGCCCTGACCTCGAGTCAGGGCAAGTCCATAAAAAGGAGAGAAGCTCTATCTAGACAGACTAATGAGTCGCAGAACAACCGTAATTCTAGACGGAATTATGGATATGTTTGCCCCCGCACTCCCGGTTTGTGATCGTCAGGGGATATTCATGTGATATCCCCGGGTTTCCTGTAGAGATGGATATTGGGGTATAACGGATGTTACGTCCTTGTTGCTGGGAAACGTTTCCCACTGCAATCGCTCTTTTTTTTGTTTTACTTTCCTTTCTTCTCGGTAATAATTCACATCTTTTACTTCGCGTCGACTAGGGTGGCTGACTCGCTCGAGTGGTTTTCGCTCGGGAAATTTCGAGTTGAGGGTTAGGTGTGGATATCTTTCGGTCAGGTATCGATCGTGTGGAGATATTGGCGTCTTGGGTATTGGTTTTCGGATGAATTCTTCGGGTATTCTTCGGGTTTTGGGTCTATCATCGGGTTGGGAATCTTCTACTTCGGTCAGGTGGTGTTCAAGGTTTTGGATGGATTTCGGGTGGAGCTCTACGCTTCAGGTGGAGCTAGCTTTACTTGCTGGTACAAATTATAAAATATACGTATATCTACAATAAAGGTCGGTTGGGCCAATATCGCCTTCTTCGGGATCTTTGGCTACATTCGTTCGGGTGCGAGGTGTCTGTCATCGGGACGAGTGGTGGACGGTCAGGGCGATCGACTGTTCGAGTGGAGCAGCGCCCGATTGGAACAACAGCTTGGCTGGAGCATATTTTTGGATACGAGTCGAGTACACCAATCACCAATTTCTGTCTACGAGTACGAGGTACGAATACAACAATATTTGTCAACAAATTATATCTTGATAGATACTGGTGGGTGAAAAATTGTCGACAGGATATATTCGGTGAGAGGTGAGAGGCGAGGCCAACTGTAAGTGGAACGCTGGCAAGGTTTGGTCGGTCGGTCGTTTGGTCCAGACTAAGGTCGAGGGGCTGGTGGTGCGTTACGAGGTGCTCATATGTGCGAGTGCGAGTCTGGAGCTTAATCGATTCCTCGTACAGATTCAGAGGGTCGTCGTGTTTCGGCGTAAACAATACCGTTTCAAAATGTAACCGCGAAACAACCGATTTCGACTACGAGTACGACGGGATTAGGACTGCCGTGCTACGCGGCCTTACTTCCCGAAGCAGAAAACTACCCAAACTCATTGGTGGTCAGGTGGGCGATGTTCGATATAGCTTGTCTCGACGAATAGCCTAGCAATAAGTTACGGTTACATACGTTGTGTCACGGAGGTAAAGGTACAGGGATCGTCTCCTGGTAACACTCACGAGCAGTCCCACGGGTATGTACGAGTAGGCATTTTGCGAGGAGTTTTAGGTATTCGACTACGAGCGGTTGTTACTGGGCTGTGGAGAGTTGACCCACATGACCCACTCCACCTTCCCCCTGTATTCGTCTACTCCTTTCCGGACCGACATAGTAAAGACATCTTAAACTATCTTCTACACACTACGTGTTGCAGTGCCTCGCTCACAGCCTACTGTGGCTGTTGGAAGCTTATCCATCCATTGCATATCAGCGCTAATTGAACACGTTAACGACTTATTGTTCGAGCAAGCAGCCTGATCATGCCGAGTGGAACCCCAGTGGACGGGTCGTCCGAGATGGACGACCTGACCAGTCTCTTGAGGCAGCTGGCGGCGGACAGGAGAGAAGAACAAGATCGACGCGAGAGCGACCGAGAGCTGCGACGTCAAGACGATGAGCGATTGAAGACGCAGATTTTCGAGGAGATGGATCGCAGAACTGCTGCGGTTAGTGAGGCTGCGTCTGGTGTTACTGGTGAGCGGGTCGGAACCGCTACCTGTGCAGGGGAAGTAAGGGGAGTCAGCTCCAGTGGGAGTTTGCCAGGTCTTGGCGCGGCAATAGGCCTGACAAGGAGTGGTGCGAGTAGCAGCTTAGATGGTCTTACGGCTGAAGTTGGTTCTCGCAAATTTGGGAGTTTGAAGCAGTCGGTTCCTAAATTCAGTGGAAAGTCGGAAGATTTTCCATTGTGGAAGGAGCACGTCGAGGTGTTTACTTCCATGGTTGTGTGCATGTCGGCGTTCCTCGTAGATCATAATATGATAATAGGCGGCGTTACGAAGAACACTCAATATTTTCTGTCGCAGGGGTTCAGTGAGGAACATGTTGAGACAGCTACAGTAGCTTGGACTTGCCTGACAGAGAGCGTTGTGAACCGTGATCTGCTTGGTGGATTGTTCGCAACAAAATCCCCTAGTGCTGGCTGGAGAATGTTGTGTGATTGGTTCATGCCCAAGACCATGGCTGAACGGGTCAAGTGGTCGGTAGCGTTCGACTCCGCAAAAATGGAGAAGGGAGAAGAGCCCATGAAGTACTTTGGTCGGATAGACAAGATTTCAGGAGTGCTCGCGTCGCTAGGTGTGGTCAAGTCGGTAGCAGACATCAACCGCAAGATCATCATGACCCTCACATCAGACTACGAAATAGAGGAACGTGCTATCTTGTACCGTGAGGATGTCACTCGAGCGGAGATCGAGAGCATCATCCGACAGCGGTACTGCGCCGAAGGGTAAGGACGTAGGCCAGGCTCTATTTTCGAATGGAGCTGCTCGAGGTGGTCGTGCAGGTAGGGCCAGGCATAGAAGAAACGGTAAGCAGAGAGGTGGAAGTGACACCGCAAGTAAGAACAGTCAGGGTAGCAGTAGCAGTAACCCCCAAGCCCCCACACATAACCCCCCCTCAGCGTTCGACAAAGTGAAAGGAAAATGTATTCGTTGCTTGGAACCCGGGCACACCTGGTCTCAGTGCAAGGCTCGCATTCCCCCTGTACCAGAACAGATATCAGGCGGAGGTGCGCAAAGCCAGAACAACGGCGGTGAGACTGTGTGTTGTCTTGCGAAGTGCATGCTTGATTCTAACGATGACTCGTGTAATGAGGAACGTAGTGATTGCATAGGGGAGAAGTGGATAGCGGACAGTGGTGCATCCTTTCACATGACCCATTCAGCTGACCTTTTGAGCGATATAAGACTGTGCGAAGACACGGTTAGAATCGGTGATAACCATCTGATCGACGTGGTAGGGTACGGAACGCTGACTGTTGTATTCCCAGGAGATCTGACTGTCAAGCTGTTGGATGTGGCCTACGTGCCGGAAATCGCATTTAACTTGTTTTCGCTGATGGCTGCGCACAAGCAGGGAGTGACATTTACGACTGAGGAGAAAGACTTATGCATTTCTCTTTTCAATGGGAGGTTGAGGTTTGAAGGTGATGGGTCCAGTTATTCCGGATTCGCTTACAGGATAGAGCCAGATGACGGCTATGTGCCGTTCCCCCTTGAAACCCCCAACCCTCCCGAGACTTGTGTTGAATATGGTTGCGATTTTCCCCTTGCTTTTCCCGTGTTTGCACCCGGTAGTACCGCGTCTACTGAGACTAGTGTAGGCATCAATGTTTTTCACTGCGTGCAAGGTCACTCGAATGAACTACTCTTGCGAGAGACCGCGAAACCACTCGGTCTAGAACTGGTAGGAAAACTTAAGCCCTGTACGGGATGCTCTATGGCGAAAGGCTACCGCAAGCCTATCCCTAACAGCACTTAATCACGCGTGACAGAGAAGTTGGGGAGAGTTTTTGTTGACCTCAGCGGACCTGAGAGAGCACCTTCCCTGACGGGTGCGCGGTATGTCATGCTTGTGAAGGATGACTACTCTCGCCACGCGTGGGTGTATTTTCTTAAGCATAAATCGGATTTGGGAGACGCATTTAGGAAGTTTTTGGCTGACGCGCGCGCCGACGGAGTACCCTCGAAAGTTGAGATAGTAAGGTCTGATAACGGGGGGGGGGGGTTCGGTGGTGAGTTTGGAGAGGTGTGCAAACAGTATTGCATCAAGCAGGAATTCACCAATGCCGATAGCCCTAAGCAGAACGGTGTAGTAGAAAGAGCGCTAGGTATCATCCAGAACGCGGGACTCGCCGCGTGCATCCAAACACCCATCATATTTCCTCACATTCAACTGCCGCCGACTAAATCCCTGTGGGCGGAAGCGGTGCACTGGGCTTGTGACACCCTGAACCACACCGCGACCACTGCAAACCCCGGGAACCGGTCGCCGCACGAAATGTGGTACGGAACTGCCGCACCTGCTTCACCGCACCCGTTCCTTCGCCCAGCGTTCTGTCGCTGGAAACGCCCGTCGAAGTCGCACCCCCGGGCCGAAAGCTTTTTTTACCTCGGGCCGGGCATCGACCACCCAAGTGACTCTTTGCGGCTGCTCACTCGGCCGAACAAGGTGGTGGAAACAAAGGACGTGACCTGGGAGGCAACGCTTAGTACAGGAGCGCCGTCACCCCCGCTGCCGGAGATGCCGGAGCAGGGAGGGACCGTGGACCTAGAAGAAGCGCCTGAGCCGGGAGGGACGGATGACTATGAATCCGCCCCGACGACTCCACTGCCGGTGTTGGGGAGGGGAATTCCTCACCAACTCCGTGCGGTGTCTCCGATGACGCAAGCTGGCGGTGATTTGCAAGCCGAAAGTGAGGAGCTGAAGGATTCATCAACGATCAGCAGCGAACCGCCCGAAAGCGACACTTCATCTCGAGATGACGACGATGAGTCCTCCTCTGACGATGGAGCTCCGACCTCGACTGCTATCCGGACTGCTTCGCGCCAACTTGGAGCGCACATGTCAGGACCGGGCGATGGTGAAGAGATTCGGGAGGGAAGCACGAGAGCGCAGACCAGAGCGCTCAATCCGGAAGCGGCAACGGGGCTGATCAGTACTATCGGACCCTGTGAGGGAGGCCGCATATTCCATGCGCTACTGGTTGCGCAAGACACAGGCGGTGAACCTACTCGGTTGCCGGATTGCCTCCTCAAGGAGGCGGTACCGGAACCGACGTCTTACTCCGCGGCGCGTTCATCAATCCACTCTGGCGTTTGGGTGGAGGCTATGCAAGCGGAATTTGATGGACTAGAGGCCGCTGACACCTTCACTGAGATTTCCGAAGTTCCGGCGGGTAGCAATATTGTGGAATCAAAGTGGCTCTTGAAGTGGAAGGGCGACGAGCATGGCATGATCGATAGAGCTAAGGCGAGATTGATAGCTAAGGGTTATAGTCAGGTAGAGGGAGTTGACTACTTTGATACGTTTGCCCCTACTGCATCAACCACGTCTAACCGTATCGTTGCCGCAATGCCATGCAAACTTGACTGGGACTTGAGGCACTTGGACGTTGATCAGGCCTTAATTCAGTCAGAGTTGGATACCGAAATTTTCCCAAGATTGCCCCCTGGGTGTGGGCGGTTATCGGGTAAGGTAGTCCGACTAAACAAAGCTCTTTATGGGCTGAAGTAGAGTGGTCGCTCGTGGTATAAGCTACTGCCGTCAACCTTGGTTGAGTGTGGTTTTGAGCAGTGCTTGGTAGACCCGTGCGTCTTTCGGCTGATAGTGAATGACGAGGTTGCAGCGATGCTGGTGGTCCACGTGGACGACATCAAGATCGCAGCCACCAAGGAAATCACGGATTCAGTAGCGGCGGATCTCAACAAGAGATTCCCTACGAAACATCTTGTCGAGGTTACGTGGTACATGGGTAGCGAGTACAAGAGAGATCGTGAGAAGGGGACCTTGGAGATTTCGCAGACTCAGTTTATTCGAAATGTTGTCGAACGTTTTGGAATCATGAAAACCAGCCCCATCCCCGCTTCTCCGTCATTGGACCTCAGGCACGTGAGTGGTGAGGACCCTGCGGTGGACGCGAGATACCGCGAAATGGTGGGGAGTCTGATGTGGATTGCGAATCAGACTAGGCCGGACGTCGCCAACGCAGTACGGGCGATTGCGAGGTTTTCACATGACCCTAAGGAGGTACATGTTAAGGCGGCTAGGAAGATAATCGAGTACCTGGGCGCAACGGCTCACTTGGGTCTGACGTTCAGGAAGGACAGTAAACTAGAGGAAGTGCAGTTGGAATATGACTTGGAGACGTACGTGAACGCGGACTACGCTCACAAGGCCGACGATAGGCGTTCGGTCTCTGTCGTGGCTGTCTGTTGCGGGGGTACACTTGTGTCGTGGTTTTCTAGGACGCAGAAGTGCGTCACCCTGTCAACTACCGAGGCGGAGTACGTAGCCATGGCCGATGGGGTGAAGGAAGCCCTTTACGTGAGAGGAGTGTTGGTTTTTCTGATGCCCAGTCTAGGGTCGCCGAGTATTGGAGTGTTTGAAGACAACAAAGGGGCGATAGACTTGGCCAAAAAACCATTAAGCTCATCCAACAGGAAGCACATCGATGTACGGTACCATTTTCTGCGCGAGTTGGTGGGGACGGAAGACTTGTCGGTTAAGTATCTCTGGACGGACGACCAGCATGCGGACATTCTCACGAAGGCTATTATTGGCAAAGAGAGTTTTGAGAAACACCGCGATTTTCTGTTAGGGATGCAGTAATTTGATGTTTGTGGATGGTGTTTGTTTGTGCTGTCGAGGCTTGTTAGTTGATCCTGCGCCAGGGAGGGTGTTCGATATAGCTTGTCTCAACGAATAGCCTAGCAATAAGTTACGGTTACATACGTTGTGTCACGGAGGTAAAGTTACAGGGATCGTCTCCTGGTATCACTCACGAGCAGTCCCACGGGTATTTACGAGTAGGCACTATGCGAGGAAGTTTAGGTATTCGACTGCGAGCGGTTGTTACTGGGCTGTGGAGAGTTGACCCACATGACCCACTCCACCTTCCCCCCTGTATTCGTCTACTCCTTTCCGGGCCGACATAGTAAAGACATCTTAAACTATCTTCTACACACTGCGTGTTGCAGTGCCTCGCAGGCGATATCCGTTTGTTCCTGATTCCTTTGCGAAGTTGGGTGACTTGAGATATTGTTGCATTCGAGATATGGTTCCGGTACTTCTGCTGCAACGGCTATGCATGGCGGTAAGCTATACAGGTGATACTTCTCGTATTTCCAATGACGACCTGTTGGACTGCCTGCATGCTGAGGCATATCACAAGCGCAAGCTAGATGCTATCTCTGCGGAAGAATCACTTTGCTCAATTGCTCGACCGGTTGATCCTGCGACTAAGGCTGCTGATATGGCACGATTTGTTGAGACGATATTTGGCGATATGTGCAAGTTCGTTGCCGAGGTTGGAATAAGTGATTTTTCATGGTTGGAGGAGATTTTCGAGGCGCCTGGAAATCATCACCAGCACAGCTTTTCACGAGGATATTCTTGGATGCGGTATCACCTGAAGTCTTCAGGCAAGGATGCACTTCACAGTTGCTTGTTAACGACGAGCTATATTCTCAACCAATGGATTTATTTTTGATGGTGGAAAGAGAAGCAAAAGAGTGGCCGAGAACACATCGGTTACTGGTGCATGCGTCTATGTCTACGGATATCCATGATTACCATTATTCTTGGAGTCGAGGCTACCAGCAAAGGTCTTCTGTGAGTACTAGTAATAGGTCTCATTTCTTTCGATCGAGTGGGGATGGAGTCAAGCAGGACCGTGATGGGTATACAGGTCGATTTATTGAGCGTGATGCCAGTCAAGGAGAGCAGGGAGTTGGAGGCGAGCGTTTTTATTCTAGGCGTTATGTCTACCCTGCTTCCGCACGCGATGGTTGTTCCGGATCGGTGGGCCCTCCTGTGGGACGTTTCAAATCTCAGGGTTTCCGCCACCACCGAAATCCTAGTCCTTTGTGTGCTACCAGCAACAGTTTTGCTGGATCTGAATATTCTCATAGTTCAGGTGACTCTCCAAGTGGTGCTGCTGTGTGTATCCTGTCAGTAAAGATACGGGGCTGTGCTCGGTTGTTCCTCCAAATAACAACGTATCACTTATTACTATTATAAACGTAATTCTACAATAATAGTGGAGGGGCGAGGGGCTTCAGCAGCTACGACTACTACTGCTGTCATTCCCGATATATCTACTGGTGGTGGAGGAGCGTCTTCGTCTGGACATCGGAGCCATCAGGATCGATCTTGTGGGGCTGGTTCTACTCACGGTTCAATTAATGCCGTGCGCTGCATTACGAAGCCGTCTGATGTTATTCCTTCCTGATATCTGTTTATGAGGAGACCGCAACGGGGGGGGGGTGGGTGTTTGTGAGGACTCCGAGAATGGTGTGAATAAACCTGTCGTCGTTCCTTCCGCTGGAACGATGTCTTCTTCGAAGGAGAATTCACAGAAGGATGTGGGTGTCTGTTTAAATGTCGGAGATTGATATACCAACGGGGGACGCGGGTGTTTGTGAGGACTCCGAGATTGATGTGAAGGAACTTGTCGTCGTTCCTTCCGCTGAAGCGGTGTCTTCTTCGAAGGAGATGTCACCAAAGGCTTTGGGTGTCTGAGGAATGTCGGAGATTGATATACCAACGGGGGACGTGGGTGTTTGTGAGGACTCCCAGATTGATGTGAATGAACCTGTCGTCGTTCCTTCCGCTGAAGCGGTGTCTTCTTCTAAGCAGATGCCACAAAAGGTTGTGGCTCTGTGGAATGTCGGAGATTGATATACCAACGGGGGGCGTGGGTGTTTGTGAGGACTCCGAGATTGATGCGAATGAACTTGTCGTTCCTTCGGCTGAAGCGGTGTCTTCTTCGAAGGAGATGTCACAAAAGGCTTTGAGTGTCAGTGGAACGTCGGAGATTGATATACCAACGGGGGACGTGGGTGTTTGTGAGGACTCCGAGATTGATGCGAATGAACTTGTCGTCGTTCTTTCCGCTGAAGCGGTGTCTTCTTCGAAGGAGATATCACCAAAGGCTTTGGGTGTCTGAGGAATGTCGGAGATTGATATACCAACGGGGGACGTGGGTGTTTGTGAGGACTCCCAGATTGATGTGAATGAACCTGTCGTCGTTCCTTCCGCTGAAGCGGTGTCTTCTTCTAAGGAGATGTCACAAAAGGTTGTGGCTCTGTGGAATGTCGGAGATCGATATACCAACGGGGGACGAGGGTGTTTGTGAGGACTCCGAGATTGATGTCCTTCTGCTGAAATGGTGTCTTCTTCTAAGGAGATGTCACAAAGGGATGTGGGTGTCTGTGAAATATCGAAGATTAATATACCTGTTGTTGAAGAACTCTGACTCGTTAAGGGACGCTCCTGAACAGAAGCTTCGCTTTCTAAACCCACTATTTTGCTGATGATGAAACCGGAATTTGTTGTGGTATCGCCCGAGGTCGTGGACCATGTTGTTCAAATTTGTGTTCGGCCAAAAAAATATACTAATAACGCAGGAGGTTTTGAGGGCAAAGAACTCGGGGGCAAAGCGCATACTTTAAGCGAAGAAGTAAGTGTTTGTCGACGGTGAAATCGATTCTGGTTCTGGGATAAAGGTTATGGGAGAATCAACTGTAGAGTGTCCGGTCGTGTTTGCTTGCCCGCAGTCGAAAAAAATATCTCTGAACTTGGGCCCTCTACTATTAATAGTTGCTCCTGACTGATGGCTCTAGGCCGCAACAGAAATAAGCTGGTAGATTGCTTCCTTTCTGTGTATTGTTTCTTGTATGGTATGGATGTGTGTATGTGCGAGTGGGAACTGGTTTGTTTCTGACTTGTCTGTCAGAAAATTAATAACTGGTACGACGGGAAATGAGGAGATATGGGAGGACGGCGTCAATAAATATTAGGGTGTCTGCGCAAAATAAAAAGTATTACGAAAACTGCTCTGAGGCTGGGTCTTATGCAAAAAAATTTGACTGATTGAAAAAGGCAGGAAGTCGGATTTTCCACCGGCAAAAAGCCACACCAGATCGGTGCGCCATGTGCCGTCTTATCGTGATTTTGGTTTTATTTCATGGGAGAACTAAAAAATCAGAACACAACCGACATTTTGAACTCCACGTGGACCACGACACGAACGAGAGTCGCTCACGCCGGGTTGGGCGATCAACCTTCACCACCAGCTCCTCGAAGGAAGCAGCGGATTGTGGAACCCCCTGGGGAGCTGCGTAAGGGGTTTGCTAGTCGCTGGACCAGCAAGGAACTCTCGCCTTCGCGGAGCATGAGCTGCTTGCGGCGGTCGTAGTCAGAAAAATACCGTTTGATTGTTTTGATACTGCTGCTGTAGTCTCGTCCTATTCGTTTCCAAAGTTTTGCCTCGAGCAGCTGCAGTTGGGCAGCCGCAAGAGACACGATGGTGGCCAAGGTACTGATGCCCTCCCTCTCCGTGGTGGCCGATGCACAAGTGTTGGAGCCCAGCTGTGTACAAGCGTAACCAAGCATGTAGCGTCGTGACCCGTCATGAACCCAGTCTATAACCTAGACAAAATTGTATAATGCCACCGAGGTCTAGTGCAAAGCCAAATTTTATCACTTTCAGAGTTGATCAGAAAAGGCTGCCAAAAAAAATCATTTCATGGAATTTCAGGAGTGATAAAATCTCGGAGGAACATTTTTTCCACCAAACAGGCCCCATAAGACGTGATTTTGATCAAATCTGATCAGATGTGGGACCAGATACCCCGAAGCCTCCGTAAACAGTCATATAATCACCTAAAAAAAAATTGCATAAGATCCGGCCTGAGACCCCGGATGATTGGATTTAGGAGGGATAGAGAAAAAAGGGTGAAGATTACAAATGGGATGGAAATCAGCAATATATCTATATCGTACATTGTACATAACTACGAAGTAATAGTATATGGTATGAACATTCGGCAAACGCGTACGAGTGAACACTGCATGGTTTCGTGGACGTCGAGCGGTTTCAAGATCGGTTTGGTTTGACGAAGACACTGCTGCTGTACACATATTTCGTATGATGATGTTGGCGCACTATTAGTAGAATACATTCCGAACTCCGGCTCTAAACAGGTTGTAAATAATATGCATCTCGATTGGAGGAAGCAAACAAGTACCAGGTACGTATCTAAATAGTGCAGTACCAGTACGTAAGAGGAACGGTACTAACGAGACACCCGATATGGGATACCATCCCGTATCAATTGCAACTAAAGGACACCATGAATGTATCCATGCTGTATTATTAGATGTACACCCGAAACTTAAACAAAAGGACAAAGAAAGGAGAACTACAGCAGTAAGTACATCCTACTTGCTGTGTGTGTGAACACAAGAGTGCTGAAATAGCGAATCATACAGTACGTATTCAGGACAGCGCTTACAATGGCTCACCAACAAGGGCCGCAGGCTGCGTGGCACATTGATCAGCCGGGGCATGAACTGGGGCAGGGTTTCGAGCGTGTCATACACACCCAGCATAGAGCATAGAGCGGGCTACTGTAGGACTCTGGAAAATAAACCAAACCTTGAGCGTGAAAACAGGCGCTTGTTACATCGTGCCGAAATGACCCCGTAGCGTGAGCTTCTATTCGGAACGCTTTGCCTGTAGCAAGTGTGACTGCTCTTCCAGAACAAAGACATGCTTCCTAAGCGGAGGATACGAGATAGACAATGCCAATCGAACTGAGGAAAGAACACCTGATTTTTTCCGATAGAAAAACAAAGCCCCTTCCCAGCACGCATACTCATGCGCCGCCTTAGTCGCTGACGCGGTGAACGGAGAGTCAACCGAGCTTGGCTCTGTTAAAGTATCTGACGCGGTTCCCAATGACGACCGGGCATCTCAACCGTTGGAGTACTGCACTGCTGTACATGTACCTAAGGTTGACCCTAATTCCAAGTGTTTCGTCCCCGCAATGGGAGGACAGGTATAAAGGCCACAGCTGCCCAATGTCCAAACCAAAGGTTCCATTAATTTGCGAACGCGAGCGTGTAGTTGTTGAGCGTACCACGCATCACTCTTTTTTCGTTCGTATCCGAGGATCGGGTGATCCGCCTGGTCGGAGAAGAACGGTTGTGGAAATGCTGAATTGCATGACTAATGTTGGAAACAAATGTGGTCATCATAGTGTATTCCAGGTGACCCTAACTTTGACCGCAACGATGGCACAATAACAGTGACAGTTGAATGGGAGGCAAGTCAGACTCAGAACCCTGCTACGAGAGGGGTATAGTTCGACACGGCTGAGCATCTATCACGATCGACCAGGCTCCTTGACCCAATATCAGTAGGATACAGACCATAGTGTTTTGCTAAACGTTTTCGTTCTAATACCTAGGCTTTGGGGATTGTTCACACAGATTCAGTTAATATACAGATACGTGTACGTCTCATAAGACGTGCATGAGGATTATACCAGGAATGATAACTTTTAAATGCCCAGATGTCCAAAGGGACGAGTGCATGTGCAAGTCGCTACCCCACCCACAGGTATACATTTGTGAGACCCATGACCGAGATGGAACGTGACAAGCTTTGGTATGATCTGCGCAACCTAACAGGATACCCTGCTATTCGACGCTCCAAGTATGGTGGCCAGTGTTGAAGGAACGAATCGAGAGGTGTTATTGGAATGCCGATAGGCGGTAGGCACTCTCCGTTCTAGGGGGGTGTTCGTCACCACCTTTCTACAACTACTTCCATAAAAACCATTGTGCAAGGGGTGCGATCTGGAAGTGGTTGTGGATGAATGACGTTTGAGGACTCATGATTTGTTAGAGCGGACCTCAGTAGGGAGATAACCAAACTTACCCCCCCCACCGCCTGGTACAATTGGGAGTGTCGATGATAAGGCAACTGCTCTAGTGGAGACCGTGCTGTCGACTGCTGCTAAACTAGCACCTCATACCAGTCGAAAACAAGGGCCGCTGGGCTGGTGTACGCCCGAAGAGGTAAAAGCAGAGGTGCACTCACGATGGCAGGAGAAGGAAAATGCGAGGACGCAACTACGTGCTAACCCGGAAGACAAAAATCTGCGAAAAGCTGTGAAGATTGCCACTAAATAGCTCAAACGTGCGAGGACGGACGGAGTGCAGAAGTTCTTCGAGGAATACGTCCGTCAACTCGAAAGGCGTATCCAAGAAGGTGATCAGTTTGGGTTCTACAAGCACCTTAAGGGGATGAATGTGGAAGGAAAGAGGACTTTCCATTCGCAGTACATCAGGGACGAGGAAGGTAGATTACTACGAGACATAGGCCTCATCCGGGAACGATGGGTAAGGTGGTTCCATAAGCTGCTAAACACAAGGTCATCGACCCTCGACCCGACTATCGTCGATGAGCTCAAGGTCTGGCCCTCGTGCAGTCCGCTGGACGACGTCCCGTCTAGATACGAGGTGGAAGACGCGATCAGGGCGATGGCGAACCGCAAGGCGGTTGGGCCTGATGGTCTCCCAGCTGAACTTCTGAAGGTCCTGGCCGACGAGGGAGACTCGGACACCTTGGGAAGCTTCTACGAGATTATCGTCGCTGTGTGGAGGGGAGGGGTCGTGCCGCAGCAATGAAAGGATGCAACAAATTAAGGTGCTGCACAAGAAGAAAGACAGGACGGAGTGTGGTAACTATCGTGGCATTTCCCTAGTCGCGCATGCCGGCAAAGTGCTCCTCAAAGTCATCGCGCGCCGACTCAGCGACTATTGCGAACGGGAAGGCATCCTGCCGGAGGAGCAGTGTGGCTTTAGGCCCGAACGATCGACGGTCGACATGATGTTCGTGGTGCGACGCTTGCAGGAATTGGCAAGGAAGAAGGACACTCCGCTCTTCATGTGCTTTGTCGACCTCACCAAAGCCTATGACTCCGTCGACCGAACCCTCCTGTGGGCTGTCTTGGCTCGCTTTGGGGTGCCACCTAGAATGCTCACCGTTATCCGCCAATTCCACGACGGCATGCGAGCATGCGTGCGGCTGGATGACGGCGAGTGCTCAGATATGTTCGACGTGAAACAGGGCCTACGGCAAGGGTGTGTGCTCGCACCATTGTTGTTCAACATGTTTTTTACAGCGGTGCTGCGTGTGGCGGAGAAACGTTTCGCTGCTGATAAAGCCATCACGGACAGCTTGGTGCAACTCCAACAAAAGCAGGAGAAGAAGAACAAGAAGAGGGGGAAGGCACGGGCCGGGCACGCCGACGGACAGGGGAATGATAAAGAGGCCCAGACACTGTGGGCTATGCTCTATGCCGACGATGCAGGCATAGTATCGAGATCACCCAACGGCCTGGAGAGGATGATGACGGTGATCGTGTCTGCATGTGCCGCTTTCGGCCTGACGGTCTCGGAGGCCAAGACGGAGATAATGTGTCTGCAAACGAAAGATGGGGGGAACGTGCCGTTCACCGTCACCGCAGCCGGCCAAGTGTACAAACAAACGACCGAGTTTGTGTATCTGGGCGGGGCTATCAGCGCAGATTGGACGGGCAGAAGTGTCGAGGTAACGCGTCGACTCCAGAGGGCATGGGCATGCTTCGGACGGTATAAGATGGAAATTTATGACCGCCCGGGTGTGCACCTACGCCTGAAGGTGCGAATGCTGAGAGCCGAGGTGATCGAAACGTTGCTCTACGGTTGCGTTACTTGGAGCCCGAGCAAGACTGATTACGGTAGGCTACGGGAGGTCCACCACAAGATGCTCCTCCGATGCATCGGGTGGCGAAAACGAAAGCGCGAAGACCACATTCTATCCTATGCTAGCGCGCTTCTCAGGACAACATCTGAAAGCGTTGAGACGACGGTACGCAGATGTAGGCTCTTGTTTGCGGGCTTTGTGACACGAATGGGAGAGGAGCGTCTGCCGAAGAGGGTGATGTTTGGGGAGATGGTTGGGGGTAAGGGTTACTCCGGAGGACAGGAGTGGGACTGGATGAGGTACCTTGAGGAGGACCTCAAGGAGTTCGGCATCAAGCTCGAAGGGTGCGCGAGGCAGCACAGAAAGCCGGCAGATGGTTCCGACGGGTCGAGGAAGGGGCGGAGGCCTTCATGCGGAAATGGCATATAGATGAGAAGGAGGCATCGGCAGAACGGCATAGAATAGCTGCAACCACGACCACAGCCGTTGACGCCAACGCGAGTGTGCAGAATGGCAGGGAAGAGGGGGGGGGCGAAAGGGGGACGAGGGGGAATGGCGGGGGGGGGGGGGGGGAGGCGGTCTGCCCAACAGACTGAAGCCTGGTTATGGCCATCATCGTCATGATGCACTCCTTTCTTTGGGACCCAAGTAACTAGCATGGTGCCATCTGGGCAACTTTGCGTGTCTGTATGCTCCAGTGCCTGCCTTTGGTATTTTCTTTCCCCCCCGCCCGTGATTATCGCTTTTTTGTCCCTTTCATTTTTCTTTCATTCCCGTTTGTACCTCTTTGTGTCTTTGTTAGTATGGTCCGTTTTGCCTTTTTTTTGCGTTCTGCTATCTGCGTCTGTTTTAGTTTTGTTTTTGTTTTTCTTTTGCTTAGCTTCATCTTCTTTTTTTAGGTTTTTGTCTACTATTAATAGTCTCCTTTTTGCTTCCCTGGTGTCCGCAGTGGTGGAGTGCGTATGCTTGTTTTTTGTTTTTTGCCTCTGTTTTTACTTGAGGTATTTCTTCCACTCCAGAGTTATTGGAGCCTGTCCTGCGACCACGGACTGCATTGAATTGTGAGTTAATGTGAGAACAACAACAACAACAACAACAACAATAGCACGAAAAGGTCACATCCGTGGACACTGTTCGTGCTGGGGGGATGGCGTAAACGTCAGTACCTTCAAACGACTTACTTACTCGGAATAAAATAGTTACCCCGGCTAGTGAGCCATCTCACAAACAGTAGGGGTGCACCAGAAGTTCCTGAGCCCCTCACATTAGCTCAATATCTCAACATATGCAATACTTGGAAGCAATTTAGAAGTGCCCGTAAGTCGAAGTGGCGCAAACGCCAGTACCTTCAAACGATGTAGTCACTCGGGAGCGGATAATAACTTTGGCGAATGCATGAAAGTCGAAACACTCCAAGGATATCAAGTAGAACTCTACATCAGGAGGAGGGAGTAGAAATTCGAACGATGTAGTCACTCGGAATCGAATAATAACTTTGGCTAGTGCCAGAAAGTCGAAACACTCTAAGGATACCAAGTAGAACTCTACATCAGGAGGAGGGAGTAGAAAGAGGACTCATCATGAACTTCCTACAGCACGTCCGTGACGAACCCCCATGCAAAAAACCACCTCCACATTCGCAAAACGTCTCAATGCAGTGAGATAATCGCAAAAGGTAGGCGTATGTCATATAAACCCCGTATTACGCGCTATCGAAGTTAATCAAGAAGTCAGAACGTGATAAATCGTACCAAGAGACTAAGAGACATCCGGACATACTTCAGAGTGGCAGATGAATGCTAATATACGCAGAAACTCGTGTTTAAGGAAGGTACTGTGAGAAAAGTCTAGCGAAGGTAAGTGAATGGGGGCAGCGTCGACACAGTCCACTGCGCAGGTTGAAACGTCGGCCGAAGGTACATGAGGTTTTGCAATATCGACAGTCCAGTACGCAAGTATATTTAGGTACCAAGCGGTGGGCCGTTACTTCAGGTTAGACTATCAAGCGCGCAGATATATAGAGAGGGGCAACGTGGACAATGACCGCAGTGTTTGGGTAGTGTGGCCACGTATAGCCCCACGATTATGGACTGGCAGAACTCTTTAAAGTTTCAGTTAAAGGTGAGGTGGTATTGTAGGACGATGGTAGCTGACAGTGGACTCCATGCCGGGGCCGAAACAGTAAACGTGTAGATTATTGTCAAACTGCAGATGGAGGCCTTCGAGAGGGGCCCCCCACCTCAGATGCAGGTGAACCCCCACCTCACTCAGATGCAGGTGAGGCAGGAAGAAAAGCATATTTTTCACAGGTGAGTACATGCTCCGAGCGTGTTATACAGATGGGGCGCTGGGAGTTACAAGTCGTGAAGAATGTACGGGGGTCAGGTCCGCCGCTCTTCTCAACAGCGTCTACGGTCAGCACCGCGGGAAGGAGAGGCTCTGCAACATCAGGCCGACGGCGATGGACGGAGGGATGTTGAAGAACATCTGGACGAAGGTCAGGTCCGCCGCTCTTCTCAACACCGTCCAAGGCCAGCACCACGGAAAAAAGGGGCGCTGCAACGGGGCCGACGGCGATGAACGGAGGAGGAATGCTGAAGAACATCTGGACGAAGGTCAGGTCCGCCGCTCTTCTTACCACGGTCGAAGGGCAATATCACGGAAAGGAGAGGCGCTGCAACATCAGGCCGACGGCGATGGATGGGAAGAGGAATGCTGGAGAACGTCTGGATGAAGGTCAGAATCGCTGCTCTTCTCACCACCGTCTGGAGGCAACACTGAGGAAGGAGAGGAGCTGCAACATCGAGCCGACGGCGAGGTGCGGAGATGGAAGGTGCGCGCTCTGCAGCGGTTCATGATCGTCATGCCCGCTGGGGGGGTGCTACAAACGTTGGGATCACCGAGGAGGAAAGCGCACGCGCTGTCGCCGGGCAAGTACTGGGATGCCCGCTTTGTGCCGACGATCGTCATGCGTCGGGCAGGGGGGGTGATACAGCGAGTGGAGCCAGGGTAGGAGGTTCATAGCGCTGCCTGCGACTGTCGTGACCAGCGCTGTGGGGAGGATAATACGGCGCGAGAAAACTGTCCTGATCAGTGTCACGCGTCGGGTCTATTCGATAGGCAGAGGGCAAGCTTTGGATAGCATCCTCTGGGCGTATCTTATAGGGGCAGGGAGGATCCCCGGTGTGGGAACGCCTTCAGTTCCGTGTAGAGAACCAGTAACGAGGTCACGGAGCAACCTGGCGTTTACTACACACCACCAAGTGAAGAAAGAAAGTCAAAGCCAAGTAATCTGATACCTGTCCTGTCGATCCCCAGCCCGTTGGCCCCTGCCTTGCCCGTCGTGCCCGTCATCGTGTCTGTGGTTCCTGTTCCATTGCTCACTTAGGTTGCTTGCAACTACTGCATTGCATCGATCCACTCTCTGCGTGACCCGATCATTACTGCACGAAGGCACTTCTCGAACTCCCAACCAGCAGGTCAGTCGGCCTCAGAGATCTAACGAACACGGGTCCTTTTTAGCGTCTAAGAGCTGTACCCTGCTGTAACACATACCCGTGGAGAGCACTCGAGCACGCACGGGTATAGATATCATTCTCTTGTTGTACCAACACCACACGAACGAGTATAGACACCACAAGATATCACGTTGAGTTTTGCAAAATGGCCTCCAAAGCAGTAAATAGTTAAAATAGCATTTTCTTGTTTTATAGGGTTAGTTGGCTAAAATGGATGAAAATCGACCACCAGTCGAGCATGCTGAACCGTCTGGGCGATAGAAATAAAGCGGAGAAGGGACGACACCTGCAACCACGCTTTGTCTAGAAGCTGAAAAGTAAAAAAGGAGATAACCCCCCCCAAAACAAACACGCGATTGGCGTCTTTCTAAATCAGGTACCCCACAGAAGACTCGCTACTGACACGATCTTCCAACCGACGCCGCAACCAACCGCAGTATACGTATCAACTCCAAGCCGAAAAGTATTTCGATTTTTATGTCGCGATCCTCTGTGTGGTACATACATCTTCTGTCTACTCGTCTGTCGATCATGTTGAAAACCGTCATGCGTACAAGCGCGAAATCAAGAAACCCTGCTGTAGACCACTGCCAACGTAGATCTGTTACGTTCTTCGTTCCCACTCTTCTAATAGTAGTAGGCTACGGAAGAGTCTGGGGCATTACTAGTAACAACACGAAGCAGATTTTTGTCCATCATGTCGAATGCCCTTTACTAACCACGACGAATATCCCATATCCCCGCTCAGTATGACCACGAGTAGTACCGTTAGCCAGCACGCAGACGCCCAGTCTGAGCCGAACCCCGCCTGCTGGGCTGCCGTCTGTGCCTGTCGCGGCTGGTCTCTCTCGTCACTCTCACCAACTACAACTAAGACTTCACGAAAAAAGACAAGCAAACTCAGCTCTCGAACGATTTCATCGAGGGCAGTAACAATCGTAGAACACAGTAAGCCATCTCTCGATATAATAGGATCCCAACATGTTTTTTCAACGAAGTAATAGACTGTCTGCGCATGATATTCTTATTTCTCACAGATTTTCGTTGGAAAGGTAATCATAATCGAAAACCTTCCGGCTTAACGGAGAGGAAAAAAAACTAAATATTGGATTATTTTAGGGTTTCCCCGTAAAAAAAAAAGACGTGAAGATTGAGGACGTGTCCAAACAGAGCATCGAAATCGAAAATTGAAAATCGAAATGATAATAAACAAGGCGTTAATTGGTCACCGTTCAAAACATGTTCTCCTTCGTTTTTTAGGTCCCGAGAAAATGAACGACTTACAACCCAATGTAAAAATCAAAAAGTTGACGGCTGGAAATCGAAAAGGAAATCGAAAGCACGAACAGCAACAACTCAGCGCGTCCTACTGGTCAGCGCAGCCACGTCAAAATATCACATCAGGACCGCCGTGCACAGCATCCAACCCGCAGCTAGCACGGCAACATAGCCGCACAGACCCCCCGGTAAACAGTCAGCAGGCGAACCAGCCCCGACGTTTTCGGGCCTTTGTTTCCCGGCGTTCGAGCCTAAGCTAACATCAACTTACCACCCATCATGGGAAACGTAGTTTTGCGCCCAGTGGCATCTTCGCGACGACTGATTAAGAGATATATCATCCACCTGGGGAACAGCAATCTTCTAGTGAAGGCCATTTCTTCATCGGTGATGTAGCCATTCATTGTGCTCTGCTCCCTTGCGTGAAACGAAACATTTTAACGTTTTTGCGAGTTTTTTGTGCTGCTCGCTCGCAACTTCGAATTCACGAAAACACCTCGTGAATCATTTCTTGCTGCGTACGACTGCCGTCTGGTACATTCGTTCGATATCCTCACAGACCCCATCAGGAGCATCCCTCAATTTCGGGGGCTGTAGTTTCCTGTGAAGAAAGAGCTGTAGCTGTCCGCAAGTGAAGTAAGTGCAAACATTCAGATGGGGGTGGTTGTTTTTTGTCTCATTTTGTGCACCGCAAATTTCGACCAGTTTCGACCACTGGAGCACTTCTTCGTCGAGGTGTAGGCCTCTGTTGATAATCTGCGGGGGGTCAATCTCGAGAGAAATACAAGCTCCTCTGATGAACCTCTAACAAGTCGCCGTCGCTCTACGGTGAGCACGAACCAGCCGATGTTCTAAACGCAGCGTGTTAAGATAGCGATTTTTTTCTGTTCCGATATAATATCTAGAAATTAGAGTGGCCAGAAACTCGGGAACCAGGGAACGCTTGGGTGCGCGTCCTCTGAATCTTTACGGAGATTTCGGGGTATTTGGTCCCACATTTTATAGAAACTGATCAGAACTTCGTCTTATTTTTATTTTATTTTTATATATTCATTTATCATCGCTTTTACTTTCCAGCCCAACTCGTAGGAGGTTTTACCCTCAACGTGCTTCTGGACAAACCGTGGTCACAGGCGTCGTCCCTTCTCCCCCCCGGTACGTGCCTTTATTTTTTGTCGCGCATAGGGTTCAGCATTCCCACTGCTCGTTGATTTTCATCGAAAGCAGCTAACTCACGCTCTCGCGCTTTCCGCTAAAGAATTTTTATTTATGCAAGAAAAACCCCCTACGAGCATGCACTCGATGAGACTTGAACCCACGAAATTGGTTCGACAGGCACGCGGACAACCTTATGGCGCCTGTTTTATTGAAACAAATATTCCTCCTTGATTTGATCGATGATTCATTTGAATAAAAAAAAATTGGCGGCCAACCACTAGATAACAGCTCAGAAAGCGATTGAAAACGCTTTTGCACGAGGGTTTGGAGGCGTCATACAATTTTGTATGGGTTATATTGGACTGAGCTCATGACGGGTCACGACGTTACGTGCTTGGTTACGCTTGTACACCGCAGGGGCAGTACTCGTGCATCGGCCACCACGGAGAGGGAGGGCATCATCAGTACCTTGGCCATCATCGCGTGTGTTGCGGCCGCGCAACTGCAGCTGCTCTAGGCAAAACAACTTTGGGGACGAATAGGACGAGACTACAGCAGTATCAAAACAATCAAACGTTTTTTTTTTAAACTATGACCACCGCAAGCAGCTCATGCTCCGTGAGAGCGAGAGCTCCTTGCTGGTCCAGCGACTAGGAAGTCCCATACGCAACTCCCCAGCGGGTTCCACATTCCGTTCCGTTCCGTTCCGTTCCGTTCCTTCGAGGAGCTGGTAGTGAAGTGAAGCTTGGTCGCCCAACCCGGCGTGTATGACTCGCTCGTGTCGTGGAGTCAAAACCTCAGTTATGTTCCGTTTTTTTAGTTCCCCATGAAATAAAATCAAAATCACGATGAACAGGACACATCGCATACGAACGATGGTGGGATTTGTTGCCGACGAAAAATCCGACTTCCTTCCGGTCTCAATCACCAAAATAGCATTGCATAAGAGCCGGCTTCACCCTTAGAAGCTAGGAGTCGCTGGATTGGATTGCCAGGGCCAAATGTCAAACGGTCGGAAGTCCGCTTGGTTAACGCATGAAAGCATTACAGGGGAGCAGGACGACGAACTATGAGACAGTCAGTCGACCAAGGAAGGACAGTGATTCTGTCATAATATTAATAGCACCTGTGCCTATATTTCGTTCGTCATGCTGTTGATTGAGTAAGCAACATCAAAGACGAGGCGCCCTCACACCCCATCAGCGTAGTTCGCCGTCATCCACGGCCAAACTGGATCACCTCATACGCGTATTTCGCCGTCATCCACGGCCAGACTGTAAAAAAAACGGATACAAATGACGACGTACACGACCCTGGATGACGAGCCGGTTTTCTCCACCAACACGAAACTTCGTTTCAACAAACAGCTCACCAACACCAAGATTGGGGGCACAAAGAACTTTTCTATTAATACTATACTTCGGAGTATATATGGAGTATATATATATATATATATATATATATATATATACCCTTGGTAGATACCAATTTCAACACCCACAAGCAAAACGAGGAGGTGCGTTGGCAAAGGGTTATCCTCGATCTTGGCGCGTTGCAGGAAGCCACCGATGGTCTTTGGCAGCGTTCTTTTTCCGCTTTTTCTCCATAAACTTGTTGAGTTTTCCTTCCTCCTTGAGCCCTTGGTACCTACAGACAAAATGGGCAATGGATAATATCAGCAATAAGCATACGCGGTATTAATAGTTGCGTAAAATAGCCAGCAAGGCACCATTTCGACGACGTGTACACGAGTACCTTCGGAGTGGCATTTCACAATTCAAATTAATCAACAAAATGAATGAATAGGAGTGAGACATAAAAATCTTCAGACACATCAAGCGTGGTGCCATACATTCTCCCCATTCTATTAATACAATTACAATATATTAATCTACCTGGTACTCCGGAGTACCCAATATGCGTACCTTTGCTCGAGAGACAGCCTCTTCTTCTCGCTGGCCTTAAGGTAGTACGGTTTCTTGCCATCTGCAACAGCTTCGCGTTCTGTTTTCTTCGCCTCGCGAATTGCTGTTCGACGACGATCCCCCTGAGACCGCTCCGCCCTATCCAATCGACCACCCAGCCAACGGACCGATTGCGCGCAGCTGTCTTTCAGGGGTGAATGTTCATTGTGGTATAGCAGCTACCCCATCGCGATCAATGGGTATCACGTGTTTGGTGTGGTCGGTCTGACACGGTTCGACTGTAAACGCGGGCAACATATTCATGGGTACATATCATGTCGCATGAAACGTTGCGGTATCGGTTCAAATATGTGGCCGAATCGCTGGCGAGCGACTCTCTTGCGGTATTGAAAGTAAACAGCATAGAAGCAGGCACCATACAAAAAAAAACATCAAGGCACTATATGTATGTACACGGGGAGGGGAGATCGGGACGAAGCAACACTCCAATTTCGTGAGCACGGGAGAGTATGCCAATTGCCAATGGCCTGATATAGCTATGCTGAAACGTGTAACAACAACAGGGTAGCCTGATGCCGCTAATTGCGGAGGAAATTACAGAAGGTCAGGCATGGAAGTTGTCTTTGTACCAAAATCGCATTAGACACATATAGAGCAGCCGCACCTCTCTTGCTGTAAGCGCGTCAGTAGTACTTGCAGTCTTCCAGACCGTTCCTGCGTTAGGAAAACAGATATAGCCCCAAACGTGAAACATACAGGATTAGTTTGAGATGGTTTCCGCAGGATATCGGGGTTTTGTTCCATCACTCCGGTCTGATACAAAAGTGCTACTTGTAATATTTGTATATAATTGTACCTTGTACACAATAATACAGGCCAAGGACATACATTGTCTATTTGTACCTGTTCTAAAGCTTTGAGCGAGATACGACGCCGACGAAAGCACGTACCGAGTACAACACATCCGTTCATACAAGCGGCCTTCCCATCAACGTATGACATAAGCGCGGATCTACGGTGGGCTGGACTAGTGACACCCATGACTACGACTTGGGCCTCGTGGGTCCATGATAATATTAGCTGCACCTGGTTCTTCTCTTTTTTGAGAGACTTTTTGAGTTCCTCAATCTCGCTGTCTTGGTACGCTCCTAGAAACCCGTACGCCTTTCGAAATATGTCGTAATTCAGTTTGCTCGATCCCCCTCCACCTTCGAATCGCGGATCTGGCGAGAAACACGTCGAGACATCAAGACCGTCAGCATGTGCAGGCGGGACAAAAGCTCCAGTCCAGTCGAGGTATGGTCGCACCCAAGCGTCTGACAAGCGTGGACAACCTCGCCAACATTTCGAACATTTTCGTGGGCGCAGGCAGCTACGCCATAGCAAGTGAACAAATACACACTGCTAAACGAGGTGGTGTATGCACCTTTTGCTTGCATCCTGGATGCGCCGGCCTGGGAGAGGACCCGGCACGAAATGATCTACCAGTACTGTATAAAAGGAAGTACTGCACCACTACTGTACCTCTAGAGGCCTTGCGATTTCCCGCCACCACCTCCCGGAATCGTCCGACCGCCCTTGAAGACGATACCTGCAGTCAAAGACAGGCACAGGTGCGACAGACGGACTTTCAGTACTCTACTGACATACGACGCCTCGTCCTCCCAAGTACTCGTAGCGCTGCCGTATATTAAAATAGTACGTTTCCACCAACTCCGTACTGAGGCTCAGTCTTGAAACTAACGTCCACCGCGTAGACAGGGGTAAGTGTCTTCATGTCTTCATGTCTTCCATGTTTTGGTGATACTGCTGCACGTGCCTCCAATCAGAGGCTATAAGGGGTCGTATCAAGTAGTAACAGCATCAGTTTTAATGAATTTTAGATCAAACAGCAGTTAGATCTGCGATTTTGCAATTTTTCAGGAAAAAGTTGCTGCACAGATTACGAACCATAACAGTGAATGTATTATACACGTATACGAATACTAAGTGCCTGTGTACGGTATCAAACACGCATATTGATACAACTTTTGCTGGGCTGGCTGTATGTACTTGTTACGGGCGAACGCGGGTTTTTGTTCTGCGCTGCCTTTTTTATCAGGGAGAGGTTTTGAGATCGCCCTCACGTTTTCCATTGGAGTTCACTCTTTCTTTTCTATGCCAATTTGTTTGGGGGGGGGGGGCGGTGCTTTGCTGCTGCTGCTGCTGCTGCTGCTGCTGCTGCTGCTGTGGCTGTCACACCTTTCCCGCAGCCGCCGCGCATCCGATTCGACCGAACTCACGCGACGAAATCTCTCTCTCTCTCTCTCTGTCCCAGCGAGGCCTCCCGCTTAGCGTCTGCAGGGGACGCCGCGAAGAGATTGGCGATGCTCGTTCGACGATGCTACACGGCAAACAAAATGGCCAAACCCAATCCACCTTCTTTCTATCCACCGCTGCCCTTTTCTGAACATCCTTTCAGCAACGCTCTCAGTTGCTCGTGATAGAGAACACTTGAGCAGCCAGATTTTGCAGGGGCACTAAGGTAAGGTCTTCGTTGTGATCGGCTCGGAATCGGTCGGTGGGTGTGTGGCTGTACAGACGCCTTGCGTGTTGCAGCTGAGCAAGCCCATCGTCTGCATTGTTTAGTTGCTGTGTGCGATAGCCTATCGTCTTTTGAAGACGAAAAGGGGGGTTTCCACTAAAAACAAAATATGTGTGAAACCTTCGGTTTATAACCTTGACAAAGCCACACAGTTGCCGGCAGCTGATGATGATGATGCGTTGCTGGGAATCGCTTTGAGGATAGCCCATCTGCTACTCATGTCCGGCAGAGTAGTAGGCCTTGCATTGCTCCTTCTGTGCTGCTGCTGCTGCTGCCGAGATTTCTGGGTGGTCGCGTGTGGTGTACGGGGGGGCCTTGTGGATCGCGTAGGGGTTTGCCTAATAATGTATTCTTGTGACCGAACAAGCGAATAACAAGCGAATAACAAGCGAATAACAAGCGAATAACAAACGAATAAGAAGAGCACGACAGACTACAACGGCGATGGGACTATTTCTACTATTAATATTAATAATAATAATAATAATAATAATAATAATAATAATAATAATAATAATAATAATAATAATAATAATAATAATAATAATAATAATAATAATAATAATAATAATAATAATAATAATAATAATAATAATAATAATAACAATAATAATAATAATAATAGACGTACAGTGTCTTCTACCGTTAACCAACGCACACAAGTCGACGACAGTTAAAAGATACCTAGCTGCGCGAGTTCCTAGCGACAGCTATACTACTTCATCAGACCAAAAACACACCAGGTATAACGCTCATCACCGGCAGTACTCGAACTCGTACGAACTAGTCCCGCCTTTTGTAGGCATTGCTGGAGGTTTTGTGCGGCACTGTGCTTCAAAACGCTTGCGGGTCACAAGGCTCCCACACCATCACACCATACGGGCCAGGAATCTTAGTACGAGGCAGATGTTTCTAGGATAGGCCCGCTGATGATGTTGTTGCCAAACGCTTGCATGCCTCGTATTTGTGTGGCTGTATTGTACGTACGTATCGGGGATGACCCTCTGGCAAACCCCCCAGAGGTACCTATTTTAGTATAAAGCACTACACTACTATTTCCCAACGTATACCATCGTGAAAGTTAGTTTGCTTGCCCCCTGGCTCTACGTAGGCATTGCGCGGAGCCTCCGAGGACAAAGCGAGTTACAGCTCTCGTGGGACAGACGCGCTGGTTTTGTTGCCAAACCCTTGCATGCTTCGTACCATGGTGTTTGTTTTGCTGTGTTGCCCAGGGTTATTTACGGTGCAGTTTTCCCTGACGGTTCGGTCCGGTTAACCGCACCGCACCGCACCGAACCGTAGGATTTTTGCTCCCTTGAAAACCGCACCGCACCGCACCGCACCGTAGTTTTAGGATATCTAAACACCGCACCGAACCGCACAGTAGGCTTGTTTCATTTACCATTCTGCAAACAGCACCGAACCGCACCGTTGGAGATTACACAAGACCGAACCGCACTGTAGGTTTTACGATTTGAGAAAACCGCACCGAACAGCACCGTAGGAATGCCATCGAAAAACGCACCGCACCATGCGCATCACAGTACGGTGCCAAAAACGTTCGATCGGTTATGGATACTTAACGCTGCGGTTAAGTTGAAATTGTAGACAAACCGCGGTTGCATCGACCGTGAAACCGTGCGATAGGTTGACGGCATGGTACGGTTCAATACGATTCCTGCACGGTTGGGTGTCAAAAGTGCTCCCGCTAACTTGGTTGCTCAACGGACGCAGGCATGGTTAACCCTGTACGACTGCCGCGCACATTTACGACTGTCGCGCACGTTTGGTGTCAACAAGTGTTCCCGCTTAGAGTACCACCGTCTACATATAAACATACACATGTATATACCATCCAGCAGCGCACACAAGTTGACGACATATATAAATATCCTACTGCGGTAGTTCCTAGTGACAGCTATAGAATATAACTATAATATGAATGCGTAGGTACCAGGTAACTAAATACTGTGCAGCAGAAAAGCAGCAGCATGCTTGGCAACCCCGGGAAAATAGATAACAGGAAATACCAGGGTAGGAAATATGAGCCAAACGACTTGCCGTCGCCAAGAGTGAGTACGAGAGGAGACAGCAGTGCCGGCAGGAGAAGGACGTGGCATCTCTGAGGACGGTGGGCAATGCCGGCGATCACGATGTATCGTCTGGAAAAGGAGGTGTAGAAGTACGACGAGCTGCCTGCCATCGGACATGGCTGCGAGGACTTCAGTCCTCTGAGTTACTGGCACGATGCGGGCAGCCCGAGTCATGATGATGCCCATGGCAACGTTGTGACACCAATTCGTTTCCCTACATTGTCCGCCCTCGCTCGAGTGTACATTAGTAAAGTCGACAGTGCCAGTTGTCAGTCGGAGAGAGAGTTTTTGCACCTGCCCGAAGTCAAGGAATCGGACCTCCGTCTAGGGAAAAAAAGGGCTAACTCAGGCCTAAGGGTAAGGGTTTGTGCGGTGTATTCATACACGTACGGTCGCCGTAGAACATGGGTTTCGACGCTTGATTGTTTGATTGGTTGACTGTTTGAATGTTTGAGTGATTGAGTGAATGTTTGATTAATCGATTGATTGAGTGATAGTTTCAATAGTGCCCCGACGAAAAGGGTGAAAGCAGTACGGAACATTGTACGCTTTTCGTGCGGTTTATTTATACGGGGAATGGATGCGCACCGTAGAAAAATACGTTCAACGTAAAACCGCGCCGAACGGCACCGTACGATTTTTTGTTTGCGAAAATCGCACCAAACCGCACCGTAGGATTACGATATCTAAAAACCGCAACGAATCGCACCGTAGCATTCCGATGTCTGAAAGCCGCACCACAGGTTTATTAATTATGAAAACCGTACCGAACCGCACCGTACAACTTTCTAAATTTTTTAAACCGCACCGAACCGCACCGTAGGATTTCCTATTTTATTACACCGCACCGAACCGCAGCGCTCCGTAGGATAGATCACAGCACCGAACCGCACCGTAAGATTTCCGATTTCTTGAAAGCGCACAGAACCGGACCGTAGGATTTCCGATTTCCGATTTCTGAAAGTGTACGAACGGACGGGTAAACGTAAATAAGTCTAGTGTTGTCTGTAGGACATGCCGACCGTATGATCGAGAATATTTTTGGTTGTTCTGGAAGCGGTGCAACAAAAATGTCAACTTTCGTCTGTTACACCAAAATATTACTGGTATTTTTTTAGACCTTACCCAAGGGATGATTCATATCCACCCCCCCCCCTGGATTTTTAGACACGCACAACCGCGGACGGCGCCAAAAACTGTAGACCTCCGGTAGAGCAACAAAAGGCGCGAACATCAACCACCTGGCACGACGGCGGCAGCGGACTGCAAACCACCACAACCCATTAACATATTGTGAATATCTGGTGCATGTTTCCGAACTTGAGCGCAATGAGTAAAGGTCACCTCCTGTGGTCGGTTCTTGTTCGCTCGACTGTGCACTTTTCTTCGCCCCACTCCAGCAGCAGAAGACTCTCCCCCCTCCCCCGCCTCCGATGCGGCGGCTCGAAGGCGTTTTTTGTCTTGCGGTTTCTGCGGGATGAATAAACGGTACAAATTCGGTGTCTGTGCCGACATCTGCATAGATATTACAGTAGTACGGTATGTATTAATCGTACAGACAGTAGATCCCTGGTGAACAAGAAACGCCTAGGCCTGAAATAAACGGCCAATACCGGTATCGTACGTAGCTACTGCTGTAAATGAACCTATTCATACAGTAAAACAACCTCAGGGCAGTATATCGCAGCAACAGCTCTTGACTTGAGGAGCAACAACAATCGTCTGACAAGCGGAAACAAACGTTGCACATCCGTGGATTGTGGATTACATGTAGCCCGCGCATCCAAGCTACCAAAACAAAGTCTTGAGCCGAAGGTGTTTGTCTGTCTGTTTGTCTGTCTGTCTGTCCGTGTCTGTACAGGTATTTCTATGAAGGGTCGGTACGAGTAAAAACCGGGTATCCAAGCACCACTCCACCCCAAGGCCGACGAGGATCGTATCACCCGTGCTACACACCGTACTAAACACTGCCAATTTGGTCGGGCACCCTCAATCGGTCCACTCGGTCCACTGGGGGCTTTGTCTTATATATCTTACATATCGCGGAATGGCGTTTGTTCAACAAAAGCGCGCGACACAGGGGCCATTGCTCATCGCACACGCAATATCCCACTCGACGACTCAACGACAGAACCGAGGCAGCTTCACCACTGTGTATATACCAGATATATACAGTAAATTCGTCTGGAGAATACAACAACAAAAATACGAGTACCTTGTACTGTAGTGCTTAGTCCATTTAATAGTCGACTACAAACACTTTTGACTATTGGCAGTAGTGCTTACTGTAGTCTAGTCAATAGTCGACTAAAACACTACCAGGTATTGCCTATTATCTATTGTCTATTGTCTATTGCCTATTGTCTATGTATCAAATGCGACCATCAAGGACACGAAACGGCGGGGTGCAAGCGACTTGCACATTCATCACAGCAATACACCAGTTAAATACCCTCGTACCCTCGTACGCTCCCATCAGCGGCGGTAACGCAACCACTACTGTACCATACTATTAATATCAACACGTGTACCATGCGAATGAAGTGGGAGTATTCACAGTCGGAATCGAGTACTACTGTACTATTAATACACGTACAGCAGTATTAGTAGTACGAAGTACCGTGTTGTATACATAGTGTGGCCGATTGAACCATTAAGCGATTTATCACACAACAATTGTATCAGACAACAATTGTATGAGACAACTCACCCACACAGCCGCGCTACGAGTATTAGTGGTACTAATAGCACTATTGGTAGTCCTATTAAGAGCGGGCTTGTGTCCCTCCTTTCCTGCGGCGGGTTGAAGGTGTTTAACGTGCCTAAGGTGGTTCCTACGCCTCGAGGGGCCGGCCCCGTGCGCCAGCATCTCCAGCCGTTTCCCGATGGCAAGCGCCTGCAAACGAAGCAACGTACTTGGCAGTATTAGTACTACAGTAGTATCATACATATGGTACAAGGGGGGCTGCATGCCCATAACGTAGGTAAACAAAGGCCGACCGCAAAACCGATCGTACTGCAAAGGGGTGTAGAGTGGTATTTCATAACTTCTGATGAGAAGGCATTATTATTTTGATATTCATGACGCTTGCCGTGACGCCACCAGCAGCTTCCTCCACGTTGTTGTTGACGTTCTCCTTATGATTTCGTTTATTGCATGCTATGCTTTCATGCTATGCTTTCATGCTATGCTTGCATGCTTACTTTCATTCTATGCTTGCATGCGACGTCCGCCCAGGAAAAGCAATCCCACCGTTGTAGTGGCAAACGTTACCCTGAATGGACACGTACAAACACACGAATATAAATGAAAGCCTTTGTCTGGCCGGCACGTGAGATGCAGGTAACGTGTTTCAGGTGTCACTAGTCAGAGACTGAGACTGGGAACACACAACAGAACACAACAAAACACAACACAGCAGTACCAAGCCGCATGGGGTACCAACAACAAAAATGGGCAATGAATAATGTGCACCACGTCGTCAAAGAGAGAAAGGGACTTCATGCCCGCAGTTTTCTGATTGGCCGATTTATTTTGTTGGAAAATTTGATTGGTGGAAAATCCTTGATCGATATGTGTCGTCATCCGGAATCCCGATACTATAATATGCCAAACGCTGCGCCATGCGTTGGTGGTGTTCTGGTACGTGCGCCTTGCGTTCTTGTACGTGTTGCGGGGTGCGGAAATTATCCATGCACGCACGCAGCTTGCGGGAGGGGAAAATATTTCGGCATGCCCGAACCAACTGGAAAAATCACGCATCAGCCCGACCGGCGAGCTTGCGGGAGAGAGGGGGAATTACTTCGCATGCCCGAAAATAACTGGAAGCATTAAGCATCAGCCCGAAGGAAAAAACTGAACAGTGGCCTCGCGGGAAACGTAGAGGTTATAACCCGACTTCCGAGAAATTCACTCCGAAAAGCCGAGCAATTTTTTTTTTTTAAAGAAGCTGTAAACAAAAAAAAAATGATCGTTCACGAGAGAGACTATTGCAATCATGCTTCGAAGAAAAATGATTCATTACGTACACCGCACACGATCATCGTCCTGTTGTAGAAACATAACATCGCGAGAAAGACTGCAAAAAAAGGGACGAGACGGCAGCACACCGGTAGTTCGACACTCGTTCCTGCGACGCCCGACCCTCAACTCACGCGCAACGGCGGAGCACGAGACCGGCCACCCCAGCCCAACCCATATTTCCCACACTCTTGGCATGAGCTGAAAAAAGTGAAAAAAGCCGCGGAGGGTTGCACCCTTTCTCGTTTTGGCCAAAGAAGAAGAGGTACAATCTGGATGCTGGCGTCCGAAACAGAATGTTTTTACCGTCACGAGCAAGCGTAGATGTAGGTTGACGGCACATTTGCCCCTTGAATGATACCAGTATATAACTGTCAAGGATACCCCAATGCTAAAAACTACCGGGTACCAGGTATCATGATTTCAAAGACAGTTTGACGGGTCATAGGTATAGGCCTGACGGGGCAAAGGTGGGCCGTCAAACAAAATACTTGGTCACGAGACTGTGATAAAAGCACGTACTGGTAGCGTGTAAAATTGATTATCGATCACTCAACTCGTCCATCGCACTCAGTATGAACGACTCGATGGACTGGTACATCGCACTCAGTATCGACCACCCAACTCACCCAACTCACAGCAACTCACAGCTGGCGTAATTGAAACGTCTCATGCGCTTCGTCTGGGCACTGCTCGAGCGTGGTAGAGGCCGCACCCGACATAGTTGGGGGCGGGGATGACGATAATCGTGATAATGGGGCCATAGTTGGGGATGACGATAATGGGAGTGTCGGTCCGAGAGGTGAAAACGAAAAAAGCGAAAAAATACTTGTAAGAAAAGGTGACAAGCGCTCACAAGGCAGCACCACCAAGATCGCATCTATATCTATATACCAGGCACCAGGTACTATTATTATTAGTAGGTAACGGGTACAAGTCTACCAGGTAGAGGTTTACCTCACGCACTGCAACCCCGTGAGAGGTGTGCATCGTGCCTCATATCTACGAATGTTTTTTACTGCACTACCAGTTACCAGGTACCAGGGTATCTATTAATAGCAAAGCACAAACTTCCTCACGAGCGCCTTGCATAGGGAGGAACACATATTTCATCCTCTCATTGCTTCCAGCGGATCTCCAGCGAAATTATGCAAAAATAAACGTATAATACAAGGTCCCCCTCCGGGAGGTGCCTAGGGGAGTGGCGTAAGAGCGAAATAATACTCGTATGAAATCCTGCACCTGCTCAGGAGTAGTAGCTGTATCCACCCATCATTAACGTGACGAACACACACGCAATTTTTTGAGGACAGACTATATATATACTGTTTGCGGAAATAGTGTGGGATCATTACTATTAATATAATAATACCAAATAAATGGGGTACCGGTAAGTGGATATTGATCCTGAACAGATGACTCGCGCGATAAGTTCAATGTATACGGCGTAAATTTAAGTACAAAAAAGTTGCCTGAGGTCGAGGTTGCGCCATAATACTTTGTGACCGGCTGAGTAAGATACAGCAAATACAATATATATCCCCCCAAAATATATTTTTCCTGGTGCTCAGCGTAACATATACAGTAGGTTTCATAGGTAAATGCTCGAGAACAAATCGTAATCCGAGTACTGAGAGTACTGGAGTACTATTAATACCGGCCAAAATATTGCGATTACTGAGAAGGCCCTCATCTGAGCGAGGGTAAGGAGAGTATGCGCAGTGCCTAACCCCGAGAGCACAGGCAAGTACGTACCCGCAGTATCGAAACACTATTCCTCGCAGTGCATAATATCTCAAAATACTGCCAGTGCTCTAAATACTGGAGTTGTCCCCAGCGAAAGTAATTTGCTTCAACTCCCACTCGTGGGACTATCTGGGAGTGTTTTGTGCCAATCAATGGGCCTGAGAATTTGTCTACACGGTGCACAGACGGTCGAACTTGCAGTATCTGGAACCCCCGAAATACTGTGGAGTGTAGGAAGTATCTACAGCAGCATTTTCTCGAACATACCGCTTTGCTCCCAAGTATTGGGAGTAGCTCTGAAACGTTGAGGTATGAACGCACGCCACACGTAAGCGCGCCCAAAAATCTTTGCTTTGGATAAAAACACATAACTCGTGTTATATCATACCAGGTACGTTTAGAATAGCAAGGTGGGTGTACTGGTACAAAAAAAGTCAAAAGGGGAAAAAAAACGTGGATGGTGCGAGTCGAACCTCCAAAACGATTTTTTTAACGACAGCAGCATGACACCTACGCTAGAGCAGTGCTCGTACATCTGGCACGTCGTGTTTTTTACGCAATCTAAAACACATTGCACGATCTCCTACAGCAGTAGAGTGGCTTGTAGTGCAGGTACGACTACAGCAGTACAAAAACAGACAGTACTGCTGTAAAATGTCATGTGGTCTGATACCTGTACACAGCAGAAGATACGCGTGCTGCGGAAAAGGAACGTACGTGTACTGATCCCCTTTCAGCTGGCTCTAGGATCTATCGGTCAGCAGTGTATGGCACGCTGCAGTCAGCAACTACTGTCAGTATGTTTTGTGCGAACGCTGCTGTACACGATGCTGGTACGAACGATTTGTTTTTGTTGTACTCGAGTCTACGAACACATCGGGGATGATCGGTACCGAGCAAAAAATGCCGCACACATTGCGGAAGGTACACGTGCATACCTGGTAGGCCAATGCCGCTGACAACAACAACGAACACTACAGCAGTAGTACTGAGCGTACAGCGCGGATCTTCCACATGCGCTTAGTACCCTGCCTGCTGCTGTTGTTGGCGCACTGTGCTGAGCACAGCTGGAGCAGTGGCAATGTTAGATCAAACACAGCAATATGCGCAGTACGATCATCGATACGCGCAAGGTGTGCCCACTGCTGCTGCTGCTGGGCAGCAGGGTTGTGGTGCTGTAGTCAGCTGGAGGTAAGCACGCTCTGTAGACTGTTGCTATTGTTGTCTGGGCGGTGGTCCGTGCTCCGTGCAACAACACAAAAAAATGTACAGGGATATACGTCAGCCTGGGTGCACCCACCTGAAAAAAATCTGGCAGACGGTGGAATACTCCGACAAACACAACCAGCGACAGCAACACTGCGCACATGGGTGTGTCGCACACGCACGTCGTGTGGGCGGCAGCGTTGGAACGATGGAATCTGTGCATGTTGTCTGTTATGTACCTGGTATATGTCTGAGCTGTGTGCTCACAGCTCATGAGAGCCTAGGGGAGAAAACAGACAACATTTACCGATACGTACGTACGAAATAAGGCCCCTCGTACTGAAACCAGGGAAATCGTCTTATCCACTCCCGCCGGAAAAAAAACTTTGAGCGCCCGCCACGCGCTCCAGAGTGCACGGATCGCGCCGAGACCTCGACCAATGTGTCCGGCCGGGCTTCATGTTTCCGAGCACTTACTGTTTTGCCGAAGAGTGCTCGTACGGAGAGAAAAGTTGGCTAAAGTGCGAAAATTTGACAAACATATACCAGACGTATATACAAGGTTCCCCTCCGGGAGGTGCCTAGGGGATTGGCGCAAGAAATAATGCCCGTCGTTTGCAATACCTGCACACCTGTCTGTTGAGAACTACACAGTAACTGCGTCCACCCATCATTAACAACGTGAAGAACACACATACACATATTTTTTCGAGGACCGACTATCAGACTATCAGACTATCAGACTATGTACCAGCTGTTTGTGGCAATAGTGTGGGATCAATACTATTAATACTACAATAATAGAAAAGAGGGTATACGGGTAAGTGGGTATTGATCCTAAACAGATGTGACGCGGCGATCAATCCAATGCTTGCGGCGTAAACGTAAGTACAAAAAGGTGCGCGAGGTCGAGGTTAGCACATGATACTTTGTGACCGGCTGAGTAAAATCCAGCACATACAAAATATATTCCCGCAAAATGAATGTTTCTTCGCGCTCAGGGTAAAATCAACGGAACATCGAGGTACTGAGAGTATACTCGCAGTACATATTACCGAAATATTGCAAGTGCTCTAAGTATTCGAGTAGTCCCCAGCGAAAGTTATTTGATCCAACTCCCACTCGTCGGATCATCTGTGAGAGATTTGTGCCGAACAAAGGGCCTGAGAATTGTCGACACGGTGCACAGACGGTCGAAGTCTACTTCATACTCCAAGTATTACTGAGCATACTGAGAGTATTTCGGTACTGCGAGTACTCGCAGTACGAACCAACGGACGAAATACTTAAAAGTATACTTACTTGCAGTACCTACATCAGTAACCCCGAGATACATGAAGCAAAAGCATGTTCTGATGCATGCAGCAGTATAAAGCCGAAATACTGCGAGTGCACGAAGTACCTACTGTGTACAGTGTTTTCTCGAACATACTTTGCTTTAGTCCCAAGTAATGGGAGCAACTGCAGTGAAAGGTTGAGGTATGTACGCACGCCACACATAAAAGCGCGCCCAAACTCCGCGGTCTTCCTTGCGTAAAAACACACAACAACTTGTATAGTATCATATTGTATCATAACTCGTATGTACGTATAAATGTTGTAATTAATAGTAGAGGTCAGAAGAGCCAGGTGGATGTACTGGTACAAAAGAAGTAAAAAGGTCAAAATAAAAAGACGCGAGGATCGTGGGTCCGGAGTCGAACACCGGAGACGCAAACATAATCAAGCGCAGGTTTGGTTATCATCTATGCTACAGCTGCCAGCAGTACACCTGTAACGGTAGTTTTTTTCGTAATCTAAAACACGTTGCAGAATCTTTTAGAGTAGCTTGTACAGGTACAACTGTGCATGTATGTACAGCAGTACTGCTACTGCTGCTGTAAAATGCCATGTTATAAGATACGGCAGCAGAATATACGCGTACTGCAACAAAGGAAAGTGTACTGCTGTGCTCTTTCAGCTGGCGCTAGGACCTATCGAACAGCAGGGTAGGACACACAGCACTTGGTAACTACTGTAAGTATTTTTGTACGAATGCTGCTGTACACGATGCTCGTACGACCGATTGGTTGTGAATGCACACGATCCAGAGAATGATCGGTATGGAGCAATAAATACCAGTCACACACAGCAGCAGGTGTGTATGTATGTGCATAGATAGGCCGATGCCGACGACAACAACAAACATTACTGCTGTAGTACTGAGAGTGCAGCGCGCATCTGCCGTATGCGCATAGTATGCTGCCTGCTTCTGCTGTTGGCGCACTGCGCCGAGCACAGCTGGAGTAGTGGCATTGTTGGATCACACACAGGAATACGCAGAAGAAGCAGCAAGGAGAGAGGTGATGATACAGGTACGCCAGCCTGGGTTTGTACGTAAAAAAGTATGAAAAAAAAAATGGTACCTGGCAAGGCAGATGGTGAAATACAAACGGCAGGCTCCGACAAACACAACGAGCCACAGCAACACTGCGCATATGGGTGTGTCGCACACGCACGGCGTGTGGGCAGCAGCGTTGGAACGATGGGATCTATATGTGATTGTCTGTTGCGTACCTGGTGAGAGGAAAACAAACTCATACACCTGGGCAACAATTTACCAATACGTACGTACAAAATAAGGCCCCTCGTACTGAAACCAGGGAAATCGTCTTATGCACTCCCGCCGGGAGAAAAACTTTGAGCGCCCGCCAAGCGCTCCAGAGTGCACGGATCGCGCCCGGACCTCGATCAACGTGTCGACTGCTTGGCATTTTGCACAACTGCGCTCGTACGAAGAGACATGTTCGAAAAAGAAAGAAAAAATCACAATTACACCTATGCCAATGGGAAAGCGAAGTATCAATAAAATGTTTGAATTTCAAAGATATCCTCCAAAGAAAATCAGAACACGCTTCCTATGGGCACGTTTAGAAAAAAAAAAGTTCCTAACTTTTGGAAAAGCCCGGAAAAAGCAAATCTGAGAAAAACTCAGGCCGATCTTTGGTTCGAAGCGGCGAGATTCCGAGTCCTCGACAGACATCGATCGACAAAACCAACGACCGCGTCATGAATTCTGAACAGAGTGCGCTCGTTAGGGGCTCCGACCCACCCAAGGGTCACCGTCTTCACACCATGGTCGGGGTCATGTGGCGGGAGCTGACCAGGCGTATGATAAAAAAACATTTGGCCGCTGGTGTGCACAAAACAGAAGACAAAACTTCTCCATCCGTCTCGAATGGCAAAAAATAGTTTTATTTCAGGTTTGGGAGGATACCGTAGGACGCCGCCGGCAAGCTGTCGCCTCCTAGACCATGGGTCCACCTGATATCTTCGAGGCCGTCATCTATATTCGTTGGCCTTGCCAGACACCGAACGGGTTGGCCGTGGGCTGAGTCTTATGTCGAGATCGAGCGTCGATCGTCGCACGAGCTGATGTCTATCAGCGTGTTGACTAGACAATTTGGAACCAGAAAAACAAATTGCGCCGCCTACAGCCGTTGGGGAAAAAAAAGAAGAAATTCACATTTTTGCTTTTTTTTCCCACAGCGGCGGTACGAGGAATTTTTCGGCTGTTCTTTGAAAGCAATATTTTACAAAAAAAAAAATGAACTTCGCGTTTACATTGGCATAGGTCTTAAAACTTTTTTTTTTTTTAAATCCTCCGGCGGATTGGTAAAAATAACACCACACTTCCACGTTCCCGTGTCGTGTCTCAATTTAACCTATAGCTCCCGTTGCAATTATAAATACTAATATATACTCGTGTATACGTACAAGTACGTGTGTACCACAGAACTTGTATCTGTCTTCCAGGATTGAACAATGGGCACGGACATTTGTTGTACTGGATGTCGACGGGTAGAAAGAGAAGAATACACACACTGCTGCTATAATAGGCGAGTCGTACAGCAATGCCGGTACTCGTATGAACCTGTCTGTAACAGTTCGTGTTGGCCTGATGCGAATTGCATCATGAAAGCTTGACGACATTTAGCTTCCAACTCCCCTGACGGACAACACAACTGAAAAGACACACAGCACACACCCCACGAGTACTATACGGACATACGTCACACTTCAATAATTATGTCAAAACAAAATTTTCAAGGGAAACGACAACTATAAATACAAGTATATACTCGTTTGCTCTGGACGGTCGCTGCGAGGGCGTTTCGGTAGCCTTTCGCAAAATTGTCAACCATGATTCGCAAGAGCTTTGAACTTTTCGCGGGTAGACGGATTTTTTATTTTTTATTTCAGGAATAGTTTCAACAGGACTATCAGTTTTCTGGCGAATTGCACGTTGATCTCAGTTGCTTTGGCGTGAAAAGACCGGCTATGAGACGGCATACGACGCGGGTCATTGGATTATTTGCGCGCGTGGACACATGTAGACAGCATACGACGCGCGTCACGCTGGTGCTGCCTCTTCGTATACCGCTGGGCCTCCTGCTGGCGTTGCTCCTGCTCATGCCGCTCCTGTTCGTGGCGCTCCTGCTCGTGCCGCTGGTGCTGCTTTTGCTTTCGCTGCTTCTGCTGGTACCGGGTGCTCCTTCCGCTAGTGTTGCTCCTGCCTGGTGGACGGCATCGCCTGCTCCCGGTTGGGCTGCTTCTACAGAGTGGACACCACTTTTTCCTGCTGCCGCTATTAATGGTGCTGCCTTCAATACACCTATGAAAACTCCCCAAGGCTCCTCTGCCTCTCACTCTTCTGGCGGATCTTGGAAACCCGTTTCGAACAGGCCTATCGACGTCTGCACCGTGTCATTCACGCTCGAGACAGGAGGTGGCGGTGAGTTGTGTTCTGTGATTCTCTGTTGCTGTTTTTGTTGTTTGCTCCCTATGTCTACCGCCGCGGCTGCTGTTGTTGTTTGCCCCCCATGTCTACCGCCGCGGCTGCTGTTGTCGAGTTTTTTCCACACTACTTGCCATTTTATTTTGTATTAATACGAGAACATGACTTGGTGGCGCAGCCCTTTGCTGCTGCTACTGCTGCTGCTGCTCCTTTTCCTGCTGTGGTAACCCCGCGCGCCTACCGTCCCCAATGCTGCTTTTCTCGTTTCAGGTTGGTTTATGTAGTCCTCGTTTGCGTTGTTGCTGTTGTAGGCACCTTTGAGTCAGTGTTTACCGCCGCTGTTGCTGCTTTTGTTTATGCTGTTGTTGCTGTTGTTGTTGTTGTTGTTGTTGTTGACGTTGTTGCTGTTCCCGCACGTTGTCGACCTCCAGCACTGAATCTACAACCAAGATGTTTTTGCCCTGGTCTTTTTTATACGAGCTCACACCGAGATATGTGGGTATAGTACGCGTATGCGCTGCTGCTGCCGCTGCTGCTGCCGTTCTTCTGTACAGCCTGCGACCCTTTCCACACGGAGACAGGTGTCTACCTTCGCTGTTGCTGCTGTTGTTTACCTGGTACGCTGTTGGTGGTGGTGTTGTTGCTGTTCCCGCACGTAGTCGACCTTTAGCACTAAATCCAAGACAAAAAACGTACTAATTTCCATAATGCCATTCGTTTATGCGCTACTGCGCCTGCTGCCATTTGCTTTTGTGCTGCTGCTGCCGCTGCTACTGCCGTTGTTGTTTACAGCCTGCGTTCGTTTCCACAACAGTGTCTACCGCCGCTGCTGCTGTTATTGTTTCTGCTGCTGTTGTTGGCGTTGTTGCTATTCCCGCGGCTGCTGTTGTTGAGTTTTTTCCACACTTGCCATATTTATTTGTGATAAGAGACACGACTTGGTGGTGCAGCCCACTGCTGCTGCTGCTTCTCTTTTCCCTGCTACTGTATCCCCGCGGGTCTACCGCCCCTGATGATGCATTTGTTGTTTATGTAGTCGTCGTGTTGCTGTAGTAGGCGTCTATCGCCGCTGCTGTCGTTGTTTATGCTGTTGTTGTTGACGTTGTTGCTGCTCCCGCACGCGAGAACTCGACTTGGTGGCGCAGCCCATTGCTGCTGCTGCTGCTCCTTTTCCTGCTGCTGTAACCCCGCGCGCCTATCGTCCCTGTATGATGCTAATTTTGTTGTGTACGCAGTAGGCGTTCGCGTTGTTGCTGTTGTAGGCAGCTTTGGGTCAGCGTCTGCCGCCGCCGCTGCTGCAGCTGTTGTCTATGTTGCTGTTGTTGGCGTTGTTGCTATTCCCGCATGTTGTCGACCTTCAGCACCAAATCCAAGACTCAAATACGTACCAGGTATTGATTTCGAGCTTTTTTTTGCATACTATAACCAAAAAAAATGGCCATTTTTTTTCTTGATACGAGCTCACACCGAGACAGGGGTATAGTACGCATACTGCCATTTGTATGTGCGCTGCTGCTGCCGTTGTTGTTTTTTGCACACTCTAACCAACTTTTTTTTTACGAACAGTTGCTGTTGTTGTTTACACCCTGCGTTTTTTTCCACACCGAGATAGTTGTCTACCGCCGCTGCTGCTGTTGTTGTTCAGACATGATAACAGACAGGCGTTTGAGTACACTTAACACGTTCCCATTTATTTATGCTGCTGCTGCTCTTTGCGTATGCTTTTGTTATTTTACTCATAGAAGTCTACTGCAACTATTTGTTTATGATGCCAGTACTGCCTCTACAACTGCTACTTCTTACGTTTGCCGCCGCCATTGCCGTTGTTGTTGTTCCTTCCCTCCCATTCCTATTTACCTTGCATATTTTGTTCCTGTACAGCGCACGCCAACGCCCAGTTTGGAACTGTCTTAAGGCCATCTCTTATGGCAAACCGGTTTTGGTTTCTGGAAATCGAGGTTTCTGCACCTTCGGAGGCGTATTTGAACAGGGAAACGGGCGAATTGGGCCCGCTTTTCTTGAAGTCCCACCAGTCATTTTGCGAGAGGCATGCAACGCCGTTTGCCATTTCTTCAGGATGACATTTTGAAAAATTGTCGATACAGTCCAATTTCCTCTATTCAGTTTCGGACGCGATATATCTGAAAAAGAGGCCATTTTTTCGGCTGAAACGTCCATATATATCTGAAAATGCCTTGTTTTTTTTGTCTGAAGATGATAACATCCTAAAAACCACGAACGACACCCCTGAATAAAAGAAAAACAGGTCTAGATACCTCTCCCCAGAAGACTGCAAGTATTCTGAGAAGAGCGAGCCTGATTCGGTCGGACTCCCGGTCTAAAATACGTGAAAGCACGTATAAAACACAGTTTCGGGTAAGTTTTTGGGTTTTCAAAACCCTCCCATAAGAGATGGCCTAAGGACGCCGTCTCGGGCTGCCCCTCCGACTCTGCCGTCGTCGTCTCTGTCGCGAAAAAAGACGTAAGGGTTTGCCAACATCATTCATCGCATCCCATTCCTATTTACCTTTCGTGCTTCCTGCCTTTACAGCGCACGCCAACGCGTATTTTCTAAACATTTTTTCAAGTATTCGTCAACTAATCTCATACCAACTGAAATCTTTGTATTCAACACGTCTTACATGTCTCTTTTGTGCTGTCGGTTTGTTGTCTATGATCTATTTTTGCAGGTCAGGAAGGGTTGAGTCTACTCCGAAGGAACTATTAAGGACAACGACATCTTGATCGGCCTGTGCAAGGCCCCCCTGCACTTCTCGTGTTCCAAGCGCTCCAGGAAGCTCTTCATCGCCCACGTCGAGCAACTTCAGGGCGAACGCCACTCGAAGTTCGGCGAAAAGGCTCGGGTGGAACTGGAGAAGAGCGCCGCCAAGTAGGAAGGCTGTGTCGGTCGATTTCCTCGGTTCGGACTCGCAATAGATCTTCGTGCTTTAAGAGTCTGTTATCGTGTCTATCATGACCTTCCGGTCGAGCACCATGCACAGTTGATCTGCCTTTGGTCTGCGCCTGGGGTCTGTATTTAGAGGTGTTCCCGGCCGTTTCGTTGCAGCGTGCGCCTGCGTCTATAATATTTTAATACTTTCAGCAAACATCCGTTGTGCGTGTACTTGCACGTCTGCCAGCGGGTACTTTGAGTTCAAGCGTGGGGAGCGGACTGGTTCTTTTTTTTTCGATGGGGGTTTCTTCACGTAAGAAGAGTGTCAGGTTTTGCATCGCCTTCATCAAGCAGATGCCTTGGCGAGTGCCAAGGTCTAACTGACTTTTCTGCATCTTCTTTGGGTGCTGTGGACAGCGAAGGATCCTGTTTTTTTCGATCTACCTTGGGTGTTTGCCAGGGTGTGGATTCCGTTGTTAGTAGTGGCATTCGCGTTTGCGAGGGAATTTCTGCTACTACTCCCGTCGCTTCGAGTTTTTTGCGTTTCACGCCGGCCCCGGGCCCACTGCTACGCTTCGTTGAAGATGTTTTTCCTTGAGGAATTACTGTCGTAGTTGGTTTGGGCGTCCGCCAAAGGTTCCGTTCGTAGTTGAACCGTTAGGTGTCGCAGGACATGTGTCTACTGGCGCTCCGGTTCGTTGAAGAAGTGCTTACTGTCGTAGTTACATATAACGCTCATGTCGCCTTCATGTCTCGCAACAGCTGGAATACATCATTTCTTCCTGCTTTTTCGGTCAATAGAACTGCCCTCTTGCGTCACCCTCATCTGCATGTTCCACGACTATTTTGCTTTAAACTAATACATATTTGGTTGTTAGGCCACTTCTTATGCAGTCGGAAACTAGGATTGAAAAAGCCGGTTTCCGATTGGAGACAAAAAAAGGCAATCTGATGCAGTTGAAAAAGCGCCTTTCCAATTGAAAAAGCGCCTTTCCAATAAAAAAAAAAAACGATTATGATTTCCAACTGGACCAGACAGTCGAAAAAAATGAGATTTCCAATCCAACTCGTCAGTCGGATTCGTGCATCGGAAATGTTAGAAAGCCCAGCCGCATACAGTACTCGTACGAGTATCACACACCCATGCTACAACAACACGACATAGTATGATACGACACAACCCCACACCACAACACCGGCGACGCTGGCTTGGTTGCTGTCACTTCTGCTGCTGCTCGGCTCGAGTCAGCGTGATATATCCTCATCTATGTCCGTCAGCAGCACGTAACAGCACCCGATGGCCGCAGTGTGCGGTATCGATGATGACCTTTTGCCAACTACTGCGCTGGCTGTAGCTTTGGCAACTGTCGAAGATACAAAGCGTCTTGATGGCCTCGTGGGCGAGATGGAGGAGAACGCCCCGCGTGTGAAGCTCACACGCTGCTCGAGGAAGAAGCGAGACATCAGCATGTATGTGTGGTTGGGCGCAGGTGCTGGTAGGAGATGAAGGCCTCTCTGACCCCACGAGCATTACGGCTATTATAAGCGGTTTCGAACCGACTTCCGTCTACCCTACCCTTTTTTCTCGGTGCTACAGCAGTGGTCTAGCTACATGCACTCACTCACTTACATCAAGCGTCTCCTGGTCTCCACACGAAAACACAAAAACTGCATATTCGATCCGACGGACGATATGTAGGGTAGCTATTCGCAATCCAGTCGGAAAAATAACCGATCGGAAACCGGCTTTTTCTATCCTAGTTTCCTACTGCATAAGAAGTGGCCTTAGGAACAGGTACATTTGAGCTATTGCCCCAATTGCAGCACATAACTGCAATTGCTGGAATAGTTCAAACCTACCCACCGAATACGTATTTCGGCTAGAGTCTTGGTACACGCTACGCTCATGCCACTCCGAAGGGAGAACTTGTATATATATATGTATATGTATGAATAGACTCTTCGTGTACTGAGCCAAGCTGGGGAGACTATAAGGGGTTTTAGTGGGTTCAAATCCCACACTACCTCACTCAGTCGGGAGAGATAATACCTGGTAGCTACTAATACTAATAGACTCAGGTGCCTACATCCTCTCCTACATACTCCAGGTAAACCACATTTTGATGACGGTCACAGACAGACCCGACCAAGGTGGAAGAAACGAACCGGGTTCGAACTGGTACACGAAAACTTGAGAAATAAGTTTGGACAGGGGTTTCCTCTCGCTCTCCGGGGCAGAAAAAAAAAAAAAAAAAAAAAAAAAAGACTCTCGTCACCTGGTCCCCGTCGATTGCGTCTGAGGTATGATCTGGGGTGCCTTGGCGTCTAGCGTTGGGTCCTTCGCCATGTTCCTCTTCCTCTTCCCACTCATCTCCGCTGCTATTATTAGACGCCTCGCCTCCACTGCTGACTTCTACACTCCCACGGCCATCATCACCTACCAGGTACCAGGTACCAGGTATAAAATAAGGATAAAGTGGGTTAGGGTTAGGTGTACGCACTCACGCTCTCACCCACTCACTCACTTACACACAAACTACCTGATTTCGTGTGTGTATTTCGTTCCTTCTAACCGTCAACATCCAGCACACCCAATGCTTGTGCCGACTCTTCGATCCTAAATAGCGCAGAGATACAAGCTGTACTGCTGTATCGGCACAAAACTACGACACAGAGACATACCTGGTACTGCTTTGTAACGCGGTGAGCAGAGTAGACAATGATATGCCATGTCATTGTGCTGGAAGAGTATTAATACCTGGTTCGTACCTATACCAAGTACCTGGTACCTGGTATACTACTTCACTCACGCATTTTCTAGCTCACTTCGTATAGAGAAATAGTGTACCACAGGCAGTTCGCAACGCGAAAGCGTCAGAGTGACTGTTTGGCTTACCCAAGCTGCCCTCCTCCTCCTCCTCCTCGTCATCGGATGGCTGCATTTCGGCCCGTTTTCTCAGGCGGATCATATGCTGTTCATCTTTGTCTGTGGTGTTCATCGCTGCTATGGGTATGGGCGCAAGGTGAGGTGGTACGGCGGACAGCGGACGACCAGCAGCCAGCTGCGTTCGAAATGCGGCATAACCAACCACAATGATACGAAAGCCTTCCAAGGAGTATCGGGCGAAACCGCCATCTTGGCTGATCAATAATTGTTAGAGTTGATCAATATTCAAGTCGAGGATCGAGGAAAGGTGGAGCCGCGACTGCCGTGGTCACCGCTGGAGCGTGAGGTCTGGGGCACACGACAACGACCTTGTGTGCCCCATCTAGGCTGTGAATTGCCCACAATGAAGAACCATGCAGATGAGCACGAAGCTTTTGCGGCGAGCAGGAGCAGTGAGCATGTCTACGTGCCTATCGACGACAGAAATTTTATCACCCTGGACAAACACGCCGAGACCATCGAGATGGACGCCAAACTCCCTCTCGTAAGACTTATCTCCTGGCCAACATTATGTCAAGAGGACTTGCTCGAGTATGACATATGTGGTACACAGTGGCTTACGTTCTCTCTTCGCCTTCTAAATTATCCCTTGATGATTGGTAGGTCCTTATAGGAGAACCTGGGATCGGCAAAAACGCGTTGTTATCGAACTGGGTGAAGCGCCGCGGCGCAACAAAGCACAGAGACGAGTTCTTGTTCCAGTATTTTGCGGGAGCCTCAACAAGAGCAAAGCAGTTACCTCACATGCTCCATAAGGTGAGAGCATTGAAGGGGATAGTTTTCTACGCGAAAAAAGGGAGCTGGTGGTACAAGCATTCGTATCACATTTGCAATGGCCGTTCACAAGGATTACAACATGTCATACATACAAAGTCATTATTTATTTATTTATCAACGATTTGTTCCGATGTTTGATTGTTGATTTCAAAATATCCTTTTCAAAATACACCAACGGCTTCTCTTTGATATCGGTATTGTATGTATGATGAATCTTGTCCAAGTAACAAGTTTGAGAGCTAATTTAGCGCTTCTTCGGTAATCGTCGTCGCAGCTGGAAACCGCGCTGAAGGAGTTCTTCCAGCTGAGGGAGATGGATGTACCGTCATCGGAAGAACGGTCAGTCCAGGCCGTGGAGTAATATAATAGCAAAGGCTCGCATGGTGGTCACATTCTGTCCATGTGTCAGCTACTACACTGCTGTTTATTTGTGCACCTGTATGAAAGACGAGGCATACATCCCATGAGTCGTACCGTAGAGGTCGACGTGCAGGCGTGTAAAATACCGAGACCAATTTTAACTTTGAAATGTTTGCCACAATGGTACGTAGTTGATCAAAATCGTCGCGTGCGGATAGCAAACCCCAAATTGAAGCAGCAGCTGCATTTCCAGCAGCATTATGTACGAGTACCGTGCCGCATACCCAGGCGCGTCATAGCACGTATGCACGGTATTCCATTGAGGTGGCATGATATGTACCAGTATGCGTGTTATATTTCCTTGTTCTTGGTCGTTAGCAGTGGTATATTGGCGCCCCTTTCGCACATACATGCCGGAAAGCAAGCACTCGTACGAGTACACGGGATACGCGCCCGTTGTATGACACCCACCGCCGGTATATTGTTTCTAATATAGGCACAGAAATAGTGTACGAACTACCTTTATTTTTTGTCACTCGTGGGTTAGCGGTGCATGCTCTTGGTGCTCATCTTACTAGCCTTGTTCGTTTTGCTCACCTAGCGTGAGTTGACCCCAAGACCCAATGTTAACTAGGGCTACAACGCGTTCCTACCAAGAGACCATACGAAGCGATCATACGAAGCGATCACACGAAGCTGCATGCTTTATGTGTACCTTATGCGTCTTCCAGGCTCATTTGGTCGCTAAATCGGTTCCTCGCAGCGGCAGCGAAGAAATACTATCCTGCTCGCATCGTCATCGTCATCGATGGCGTTTTCGCAATAAAGGTGGGCGATAACACAGAGTTGCTTTTGCCGGCCGTCTACTCGAGGCAAATGAAGCTAATCGATGAGCGAGAGAAAAGTGCATGATTCAACGCTGCCCTTGCGCCATACCTGGTATATCTACTCGTTGCAAGCTTTCCTGGCTCACGTGTCATAATACAATGAAGGCTACTGTAGATCATCCCCAAACGGCTGGAAAACTACGGGTCGTGGTCGTTGTATTGGTTGCATTGCTTGTGCGCCGACACTCTTTTCCCCCTTGGTGTGCCGCTCCCAGGGGTTGGAAATGCCTGCCGGGGCTCTTCATTGGCTTCCAACCGAACTTCCCGCGGGGGTGCGATTTATCGTGTCAACCATTGCAACGACAGACAAAGGAAAGGCGCCCAAGCCGCATCGAACGTACCTCGAGCTTCTCCGACGGTGAGGAGAGCCTGACAACATTAACATTTAGTTACAGGATCACGTAATTGCGGTCGACTTTTGGCGCATCAGCTGCAGCACGTCCGTCCAAACAGAATTGTACAGAATTATACATACAGCAGTTTTCTCACCCGATCTTCGCCCGTGGTTGCTGTTAGCTGATCATGTCCGCACGAATGACGACAATGATAGTGATCATTGGTGAATATGATGATAAAGATGATGGGGATGATGGGAATAATGGTGACAACGATAATGACGATGATGATGATACATATTACACGGGAAAAAATGTGCCTGCTTGCTTGGTGGCTTATAAAGAGGACTCGCGGTACCTCGTAAAAAAACGATTTTCTTACTTCATCATCAGGAATTGTCCAGTGGTTATGATGGAGGCCATGAATGACGAATGTCAGGAGGCCATTATCGGGGCATTCACGCGCATGCACCCAAACGAGATCTACCTCACCAAGGAGCAGGCAAGCGAATATTACATGTTACATGCACTCATGTCCGGATTGGCCAGCCATTTCACACCTCATCATACCATACCATAGCATAGCATTCCATTCCATACCATAGCATACGATATCATACCATAACATACCATACCATAACATACCATACCATACCATACCATACCGTGGATGAATGGAAGATAGAGTGCCAAACCCTGGGTATTGCCTGGACACATTCCACGTGAACACTGGGGACAATCTATCCATTGTACCGTCCTCTTTTCTGCAGATCAAGCGGATCATACACCTAGAAGTGCAGTCGAAGCCCATGTACCTTCGGACTTTGCTCTACGCACTTCGTCAAGGGGTGGCGCTGGGCACGCACGAGCCACCGTCCACTTGTTCATTGCAAGGTTGTGCCTCGAGGATGGGGCATGGTCAAGCTATCGGGGCTTCCAGTGGCACCCTTGTAAAGTATGATGGCTCTGCGGAAAGTGTCCGTGTGCCTGACGAGCTGTTGGATTTGTACTTGTCCTCTCAAGACAGCACCTCGCTCACGTCCAAGGTACTCGACGTGTACGCAGCATACGTGGACGAGGGAGAGGTAAGCATCGCAGCAGTAAGATTCGTGTCGTCACAGCTATAGTCACGCCCTTGAAAATGCCTTGAGAAGACTTCGAAAAGTTCCCATCGACGACTCTCGCTACAGGAAAGTACGTATGCACTACCAGGTCTACCAGTATACATATAAATAGTAATATGAATAGTATTATGAATAGTATGTCGTCACCCGATGCACGACAACGATGGGATGAACTGATACCTGATACCTAGTCATAGTCTTATATAATGATTGCATCTCGATCCCGATTTTACGTACGTCCAATGATGGCAGATGGGTGCGAACATCATGGGCGCCGTCCTGTCTGTCCTGTACGCCGCCAGGAGCGGGCTAATGGATGATGAGGTCAGGCGTGGGCTCCTCGTCGAAGAAGTAACGGTAATAGAGTTTTTGAGCCGCAGGGAAAAAAAAAACAAAAAGAGCGCTTGCTCTTGAAGATGGGCAAGCAAGACGCTGTCGATGCAGTATTACTAATGTGTTCTCAGTGTTACCGGGCGAAGGCACTATTCATAGCAGCTTTGTCTCTGGCGAGCGATGTTTTCGGAAGGCTTGGCCTCCACGAAAACTGTCTGCTGACACTGACAAGCCGCACGCTGAATGCCTGAATGTCATGTGTTCAGGTTTGGGGCGCGGCCGAGATCAACCTCGGGTACGAGCTATCTGAAGGACACAAGCGGGTGCTTTTGCGGGTTCTAAAGGTATGCCGAATGGTTTCAAGTTGCGCGTGGTTTTCTTACGCTTCAGTAGCTGTTTTCCAGCTGATGTCTACTCGAAGTTGAGGATGACATCCTCTGCTCTGGTAGAAGCCTTCACAATGGTTGTCGGCGCGCATATTGGGGAATCTTATACCATGCACCATATATAAGTACCAATACAGGAACACAAGTCTGGTCTCGGATAGACCTTCCGAGGTTAACTATTAATACGGGTTTCTGATGGTTTCTGTCAAACCTTCTGAGCATAAAAGGGACCGAAAAAACGATCTTCCCGCCGTAGTGTCCGCAATAGCTATTCATAGGCTGGTGTACAACAACAACCTGAGGGTTTAAAGTAAATTCCTTCTTGTTTTGTCGCGGTTGAATACGCGCTTCGTCACAAGCTGATCAAGCTTGGAGCTTCAATGTTGAGTACTCTATGATACCTTCACACGTTCGGCGATGTATATCTTAGTTCTCTTGGGTGGCAGTGCCCTCCATCGTCATGATTCGATGCTGGCGATGAGTCCCACAGTAAGCATCAAATTGCACTGCTGTTTCGGTCCTGGTTACTGCAGGATAAAACAATGTTGGTGCAAGGCCAGCGCAGCTTCAGCCACGAGGAGTTCCGCGGCGTGGTGTACTCCAAGTACATACGAAGCTCAGAGACTATGGTTCGGTTACACATACAGATGGCACGCTACTTCGCGCGGCTTCCTGCATCTGACAGAAAGGTAAAATCGATTGCTGTGACTTGATCGTGAGGTGGACGTAAAACAAGATTAGTCGACGAACCACTATACGCTGATGTATATACGTTGCGTTGCGGGCGTGTACCGTACTGCAGGTGGAATGCCAGCCATATCACCTCGAAGCAGCCGGGTGCTGGAACAAGCTAAAAAACTGCCTTGTCGATATCGATATGTTTGGGATTTGGTGGACTCCGGTACACAAGAAGGAGTTCGTTGCGCTGTGGGCGAGCCTTACCAACGCCAACAATCAGGTACGGGTGATGACTGATGAACAAGTAAGCTACTGTATATGGGTATAGAGCTATTGAGCTACCTTTAATAGCATTATTGGGCTAATATTGCTGCTGGTTTATTGACAGCGGACGCTAGAGCTGAAGACGGACGGTCTCAATATTAAAATCATGCCAGCTTTACGTTTGTGCCAACAGTGAGCTGTGCCGTAGAAAATACGCGGTACACGTTGGCGCTATGTGTGTGTGTTCTTCACATTAAACCGTTCTTTCTACCCGTCGACATCCAGCACAACCAGTGTCCGTGCCGATTCTTCAATCCTAGAAGAAATACAAGTTATGTGGTCACAAAGCTACGCCACAGAGATACTACGTTGCCACGTGTGCTGTAAGCACTGCAGTGGGCAATGCAAAGCCATGTCATCATACTAGATACGACAGGCACGCCATACACAATCTATGAAATAGTGAAGCGAAAAAAAAACAATCAAAGAGAGAACAAAAACAAAGTAGACAAATCGAAAGAGAAAAAAAAAAAAATGACAGCAAAAACTAGGAGAAATAATCTGTCGTGCCCCCCCCCCGCAGGCGAGGTGGCCAACACTTGAAAAAGAACGAGCTGGAAAAGAGAAAAAAAAAATAACAAAAACACCACTGCTTGTAAACAGAGTAAGACAAAGAACCAAGGGAAAAAAAACTATACATCCATCGCACGCATCGAGCGCGTCTTGACGTGATGGAAATTATAGTCGTTACATTTAGCTTCCCAAAAATAGTGCAGTAGATACAGAGTCCAAGCATCTACTGAATTTTCCTGTCATGCATGACCGCCAAGTTGTGCAGTATTCGCTGAATCAGATGTCAACCCGACGCTTCCGATCCTCCGCTCTCACGAGGGCTGCAACGGTATAATATAGGATAATTGGCGAGATTGACCTATTTGTGGCCTTGTAATGCCCCCCTGTGCTTGGACGAATATCTGAACGTTGTGTTGTCTCATCCAATCAGCCAGTGAGCATCAATCGCCACGTGCAAATCAATATGCTTCACGATGGACAGGATGCGCACACTAAGAAGCTGGTGACATCAGAGTTTTCCAAGATGATGGAGTGGAAGCAGAGCCCCCGACCTTGCTACGATATGGTAGAGGAGTATAACCGGAGCCTTGACGAGTACAAAGACAAAGTGAGAGTCCCCGTACGCGCCTAATATGACTAAACTATAGTAAAGTATCACGATTATTATCACTATATTACTGTACCAGGTAGGTTATATTATGTTATGTTATGTTCTGTTATGTTCTGTTATTTTCTGTGAGAATATGTCATGTCATGTCATGTCATATGCTACGAGGGAGGTGAAGCAATGCGATGTCATGCCATGTATTACTGTGACGTGATACGATGCGACATACCTGCCTATCCTGGTATATGTGTCGCATGTGGTAATCATGTGATGCTGATGTGATGTGACGCGATGTAATCTCATGCGATGTGAACAGACACCTTTCGCGGGAAGCGATGCGAACAGACACCTTTTGCGGGAAGCAGTGGTAAAGTGAACTGCTTTATCGTAAATATTAAAATTGAAGGACGTCAGAACGGCCGACAACTCAACGACTCTCGGCACTACGCATATGCCTCGCCGTACTTTCTATTAACCCTAGGCTGATCGTAGTAATGTTCGTACTATTAGTCATAGTCATATTAATAGTCATATTAATAGTCATGTTAGTAGTCATATTAATATTCATACTAATAGTCGTATTTATATTCATTTCCAAATTTATATGCAGTCATATGAATAGTGATGACAATAATAGTGAAGACAACAGTGATACCAATTGCGATACTAATAATAATAGTGATATCAATAGTGATGTTATTAACATACTGAAGTAGTATAACATAACATCTTACCTTACGCCAAATCGCATGGTGTGGTGTTGGCGTTCAGGTCCACCCATCCGACGAGAGGATCGCGTCTGTGATACTAGAAATCGGCGACTTCATGCTTGAGTTCAGCACCCTTGGACACGAGGAGGCCGCGGACATTCCTCAATTTGTTCACCCTCGTATTCCGAATGAGGTACGCCATTATTATACACCATTATAATACACCATTATCAAATCATCAACTTATCAAATTACCAAATTATCAAATTGCCAAACTATCAACTTAATGCACCCATCGCTCATCGCTTTTTATCGAATGATTCAGCACTTACTTTAATATGGATAGATTGATAGCACTTACTACGGGTAGCACTAACTAGTACAGTATGTAACAACACTGTTCATACCAGGCATTCCGAAATAGGTGCTAGATGGCACTCTGATGCTTTGACTTGGTGTGGGTGTGGGGGGGTGAGTGCTTGTGACTGACTGCTGGGTGACGATGTTTTTAGCATTTGTATGGCATGTGTGGCGGGTATGCTATAATAGTATTGAGGAGAAGCAAGACGTTCAACTACTACTACTACTCCTCCACTGGTAAACCATACCTACCTGGTATACTGTAAAATGAAAAGCTCGGCCATTCGAGCATTCAACCACTGGATCATTCAACTATATGTCAGTATTGCTGTACTTGACGGCAGCAGTATGAACTATTGACTGTACCGTCGGCCGTCCCTTTCAGGATATGGGATCGCTCGGGGTGCCTTTTCTTAGCGTAGATGAAGATGGTCGCAGCGTCTTGAACAAGCCGCAGCTGATAGAGACTAAGGAGGACGACAAGCCGGCGGGCGTGGAGCAGCCGCCGAAAGCTAACGAGGACTTCCCCGACTGCACCACCTATTTTTATCATCGATGGATGTGGATTCAAGTGAGCTGGAAAGTCACTTTTCATGAATGAAAGTGTAGAGTACTTGAATCAATACTTCCACAGTGTACCAGGTGACACTATTAATAGCTACCGGTATAGTGCTGTACGTTTGTAGCTACCGGTATACTGCTGTACGATTGTAGGTACTACATACTGCTGGTACTACATACTGGTGTACAGCAGCAGTAGTGTGCACTATGGTAGCGTGTGTATGCTATTAATAGACCTTCAACCCGAGTCTGTTCGTTTTTTTGCCTGTGTTAGTATCGACTACATTTATTTGCACTGTTCATTTGCAGTGTTCATTCACGTCGACACTTGGGCAGTGCAAGCAAAGCACATCTGACCTTTGCGTTTTTTTAGTTATTTTGCCCTGTTGTACCGAAGCATGTACCCATACAGTACGGTGTGACCACACATGCCATTCTGGTATGTTCATCGTGTATTTCGGACCGTGCAGTTTCCGTGGGTGGCCCTGGCCAACTGCGGGTCTAAGTACTTGGATGGCATATCTTTGAAAGGGCAAGCGGACTCGCTTGGGGCCGGGAGACTCTCTAAACAGGCCTCCAAGAACCCCAAAAAGGTACGATGCAGCCCGTACGACAATAGTCTACTGTAATGCACAACATCCTAAACCTCAACCTTCGAGTCTTGACGAAGTTTCGAGTCAAAGACTGGAAGTGAGCTTGACGAAGTTTAGAGCGAGCCTGGTATGTACAACCTACGCCGGCAGAGGCTGCCAGTGGCAACAATTTGGCATTGGACGAAGCAGTTACCAATAGAGCCACTTGACCAGATTCCCGTGTCTTCCTGGTACTGTGCAAGAAACCTCTAACAACATGAAGATGAAGGTTTATGGGCGCGCGCCGAAGAGCTAGTATTTTTTATTCGAGTGCGCCATTCACCCTAGAAATGGTTAAAATGGTGTCCCTTGTTATTCAATTGTGCTCAATGTGATAACCTCCCACTCGTACCTCGTACCTCGTATCTCGCACTGGCTGCTCCCTGACAGGGGATATTGAAGGCTATGCCGGGGATGCTATCAGACTCCATGAGCAATTGTCATTTAGGGATAGGGAGAGCCGGCAACGGTGGTACGGATGGAGGACGCGCCAACGGTAGAGGCAGCAACAATTCCGAAGAAAACAGACACGAGAACGGTAAGTTATAGCCGGTACGTTAGCTCAACATCACGTCGGGAACTACATACAGTACGTGGCTTTCACGAAGCACGAACAACTCCAACTATAATCCGGAATCCCCAACGCATTTCTTGCCAACAACCGAAACACATTGGCTACGTACGACAATATGCCCAGCTTCGGTGGCACCATCTCCCACGAATTATTATACCAGAAGAGATCATAACGAGGTTTCTTATTGTGCCAACCCTCAACCTTGACCAGGCGGAGATCACAATTGTCCTTCCAGGCTTCCTGAAATCTTGGCAGCATCAGCTGTATCTCCAGGGGCCGGGAAGGCCGTCAGGCGAAGAAAACCGCTAAAGAGGGGCGCTGGCGAGGTGCGTAAGGAACGCGAAGTACATCACCAACTAGAGACTGGAAACACACGAACGAATATAATTTCATCAAAATTTTAAAGCAAAAACCGCGCTGCGGGTGCGTCATGTTTCTCATGATATATTCAACGGCAGTATGGCCTGCACTCATTGCCTTTGTACAACTAAGATCTCATCCCAATGATGATGATGATGATGATGATGATGATGATGATGATGATGATGATGATGATGATGATGATGATGATGATAATGATGATGATAATGATGATGATGATCAGGTGTCAGTGTCATCAGCTGCCGCGGGCGAAGAGGATAGCAACTATTGGACGAAAATGACGAGTGTCATCCGGAGGGAAATACACGAATATCGTTCGGAGCTGGATGCCCTTACAATGAAAAGGACGCAAATGGAGCGTAAGCTGAAGCAGGTGATAACTTACTAATTAGCAGGTCTAACCCTAGTGTTCAACGCGACGGGCTCTAGCCGGTCGGTCGGCATCCGGAATGTTAACGCCACTAATTACCCGTATATTGTGAAGGTACATGGCCTTGCGGCCACGGTATCAGCACTAGATTATGCAGTTTGGGGCAAGTCCGACTACTACTACTACTACTACTTCTACTACTACTACTGGGCAGGCTAGGTTGTTTACTCTGGTTACTGCTGTTGATGATGATCACTCACTCAGTCACACATGTTGTTCATATTATTAGCGATTTATTGCCTCTCCAGAGCTTCTGAGCGAGATGGCAAGCATTCCTCTCAAACGAGGACGAGGAGTAAAATAAAAAGTAATGCCTCCACAACACTAGGGGGGAAACGGGGGTGCCATGACCCAAGCCCACCTTAAAGGGGTGTATGTATAGATTCATAGAAAATCAGAAGGGTATCAAATCCTTCCGGAGTTTTCTGAGAAATGTGTCGAACATACAGCGCTTCACAACCCACTCCCACACCACCTCTATATATATCTTGCAAGGCGAAGTCGATTGAAAACCTGCAGCCTGCAGAAACCAAAGTATGAGAACCTAAAATAAAACGAAAATAATGCTGAAGATAGGCAGCAAGCCGAAGATTGCACCCAACGTAGGGAGCACAAACATATCATCCAGAAAGAACGCAAAACAAATTATGACGTGCACCAAAGTATCTGCATAGAGGGACTACGTAATGGGGTTCTACCACTAGGGAGACTATAACGCAGGATACGGCATTCAATATTGACGAGAAAAGGGTCTCAGAGAAAAAAAGCAAGCTGAATGAATGAATGCAACACCATGAAGTAGTGGGGGGGGCGAATGGGTGCAAACTGGTACGAACTCCGATCTACCTCAGGGGGAAGAGCGCAAAAAGCACAAACGATCTATATATACGCATGCCGGATGCCAAGGGGGAAACAGAGGCAAAACTCGATCAATCAAGACAGGGCACGGCACGGCACGGCAGTCCAGCCCAAGGGTGACACTATCCTGAAAGACTAAAACAAGTGATCCAGTGCAACGGTGCAAAGCGGCACAAAAAACAAGCACACTGGCGACGGAAACACGACCCAAGTGGGAAAAAGAGAAGGGCGCTCGTAGCCAAATAGTTTCGGGAACGATTTGCAGCACACTCAGACGTGAGTGGCGCGGAAGAAGCCCAAACTAAAACCCGAAGACTAAAAAGAAGTGGGGGTTGATGGTCGAGCTCATGAATGAAAAGGGAGAATTGAACGAAGAAAAACACACCCAGCGCTTACGTGAGAATCAATCGGAGGCGTACAACAGTGGTACATATGACGCAGAAAAAAAAAAAGAAGAAGAGGAGAGAAAGACAAGAAGACAGCACTCCCAAAACGCTCGAAGGGAAGGCGAAAGGAAAAGGCTAGACGGAAAACAGGATGAAGGGCTCCACCGGTGCGGAAGGACGGGAAGTTGTGAAAAGGCTGTGGAACAAAAACGCGAATCAGCTTGTACGTGAAACATAACAAGGCGGAGAGGCGGAGAGGATGTACCAGCGCAGACTGTGCATCAGAGCCAATAAAAGTCACGGCGTCGGCTAAGCGAGCGCGAAAAAAGTTGGGCTTACTGCCCTGGAAACGAAATACCATGGATACGGGTTACTTAGGATTTAAGAGTAGAACGTAAAGAGTACATAAATATATATATATATCGAGATGCAGGAGGGAGCTAAGACAACAAATAGAGTATCGTAGATAAAGCATAGAGGGAAGTAAACATAGAAGGTAGATAGACCTTGTGCATAGGTTTCCTTTGTTTTAGGGGATTCCTTTTTTCAGGAATGTTTTGAGTGATCAACGTCGAAGCTCATGCTGCACATTGTCGGATGGCAAGCATGACAATATTAATGATTTAATAGTACCATGGTATCGTATTACGGGGGGCCATAGTTAACAGGACCAAATATTGTTAGTGAAAATGGTTAAATATATAGGTTTTTATGTACACCATAGGTCCTGTTAACTAGGGTCCCCCGTAATAGAAGGGGTAGTCCGCAAGAAAAGAAAGGCATGCTTGCCTGCCGCTCATCAGCAAAAATGCGAGGGCGGGGCAGGGGAGCCTAACAATGCAAAAATGACCGACCGAAAACGTAAAGTCGCAACGTGGTGCCGAATCCTTATTGAAACCATACCCATTTCTGAGACCTATACGTATACAGACCAGGAGTGCATTATTGCATCATACTCGCGACGCGACACCGATGAAGCAATACACGCTACACCAAAGTATACCTGGTAATTAATGCCGTTTTATGGACGCCGTCACGGAAACATACGTCGAACACTGCGTGTTGTTCCGGCACTTCTTCGCAGTTGCTGTCACAAGAAACACGCCCTACTATAACCCTCATAGTGCTTCATACGGATGTCCCTTCGTGCTTTTGAAGCCTGGTACGAGGAAAACACTTGGCGCGGGAATTTATGAAATTATGAACTGCCTTTGGACAAGACTGCGCCCGTTTGCTTCTCGGGCAACTCCCCGCAATTACCTCTCACTTGCTTCTCAGTTACCTACTGGTATGTACGTATTATATGAATATACTTGTGTTGTGACTACAAGTATTAATAATTTATTACTACCGACCGCTGTATTCGTGGATGGATTTTTCTGAATCGAGGTGACGGATGAGGCGAATCAAATGTCAGAGCTTGCCGGCGCAAAAGAGAAGGGGGAAGACAAGGTGCGATCATGCAGCTACCTTGGATTATTTTACGTGCAATATCCTAGCTATACTTAATAATAGTATCATCATCGAAGAAGTGTCGCATCCGTCGGGGAGTGGGTCATAAGCATTAGCAATGTCGTATCGCACACGTTGCACCTTTGGTCATCATGGATGTCCACGTGTTATGATATGAGGTGGTATGATATTGTGTTCTATTGTATGGTAAGGTATGGTCTAGTGTGGCATAGTTTTGGTTTTTGGTTTGATACGATATGGTATGAGGGGGGCAAGCGGGGTGCCGGTGAGGACAGTTGTAAAGTACTACTTGTAGTGTACAGGTCTCCGGTCATAGCGTCAAGCAAGGATATATTGCTCTGTTGTGCGCGTGCGTGTGGACTGATCGTTCCCGCTTTCGTTTTCATCGACTCTCTATTCTCTAAAGCCACACTACTATAATAATACCAGGTACTACTTTATAAGTACACTCTCTACTATACTTACTGCAAGTCCCGTCTTACCTATGGCTCTCGCTATCTTCTTATTATCCTCAACGTTGGGGCTCCCAGTCATGAAAATCAACCGCCTCTCGTTTGGTATGTATGCACCAGCACAAGTGAAGATCGAACGAAATATGCGTCACTACGCAGGTTTTCCATATTTTGCGGAGGGAAGAAAAGGTTACGAAAGCGCACGGGCATGCCAAGCTACTTGCCAAGAACTACAAGTGTCTCTTGCTCATGTGCGAGAGACATCCTGCGCACTCCAAGGTATGCACGTTGCACCAAAGACATACGAATACCAGTACCTGGTACCATGTATTGTTGTTTCTTATTAATAGTATCTTCGTCGTCGATGCACCTGTGAGCTTGCCACGGACGAGGCTCTTCATACCAAATGTACCAGGTACGTAATTATTATGGTGTTATGTCAATATTAATGCTATCCATTACAGTAGGAGACATTTATTTGCTTCGTAGCTTGATATCACAATAATACTTACTGTAGTAGTGCCGGAACTATTGTAGTAGATGGTAGTTGTAGTATGGTTGATGGTAGCAGTAGTAGTTGATGGTAGTTGTAGTAGTTGCCTCCATTCCCGGTGTGTGAAGTTGTACATACGAGTAGAGTATAGTGTTTTTGTTGTTAATATCTTAGCATGCGTACGTATTATTGTGTATGAGGGTCCCTTCATACTATTGATATAAATACCAATACCTAAGTTTGGCTTCCACAAGTATTACCTGGTAATATCTGCGTATCACATCGCATAACATCGCATCGCATCACATCACATCGCATCGCATCACATCACATCGCATCACATCACATCACATCACATCACATCACATCACATCGCATCGCATCACATCACATCACATCACATCACATCACATCAACACTATATGAATAACTCGTCCTGGTACTACTTAGGCTCTGGTGGACGAGTTGGAACTGATCGCATAACATCGCATCGCATCACATCACATCGCATCGCATCACATCGCATCGCATCACATCACATCGCATCACATCACATCACATCACATCACATCACATCGCATCGCATCACATCACATCACATCACATCACATCACATCAACACTATATTAATAACTCGTCCTGGTACTACTTAGGCTCTGGTGGACGAGTTGGAACTGAAGCTAGACCAGGACGAGCGGCTTGTAAAAGAGGTCTACGCACGCTTCCGCGAAGAATGTTCCGAGAGGCAAGCGTGCCAGTCGGACTGTTTGTCGATCAAGAAGGCTATCCAGGAAAGAGCAGCCCTTCAGCAGGAAATGCTCGTGACCCGGTACAAGCAGCACCAAACATTGCAAAGGGGTAATGCTACCAGCTCGGAGCGTCTGTCGCAGGTGTGTGTTTTCGGATACATTGTAGATATAGTATTAATAGTATGGTGGTGGTATATCTTGACTGCGGTGACAATCGGGATCGCTCGAAAAAATGGATCATAAAATGTCAGCAATCGTTTTTTATCGTCGGCCGAACTACAGTAGTAGAGTAGTAGTAGTTGGAGGGGGAGCACCCTCGCCCAAACCCACGTACAAGTGTAATGAATGCCATTTGCATTTGCATGGTTCCAGCGTTTGGGGCGTCCCCGGTGGCTTGGTAGATGGTCCGCGTGCCTATCAAGATCAATTTCGTGGGTTCAAGTCTCACCGAGTGCATGCTCGGAGGGACTTTTTCTTCCACATAAAGATGATGAGCGGAAAGCGTGAGAGCGTGAGTTAGCTACATTCGATGAAAATCGACGAGCAGTAGGAATGCTGAACCCTATGCGCGATAAAAAAATAAAGGCTCGTACCGCGGGGGAGAAGGGACGACACGTGTTACCACGGCTTGTCCAGAATATCGCCGAGGGTGAAACCTCGTACGAGTTGGGCTGGAAAGCAAAAGTAGTGATAAATAAAAAAAACTTTTTGAGTATGTCGTTTGTTATGCCTAGGCCGCGGCTGTGAGCAAAGCCAACAGCTGCACGTAGCGCCATGCGCTGGACTGCTCTTCTTGCGATATTGTTTGTTCGCTTTAACACGGCAATGGTCAAGGTTCACGTACACCTTTGGTTTGCACGGCATGGGTAGTATGGCTAGTCACGACCAGCAAGAGGCCAATCCAAACATTGCCAACGGTATAGGCGTTTCTTAACAGTGAAACTTGGACGAGTGTACTATTAATATTGCACTGCTGTCGGGTTGCATCCCCCTGTGCAGCCTAACCTAAACGTGCCAGTTCTTCGTATTCGAGAGCCCACGCACTTTACCCGCACTAGCGACCGGCTTCTCGATTGTTTGTTCAAAGTGAGTCGAGGTGAAGCAACAGATCATACTTGAATAATACGTAAATGGTGGAGGGTAAATTGACCTATACCCATTGAAGGACCTGAGGTGTATTGGGACGGGCACATTGTCAGGATGTAAAGTAACCAACCATAAACCAGAAGGAGGACGCAGTATGGGTTGTTCAAATTTCGAAAGCAACGATCGTCATGTTTTCTATTCATATTGTTTTGCGTCCTAATCGCTTCTCGCCATATATATTTCGTCCGACATGATGCAACTCTACAGTTGAATTTGTCGATGTCAACCGAGGACGGGGCGTCGACGAAGAGGCACAAAGCGCATGCCTTGCTTGGGCAGCTGAGGGAAGGCGGCGGTGCCGAGGGTGTGGGAGAAGGAGGGTCGGAGGGGTGGGAGGAGGTGCGTGATGGGCTCGCTTGAGTCATGGCGATGGTAGAAATAGCCGTAGGGGCTACTGTATACCTTTGTTACCACTCCAAAATCTCTCTACTACAGCACATCCAACACTAACTTCAAGTCTTTTGTCTGAGGGAAGGCGGTTGCAGTTATAAAGCCGCTATTTAATAATAAGTTTTCTCGTTCCCTTTTTCACAAGTGGTCGCCTAATTAGGCACTCACTCGGTGTTTGTGTTGGCCTGTTGATTTGAACACTTGTACGGCAGGCGCGGGCCCTGATTCGGGCGAGCACGGGCATAGCAGACCCGGACGTTTTCATCGAAAAACACCTGAACTGCGACCAGTTGGAGAGCCAGATGATGGAACTCAAGCAGGTGAGAATAGACGACGTTCACGAAGAAGCAAGGAGCGCGGTCAAAATACACCCCTACTGGTGCCCATGAACGTGCTTGATCAAGCTGATATGTATGCCCTGTGTCTACATCTGACGGTATATAATACCTGGTACTCACGTATAACATACTTTGAAGCATGCATGCAGGCAGTTTTCATATTATTACAGTAATATCAATAGTATACCGTTGTATTGGCAGATTCCGGATAACAAATGGGGCAGTATGGGACAGGCCCGACTACTGTAATGCAGGTCGAGCTCAACGCATGTAGTTAATCACAGATGATATGGATGTCTTATCTTCATGATTCCCACTTTTCTGGCTCTCAGAGAGTTCTGAGATCAGGGGGGTTATATATTATACCTGGTACCCTGGTATATATTATTTGTTAGGCGCGTTTCATCAGAAACACGCCTCCTCGATAATAGAGGGGAAACGAGGTCATGCATACCAGGACACAAACGGGATCACGAATACCATGGAAAAGTGTAGTAATACGTATTAGTATCTTGGCAGGTTTTTCCGTTGATTGATGGTGATGACGTTTCGTGTTTGCTTTGCGGTGCGTGCATCTAATGACCAGGTCAGCGAGTCCCGTTTAAGTGACCTGAAGCGAGAGATGAGTCAGCTGGAAGAAGAGCTCGAGCAAACTAGGTAATATACTAGAGTAGTGTATTAATGGTGCTGTAGGTACTGCACTGTTGACAACTCAACAGCAAGAACAGCGAGCATTGCAAAATATATGCTCTGTCTGCGGATCCGTTTTATGATAAAGGTAGCACATCTCCGCTTTTTTGTTTCTGAAGGACGGGGTTCCTAGAGCCCAAATCGTCGGAATGCCAATCTTGATTTCGAAACAAATGTTTTCTAGACTCGGGCCATGGGATTATCGGCCGCGATGCAATTTGATTTTTGCTGAAGTCAGTTTTCAGGTGGGGTATGGAGCTCCTGAAGTGAAGAGCCTCAGAAAAAATAGGATGAACCTCTATCATCGAACGCCTCTGTGGTGCGCTCGAGGTGGGTTGCTTTGAATATATATCGCAAAACGATCCATGCGACGACACCATCATGGTGGTCTGGTTTGACCCACTGACCCAATTGGCGACGAAATACGGTATTTTCTGCTTGACTCGTATGCCTAATGAAGGGCTAACCTGAATTGCCATGCTTTCGCTTCAGATCTACCGCTCTATTGCCCAACTCCACAGTAGCACTCAAGGTTCCGTCCCACAGCTTCGGCGCTGAATATTAAAGTACGCTGAAGGTACTACTACTACTACTACTGCTGTAGTAGCCGTTTTTATAGTCATCATCGGGCTTGTATCAACCTACTGTACCACCTACCTACTGTTGTTACATCGTTCTACGTACTGCCAATTAATTGTTATTTACAATTAATAGGTATAATTCGCTGTCAATAGGCGGCAACAAGGAGGCCAGGGACCTGCACCAACGTCTCAACGAAGGACAGGTATGAACACCCTGGCTTAGACACCCGGCTATGAGGCACCGCTAAGCTGAAGAGATGATCAAATACGACGTAGACACTATCTATTTATAGTGTAATGTACTGCTGTAATGTTGCGTAGTCGTATTTTTTAATAACAGTATATTTCAATGCTCATCCCGTATTATTATAGGTGTAGTCTATCCGCCCCAAGGGGGCACGAATTGCCAAGCTTTTCGCCTTGCCTTCGAAAGCTATTTTTTTTAACCATAAAATACACCCAAAACTACACCTCCTATGGTCCTGGTAAGTACCTGGTATACTATTAATATTATTATTATATCGATGCGCTGTAGTTAGCCATTGAATCGATACAACTAGGTTTAAATAAATGGCATTCATAGTATTTTTGTAGCAGTGGAGTACAGCAGTAAGTAGTGGCAATCTAAAATATTGTCAGGCTGTTTCCCGCGACGTTGACAGCCACCATCTATGATCGTTTTTTTTTTCGAGAATTTATGTATGATATACTGGAATTAATTATGAGGGATACATGTTGTGATCACCCCTGGTATTTTTTATCGGGTGTACTATAAGGTGCGATTGAAACGATCGAAGGAGAGATCGGACGCCATGGAGAACCTTCAGAGACACACCGTGTCGGGCCTAAGGCATATCTGTGATCTCCTCGGAGCACCGGAACCCGAAGACGATACCCATGTCGCAGAAATGGTGAGCAGAACACCCTATCTATGACTACACTACGTAGATAAAATGATGAAACTATCAATATATATACAGACGGTAGGTAGACTTGGTGCATGGGTTTTCTTTTGTTTCCGAGGTTTTCTTCTTTCGGGAAAGTTATGAGTGATCCATGTTGAAGATCATGCCGCACATTGTCGGATGGCAAGAGAAATAATAATAATATATTATAGACAGACGATTGAAAATAATGAGTTGAGATTTTAGACGAAAGGTTTATTCAACAAACAGGCGTTTCATCTCTCCTTCTATTCCACAAGGTACCTCAGAGGTGCAAAAAGTGTATGGGGCACTTGAGGCTTGTCAGTATGCGGTATAATATTATGTCTGCATGCAGTTATCCTCACCCTAACTCTTTTAGTCCAACAACCCACGAGTACTGCACCAATATCCTGTTTCCAAGTCGATCATTTGGTCATTTAAATTTTGATGAAATTCTAGGCCTAGGCTGTTTTTCCTCGATTCCCTATTTAATTTTTTATTTGCGGGGGGCCATAGTAAGTAGGACCTACGGTGCACACAAAAACCCATATATTTACCTATTTTTACTAACAAAATTTGGTCCTATTTACAATGGTCCCCCGTAATAGTAACTGGTATGAATAAGAGCATTGAACAACAAAAAATGATCATATGTTATGAGGCTTTTAGATCGGATAGGCGAATCATTGGTTAACCTTTTACCTTTTTTAGCCCAACGGACCAAGACCCTCACACATACATACCGTTTACAGGTGCACCAACTGGAATTCATCCTAGATTCCCTGGTGGACGAAAAGGACCGATACACGCAGAAACGAGGGGAGGGGGCAAACGGTCGCCATGTTCCCCAAACAGTAGCTGCTCATGCTTCCACAAACAGCGCCAGCGACGGAAGCAGTCAGCTCAGTCTCGAGATTAGCATCTCACGACCTGCTGAAATTGAGGCGGCCTTGCAGCAGTTCGTTTCTCCAAAGGTAACCAGAGCCCCCAACGAAATCGACCACGCAACAAACTGCCCGGATTTTCCAAAGTCAATTATACAGTAGAGGGAAATCACCTGCACGTCGGGGGGGTCTGTGTGTTGTTGTACCGACCCCATGTGGGATGACTGGTCGCTGACACATAGTACGTTCACGTCTACGTCGACCTCACGTGTTGATGCTTCCTTTTCGGCCTCCGATCGCACTATCGCTATCGCCACAAAGGTGCGAGTTGCACAGCAGTTGATCGGCCCAAGAGGCAAGAGCGAGAGGGATGCAGCTTCCTCGTTTCCAGATGTTGAAAGCCTCATTATGGAAGAAGGTGAGTGTTAGTACCAACAAAATATTACCATGATACTACTTTGCGTTAACGCCGAGGGTAGGTTCATGGTGCATCCTGCGTAGTCATATTAATATTGCCCAACAGGCCCACGAAGTGTTCACATTTCCTGGTACTGATGTATGATATTCCAGGTATTATATGCTCTTATAAAAGTCGGGATAAGAAGATAATAAGATAAGAAGCGCTGCTGTTGCAGTTGCTGTTGCTGCTTGATGCCGGGGTGTGTAGGCTTGCAAGGACTTCCTTGACCGCCTAGTATGTATTGACCAGGTTGGAGGTTGGATGCCTAGTATGCAATGTATCTAGGCGATAGCGACGTTTGCTATTGCTACTGTTGCGGTATGATCATTTTTCAACTGATCTGGGGTAAAAATGCAATCCTACAGTGTAAGTGTCACGTCGCCCAAAACCCACCCACCCACCCATCCCCTATTGCTTGAATATATCCCTACCCCCCCCCCTCCCCCGCTCGCATCCTCCGTCGCATTTTGTGGAATTCGTTTTTGTTCGACCATGTCATACCGTGACGTACGGAACACGGGTATTAGAGGTGGCAGGTGTTTTCGTACCTAATCGGGAGGCTGTGAAGGCGAAGTCTGCCAAGACGTTCAGAGCAGAGCAGCGCAAGCAGGCGCGCCTGCAGAAAACGACCGTGTGTGTCTAGCACCGAATCTAGCATAATAACAACTACAGTGGATGTAGACTAAAACGACGTTACCCAAGTCCACGGACTACGCTAAGCACTTCGTCTAGAGATGGGGGACCTGCGATACAGCACTTACTGTAGTTTTACGAAACGTGATGATGCTCGATGGCAAAGACGCACAACGATCCCACGTTACACCGTGCAGGCAACAGCTACGTTAGCGAGTGTGCACGGCTGTGAGTGGTTAACTAACGCACGTGAGCACTGGTATGGGTATAGGTATAGTCTTATGAGCCCTGTTACTGACTTTCGGTGTTCGCGACAGCCGGTCATAACTACTGTAGGAAGACCGTACGCACAGCAGCAAAGGTAACGGGACGGCGCACCTCATCAAGAAAAACGCCAACGCTCGTACCTGGTACTCATCTTATCTGTTATCACATACCTGGTATCATATATCATATATCATAATCTCACGACCTCACATTACAGTAATATTCACACTATATACAGGGGCAATCTCCCATCTCCGCCGACAAGTCAAGCCTCAAGCCCGGGCCGCGCACGGATTTGATCGGCACCAGCTGTCGTCGCCCTGGCTCTGCGATGATGCCTTGCTCATCGATGTCGGCAAGCAGCCACCTCCCTCCTCTCAGCGCCGATCTTACTGCTGAAGATCCCTCATGATCCTGAAGGCATGCAATAGGGGTCAATAGCGTACTATTAGCAGCAGCATAATTGTTCCTATTAATATTATCAGGGGTTAACAGTAGCGAAACGAAGAGCGGCATGAACGGCACGCGCACTCGTCGGTTGTCGCGCGAGACGACGACGAAAACATGCGCATCCTCCTTACTCATTTTACTAACGTTAGTCCTCCATCTACAATAATTACCAGGTACTTCTTAGTCAATAGTCGGCTCTTCTTATTAATAGTTGTTTCGGGTTGCAGGGGGCAAGTTGTCACCTTCATTGGCGTTGTGGTGCTTCAATATCATACACTACCATACACTATCATACACTATCATACACTATCATACACTATCATACACTATCATACACTATCATACACTATCATACAATATCATACACTACCATACACTATCATACACTATCATACACTATCATACACTATCATACAATATCATACACTACCATACACTATCATACACTATCATACACTATCATACACTATCATACACTATCATACACTATCATACACTATCATACACTATCATACACTATCATACACTACCATACACTATCATACACTATCATACACTATCATACACTATCATACAATATCATACACTACCATACACTATCATACACTATCATACACTATCATACACTATCATACACTATCATACACTATCATACACTATCATACACTATCATACAATATCATACACTACCATACACTTTCATACACTATCATACACTATCATACACTATCATACACTACCATACACTACCATACACTATCATACACTATCATACACTATCATACACTATCATACACTATCATACACTATCATACACTATCATACAATATCATACACTACCATACACTATCATACACTATCATACACTATCATACACTATCATACACTATCATACAATATCATACACTACCATACACTATCATACACTATCATACACTATCATACACTATCATACACTATCATACACTATCATACACTATCATACACTATCATACACTATCATACACTATCATACACTATCATACAATATCATACACTACCATACACTATCATACACTATCATACACTATCATACACTATCATACACTATCATACACTATCATACACTATCATACACTATCATACACTATCATACACTACCATACACTACCATACACTATCATACACTATCATACACTATCATACACTATCATACACTACCATACACTACCATACACTATCATACACTATCATACACTATCATACACTATCATACACTATCATACACTATCATACACTATCATACACTATCATACACTATCATACACTACCATACACTATCATACACTATCATACACTATCATACACTATCATACACTATCATACAATATCATACACTACCATACACTATCATACACTATCATACACTATCATACACTATCATACACTATCATACACTATCATACACTATCATACACTATCATACACTATCATACACTATCATACACTATCATACACTATCATACACTATCATACACTATCATACACTATCATACAATATCATACACTACCATACACTATCATACACTATCATACACTATCATACACTATCATACACTATCATACACTATCATACACTATCATACACTATCATACAATATCATACACTACCATACACTATCATACACTATCATACACTATCATACACTATCATACACTATCATACACTATCATACACTATCATACACTATCATACACTACCGTATTGTTATTAATAACATATCCCCAGTATCCAAACCGAACAAGCTGCCAGCAATGTACTGTATCTCTCGGCGCTTCCCCCATCCCCCCACCGTTCCACTCCTGCCTAATGCACTCCTGCCTAATGCACTTCTGCCTACTGCACTCCTGCCTAATGCACTCCTGCCTAATGCACTCCTGCCTAATGCACTCCTGCCTAATGCACTATACTATATACTATATATGCACTACGCACTACCACACAAAATTCGCTGTGCATTGAATGTGCATTGAATGTGCATTGAATGTGCATTGAATGTAAGCCATGAGCTGAAATTGCTTCCGTGATAAGAGAACCTTACGTAGGGTTGGCCTACTGGCCGTGTTACACACCACCTGCCTGAAACGCCTCAAACCACAGGCTACTAGTGTCTACTAGTGTCTAATAGTGTCTAATGGAGTCTAATAGTGTCCAAAAGTGCCTAATAGCCATATATGCCTCCGCAGTCTAATCGGAGTATGATCGGGGCGAATAATTTTCTGCACATCCATCATCCATGAGATCGAAGTGATGTCACAGGTAATTAATAATAATGAATCGCAACGCACCTCTAAGTGGTCGCGCTTTCCGACGTGGCTTTCCTCGTGGGCTTGTAAGTGCAACGCGAACGTACACCCTTGACGCGTGGGCAGATGTGCTGACGACTTCTGAATCTGGAGAAGCGCAGATCGGAGCTGGTCTTCAACCTCCTGCCGTAATTATTTTGATGTTAGCAAAAAAGATTACCGTATGGTCAGATTTGGTGTGCCTGGCGAATTTGCAAAATCAATGGCCGCACTAAACCATACCACTATCAATACTGCGTACTCGCACGAAGAAAAAACAAACAACAGATATTCATCATTAGATGATAGCGCACACGGAGAACGTACTGAATCAATTTCGATGTTCGAAGCCGTCATTGGTAATTTGTGATCTCTTGGTGTCCACAATGCGTGCACAACAATTCCTACATCACACACACAGTTATATCGGCGCGCAGCCGGATGCGACTTCCTGACACAACCGGATAGATAATAGTAGTAGTTCTGCTGCTGCTGCTGCTGCTGTAGATACGTTGTCCTTTCAACAAGGCAGCGGCTCTAACCTGCAAGCTAGTTTGGTCCAGGGAGCGACCCTCGCCCCTTCGATTATTGGTACCCCTTTCATCGCTGCCTTGATCTGTTCGGCCATCGGTTTCTCCGTCGATTTGAATGCCCATTGCAATTCGTTCCACAGGAGTCCGTTCTGCACACCCGTCTTCGGCGAAGAAACAAACACACACCTTCCGAACGACCCCGTCGGCAATGAGCGACTTCGCTTGAAGGAGAACCTTGTCCGGCAAACAAACGGGGAATCGAAAACCAGAATAGTTGTCGTAGACGATGGGTACCAGTATGCCTACAACACCAACCAGTACTGCATCAACACATCAACACAGGGTACAGGGTAGAGGGTGCCGTACACCGTTCGCTGCATCTAACAAGTGTTTCATACCTCGATAACAGTAGCTTGATATGCCTGATATGATGGGCTCTTGTCTGTTGTCTGGTGTCGTGTGACAATACAGCGATACGCTAGTAATACCTGGTAGTGCAGCAGGTCCGTCAGCCGATGTATCTCCTTTTTCGTGAAGCACATGTGTGACTTCAATTCCTGCCGTTCCGAAGCTTACATACAGTAGAGGTACTTGGAGGTACCGTATACCTCCTACAGCAGTGTAGTATTAATAGTACAGTAGTTTAGAATGTTCCTCACCCCTGCATTCTACCAGGTATATTTTAAGAACTTGACGTATCTCATGGGTGTGTGCCTGCTGACAGGCTTACAGGCTTTACACAGGCTTGCCAGCTTTACAGGAGACAGAACGGCAACTCACCTGGAAAATGTAGTTATTCAAGTCCGGATGTCTGCTCATCCACACGGGCATACCGTACTTCCGGCGACGTTCGAAGATGTCTTGTAAGGGGCCAAGGGGTAAGTGGAAAAAACGCCAGACAGGTAGAGGTCCATTCGTAGCCCATTCAACACACTGGATAGCGGCAAGATCATCAGTCATAGATACCTGCAATGCTGCTTGAGGCAACACAGAGTGACAAACAACAGCACTACGTACACAGCATGCTTGCTTCCTGACAGCTGAACAATCCCACCATTCCACGAGTCAACTATTATCAATACCTGTACGTATTAATAATACTGTACTGGTATTCAAAAACGAAATAATACCTTGCGGGTAGACTTTTCTGGCATGCAGCAGGGTGTGCGCTGCAGCCTCCATGAAGTCTACAACAATGTCTGTCATAGCCTCGTTCCAGGTTTGACGGGTGGCATCCATGTTGCCCTCACCTCTGCTAGAGTGTTACAACAACACCGCTCTCTATGTGCGTGCAATATCATGCATACTGCAAATTTGAATTTCGGATTGTTGATTACCGCCATCGGCGTTCGATTGGTTCTTGAGGCGTTTGCTATTGTCAAGTTAGGTTCGATTTTTTTTTTTTCTGTTTGTGCATCCACCATCCACCATCCACCGCGATCCGTGATGCTCATTGAGGGCATGCACAAGGTACAAGTACGCGCGGATCGAGACACATGCGCCCAGTACACGTTGGCAAGACACATGCACCCGTAGAGTTGGGTGTCGACACAGCCATCCCTAGAGCAGATAGTACACGGGTATTGGACAGCAATCACCTTATAGAGCTCTACAGTATGGGCCCGTCAACAAGAAACACCTATTCTGGGCAAGCCTGAGATTCTTATTGGCCATCTTCAAACAGCCTTGAGCATAGCCCATTATCTACCAGTAGTGAGTGGTAGGATTTAGTGTACAGTTCACCACTGAGCGGTTTTTTTTTACCCAATTTTCCTAGGTCCGACCCAAAATGAGCATTATGTTCTGGCGGCCCTGTATGATACTGCTGTATGGGGTATGACAGTAAAAAAAATGTTTTTTTTACAGTCGCCGTCGTCGCCCATAGCAGCCAGGTACAAGCTTGTTTGTCCGTTCGCCGTCGGCAGAAATTGTCGCTTTTTTCAACAATATAATTAATCCTTTTCGTACTTACATTTCGTATGCGCTGTATGATCTGAGACCTCTAGCACTCGTAGAAGCAAGGCTGATGGCTGTCGAGTTGGTGCAACGTTGATATCCCCCCCCCTCACCGCCAGGAATCTGGGGATGGCATACAAAACCCCCTGCCGGGTACGTACGAATATCCCTATGACCTGGGTTCCGCTATATATATGGCATTAAGTGAAGAACTGGTCGGCACAAAACTTTGTGCAGGACGCGTGTCGTCAATTTCAACCTTGCACGTCGATTCAGACCAACACGACCCCAAGACTCACCCAATAGCCCTAACCCTTCGGCGGGCTCGAGGTCGACAGGGTCAACCACGCGGCTCCGCCGCCGCGTGTTTTGGTGGCGTTTCTCCAAAAAACACATCCGGGCGACCGAAAGGCCAGCCTTGACCAACAAGACCCGCATCCTGCACAAAAGTTTTGTACCGACCGCTCCTCTGCACATGGGGTGAGTTTTACTATAAATACCTACCTGGTACCTGGTAGTAGACACTACGCTTGCGTCATCTTTTTGATCTTTGGAAATTGCTCATCTGTGGGATTTATGTACAATCCTATGTTGAAAGGTTAGCCACCCCAAAACCCGAGTCTGAGCCTCGAACGAGTGTGCATGTGCGTATGAGGCGCCACTAGCCAGGATTTGGGCCTGGGTCCAGTAAAAAGTCGATACTCGCATATATTCGTACAAGGCTTGTATATTCCTGGTACCGGCATTATTTCCCAGTTTTTGCTATTAATAGATAACATTTCTCCTTGCCAAGGTAAGCTGGTGGGGGTTCTACGACAACGACACCAGTTGTGGACGAATCGCGCCGCAAGAAAGTCGCATTTTCTAAATTTACATGACCCGTGTCTCCCACAAACGCGTTACGAGTAGCAATTTCTGCCCGGCATGTCTCAAACATCTAAAAAAATAAACTTACCGCGAGGCAAAGTATAAAAGTCAACTCAAAGAACAGAGTTTGCTAGTATTATGTATCACATGGATACACAGCATTAGGATTCCATTTAATGCGAGACTGGCAAATACAGAATGATGATGACTTAAACTTGGCATCCTCGGTTCGATTGTTCGAGGTCGACTTGAAAAAGTACTGTAGCAGACGAGAACAAATTGCTTAATTCATGATCGACGCCTGCCAGGCCATCTTTCGTTGCCGATTTAAAACAGATCAGATCCATCTTCCGCATAACAGTATGCAGCAGCACTCAACACACGCGTACGTGCTGAAAAAGGCACGCTACAGCCGTACCCTGGCACGCGAGTACACTCTCACACTCTCATTCGCGAGCCCTACATACTGAAATGAACAACGTGCACCTCAAACTATACGAAAGACGAAAAGAAAACACTTCCAAACCAAAGCAATCATGCCGCACACATCTCGGCAGAACTCCATGCATTCTGACCGCTCGAGGTTGGGCGACCACTAACGCGAGGACGCCACTCGACGCCAGCCTGGCCCAGAAGAATCAAGCAGGGGGGGCGCCCCACTATTGATAGTCCGTATAGAACAGGTTTAATAAAAAGCTTCAAGGAAAAGGGATCTGACAACAGACAGCCACGCTGCGAAAGCCCGTGTTAACCCACACACACTGCAGCATGAACATGGTCGCCATTCCACCCTAAGTCTGGTAGAAACTCAAGGAGAACAAATTCTAGACTGCCGGTGAAGTCAGTGCGTGAATTGACGTGCATCCCCCGTGGCCTTTTTGCCGTAAGGGTTGGTAGCGCTGAAAGCATGCCCACCGCCCCCGCCCTCCCCAGCTTTTCTCCTGCCCTGGTCACGCTCCTTACCCCCCCCCCGTCCCTTATGCCCCCTCGCGCTCAGCTTGAGATCCACCTGTCATCAAACGTGGGAGAGAAGACCCGGCAATAGTGAAGGAAGGCATGGGCAATGTTTCCATCGCACGCACCACACCTCTGCAAAGGGTTATTGTATACCTGGTACCTGGTATGCATGTCTCGCGAAGAAAATATCACAAAACGAAAGTGATTTTACTATAGCCACAATGTGAACATGACAAGCATGTCACGAGCTCAAGAGCAATATATAGGGTTAAAGTATGAACTTGGTCCCTAGGTTTTCACGAAAAAATATGATGGCATGACAGCCTGACTCTACACTACAACACCAACACGAAAATAATACTACATAATCCCGGAACCAACGAAGCATTCGCCACCCACGAGTGCTGGTTTATGCAATAGTCGGCATAACGGGATCATTCGAGACACGACGGAGTTGACACTGTAGTGACTATTGCATATCGAAAACAGAACCCACCATGGACCTCAAAACCTCAAACCATGTACCAGGTACCCCCCTATGTTCACGCATACTATGATCCCCCGTGCCGCTGTATATCGTCTCTAAAAAAAAAGCATTTTTTTTTATCCCCGCTTAATGTTATCATATCCCTCGTATTGTCATGTCTTGCTCAAGTACGTACTGATTTATTTCGTTATGTCAATCACAAACATAAACAAGGGCCGACTACAACCCTATAGTACTCAGAGCTCGTTAGAATAGTAGTGCTGGGCTCGATACGCGACAGAAACATACCTGATACATACTACAGCACAGCACAGTATGTAAGCCTCATAACCATACTGGAAACCCTAACCACCGTGTGACATCAAGACGGTAGAAGTAGAGACAAAGCTAGATGGTTAATGTAGCGCAGCAGAGTTGTACTCTGTGACTTGGGTTAGAGGAGAAACATTGCTGGTCTAATGGGCGAATACACAGAAAAAAAGAGCGGGACGTTAATAGTACTGTTGCTTGGGCCAGAGCAGAGCAAAACATGGACACAAAAAACCCAACATACCGGACTACCAGCTAAGTATACACCAGATCATCAGATGCTGCGTACGGTTGTTAGTAGACGCAAATAGCGCCGTGCTCACCCTCGGGGGTACGGTGAAGCCGAATGCCCTCGCCACTGCCTGCAAGTCCAGCTCGTGCACATCGTAGATGTTCTTGAGGGAGTGAGACGAGTAGGCGAGCAGGTACGATCGGTAGGCCTATTCGCGGAGGCAGGAGCACGAACGCACATGAGAACCACCACCATTAACAAGGTGAACGGCGTTAAAATTGCAATATCTTGCCACTGTACACTTCTCGATGCGGTGCGCATATTGCCTATTGCCTTGGGTACCTTGCGATTGAAGTAAGAAAGTATTGTAAGTACGAGTATAAAAGACGGGGGACCCCCGTGGTTTGGGCAACAGCGATCCTTGTTCACAGCCAGCCAGTTCGTTCGGCCTAGACCCATCCCTAACAATACAAGTATCGCTGTCACTACATATCACTATCCCTATACCATGGTAGTTTATAGCGAATATTAATAGTACTCTAATCAATATCACTATCACTAGTCTACTATAGTACATCACTATTGCTTCTCTCACAGGAAGTCATCGGCAGCTGGGTTAGAGCGAATCAGATCATACCAGGTACAGCATATGTACACTAACGACACAATTTGTATTATACCAGATACTTCTTTCCTATAAATAAGCGCGAAGAATACGAGGTAAGAGACATATTCCTAGCACTGCTGTCATAGCACCACCTCCAAATCGAGCGACGACGCTTCCCCTCACCTCCCTAGCGGATTTGTTGAGGTAGTAGTTCTTCTCGATCAGGCGGGAAAGCTGTGACTGCACGTTCGCCACCTTCTTCACAGGGAACTCGTACTCGTTCAGCTTCGCCTGCAAACCAAGGGCAAGTGCAAGATCAAGCTCGAGTTGAGGGCCCATATGGCCACGTCAGGGGGCAATCACGAAAATAACACCCATTCAATCGTACGAGCTCTATTATTAATACAATATGCTGCACATGTGCTGCAGTAGAATAAGGCTATTTATCCAAAAGGGGCACAAACAGTCAAGCTAGTTGAGGCGGCTGTATCACATGAAAGGGTTCGTCCCATCGAAAATATCCGAGAGACAAGAGAGATAAGACAACTATAAACCACATCCCCACTTTCATTCGAAGCATCACGTGATATCATGATATCTTGCTATTAATGTACTTAACTTGCTGATGATAACCCTAACCCTATTGCTTGTTACCATGATGGTATGACGAGGTTCTTGCTGATATGATTAGGAACGATATGATGATGGGATGGCATGGTGATGTAATGTTATGATGACACCATGTGATGATATATACATGTGATATGTGATGATATCATAATACGAAGAACGTGTGATGGCTTGTTTCCGGAACATGTGAAAAAAGTACATATTCACACAAGGATGTTGGCTCATGTATCTGATGCAGGGGGTATGGGGAATGGTGAAAACCAGAAATACTAACGTAGTACAATAGGTGCATGGAGTCCAGTCCATACAGTGAGACGGTTGAGGGCATTGCAAGTACACGGCGCCGTCACCTTGGCTGCCCGGAGATACCGCAGGAAGCCCACCTCCTCTGGCAGCAAGAACAGCAAAGCCCTGCATACAGCACAACACAAAACCACAAACGACGTCGATGTTCGGGTCAGCGTGCATACTGGACAATACTGGACACCTCGTGCAACTGGCTGCCATGGTGCATACCAGATACCAGTATGTTGGTTTCAATGTTTCAAAACAGGACTGAAAATAAAAGAGGCCTGACAGAAAAGAGGCCGAAAGTGAAAAAAGGACAGCTGAACAGCCGTAAATATAGTAAATATAGTGTTACAGATAGCGGCATGTATGCAAGTATGTATGCAAGTATGTATGCAAGTATGTATGCAAGTATGTATGCACCTGCCCTCTCCACTCTGCCCTCTGGCGGTTCGTCCGACCCTGTGTATGTACTCGGCAGTTTGGTCCGGAGGGTCGAACTGTATGATCCAGTCCACGGCAGGGATGTCCAGACCTCGGGCGGCGACGTCTGTGCAGAGCAGCACTCCGGTGTCCTAAAACAAAGCGAGAACAAGAACTGCCATATCAACATATCAACATATCAACATATCAACATATCAACATATCAACATATCAACATATCAACATATCAACATATCAACACACCAATAGATCAACAAATCACGAGTGTTTACTTAGTGTTCGTGCCGCATTACACGTTGTAGCATATGAATGCCCTTCTCTCCCCCAATTCCACTACAATAACACACCCTACTGTAGCACAATTCCACTACAATAACACACCCTACTGTACCTACGGATGGACGTGTTTTCAATTAAAGCTCAAACGGGAAATAAAACTGCATGCGCGTGTACCGCCCAGCCAGCACTACAGCCGAACAGTACCGTGCGATAGCAGAGCAGCCTGACGGTACCGCATGATAGCATGATAGTATGATAGTACCAACAATGAATACAAAATATCTTGGGGTCGTCCAATTACACCATTGCCATTAGTAGGTCAACTCAATTACATGTATGGCATCAGGAATGTTAGGAATGGGTGCGCCAAAGATGGGAGGGAGCTCGGGTTGTCTTACACGGAAGATGGGAAATCAAATTTCTCACCAGGTACGTATTGCTGTGGGCGCGCACAAGACTACATCAAATTGAAATGGCACCGCCTGAATATAATAGAGCGCTAAAGCAGCAAAATAGCCATGGTGCTTGTTGTCACTACATCTTACAGGTTCACCTCATAACAACCCTAAAGCGCTAGACCATACAGGTACCATCTTATTTTGCGATGTCTATCATAGAGCGCTAAAGCAGCAAAATAGCCATGGTGCTTGTTGTCACTACATCTTACAGGTTCACCTCATAACAACCCTAAAGCGCTAGACCATACTGGTACCATATTATTTTGCGATGTCTGACCTGCTTGCAGAACTGGAAGAAAGAAGTGGTTCGCGTCTGCTGCTTCTGACGGCCGTGGATATCCATGACGGGGATATCGATGTAATTCAGCAGCTCGGAGTGGAACTTGACTGAATTGCACGAAGAGAAAAACACCTGAGCAATAACGCAACAATACTATCACTTTAATACCACATAAATATCACATCAATGTTCCATCAAGGTCAACGGCCTACCAGGTATCATAGACCAACGACAAAGTGGAAACCGCGGAAACGCAACACGCACGCGAGACCTTGGTCATTGTTGTTCTTAGCAGAGAGTTGAGCGATTAAAACGATTCAAATATCACACAAGAGCAGCAAGTTACCGATAATGTAAGGAAGTGATTAAGTGATTTGAGTTGGCTCTGCAGTACCAGTGCCGTCCTTGGGACGTTGTATGCGTGCATCATGCAGCATGCGTCCATGATCGGGGCTTTCGACTTCCACTTCAAAACATACGCCTCGAGTTTTCGTAGTACAGCCACCGTAAATGTCAGGTCCATGCCCCCCCATCTCGTCACGGCGAAGAGTACATTAGCCCCAATAACATAGAGAAGTATAAGGGATAAAGCAGACGCGATCACGACATAAATACGTCATGACGGGCAACGAACGTAGTTGAGGTCACGCAAAAAAAGATACCTCGTAGATGGCACAAAGTAGACGTGATTGTGGTATAAGCAGGTATCTCCTCACGGTGACTGCAGTTAGTAAGGTTGTCGTATCGTACCGTATGGTTAGGGTTAGCGCACTGCTGGACAGTGAGATCCCAACGGCCGGGCTGAGACAGAGTGATACGGCATAGAAGCGCTGTCAGCCCACTTGAGCGAAATGTTAGGCGCAACCCAGAAAGGACGGAAAGGAACACTGCAGTGGGATATGTGGGATATCGTAGACTATAGGCTACATCGGAGGCAGCACCAACGGAAGAGAGGACACAATGCCGGTTCAATGCATCACCGACTGTCAAACTTATCAAACATAAAGTGCACCAACAACATGGGTACAAACCGTCGCGTGATATCGTGACAACGCTATACCTGGTATATAATATGTGTATTGCTAGTGAAGCGCGATTTAGACCAAAGCGAAAGGAGCATCACAATATTGATCCAGTCTCACCATGATCTTTTTCTTGCGATTCTTCTTCAAGAACGTGAACAGGAGAAGGAAGCGCTTCTCGCTCGGGCACACCACGTACCCCTATGGGCGTGAAGCAATCATACACACAACCACAGCCAGAGCCAGAGCGAGAGACAGAACCAGAATCAGAGAAAGGCGAGGTGGGACAAAGGGTAAGACCAAATGCAGAGGGAGAAAGAGGGTGGGGTGAAAGGCTGTGCTCTCATTGCACCGAGTACGAGGACCAAGGTTGCGCTCGCTGTAGGCAGTACGGAACGCAGTAAGGTGTGGATACAATCGCAGCGCGGCTCCAAAGTCCCTAACGCCACATACGCCAGAACTATCGATAATACCATTTGCCTTTACATGTCTTTTATACGTAGTGCGTCTTTCTTTAGAGGCATGAATAAACTACAGAGCCCCCTCTCCTTTCTTGCTCGAAGCCCTGTAAGGTCTAGATACGAAAGGAACTCTCAGTATACTGGTGTACGGTTAATATAAATATAAATACATCTAGACGTACTCTTTACATTACTGTCAAGTATCGAAGTTGTTAGGACCCTAGTTTCAGCCTATACACCACCAGGTATACGGCAATACTTTCAACTTTTGAGACAAGGCTGCACGACTTTTATCGAGAAAGAGGCTGTAACTCTCGGTGTACCTTTGCGTGCTTTGGATCACTCCAAGAGCGACACTAAGTCGTGGACTGCATGCATTCACCTTGTGACCAGATATTTAATACTTCGTACCTGGAAACCTATACTAGAGTAGCCACTTTAGTGTCATATATGTGCTAGGCACAGCCAGGGGCTGGAGAGCGGCAAGCTCGCTCAAACACTCCCCAATGGGGCAACACTACGTAAGGTAGGCGAAGCCCAGGCATCCGGTTCCTTCGTGTTCCTTGGTGTGACATACGGTGCTGTCCCACACGGTGCCAACAGGAAATAAAAGGTCCAACTCAAGCAACGTCATCCTTGATTGTCTTGCACCCAAATGGGTATACTCTGGTGAAACTATGAATACTAGTGTGGTTTAACAGCCCATTCAAAGTAGTCGTTTGTTGGCCGACAGTGGAAAGATAGGGTGCCTCTCGCATTACTCTAGTATCACATGAGTATGACATTACTATCAACTGTGTGAGGTGGAGTATGACATGCACAAAAACGGAGATATTTGGAGGGACGGCGCGGATTTGTCGAAGGCTTCACCCACAGTCCCACAGTTCAAAGTAAGGCATCAAGGCATGTGCACTATACCCTATACTTGAGGCGGTGGTATAAGCTCATTGATAACACGCGCTTCGTCAAATTGGTCCGTCCAATCGTCAAGGAGTTGGTCACCTGCTCGAGTCCCTCCACGGTGCTCTCCTGCTCCGCATCGTCCACGCCAACGTACACAGGCTTGTTCTTGATCGAAAGCCGCGCCAGGTCCTCCACCTGATGTAGTTTCCATCAGTATCATCATTAGCAGCCCCACCAACTGTCCACCAACTTAACATTCAGTCCTCGAGTTTTCAAATGTTCGTATTACTAGATCCGTATACAGTACCGGTATACTATAAAAATGTGTACAGTTAAGGGTGGGACTGAAACATTTTTAGACGTAAAAAAGTCACAAAAAATGTCAGGGGGGAAAGCTGAATCTTTAATAAATTAACCAATCAGCGCTTGGCAAAGAATAAGTACGTCACAAAAAACTCTTCATCATTTGGTATCATATACCAGGTACCAGGGTAGTATGGTACGAGAGGAGATGCAGCGTGTGGCTCGAGAAGAGCGGAGCAGCACACAAAAAAAAAAACACGACAAGTGCTTGAGCAGCAGCGCAGCAGCGCACAAACGGGCGCGTGAGCGTGGGGGGGGATTACTGGTGCAGCCCCTGCCAGGCCTGGTTGAAGGTGGATCTGCTGATTCTGGTGCGCCTGCTGGCGTTGCTGACCCGGCTGCTGCTGCTGCTGCTCATCCTACTGCTGCCGCTGCTGTGGTGCAAGATATCTACAGCCATCTAACCCGGTCGCGGCTGACCTCCGCCCCCGCGATGCCACGGCGGATAACAGCATTCGCTCGGGACACGATCGCCGCCGCCTCGTGGGCACTACGACACGTACGCTGCAGATATGCCTCCCGGTTCGGTTGGGCATTTTTTTCTTTTTGGGCCTGGCCGAGGTTCCTTCTGTTTTTTTCGAATTACCCATCACGAAATTGATTGTCGTGGTCCCCAAAAAGTGACTAACGGGGCGATTTTTTGTCGGATCGTTCTCTACGGATACTACGTCGATTCGAGCGGGGTTTGTTTTGCTGTATGCCACACATCCCTATGTAGGGTATACTTAAATCTGCGCACTACTCAAAAGTACTCATAGAGTAAGAGGCAAAAAACACACAGAAAACATGTTTCTCCGCACTTTTTAGTCTATAAATACGTCAATTTGTACCCCTGTGCTAAAACGCGCGAAGTATCCGAAAGGTATGGGCCTGTGCGAGGTGTCTGTATGACGTCAAGACCCAATTCATCTCCACCCCAGAGAAATATCGTATCCAAAGTTCACTATGCATGCACACTAAAACCAAGTTCTTGGGGGTATGTCGGTAGTTTTACTTTTTCAGTTTTTTTTTTTTTTTTTTGGCTGGTCGTTTCGAATAGCCTGCCGCTTTTTTGGGTCAAAACAGGCCTCCAGTCCCACCCCTAACAGTATTATTAGTACGATATATGAAAATGATCAACTTTCAAAAAGTTCAAATGCTCTCTCCACCGGCGTTCGGAGGAACATGTATTTTCAAGATTTTGTATTCGTATACATACTTCAAGTATACACTCATGAAGTATACACTCATGCACTGCATACGTACTTCCAAGTATACGGAGGCATGCTCGGAACCTGAGATGGACAATAATTTTGCGGTTTTCGTGAATGCCGACCCGGAGTCTACTACCTGCACCCTCTGGCGTACGGCGTCCGTACATAGCACTACATATGTTATAGCATGGTACCGGATATCTGCAAGCGCACGGTAAATTGACCACGTTAACGTTGCCAAAAACGAAAGGAGAAAAAAAAATGTGGAACCAAACAGGTTTCACGCCATTCTGCAAATACCTACGGCTCATCCTTCCACCACAACGGCATCAGCCCAGGTAGCCATTTATTGGCATGCATAGTAATTTCTAGTAATTTAGTTGGTCCTGGTATATTACACTTTTTAGAACAGGTATCACCCGTGAGCTCACCTTTTTCGTCTGTGTGGCACTGAAGAGCATGGTTTGCCTATCCTTGGGTAGGAGTTTGATGATCTGGTGCATCTCTTCCTCAAATCCCTGCTCCAAGATTCGGTCGGCCTCGTCGATCACCAGCATCTGCATGTTGCGGAAGAGAAACCCCCTCGTGTTCTAAGTGGTCACGGGGCCGCGTACACGAAGGGGTGGAGCGGGGGGAGGAACAAAGAAGGGTGTTATGCTAAGGAGGGTCTACTATAAAAATAACAACTACTGCAACAACAAGCAACTCGAATCACCAAGGATAATCTGTAAGTCCTTTTAAATTACTTTTGCAGACCAATACATCTGCAACCGCACGGGGAAGGAGAGAAGGAATACTGCTCGCGGGGAATGAGCGTAAACGCCGCTTGTGTCGTCAACTCCTATCAGCTGCGACACGACGTTGGGGAGCGGTATTTTGTAGACTCGTTCAATCAAGACCAGCGTAACACCGTAGCTATTCTTAGCCTGAGGTTCAACCTATTAATAGTTATGCTAGTAAGTACAACAGTAACTAGTGGCAACAATAATATTGTATTCCTAGTATACGTCGTCAGGCGTAGCTAGAGTTTCAACTACCGTATAAGATTTAACAAAAGTACGTACCAGGTATCACGATCAGAAGTACAGTATAAATTATGTTGCAGGCGTATGATACCTGTAGGTGATCGAGAAGACGGCCGGGCGTGACGACAAGGATGTTGACTCCCTTCACTAGTCGCTCGGCTTCCGCTGCAAGTTTGTGAGACAATCAACAAACAACCAATAGCCATAAAAGCCAAGAACCAAGGACGAGGGAGAGCGAAGCGAGGGCAGGGTGGGGGCCTTGGTTGAAAAAAAACAGAGCGCTGCTGAGACAAAGCGAGCCCAGTGACGTGCAAGCAAACAACAACACATGCCGTCGAAACGACATTTTTAGTTTTTGTTTGCAGCAACAAGAACCGAATGAAGCATTTCTCAACCGACTAGATACCACTGGGCGCAAGCGGCCTCTTAATCGGCCTCTTAATAGAGGTATAGTCTATATCTATAGTCTACATCTCAAGTGTATGCTTGCTACAGTAATCAAGAACGCAAACCGCCAGTGCAAGCGCGGAAGCGCCGGGTTGTACCATACTGCCGTGCTTCCGGAGCTTTTGGCCGGCCAGGCACTAGTCCGGAAAATACTGGCACGACAATCAACAGTAACATTACAAAACAAAAACGTGACTTCCACGATTCTACAGTACATACTACCGTGTGACAATATACAACGTAAGGTGAATACAACGCAAACCACACGAGGGCCTCTTCGAGGGTGACAACGGTGACCTTTGTAAAGCCACGACTCCTGTCATGAGTCATGATTGGGCATCTTGAGCATCGTTTATTGCGTGCCCACCTCGGCGATTAGCTCCTCCGATAAGCAAGCCGTGGGTCTGCTTCCCTTTGCCTGCCTCGACCAAGTCTCTCACCACACCGTATGTCTGGAGCGACAGCTCTCGCGTGGGGCTGATGATGATGCAAGCCGTGCCATTGCGATGAGACCACTTCACTTTGTGGAGCGTCTGCAAGGTCATGACAAGGTCACGGGCAGTCACCATTCTGCGAGACAAAAGTTGGACTTGGGCTATTGCAGCATTTTTACATCATTAACATTGAAAAGTTGACAAATTATGGGTACGTATACTTCCACCATTGTTGTATGTGAGTGAGAGGGTTAGGACATCTATATCTACAGCCAACAATAATTCCACACAAAAAGTACACCCCGAATCCGATGGTGATGAAAGCGACGGTCCTCCATCGGGCTTGAGAGAGAGTAGAGACTGCGATGCCCCTTTGCGTTGTTTTTGGTAACTCTATGCCACATACTTCTGGAGACGCGGGAAACAATACCGAACAAGCAAGAGGAATCAGCTGCGTCTGACGCTTCTTGGCAACTTCTGGTAACATATCTAATAAAGAAAACCTAATCTCGTGTATAGGAGATAAGGTACCGGTGCGTAGGTTAGTTGATTCGCTGAAGAAATCGAGCTCTGTAAATATCATAGCATATGGAATCTTGCTGTTGTATGCATCTACTAAACCTCGTGAAAACAGCTGCAAGTAGGAGGTATGATACATACCACGTATACAGGAAGTTTGTACGGCAAAACGGGTTAAGAAAATGACACTCCTATTATATACTTCGAAGTATAACTTATAAGCCTTTGCACACCTCGAGGACCGGAATTAGAAAGGCCAGCGTCTTTCCCGATCCTGTTTTGGCAGCTCCCACCATGTCCTCTCCAGCTAGAAGAGGGGGTATTGCTTGGTCCTGCAATTTATGGCCGAGAAGGGTGGTTTGGGCGGTTTTTCATATTGGCTCGATTCTGGAAGCAGTGTTGACAACCGTAGATATGTAAAAAGAAGTCTACCGATAGTGGGAGGAAAAAACCTACCGCTCTGCAATACTTAGCAAGCATCTACAAGCTACCGTGGTACAGTAGTCACTGCCTTCATAAACCAACGTGTTCTTTGTTGCGTGCGGCATTTGGGCCTACCATACAAAATCCAACGTCAGCACTTACAAACGCAAGTATTAATACTGTACTGTACAAAAACAGGACGGCACCTACATGGCACCGAGAGGCAAACGACCAACTAACTCATGCATACAAGATTGAAATGCACACTACTCTGCGCACACTGTTAGCGATGGTAAACTTGCCATACAAGGTAATATGCAATGATATACCAGGTAAATAAGTAAGGCTTTGAAGAAACGGTTACCCCAGAAGACGGCACTCCCAAGAACAAGTGACAATATCTGTATGCACGTGAATTGATCTACAGCAACTTGCCTGTACTTTCGTTGCCATCTTGAAGTTCAAGGAATCGAGCGCAACAAGCATGTCTTTCGACAACGGAAGCTCGGAGAATTTCTTTCCCGAAAAGAAGCCACATTTCGCTAGCTGCTGCGGCTCTCCCGCCTGTTCTCCTGCGCCAGACACCGTAGGCGTCGTAGCCGTTCCACCGTTCTGTTCCGACTGCGTGCTCGCAGCTTCGCCAGGGGACTGGCCCTGTACTTTCTTGGTCTTTTTGGTTGCAGTAGCTACCGATTCTACCTGTTCACCGGTTCTTTGTCGCTTACGTGCTTTCCCTTTCCCCTGGGCCGGCAAACACGCGGGCCATGGGTGCACGGGGGGCGGAGGCGGCAGGAAGCGAAGTTATAAGGGTAAGAATTCCCGACTAAAACGAACAAGAACAAACTATCAATATCGTTGTAATAGTAGTGTCTGCTAAAATCCTTGATTTTAGGGGTTCGACTGTCGTTGGCAGGCGATTGATATTTGGTACACGACTTGTACCCACACCTTCTGCCTAACATATCATATACTACAGTAAGTATCATCCATTTTGACATACCAGTACTTACCACGAGCGCAAGGTAATACTATTTTTATAAGCGCTGTGACTCTTGGTACTCTTACTGCTGTATGATATCAGTATTTGGCCGTACAGCAGCATCCAGACGCAGTATGTTGTCCCTCATGTGTATGAACTCATATATATGAATGCTATTAATATTAATAATGAACTTCCGTCCACGCGCTCTCCATATTTCCGATTGCAGCCATATGTATACGAAGTACGAACACTATTAGTGGACTATACCTGGCACCCCTTGCCTGTTTTTACTATTAATATTAATACTGGTACACAACAGTTCGTATATACTACAGCAAGATTTACGTTGCTTCGCCGATCTATGGGTTGGGTGCCTTCCCAATGCCGTGTGCGAAGCTGCTGCTGATTCATACCGATACCAGGTAGCACACTAAAATGAATCTACAGGACGAACCTCCTGAGCAGGTTTTTCGTCCTCTCCCTCTTCCACCTCGCCAGCGTCGCGATCAGACTCATCCGACCCTTCCTCATCTCCCGCCTCGCTGCCGTCTTCAGCACCGGCCTCGCCTCCTAAAGCTGAAGAGTCTTCGTCCTCTTTGTCCTCTTGATCCTCTTGCTTCTTGGTCTTCTTCTTGGCCTCCTTCTTGTGGCCTACCTTCTTGTGGCCTACCTTCTGTGCACAAAGAGGGCAGAGAGGCATACATGGGCATATTGCAGACAGTAGCAGACAACAGCAGACAGCAGCAGACAACAGCAGAACCGCAGTGTTAGCGAAACCGTGAAAACGAGTCGACGAAAATATATGTACCAGGGTGTACCGGGTACGTAAAGGTAAATACCAGGTATAGACGTATGAACGAGTACTCGTACACACTGAACGAGTAAGTACGAGTGCAGGTATTATACTTGGTGCGGACAGCAACGCAGGGCCAATGGGCACGAGGATAAATGAGAGCCTGGACGTAGTGACTAAAGACATGACATGATGCCCAGAAGGTCGCAAGCCAACCTCTGGAGGCACGAGTCCGAGCCGCCAGTGCGCACATGGGCCATCCTATTGTACCTGGTACATAACAGGTACTACTATTAATTATATTAATAATAGTATTAATAGAGCTACGTACTATTTATTAATATTAATACAGCAGTGGTGAGTGAGAGGTGTTACTGCTGTGTCTACGTGGTACTGCTGAACAGCAGCTGCAGGCCCAGGTTGAAACCAGATGCCATCACAGCAGGTACGAAACCTCGCTATCCAAGCCACAAGCTTTGATAACCCCTCATAACCCTACTGTCTCAAGGTCTTGCTGTCTACGAGCACTCGAACCTTTTCGTCTGCGCCATCGAATCCCGACTTGATGGTGGTTCTGGGGCTTCGACCGCCTTTCGTTGGTGGCGAGGACTTCGATCCATTGGCCAACAGCTTCTTCGGCGATTTATGCTTCATGGCCGCAACTACGGTAGACCACAGCAGAAGCAAGAGTCGTTGAAGGGGGTGGACCTATGAGAAGGCTTCTTCGCAACGCTTTCCTCGTCGTTTGCGGTCTGAAAAAGAGCATCAAAATGGAAGTGTGCCCAACACGGCAAGGGTAGGAGTTCCAACACATGCGGGAGGCTTGTTGGTTTTGATTAAGAACTAAACAGACCATTACATCAACCATCGAATCCAAAATGGACTGGATATTCGATCGACGTACATACGTGTACAATATCTATTGCACGCTATCATGACGAATTTGCTAATTGGGATCCAAAACCATGACCCAGGTCGTCGAGTCAAAGGGTTACGGCCCAGAGGACTCCAGCCGAGCCCATTGAGGTCTTCGAGTGACGTTTTGTATAGCAGCTGCTCTATGAGCAATGGTAGAACTCAACGATCGAATCCAAAATGGACAGGATATTCGATCGGCGAACATACGAGTACAATATTGCCATCATGACGACTTTGCTAATTGGGATCCAAAACCATGACCCAGGTCGTCGAGCCAAAGGGTTCCGGCCCAGAGAACTCCAGCCGTGCCTGTTGAGGTCTTGGAGTGACATTTTGTAGAGCATAGCTGTTCTACGAGCATTCAATAATAAATTGGTAGAACTCTACGAGGAGTGGGTGTATGGTGGTTGGTTTGAATAGCGTTGTCAACACGAGTGTGATTGATCATACACGGATGACACCTTGCCTGCTGTGGTGTTGAAGTGATACTCTATTATTAATATACTCCTTGTAGGTAGAGCTGCTTTATTCGTAGAATTCTACGGGGGGTGCATTGATTGCTTATGATAGCACCATTGCTATGGATGATACGGTCGTACGCCCTGGATGACACCAAACACCCCCTTCAAAAATCACGTCTTGTCCGCCTGTGTGATGAGGAGCTGTGAATTGATATCTATCCCCATTAGAGGATCTGATTCAGAGCAAATATCCTCATCCCTACGTACAGCAGCCACTATGTTGGGCGTAAAACAAGCGTAGTGTGGAGTGTGATGAGATCGATCCCAGGACCCAAAACCCATGTCCTGCCGCGGTCGCGATTTTATAAGGTATTGCCGGTAATTTGTTGGGCTACTGGTGTATCACCTACTCAAACTAAGACTTACAACACACACGCGACATCGACAAGGCGGTCAGCCCTTCGGTACCACCGTCGACGACCTTCGTCGCTCCATGTGTGTCCCCTCACACCTTTGTGCAGTGGGCGCCCGTCAATTTGGTGTCCAGTCTCAATGTCTTGTTTTTTTCCGACCTTGATCTAACTCTATTGTATACCTGGTAAGATTTGTGGTTGGTCGCACTGCTGTTGAGCTGTGTTCCTTGACCCAATTGTTTTATTGTTCGTGCAGATCTGAAAATATATTTCCTAACATAATGCTTCTTAATTCGTTAGGAATAGCAGGGCCACTCGATGATGTTTCTCTCGAACATCTCCAACAACGTTTCATCACCGTTGTTAAGGTGCAGCCGGGGCTAGCTACTGTCCACGCCAAGCTTCTCACCCACGTGCTCGGTCTCCTGAACCACACCCTCGGAGCGCATCGGCCACACAGACGCTCCGAGACGCTGAGTTCGCTCCTGAGGGCCATCAAGCTGTGGTACATCGTCCCAGCACTGCTACACTCGCAGGACAGCCGCGTGAAGCGACGCGAGAGATTCGCGTCCGTCGAACGTGGTGACATCACGCTTATTCTCCCGTGGTTGATGGAGTACACCAGTCGAGCATCGACACGGCGCAGGGGCCCCAACCTACGAAGCCACAGACGCCGCTAAGTACGAGAGAGCGTCGTCAGCCTGTCGCCACTCGGGCGGGGTGTCAGTGGCAGCATGCGGTCTTCTCGCGGAAGCGCGAGCGCCCGGCGACGAGGTGACATGGGAGCGGGTGAGAACCAAATTCCCGGGGGAAGGCCGTGCCTCCATCTCCGAGTCGGCAGTGGCAGAGATGGCAGCAAGCTCCACGGAACCGGAGGAAGAGAGTGTTCCCAACTCGTCCAGCGCAAGAGTTCGATTCGCAGGTGGCCCTCGACGTCATCAACTCCCGATATGCGTTATCAGGCGCGGGGAGTGACGGTCTACGCTTCTCACTCGTGCAGTCGATCATCAGGACCGGCTTCGGTCGCGAGAAGTTTGGAGCTAGCATCGAGGCCTTTTGGAGGCGGATCTTCGACGACCCTGGTGCATTCCCGCCGGAATTCTGGCAGCTCTTCTTGCAGCCCAACCTCACTGCCTTGGGGGAAAATGTTGCCCCGTATGTGTAGGTATGACATGGAGACGACTTCTCGCAGCTGGGACGATGCGGCAGTGGCGGCCACGGCTGGAAGAGATTAATCGTGAGGCAAGGCAGTTTGGGGTAGGGGTTCGAGGGGGGGTGGAGCAGGTAGCTCTACGCGCCCGGGTGCACCATGAGGCAAGAAACTGGCTCGTCCTAACTGACTGTTCCAACGCCTTCAATACTGTACAGCGGACGGCAGTACTCGCCGAGGCGGCCACTTGCGTGCCCGTGCTCACGCCGTTCATTGCTAAATGCTACGGCGAGAGGCCCGCCCCTACGTTCTTCCAGATTGATTCGGGGGAGCGGCGTAAAATTGACTGTTCCAGTGGAGTGCAACAAGGGGATGCCATGGGCCAGGCGCTGTTCTGCATGCCACTGCTGCCAATACTCGAGCGGGTCCGTGAGGAGTTCGAACCCCGGGGTGTTGAAGCCTTTGCCTACCTCGATGACATCAGTATCGGTATGTCAGAGATCACACCGGACACGGTGAGAGTAGTGCCCTTTCTCCAGCACGAGCTGTGCGAAATAGGCATTGCCATTAACCCCAGAAAGACGGTTGCTTTGCCTCCAAAAGGGCATGTGCCTACGTCGGAAGATATATCACTTCTGAGGGGCATCGGTGTTCGCATTGCGGAAGGGGGTGGGGTAAAGGTGGTTGGCGTGCCCATAGGCACGGATGCATTCGCGGTGAACAGCGCCGTGGAGATAGGTCGAGATGGGGGAGCAGAGCAACTCGCGCGCATCCTGCCGCGTATGCCGGACAAACAGTCGGCGAACCTCATCGCCACCAGTTCAATGGTGCAGCGGACCTCCTACATTGAGCGGGTAATGGACCCGGAGCTGTCACTACCCGCGTGTCAGCGGGTAGACACTAGCGCAATCTGGATGCTCGAGCGCCTTCTCGAGCTCCCAGGGATAGCGGACGAATCGCCGTTCTTTGCGGACGGATGCCCGGCGAACCGGTTGACGCTACAGCCCCACCAGAAAGCGCAGGCGAGCCTCTCCACAGGGGCCGGGGGGTTTGGACTGTCGTCGGCTGAATCAAGGAGAATGTCAGCGTCCACCGGGAGCTTAGCGGCGACGGTGCCAGAGGTCCTTGCGGACCTCTCCGGTCCATTGGGGGAAAAAGTCCGAAGGGAGTTGCCCAATTCGGACCTCGTTCGCCGCATATGGAGTAGCGTCAGGGACCTTCGTGACATCTATGGGGTATCGGAGGAGGCAATGGCGAACGTGGTCCCGGAAAGCTGGTGGTACAGGGCGTTCCGCGCGAATGAGGAAGGAGGCTCAGGACAGTATGATGTGGAGGTACTGCCGGCGCATCACGCCCAAACGATCAGCTCCCACAAGGCGCAGCACAAGCTGGGGCAGCAAATAAACCGGGTACGGTACCAACGGCACGTTACTTCTGTGGACCAGCTCCCCGAGGCAGCAGGCCCGTCAGATCGGAACGACGTGTTCGGGGGGATCGAAACCAGAGGTCTTGCCAAGGCTCGGCAACGGAGCCTATAGGGACCAGGCGCTGTCGCCTGTTTGAGGGCAAGGCCTGTGGACACGGCACGAATCATACCAGCTTCGGAGTTCGAGTCTATGGGACGGCGGCTTCCTGGGAATGGAGGAGCCCATAGCGGTGAGGTACCCCTGCTGCGAAGCGACGGATGTCACCACACGCCACGCGCGCACATGCCACCGAGAAGGCGCGCAGGTGAACCAGCATCAGCCGTTAGTCCACGCGCTGTCCCGCACCTTCAAGCGGTTGTCCATCCGCCATCAAATGGAAAGCGGAGCGCCCTTCAACGCCGACAGAAACCTCCGCATGGATATAGTGATCGAGAGGGGAGATCTCCGAGACGCTACGTCGTCAGAGACCGCAACAAGGCGATACTCCTCGACATCACGCATGAAGACCCCCAAGCGAGAGTCTACATGCGGGCTGGCAGCGCAGATCGAGACGGATCAGCCGCCTCCAATTTTGAGGCGTGAAAGCGCAACCACTACGCTCGTGCAGGACAAATGTCCTTCGACGAGCGCAACCATAAACTTGTCACCCTCGCGGTGGAAAGTTTTGGACGCCTCGGGAAGGAAGGTAGCGATTTTATCGACCCGCTGGCGGAGAGCATCGTTGGAGGAACGGACAGGGGATCTTTAGCAAGAAAAGGGTTTTGCAAGGAGCATATTTTCCAGGTCATATCGGTGACCACCCAGGTCGCGATCTCGCGCAGAGTACACCGATATAAGCTCGCCCTGTGAGACCGCCGGGGGGAGAAGGGAGGAGGAGGGAGGACTACTTCCCATGGCGTGGGGGCGGAATGTAGACGCGGAGTAGGACGCATGGCGTATAGATACATAGTAGGTAAAATATCTGGGTAAATGGTGGTAGTGCGTATTCAATTGAGTATACGCAGCGAAGGAGAATTGGTTGGATGAAGTTGGTGGTATTCGACGAATTATGTCAGCTTTTTCCTTTCGAATGAATATATAACGCCCTGCACATTGTCAGAAGGCAAATAATAAAAACAAAAATCCTCATTGCGGACGTCCACTGTACTACCAGGAATATATAATGGATATAGCAGACTGTACCCGGGAAGGAGCCCGTGCATTGTTTCTTAAAATCATTTTTTTGTTTAACGCGACACATCGGGGAGCGAGGGGAGGCAACATGGAGCGCTCGTACTACTCGTGGGATTCTACGGTTGTTGTGTGTGCTGTACGAAAACAGCCGCAAAAATAAACCGGGGCAGACCACAAAAATCATCCCACTTTTTTCATACTTTCTCCCCGCATTTCAGAAAATCTAGATGTTTGCCGGGTAGGATACACACCAGGTACGATCTATACGGTCTATCTATTAGTAGCTCTTGCGCACATGTTGTATTGTGGGTGGAATATGTGTGAACTGTATGATGAAGCTCTTACACAACATCTGGTAGCAGCAATTATACATGGGATTTACAGTAAATGACTTGGATTGTGATGATGTGTCCGTTGTGTCTATACTTTCACAGGAGGTTTGGCCATATCTCGCTGGTTTGTTTGGCTTCTTAGGTGGTTTAGCAAGTACAGACACGTCTCTAATTTCCATGGTTTAGACCTTCGTGACAGCACGAAACATGACTTTCTTGGGTGGTTCACCAGCAAGTCCACGTGTGGTTTGAGCGCACAGCCTTGTTTCCATGAGGGTGGGATAGGATCCCCTATTTTTCCTCGGAACTACGATCGGGTAGAGCAATAAGGTCAGAGTTGTTCCGCATCAGGTATAAACACGTCATTTGGATTGAACCATTAAATAAAGGGTGCCTTGCGGTGCGGTGCGGCGCAATGTGTTGTCATGTCGCTTGACTGCGAAGGCATGCACTACTGTAGAGGGTATCAACGGGGGAGCAGACCAGTGTCCAAAGGGTCGACCTCGTCACAAATGGTGCGATATTTTGGAGAAAAACATGTTGTCTTCGTGCTCCTACTCATTCGTGGATTTCGTCTTGATTACACTCAGGCTTGACGAAAGCTTAAGAAAAACCTCAAGCACTCCCCCCCTATACATCAAAACTATGACACCCGATGGCTTCTTATGGCGTGATCCCGTGATGGCTCGATGGCTTGATGCCGTCATGTCACGTAGAGAGAGGCCGCAAATACAATGTCGCGCTTGATGAGTTGACTCGTGGTCTCCATCTTCCTGTATAATGTAGGGTCGCCAATAACGCGTGCCGCATTGCGCACCTGCCACAAATGAAATGCATCGGAGGTACAGCGCAGCGATAAAGTGAAGCCAAAACGAAACACAAAAAAAACAGACCAGTAATACGCGAGGGAGGGCGCCCAAGCTCGACAATAGAGCTCCAAATATGAGGTGAAGCTTTCACGCGCTCTACCGCAAAGGCTGTGAGATTCTGACACGACGCCGGCACCGTGAGACGCGGCAAACCTATAACTATCAGCATCCATCGTTAGTGCGCGCCTAATCCGCAAGTATGTGCCATGGAATGCTATTGCGCAAAATTTGATACGTTGTACTCTTATTGAGCCGGGACATGAACTGGGTAGAAAAAATCTAAATAACATATATACTTCGAAGTGCTCTTCGTCCAGACTGGTCTGCGGGATTCGGCCAACCATCGCCGATTCCGGAGTGCGCCCAATACATCACGCACCATAACATAATATAACATATCGTAACGCAACATACCACGGCATATAAAAAAACAATTGAAAATGAAGTAGGTACATGTAACGTAACAGAGCAGCGCAACAAAATAACAGAACACAACAGAACACGATAAAGCCCAACATGACACGACATGGGATGATTTATCGTACCTCGCGACACAATTCGTCCAGGCGGGTGATGGCCCGAACGACAGAGCCTTCTTGAACCAGAGTAATCTGCCGCGTGAGCAGAGCATGAGAGCAGGCGGGCAATGATACATCAACAGGGACAATCACGACGATCTCAGGTACCCCATACAGAGCCTATCGTCTCAGCTACTCCACAATTAGTACTCGTATGTGTAACTGCTGATAAATACCAGGTATGCCACTACTGAATGTTAAACACCCCAAAACAAATTTGCAGCGCGAGTTCGCTATCTTTGTATCACCTGTCTATACAATTAGTTCCAAATCTGTACGGTTGTGTAGGAAAGTGTAAACCCTGTACAGTAGATAGGCCTTAGTAAGCTTGATAGGCCTTGTCCGCCCCCTAAAAGAGTGAGCAGGCACATCGCACACACAACACACACAACACAAACAGCATGTGGTAATGTCAAGCATCAATCGTCGTGACGAGGGGGGGGGGGGAAGCGCCAAGTATTCGCTTCACGAATCAGTCATGACCCACACGGAGCAGATATAACTACTGCAGTAGCAACATTATCGAACGCATTAGCAGTGTACCATAGCCACAGGGCATGCATACGAGGGAGCATGTTTCCGAAACGACATAATACATGACAGTCCACCGTGCGTGACAGGTACCTGCGTGATCTCGCAGAAGGGTACCCCTCGAGCCCATTCGTAGACGACGTCCACCAACCCGAAGTTGAGGTTGAGGTTGATGTTCTCCTCGGGGTCAACCGGGAGGCCGCAGTCGCGCTGCAATCTGCCGAGGCTGCGCGCGATGGTCACCACCTGTCCCGCCGTGAATGTGTCCATACGTCGGCAGGAACACGTTGGCTAACACTTCGTATGAAAGACCGTGGGATATATAAATCGTGGAAAAAACACTGCACAACCGATACTGCTGTACGATGAGCGCCCCTCGTCAGTCTCGCCAAATTACATGGCCTACTGCTACTGACACTGACACTACTGCTGCTACTGCTGCTACCACAGCTGCTGCTAGCTCTTCATGTTGTATGATGGTATTCGTCGCACCTGAGCTACCGCGGTCTGCAGTCTGTCAGTCAAGGGGGGCTCGTTCTGCGTCTTCTCTTGGAAGATCAGGGCCGACAGGATCCCTTGACGGCGAGGCGTTATCCAGCACCCAGAGCAATCGCCCAGCACCAGGAGAACAGCAAGAACAAACAAGCGAGAGTGGAAAAGAAGTTTGATCAGTTCAAAAGGGTACATAGTCCTCCAACTACACAGTGGCATCCCGTCCCAGGTCGTATAGTTGAGTGTTGAGTCTAGTCGTCGTTCTTCTCGGGTGTTGGCACGTACCAGGTAGACAGTTTTTTTGCTCTTGTTGCGAGCGCATCATGGGCATGGGGCACGAACGGGGGCACCACTTCTAGCATACCACCACACCATTCTAAACCATCTCATATCCCATGTTACCCCAAAACGAATGCCCTGACAGCGATACAAGTGTGCTACTGCACTTTCACGAAGCACTAATAACTAGGGGAAACTGTCCGGTGCGTGGCAGTTTTCATTTCGCGGTACTTGACAGCACTTGACAACGCTTCAACAGCACATAGTAGCACGTAACAACAAATAAACAGTCCTTGCCAAAGCTTGGCAGAGCTTGACCGCAAGCTGCATGCGTCGGAGTCATAATCAATATTGGAAAAGTATGTATCGTACTTCGAAGTATCGTATTTACTACAGTATGCATGTTGTAAGGCAATCAGACCAACCTGCGATCTCCGGAGGATCAAGGCTCTCCAGAACATTCTCGAAAACCATTTCCGTGGCAATGAGCTCGTCACACGTGTTAATCTCGCACGCCACCCTCCCTTTAAGCTGCACAGTGTTTCCTTCGACGTAGCCCAGCCTGTTCGACAAGACCATCGACGCCCACGGGTCGACAGCCGGGGCATTTTTAGTGTGGGTGAATTATATTGTCACTTTTACGTTCCAGCTCAACCATTGTAGTAGGGGGGTTTATATACCCTCGGCGGTCTTCTGGACAATGTCAAGCCGTGGTCACAAGTGTCGTATCTTGTCCTCCCCGGTACGTGCCTTGATTATTATCGCACAGAGGGTTCAGTATTCCTACATTCCCACTGCTCGTCCTATCTGCATCGACGTTTACGAACTATGTAATGCTCTCGCACGTTCGGCGACGGAACAAGAGTGAGCAAGAGCGAGTGAGCATAAACACGTCCGGCAAGATCTTCGAACCCAAGCATCCCCGTCAGCGAGGACGACAGGATATTAATAGTATATCACTATCATATATCGCGGTCAACCATTGCACCATACTATCATATATCACAGTCAACCATTGCACCATAACTACAGTAGGGCTACGTACATACAGTAGATATCCACCGCAGACCTCAAGACCTGCTGTACACAAGGGCTTGTATACAGTAGGAGACCGTGCTCAAACGAAGGAGGTCTATGCTGAAATTGTAACAATAGTTGCATCATGGGATCGGCAGCAGCCTATGGCGTGAAGACGATCAAAAACAAAAACTTACTATTGTCAAGAGACACTCCAGGCCATGTTGGGAGCGCCATTGGAAATTTCGTCGTGCAGTGTTCCTTGGTATTGCCATAGAGCCACCAAGTGAAGAAGCCACCTACGATAATCATGAGCCTGTATTGTTGCCCCTCACCACTTGAAACTATCAAACGTACTGCTGTACCAGCGCAATAAATAGGGGCCGCACACGTGTTGAGAGCACCAAAGCTGCGGTAGAACAACACTACTATACTATCATTCGAGGATGCAATGCCACTACGAAATACATGCCGTACTGCGAAAATTACGCAGCAGGAGCGATACATATCCATTTACTATAACTTAGCAGGTATTGTATTGCACACGTGGTGTTAGAAATCACACGTAGCACAGTTCATCGACTGCAGACAGGAGGCCAAGACAAGTCACATACCTTGGTATAGGTTCACAACGTACAAGGGGTATTGATTAACTGGCGATGAGCATTTGTTCAGTCACTGATTGGTATCTAGCTGGTAAGGGCATTTGGAAACGGAATTGGCACAAGGCGAGTGGCATAATTGGCAATTGGAATTGGTACCCGAATCTTGGTAATCGGCACGGTACCAGGCACCTGATCATGACATATTAATGCGTAAATATAGTTTAAGGCGTCGTGCAGCACATACCTCCTGAGCACTTCTAAGCGCTGCTGGAAATCCGGGAAGAGCGCCAAAGACTCACTGCTCAGCGCGTGCTGCAGAAGATCCACTTTCCTCTCGAGTTTGTACTGCCTGGGTACGGTACGAAGTACCGTACCATGAAGTGTCAATGAACACACACACGCACGCCACGAGTCGTCAGGGAACGCCACGCGCAATACTATACACCCCTTAGGGTGTGTCTTAACCCTCCCAGAGAGCATGGGAACGAGCGGAACGGAACGAGGCCGCTTGTGGTCATTCGTTCCGTTCCTATCTAAAAAAACGTGTTTGGGTCCACGCAGAATCCTGGGCCTCGCCAGCCGAATCGGCACCTACGGTATCTTTTGCACATGCCACGACCAATTGGTATCCACATAATCTTCGGTGGTGTCCATGTACATCAAATAATCTGCTATTTGTTCCCGTTCGGTCGGGCCGTTCGGTCCTCCCAAACAAGAAAAAGGGGTGCAACACTTCTTCTTCCTCTTCCTAGATATACTGTTTTTCTCGGGCTGCACTGAATCTATTCGTTTCCCACAACCAATCAATACCAATTCATGCGGCAAATAATGTTCTATTCGGCTCGTTCCAATGCTCTCTGGGGGGGGTTAAGACACACCCTTAGTATGAGTAGATATTGCATTGATCACAGCAGTAGTAAATGCTGGTTGATAATACAGTAGGTTAATACACGGAGCATGTGTAAAAAGTTATACCAATACTCGTATTCAAGTTACGGCAGTTGGCGATAGACGTGAACGGAGTGCCAAACTAGCATGCGCAAATCTCTGCACCTCTGCATAAGCAATGCGAAAGAAGGCAGTATTCATAGCAAAACACTGGCTAACACCTACCTGGTAGTATATACCAGGTATAGTATATATAGCATGTATACTGTATAGTACCTGGTATAGTATAGTATAGTACAGTACAGTATATGGTAAGGGTTGCAACTAGGGGTAGCACGTTTCGGTCAAAGTATTTGTGACTAGCGAGGGTTCTCAACTCAGCAACTGCCCAATATATTTGGAATGGGAGTATTTCCACAGGGAGGGTAGTACTGTTTTTGGTATTGTACCTACAGTATGATACAGGTAGGCCGCGGGATTCTCATCGGGCAGGTAAAGTGTAACATGTACATATTTTCTTGGAAGACAAATTGAGGGTGAGACATAGAAGCCTCAAGCAACAGTATAGTGTCAATAGTACAATAGCACCTCTACAGTAACACTACAGCAACACTACAGTGACACTACAGGAAGACTACAGGAAGACTACAGGAAGACTACAGCCGTGTCTGTCTCACTTTTGCTGCAGGTGGTACTGGTCCGACAGGTTGGGGCACGTGTGGCACTGAGATTCCTTCCTGCGTTCTTGGGCTCGAACAAGCTCCGTGGCCCCCTCGCTGAAGGCGATATTCTGATACGGCAAAACGGGGCGCAAGCGTAATTGCAATCGCAAATGTCGGTATAAATGAGCGGTAAAAAAAGGTGTTTACTCGTAGGGTAGGAAGGCTTGTCACGAAATGAAGGTTTTGGGCCGTGGAAGACGCGCTGTAGGCAAGAGTAAGTAATATACAGACCGAGCAACTAATATTGGCACAGCACGTTCGACTTCAGGTATGATATAATACGCTACACCAGTACGCTATGGTGTACTAGTCGCGACGGTTGTGGAGGTGCAAGAAGCTTAGCCAAAAACAGCCTTGACGATATGTTAACATTGCTAGTAAAATTGTTCACATACCAGGTAGAGTATTTATATGATTAATAGTATTAGTGTTATAAATAGTATGAATATACCTCAAATGAGAAAATAAGAAGACCCCGCCAAAACTAACGCCAGGTTTGTGTAGGCTACGTTAGTACTACAGTCGCATTTTCAGAGTTTGTTCTGGTTATGTCAGTGGCGAAGCCGCTTTATTTTCAAAAGGGCCAAACGAATTGTGCGGTTTTCGAGTTTTGATGAAGGATATAATTATTAGATTTGAGGTCGAGAACCGAAGCGAGAATGGGGCGTGTTGGTTTGTTTTGTTGGAAGAGAGAATGAGGCGTGATTTTAGTATATCAGGTATAGTTCATATATATCCTGGGCTTGTTTGAAGATTTACCCGTCATGACGGACATTGTTCCGTATATCCAGCATTGATAAACGTAGGTTTGTAGTCTTGACGGCATAATTTTTTTCAGTATTGAAACAAATACACGCCAGATTTAAAGTCGGGCAAACTTTTAAACTTTGGGTAATCGCGGAGTTCCGCATCATTTTATATTTGATTTCGTACCTGGTATCACACTATTTTTACCTTTATGGCAACCACGGTTGGTAAAAAACTACCAGGTATGAAGTTACCGTTCTATGACCGATGCATGGTTGAATAGCCGTGCAACACGCAGACTGAAGACGCATTTGTAGCATATTCCACGACGATAAAATGGGGAGGGAAACGGAAATTCGAATAAGTCCGATTTGGACCAAGGCTACGAGTACAACGCAAATAACTTCGTATTACTGATAAACACCAGTACTTTGTCGTCGTCCCTTGCGGCACATTCATTCGCTGAGCTGAACAGTAACCTGTCCATAAACTGCGGTTGCGGTGGCTGCAATCTGGTGCAACACGTGGTAAAGCATAAAGCAACCATCATCGTACCAGTAGCTAAGCACCAGACACTGAATACAGGATATTCACTATTGATAGATTTAGTACGTGTTGGACACGTTCCGGGCGAGCAACGACACTTGCTTTCGCTACAAACTAGCACACCAGCTAAGCGACTAGAGCGGTCAATCACTCCAGCTACTCGTACAGCGCGGCAGCCTTCAGTTCCGGAGGGGACAAGCTGCAACAGGCAACGTGCATGCAAAAGGGTGATAATCTCCCTACGATATATGCACGGTAGTGTTCGTTCACCATCCGTTCAAAGCCCATTCAAATTCCTTCAAGTACGAATACCGACCTGAACTTTAAGCTCCTGGGCGAGGTTCACAGGCGTGAAGGTGCCGGTCGGGTTTTGCTCATTACGTAGAGTCCCCTCCATCTCCACAAGTACCTGCGCCAAGAACCATCAAGCATGAAGCATGAAGCATGAAGCGGTGTGCACCACATTCATACGAGTTTATACACATCATATCGCATAAAATAAGCATACCGTTACTACAGCAGTAGAGCTATATTGTACGTTGTAGAGAGTCAAGCGCGACTGCGTCAAGCCTCGGCCGGTCTTTCTTCGCGCCATATGAGCAGCACACTATTACAGCAGTATGTATCTACATTAGTACTATCTAGTAGTACTAACATTAGTATTAACAGTAGTATTAACAGCAGTATCTACAGTAGTATTAACATTAGTATGTAAACAGTCAAGCGCGACTACGACGGCGGCGCTCAGCAAATACTCGAGGATTTGTGCCACAAGTCGGTGCGCACGGCCGTCGCGTTGAATAGCTATTAATAGGAATGGCGATAGTTTTCTAGCGCCTACTAACATTAATAGTATCCTTCAGAGGGTGCAAACTAGTTGAAGCAAAACAAATGAAGGTGCTTGTATCTCTGAATTACAGCCGGGCCTCCTGAACACTGCAGCTCTCTACTAATGCTGCAGTAATTCAAACGATGGGCTACCGCACACGCGGTAGGCAACCGAGCCTGTGGGTCGTTTTCGCATTACTTCTTCGCAAAAGAAACGAAACAGCTGCCCAGGGTGACTTTCTTGTGCTTAATAGATGGTGATATACAAACATATATTGTAGCGGTCCGCTCTTGATACAGACGCAGACATTTTTCAGAGCTAAAGGCAACCTTTGGTGTCGATTATCAAGGTTTCATTTTTAGCACTACTGCTACCGTAGGCCTAGACTACTCCTACTGCTGTTGTAGGACTAGACTTCTACTGCGAATTATAGGACTAGACTGCTACTTCTTGTAGAACTAGACTACTGTGAATGCTGTAGGCTAAGACTAAAGTGCAGTAGGGTACAGCAATAGACTGCTACACTAGGGTAGAGTGGGACCGCATCCTCCGCCAGTGAAACCGACCTTGACAGCAGCCGCCAATTCCGCCTGGTCTCCGGCCAGAACCTCCTGGGCATTCATTTTTTTTGTTTGCTTGGCCAGGGTGACGATGTCACCCAGGTCGACCTGCGAGCGAAAACGTGAAATATTAAAAAAAAACGAAGCCACTCTTCATTGCAGCGCTTGATTTGGGACTATTGCCTTACTGTAATGTAGTGATACATGGTGGCACAACGCACCGCTGTTGGGACATATCCTACCAGGTACACATCATACCACCGGGTATACTTCCACTCGCGGTTTTGCGAACCATTTGTGCTGCATGTACCAGCAAACCCGAGGTGGCTCAAGCATTCAAAAAAAAAAAACGGGATGCCCAGGTTTCATCCAAGCAGGTCAACCTGGGCACCTCACCGCGCCTCTAGCTACTTTAAAGGCCTCGTAAATTAGAAAAGTTGTACAGGTACGTATGATGTATGACCCCCACCAAAGAAGGTCTGGCACGCGCACCTCGAACACAGCAAATGTTCTGCCAGCCACTTCTCCATAGCTTCCCGACTTAAGCGCTTTCCCACGGCGCGGCTCTTGGCCAAACCCTCCCTTCCCCGAGAACGCCTTTCCTGCCTTACCACCCCACCCGCCACCACCGCCGCCGCCGCCTCGTTTGCCTCCTCCCCAGCCACCGTCGTCGTCATCGTCCCCCTTGCGCTTCATCATCATATTCCCGCTCGTTCGAGCAAAGGAGTCGATCGGTTCGATCTCCGCCGCATCCTGCACTTCGGATAGCGTTAGGGTTATACGTGCAGTATAGCGCAGTACAGTACATGTACATATTTCCTTTCCGTTCGTTCTTTTGTATATTTGTTTTTCTTTCTTTCCTTTTTCCTTTTTTTAAGTGCAAATTTGTCTGGTTCCTGGCTTGTGCACATTTTTCCTTTCGTACCTACAGTAGTACGTTGGCATAGCATTGCCCAGTCTGTTTACCGCAATTTGAGATGACCCACGTACCCTACCTATCTGCCTCGTACTTTATTACTGGTATTTTGTATCAGGCACCAGGTATCTCTCTGAGATGGAGAATCAACATGGGCACTGGATAACACTGGATGACATGTCATGTTCTGGGTGTCGATGGGCGGTAATAACGGTGTAATGTCAAGAACACGCACACAGTATGGTACATCATACACGTCAAGGATATTGTTATACATGTAGACTATTAGTACCAGGTATGCGTACAGCCCTCGGCGCATAAGTGTTGATGGTACAAAACCGATTCGGTTATGAGCAAAGAGCGCAACAAATATCACAAAATCGATATGCGCCAGTCTTAGGGGTGATGTTGTCTGGCGTCATGTGCAGTGACTCTGGAAAATGGGGGTGGCACTGGCAGTTTCAATCGGAGATAGCTGCATCTAGGCTTAAAAGCACCACCCAGAAGCTGCAGGGTGATGGTGGTGTGATGATGTGGCCGATCCTGACTGAGGAGCGATTCCGGAGGAGCGGCAATGACAGATATTCCTCATGCTATTACGGGGGGCCATAGTTAACAGGACCAAATATTGTTAGTAAAAATGTTCAAACATATAGGTTTTCATGTGTACCATAGGTCCTGTTAACTATGGCCCCCCGTAATAGACATTCGTGAAATGCACACGCCCACGGTAACGTTCACGCTGGCATGTACGTTGCGCTGAAATCCGGCAATTTATGATATGCCAGGTACCTATGAAAGCAATGCGAATGTACGCATTCCATCCGACGTTCATGATGCGTATGTTCAGGCGTCAAAACCGAAGGCAACCGCACGTGACTGCGGAAGAAAACACTGCTGTGGGACGACATGCTCGTCGAGTGTATACCGCCGTGCATTTTCAGAGTCCTCGATGGTGCCAACATGATATCATCCTAGTTCCGTTTGCATTGTTCCCAAAAACATGCACAGCGTGCAGTTATAGACGGTAAATAGGTTAACGGAGAAGGCCCGGCACGAAAACAACCGCAAGTGGTGAAATTCTGACGGAAAGCGAACAACAACACTATTAATAACGCGACAAGCTACACTAACGTTGACCTTCACATCGTTCAGGATCCGGTATTATTACTACTGTAATAGCTACCGTACAAATGCGTTTGTGGCAGGAGGGAAACGTGCAGCAAATGTAGATTGGTTGCAAAGCATCTGGTCTACTGAACTGGTCGGCACCGCCTAAAATGATGTATTGGCGTCATCAGGTCATCAGTGCTCTACTTTGATCTCTCCATGACTCGATAAACGCGCACTTCGATCCTGGTGCCAGCTGCCTACAGTACTATTAATACACAAATCAAAACCGTCGTCACAACCGGGACGTAGTATAGGTAATAATAAACTATCATTGTGCCATCCGCGGACCCCCGCGCCCCGTCTCCACACCGAAACTTGGCTGCCAAAGAAGGGATACATGCCAGTCTTGTTTCGAATCATTAAATGGAAGAATAGATTTAGGTTAGGTTGTGTTTACGGGTGTACCTTTCCAACGGAAGTGATTTGAGGTGGCCTCACGAAGCCCTCTGGACAAAGGGCCAGCACCAGCAGCTTCACTGACTCTTCGCGCGGCGAGCCCACTCCCTCCAGCGTGCCCTGTTGGTCAGGAGGTGTTGCTGCTCGATCAGTTCGATCAGTTTGATCATGCGCGGAAAAATGGAGTCAACTTGCGACGAACATCCATAAGCCGCACCCCAGCGAGTAATACACGCACAATAGACCAGGTAGCTCGACCGGTGGTGCGCTGCAGTGGCCCGCTCCTCCTCTCGTCTCACAGCAGTTACGATCGATGGAATGTTTCGATAAGTAACATTGATCGACACAATGTCACCCCAGCAGTACAAGCTACATCCCAATATCATACCAACAGCGCGCAGGTACAGGACCAGGCGAACTACAATCGAAAAAAAAACAGATTATACCTTCTGAGAATACGCTGCCCGCAACAAGGTAAAAAAGAAGGTTAACGCCTCGACCCTCAAGAAGGGTCTCCCTCTCGAACAAAAAATGGCGAAATTTGCCATTCTGCTCCGTAGGACGCTAACCTCTCGTCAGTTTATCTGTATAGTTTCGATGATGTGTGTGCGCGAAGTAAACTATGCGAAGTACCTGGTATGACCTTTTAAACGATTACGACGGAATGGTATCGATGTTCCTGTCACACCTATCAAATCTATCATATCTATCATACCTGGTACCAGTTTCCACTCTGTCCGGAAAAGTAAGGATCACATAAATATCTAAAGACATACTTTAAGACATACTTCGTATGTGCATGTACAACAGGTGGGTCGGGGAATGGTATGCTATCATATCAGTATGCTCTCAGTACCCTCTCGCGTTTTCACTTCAACAACACAACGACAGTCCCTCTGACATACCACTACCAGGTATGCAACGCAAACCTGGTAAAAGCATGGTATGGATTAATGGTGTTCTCGAAGGGAGCAGTGCTGGCCAGCGGGAAACATATCGGAACATGAAAACACAACTCTGCTGTTTAACTCTTCAACGCGCCCAACAAAGCGACGGTTCGCGACTCTTGGGTAACAGACTACCTGGTACAGCTTATATCAGAGATGTACACCGCCGTACATCCCATTCCATACCTTCCATTCCATTGTAATACAGAGCAATACAGAGCAATACAGAGCAATACAGAGCAATACAGAGCGATACAGAGCAATACAGAGCAATACAGAGCAATACAGAGCGATACAGAGCAATACAGAGCAATACAGAGCAATACAGAGCAATACAGAGCAATACAGAGCAATACAGAGCAATACAGAGCAATACAGAGCAATACAGAGCAATACAGAGCAATACAGAGCAATACAGAGCAATACAGAGCAATACAGAGCAATACAGAGCAATACCGCAGTACATGTACGTATCGATTTCCGTGCGGGACGCCTGTGCTATTGTCTCAGAATGACATAAAGTACACTTTCACCTGTGCCTGTGCTCTGGCCTCCCTTATGAAGTCGTGAGCCCCTCCCCAAGACTGCGCCGCTCCTGTCGCCCCTCTCCCACCAGAGTCATCATAGCCCTGTCAAACCAATGGTCAAACCAACGGTCGAAGAAGACGCCGCTTGTTCGTAAATAAATAGACTGCATGGCTGCAGCAGCAGCAACAGCAGCAGCAACATTAGCGACGGTTCTAGCACAGGTAGCTACACCATACAGCACATAATTATGTAAAAATCCGTAAAAATCCAGTCCATCTTCATCAGCTGCAGCAACAGCTCTGGCACAGGTGGCTGCGGCACACAAGCACATACTTCGGTAGTTGCATGCACCGTAAAATATAGCGGTTCCGCATTCCTGAGGAGAGTGGTTCCTCGATATCACTGAGAAAATATACGGTAAGTATTATATGTGGGTATGATGTTGTGATATTGTAGTGAATATCAGGATGTAACACTTGCATTATCGGAATTCTCGTCTCAGCATTATTATAACCCTTGTCTTAAGCCCAAAAGACTGCTATTAATATTACATACCAAGGACATCTTAATACGCAAATGGGACGAGCCCATCCCCAAAAATCCCAAGGAAATTATTAGAGCCAACATACCTCTGGTATACGGATATGGCTCTATTGATGGAACAAAAAGCTGTTGCCATAAATCATAAATCACCCATTAGAGCAATAGAGCAATAGGTGAACTGTCACCTCGACCCTGAAGCCCACGATAACACCTCGCATGCAGTTTACACAAAAAAAAGTTCACGACACCGAATGCAGTCCAACTGTCGAGGTATCATAGTTCATACAAGGGGCTTCGCCGGCGGCTTGGACGGCCGCCGGTCGCCGCCATGCGTGATGCCGAAATGTCAGCAGCCTTGTGTCGAAGGATGGAGGTCAGAAGTAATGCTAAGAGTTGAGAGTACACACGTGGTGTTAGCAGCATTGTGGCGAACAATGAAGAAGATCAGACGCACTGCCAAGAGTTGAGAGCGATGTACACACTGCCCACGGAGAATAACAAATAGCGACTGCCGTGCTCGTAGTAAATGTGATATTGTTGCTGTACTCATGCTTGTTTACTCGTATAATGGCCACAAGCCTGACACACAAATGCGTTGAATGCTGTACAGCTCTGCCTACTCCGTGCGAGAGGTTCGACCGCACCTCCTACACACCCTCGAGACAGACGAACAATGACAACAACAGCAGCAACTACAGCGAAACCACTACGAGTAACTGTTGTAGATGTAGATAAGTGTGTGTATCTTGGATACTGGTCATTTATACCCGACCCGCTTAGCATCCCCGGTGGCTTGATAGGTGGTCCGCGTGCCTATCAAGATCAATTTCGTGGTCTCACCGAGTGCATACTCGTAGGGACTTTTTCTTGGATAAAAAAAATGATTGGCGGAAAGCGACAGAGCGTGAGTTGGCTATATTCGATGAAAAGGACGAGCAGTGGGAATGCTGAACCCTATGCGCGACAATAAATGAAGGCACGTACCGGGGGGGAGAAGAGAGAACGCCTGTGACCACGGCTTGCCCAGAAAAACGCTGAGGGTAAGACCTCCTACGAGTTAGGCTGGAAAGTAAAAGTGATGATTAAAAAAAAAGGAAAAAGTATAGGACTGATCACAGCTGGGGGTAGATACATACGTATCTTCGATACATAACTGACGCACGTATGCTACTTCTGCATCTACGCGCCTCATTCTACTCTGAAGCTCTGCCGCTAGAACGAAAAACAAAAAAACGACAAACACGTTTACATCCCCGTTTGCAAACACCACTATTTTACGTCGAAATCCTATTTCTGTCGACGGGAATCTCGATGAGAGAGCTACGTATAGACTCTCCTGACAACTCAGGGTTAGGATAGATCTACCAGGGGTCGGGTTGCTGATTGTTGCTCACGAAAAAAATCTGATGGTGGGATCAAGACACGGGCATAGACCCAACTCAACCTCTAACCCTAACCCTGACCCTGACCCCAGCCGGGCGCAAAACGGGCCAAAAACGGGAGAAACGCGACTGCGTCGCGTTTAGCTTTCTTTTATCATTCCGAGCTGTGGAACACGATTTTTGTGAACTGTGGACTACAGTTTACCTCCCTACACTATTAATAAGTGAGTTATAATTTCCCGGAAATGTATTCTACACCGCTGGAAGATCTATCCTAAGTCGTTGTCAGGTGTACCGTATGTATACGTGTGTAGTAAGAATACCCACAACGTAGGTGGGGCCACAGCTGCTGCTGTACATATCATACCTAGCTCCGCAGCAACGTTGATAGTGCATGTGTAGCTCCATCATAGCTGCTGCTGTACATATCACAGGTGCTGCTGTAAATTGCATACGTATGCATAACACATAGCTCTCTCATCTCTTTACTCTCTAGGGAAGCATTTTTGATAGGTGGCAGTTCTCGACGAAGCCTAGGTGGCATGTGTTATTGGGGCGTGCCAATTCTCTCCATATCCGATGACACAGCCTCCCGCGCAGGCTTCTACAATGGCGACGGCGGCCGGGTAACCGACCCCCTCCATGGATCGGAGGTCAGAGAACACTTACGTGGAAAAACAACGCGAAGGTATAAGCCCGGTCGGGAGAGTAAGGGCCAAAACGCTCACAGGGCACGATTCTTCGGAGATCTCGGGGTAGAATTCGACGTCAAGACCTCGCGCAGGCACTACGGCGCTGAGCGGACGGACCCGCGACGCCGGTCGTTGCACGCGAGCGGGGGCGCGCCTCAACGAAGAATCCGCACGGAAAGGCGGTCAGAAGCGGGAGAGATCCGCAGACCGAAAGATGACTAGATGAGGCAAGTGATCAAGATTGGTGTATTTGCAGTATCGGGTATAATATACAGCTGTCGCCCGGAACTCGCGCAGCAATATATTAGCAACTGTTGTCAATTTGTGTGTGTTGGCGTCAAAAAGCGCCGATCGTTCCTTTTCGGAGAGGATACCGCGGTCGGTCGATACGGACTTATGGACGGATCTGTTAGCGTACGGTAGTTCTTACCTTGACCACGACGGCAGGAGCGTTGATTAGCTTCTTGTGGGTGATGATTAGCCCTCGCCTTGGCCCTAATGCCGAGCGTGCTACCTTAGAGTTCCTGAGGATACGGGTTGCAACGAGGTTCAGGTATGGTCATATCATATACCAGGTATCACGTATCAAAATTTGAGTCAAAATGGATGACAGGGTATACTACTGTAGCATACTTGGTACAAAGTACAAACCTTTCAATAGTCTCGGAACATTGCCTTGTTTACCTTGTTTCACACTTAGGATGGTGAATCGTTGTTTCACATCAGCCTAGTCTATCATACCTAGGGGAGGCGTGCTAAAGCGACGACCGCGAGCCAGCCAATATACCGGTAGTGGTCTACCTACGGCTGATGGGTGCTTGGTTTCCAGAGATACCAGGAGCATAACGAACGACAAACGATGACGATAAGAAAATGACCATCACAACCGCAACGGAGCTTGCAACCCACGGTGGTGATGGCGTTAGCCATCTTAGATTCACGGCTGTTTTTGACTATGCCTCTTTCGGATCCATGACTTGTCTAGAAAAGCCCGACTTGGACGGTATATGGCCGTTGGCTTTCGCACTCATCTCCTGTCTCTCCCTGCCACTTCCAAACAACAGCAGGACCGGGCTGGAGAGGTCGCCGAACTTACACTTCTTGAATGATTCATCCGAAAGCACTCAGGCTATTGCACTTAAACCTCGACCTCGTCTACCGCACTGTAACACTAAACTCGACCGAAGTTTCAAGTACGCACTCGAGTTATGTCGCATATTCTCTGTAACGCCAAACTTGGCCGATGTTTGAGCCATACCCCTCTTTTTACTGAATTTCCGAGCAAACACCAGTAGCAGGCACATGAAACAAACAACGTATCATAATAGCAATATCACTATCGCCGTTGAAAGCGATGCAGGTGGAGCAGCCTGTCATAATCAAAGAGGCAACCACAGGCCTCATTTCTGGTACCGCAGTCCAAAAACACAAACACCATGCTGCATCATCACAGGCACTATGCAAAGAGGTTATATAGACTGAACCAGCAACGACGTTTAAATATCAACAGCAGTGGCGAATAAACGATAGCACTATGATACCGTCATTGAATTTGCGATGTTCATACCCCATGGTTTATGTTTATAATACTACTGTAATATCGGATACCGGTAGAATGTAACTACAATACTGTCGAAGATCGCCGCTAGGAACGCGTCGTTAACCGAGCGTTTACACGCACTGCTGTAGTACAACTGCAGTACTACTGATGGCGTGTAGAGTACCGATGTATACCAGGCACCAGGTACCTGGTATGTCGTAAGACGAGGCACAATACGGTACTGAGTATATACTTCGAAGTACCAGGTACGCAAATAGTATAGTACCAGGTATACTGGTACCTGATGGCGAAGTCGAGCAATTCGCTGGTCTTGTCTGCAACGATGGTGCTGAGGGTAAGGTACTCCTGGATGGTAGACTGTTCCGATCGGATGCACGGCTCGGCCTGTGATCACACGAGGATATCCACATGACGACGTGACAACAAAACAAGATGACAAGACGACAGCATGTCAAGATGACACCATGTCAAGACAAGATGACCACATGTCAACATGTCAAGATTATAAGGTGGCAAGATGTCAAGGTGACAAGATGTCAACATGACAGTATTTCAAGGTGACAGCATGTCAAGATGGTAAAGATGTCAAGACAACGATAGCTCAGCGTGACGATATGTCAACATGACAGACATCGTTCGAGTTGGCGGGAACCTTAGCGATCACACACGATGACAAAGTATCACTGGTATTCACCACGCCGTTCCCGTTCCCGTTCGCGAAGCCTTTTTAGGCCCAGGTGAAATTAAACAAAACAAAGCGAAAAGTGCAAAAGTATCAAAATTCCAGCGTGGTGCAGACCGCTCACTCTAGACGATTGGTTAACCCTGTTGGGATTTACTGGTTGGGGTTAGGCCAGGTATAGCGAGAAGAAACGACAAGGTCGGTCTTATCAACCTGACATGATAGGAAGAGCGTGAACAGTACAAGTATCGCTATGCTGCACGCGTACCGTACATCGCCTTGATTTTCCCTTCGGAGACATCCCCCATCCTTACCCCGGCAGCCCGGGCTGTTCGTTTCGTATGCCCGATGGTTGATGCTATAATCGGTAATAGGACGTTACAATAATTCCGACACTTTTTCCTTTCGGACTCTGGAGTCTTGGTATCTTGCCAAACTAAACAGACAGAAAAGGTTTACAGATACCGAATACAGGACTGGTACTTAGTAGATCATACACTAAGCGACTTGGCACTAGTGCTGTATTGGACGAACGACGCTCACCGTAGCCTTGATCTTATTCAGGGCATCCATGCTCTTCTTCATGATTTTCGGTAGTTCCTTCGCTCCCAGCTCTCTCTGGGTGCGGAACTCGCTGAAGCTTCTCTTCATCATGTCCTCCACAGACCTGACAAACAACAATGCCAACAATATCGGCAACAACAATAACTCCATCAACAACAACGTCATCAACAACAGCAACAGCATAACATCGACCACAGCGTCATGAACCCCACTACATCGACATCAACAAACGCCAACAGCATAATCATCACAATCATTAACAGCGGTATCAACATATGCAGCATCACCATCATCACCAAATACCGGCAATTACACAACAACAATACAGAAAACAACGGCATAGCAACACCATACCAGAGCACAGCGCAGCTGTTACAAGCTTGTGCAAAATGTCTGAGTACCGCCCACTAGCCCACAAATCGGATGCAATAATGTACCACGTAAGTACGAAGCAGCGACGAACGGCTTGACACGACACAACACGTCGTTAATCGACTTTTTCGAGTGAGCAGTCATCAGCAACATCATATCCAGAGTGGTATACAGTAGATATCACGGTTTAAGAGACGGGTGGGTGTGTCACTACCATGTCACGAGTGTCTGACTAGTGTGTCAGGCCTCTTTGACCTCTCTTAAACCCGAACTTCTCTTAGACCGGACTGGATAGTATGTAGCTCTTATTCTGTCCGTGCCAAGCCCTTTGACCTCTCTGAAACCGATACTGTATCCCCCAAACCGTGACCCTTCACTGTACCCGATTTCTAGCCCCGGGAGCAACATGCCGGGTAGATTAGGCACAACAATCAGCAGAACAAAAAACGTTCTCGAAAAGATTCCAACGCTGCATACCTGGTACTATTCATCTCCCGCGATTCGCTGGAAGTCGCTGCAATTATGCCGTACCCAGGTATCACAACAAACACAACATGAAAAAAAGCATGTACTACTACTACTACTACTACTACTACTACTACTACTACGAGTCCAGCAGTAGAGCAGTAGAGCTGTAATAGTGTTCTTACATATCCTCCACCCTGAGCAAGTTGAGAATCATGTTCCACTTCAGTCGAAACTGACTCTCCAGCTTCGTAGCAGCGCCTGTGAGCATCATCTGTTAACAACAAGTTAACGACAAGTCAACAGCAACACGTTAACAACATGTTAACATACACAAAAACAGCACCAAGCGTACTGCGGCTCAGCGCGCTGTGTAAGTGAACACTAATAGGCAGCAAGAAGTATCAATAGGGGAGCCAACCCACGCCGGAACGTTGTTTTGCACGACCCTTTGCGCTGCACATTCATTTCATAAGCGGTGCCAGCTCCACCTGTTGAACTGTACCCCAGCAGCAAACTACAAATAAAAAAATACATAGCTGTAGCGTATAAATCCAAGGCTCCATTGGGCAATGTTATAAATTCATCACAAATACGCCAGTCGTATATATTTTTGACACTTTTGTGGGATGACCTGGCCGTGTGGCGGCCTTGCAGTGTTGACTACGTTCGCTGCCTAACAACAACCAGCTGACAACACTGATAACAACAGCAACAGCAGTAAGAAGAATGGCCTGCATGACCGTCGTGTTCTGACCGGAACCTTTGATGAACCAACATCAGTGGAACAGTCGCGATGGCGCAAAATGCAATGCCGTGTCATGCCGTATCCTGGACACCATTCGTGTCATCTATTGGCGCAACCAGGGCCTACCCAGGGGACGTCTCCCCGGATTTGACGCGTATATACCAGCACTACCTCGCATGCAGTACTACACCCAGAACGACAGCAGCACTTTGAGAACCCTCTTCGACCCACGATAGATGTCAGACGGAACATATCGAAGACGACTGGAAACACAGTTTCAAGGTTTGTGTCGGAAGATAACGTATTCACTGTGGCTAATGATGGATGGCAAGGACGATACAATACTAGGCACGGCAACAAAACGATACTATGCAGAAAGTTATCCATAAGTCGGTACTCGAACAGCAGTAGCAGGTAACCCTAACGTTCGACGGTGAAGCGCATGGCGCTTGGGTCGTCAAGATTTAGATACCTACCAGGTATCAGGTATCCCGCAAGAGATCAACTCCAGTAGTGCTGTCGATATGCCACCATCACCAACACCGATATATCGTAGCAATTGCCAATACCGTTCCCCTTACCACTACCATTTACCATTGCCACTATCGTTATCGTTATCATTACCATGACCACTACCATTCACGTTAACGGCACCTTTAATATTTAGCACTGCCAGTACCATTACCAACACCAGCACCATTGCCACTACTGTTACCACTACCATGACCATACCCAGTAGAATTAGCGTTAGCGTTACCACTACAGTAGCATTACCACAATCAACGTCATTGCGATTACCACTACCAATGCCAGGACCATACCCAGTAGAATTAGCGTTAGCGTTACCACTACAGTAGCATTACCACAATCAACGTCATTGCGATTACCACTACCAATGCCAGGACCTTTTCCTTGAGCAGAATCAGTACCAATATCATGACCATTACCTTCGCCATTCCCTTTACTCAATACTATTCCATTTACCGACACAATTATCGCTAGCCTAACCGTTACCAATACCTTGAGGTTCACGAGCTCCGGAGGTTGACTCCAGCAGGTGATAATGACGGTGCCGACTTTGTCGAGACCTCTTCGACCTGCCCTTCCAGCCATCTGTGTGTACTCCCCTGGTAGGAGGTCCCTGCACGATGAAACAACAACTTCGTCAAAACCAATACCACGTCGCATCGTGTACTGAATACATACGCAGTTCACACTACATCGCTCAACCTTACGCCTTAGTGATACCCTCACTACAAGCAATGCCAGTTTCCGCTACTGAAGAAGAACAAGAACAAGAACATACACTGTGACGCATTAACTAAATCCAGAAGCTATGTACCTGATAGGAAGGGGACATACCAGGTACACGTCACGGCCGCTGCTAAATACGGCAAGCCATGCAATGGTTGCAAGTGGTTGCGAATCTTGCCCACACTCGCCCGTTCGGAACATAAGAGTATATCAGAGATCACAAGTCGGATGGAACTTCCGCATAACTTCCACCACTCTACTTATTTATACTGTACATTGTACATACATAGTTTCAACAGTAAGCCTAAGCCATCAACCCGTGTGGGATCGAGATACAAGTAGTACTGTAGGGCTGTAATAACACATTGAGAAGCGCGGTTCAACGAACCATCTAGGCAGTAGGCTGTACAGTAGAGTGCACAATAGGGGAAGCTAGAGAGATCTGCACAGCTAGTAGTAGTATCATGCTGCAAGCACGTTGTACAACTCCTTGCAGTGTAGTGTCTTCAGTAGTATCAGCGTATTAATAGTGGCACTTCCAAACGTATCACCCCCGAATTCAGCAGCGGCAGGAATCGTTGCTGCGTGTGGCCGATGCTGTCATCGTCACCATTTTCGATATGTTCAGGTCCCAAAGGGGTTAACTAGTTGTTGTCCCTGGTCTTCACCTGGTCCTTGCTCTATAATGTAATCAAGTAGCAAGTAGAATGAAGGCCGAAAAGGGTTCTACAACGGTTAGAACGGCTACAATATCACTCATCCTGGACCAAAACGGTCAACACCACTATTTTGCCCCTGCCTGACCTGAATTCTTTCCCGTCGTGCTTTCTGGTCCCGTTGAAGATAACGGTTCTAGCGGGCATGTTTACTCCCATGGCAAACGTCTCTGTGGCGAAGAGGACCTTCACCAAACCGCGGCTGAAGCATATCTCCACAATCTCCTGATGCGCAAGGTATTACACGCGATGAGCACATATGCTATTCGGGTCACGCTCGTGAATGGCGATGGCTTTAGGTGAAATGTTTCGTCAGTCAGTTTTCTCGTTACGTACCGTCGAAACGGGACTCGAGCATTCTTTCTATTTTTGAATAAAAGATTAACTGCACACAGTTAGGGGTTGGACTCGAGGCCTGTTTTGACCCAAAAAAGCGGCAGGCTATTCGAAACGACCAGCCAAAAAATGTTAAAAATTCTGAAAAAAAAAAACTACCGGCATACCCCCAAGTACTTGGTTTTAGTGCAAATGCATAGTGAACTTGTATACGATACAAGGTTCCCCTTCGGGATGTGGGTGGCATGAAATCCAGGGGGTGTCGCAAGTTGAAAAGGGAGACGCATGTAAAAGCTATGCATATTTTTTATTGGGTAAAAATCATATCGGGGTAAACTGAGTCATGGGCTACTGTGGTTCACTGCTAAAAGCGAGGATTAGTAGTCTTCGATGCTCTCGCATGTCTTGGCGTATACCTGGTAGGAGACACGGACTACTGTTCAGAGGAAAGCGTAGCACTCAGAAGGAAATTGACGGGGTTTGCATCATCCAGGTATTTTATCGCCTCGGTGGGATCTGTATCATCGATAGATATGATCCTTGATGATCTGAACACCTCTTCTGGGTGGGGTCTGCACGATCTGCATGAAATACACATACATGTTAATCGAACATGCATGTGCCGTGATTAACTGATGAATAGCTTTGCGTGGGTGAGTCCGCGTGATAAATGATCTGTACGATCTGCAGGGTCTGTATAATGTAGATGTATCACTCTTTTTTTGACAGTGAGATCTGCTTGGTCTATATGGTTGCGCTTGCGTGCCGGGTGGGATGATCTGAACGCCATGTGTGCATGATGTGGAGGATCTGCATGAATGATCCGAAGGATCGATTATCTACACACTCCAACTAGTTTGCCTGGAGAGACAGGTATGTTCCGTATCATTTCCACTTGTGTGCCAGGTGGGATCTGGTTGATCTCAATGGCATTCCAAATGTTTAGCCGGAAGGGGATCTGTTTGGTTACAGTTTTCATAGATGTGTACCTGCTGAGTAGAATCTGTGTGATCTGTACAATCAGTACAGTTTGACCGGGGTGGGATCTGTGTGATCTACCGATTTGTACATCTTTAGCGATATAGGGTCTGTACGATCTGCATGATCTGCACATGTTTATCGGTGGGTGTCATCGATATACATGATCTGTATCATCTGCAGGATCTGTATGATCTGCGGGATTTTTTTATGGTCTGGAGGATCTGTAAAATCTGGATACTTCACACTTGTTTGCATCATGTTTAGCCGGGGCGGGTCTGTATGAGGCGGACATTTCACAGGTGTGTACCTGAGTTGGATCTGTGTACTCTGTACATCTTTACCGGGTTGGATCTGTATGGTCTGCAGGATATATATGATCTACCTGAGTGGATCTGTGTGATCTGAATGATCTGTACATCTTAACCGGGATGCGGTATGTATGATTTGCAGGATCTGTATGATCGGCAGGAGTTCTGTATGAATGATCTGGAGGATCTGTAAAAGCTGGTTACTTGACACTTGTTTCAGCATGTGTGGCAACAACAGGAGCAGCAAGATAAGCAACCGCATGGCACGGGCAAAAACAAAATAAGGGTAGCCGCAAGAAAAGCAACCTGTGCCAGCAACAGCAGTAGTAGCAGCTATACCGCGATTGTGTGTAGTAGCAGTAGCGGCAGCAACAACAGGAGTAGCAGAATGATAAGCAAACCGCGTGACACGGGCACATAGTAGAAAGGGCAGTGAACACTCGGCTACTACAGCATTACACGCAACGTTATTCTACGGGGTACGAAGATCCGATAAATAAATGATGAATCGCACCGAGATACTAAAAACAATCTAACAGGTATAGTACGTGGTGGATACAGCGTTTTCTCATGTCTTGTGGCCAAGCAGTCACGAGCACACGAGCACTCTCAGCAGCAGCAGCAGCAACACTCAGCAGCACTCGAGCAACACTCGATTCGAGCAGCACTCATACGCCAGTTGTTACTGTTCTTGTACAGCTACGTACTGCTCGAGCAGCACTCGAGCGCATGAGCATGAGTAGGTCAGGATTCCAAGCATGGCCTATAGCACCGAAAAAAAAGACACGGGACCACGATCACTCGATTGCTCAAGCGCAACACGAGACGAACACGAGCACGGCGTGGCCAAGCAGTCACGGGCACACGAGCAGTCAGCAGCATCAGCAGCAGCAGCAGCAGCAGCAGCAGCAGCACCCAGCGGCACTCGAGCAACACTCGACTCGAGCTGCACTCGTACGCCTGTTGTTGATGTTGTTTTACTGCTGCGTACTGCTCGAGCATGATGAGCTCGACAGTATTATTATAGGCAACGCAATACTTGGTACAAATATCTGATAAATGATGAATCGCACCGAGATACATAAAACAAATCTACGAGGTAATAAGTACATACATGGTGGATACACCGTGTTCTCATATATTGTGGCCAAGCAGTCACGAGCACACGAGCACTCAGCAGCAGCAGCAACACTCAGCAGCACTCGAGCAACAACACTCGATTGGAGCAGCACTCGTACGCCTGTTGTTATTCTTGTACAGCTGCGTACTGCTCGAGCAGCACTCGACCGCACGAGCATGAGAAGGTTTCCGAGCATGGCCTATTGCACCGCAAAAAAAAACGACACGGGACCACGATTACTCCATTGCTCAAGCGCAACGAGCACGAGACGAACACGAGCACAGCGTGGCCAAGCAGTCACGGGCACACGAGCACTCAGCAGCAGCAGCAGCAGTGGCACCCAGCGACACTCGAGCAATACTCGACTCGAGCAGCACTTGTACACCCGCTGTTGCTGTTGTTTTACTGTTACGTACTGCTCGAGCATGATGAGCTCGAGCAGCACGAACTCGAGCAGCACTGTGTGCTGCTGTTGCATTGCAGCAAGAAGCGAGAAAAACAAAATCTTTGTAGCTAAAAATACGAAGATCCGGGCAGGTTTTCAAGCCCCTGGATGGCTTTTCGGAAGTGGGACACCATCCCCTGAGTTGCTTGCCGGGTCACGTGACTTTGACCATGTAGAGCATGGGCCACGGAGCCCGGCCGGATCCAACGCTTGCACCGTACTGTCCACGCCGCCCCCCTGCGGGCCCCGCAGCAGGAAGCACGAAAAATAATCCGCGGCCAAACGAGAAAACTGAACTATTCCGGAAAAAACGGTCATTTGGTACAAAGTAATATTTCTCGAAGGTGGAGATTAATTCGATCTTGACGTCATACAGGCACCTCCCACAGGCCCACACCTTTCGGATGCTTTATTTTTGTTAGCACAGGAGTACAAATTGACGTCTTTATAGACCAAAAGATTCGGAGAAACATGTTTTTTCTATGGTTTCTGCCTCTTGCTCTATGGCGTGCTTTTGAGTAGTCATACTTGGACATACTCTACATTGGGATGTGAGGCATACAGCAAAACAAACCCCGCTCGAATCGACGTAGTATCCGTAGAGAACGATCCCGCAAAAAGGCGCCCCTTGAGTCACTTTTGGGGGACCACGACAGTCAATTTCGTGATGGGGAATTCGAAAAAACCAGAAGGACCTCGACCAAGGGCAAAAATAAAAAAATTGCCAAAGCGAACCGGGAGGCATATCTGCAGCGTACGGGTCGTAGTGTCCACGAGGCGGCGGCGATCGTGTGCCGAGCGAACGCTGTGATCCGCCGTGGCATCGCGGGGGCGGAGAACAGCCGCAACCGGGTTAGATGGCTGTAGATGGGAACATCTTGCACCGCAACAGCAGCAGCAGCCGGGTCAGCAGCGCCAGCAGCCGCACCAGAATCAGCAGATCCACCTTCAACTAAGCCCGGTAGGAGCTGCACCTGCGGGTTGTCAGCCATCGAGGCCGAAGGTCCACCAGTAATTCCCCCTCACGCTCACGCGCCCGTTTGTGCGCTGCTGCTCAAGCACTCGTCGTGTTTTTTTTTGTGTGTGCTGCTTCGCCCTTTTTGAGCCACACGCTGCAGCTCCTCTCGTACCATACCCTGGTACCTGGTACGTGGTACCAGGTATAGGATACCACATGATCAAGAGTTTTTTTGTGACGTGCCCATTCTTTCCCAAGCGCTGATTGGTTAATTTCTTAAAGATTATTTTTTTCTCAGCTAACGACCGCGGACATTTTTTGTGATTTTTTTACGTATAAAAATATTTCAGTCCCACCCCTAACAGCAGTCGGAACGCAAAAAGTACCATGGTTAAAGCTGTAAGTGGGCACGACTTGAGCACCATCTAGCAGCCATTAGTCGGACTAATAGTCAGTCGTTTCCCGGAAGTGCCGATTATCCAACAAATTGGGTTTCCATACTTTAAAGAAGGATTGCTGAATGCGGGATACTGTTTTCTTGTAGGGGCGGGGTCCCCTCGGCCAGGGAGGACTGATTCGGCGCCCAATTTTTCGACTATTAATAGCTAATGGCACCTACCGACTAATGTTAATCGTGAAATCCTGCCGATTCGCAAGTGAAATAATGATGGTACCGTAGTCGGAAGACATGTAATCCCCACTAGAAATACAGTCATGCTATACTATACCTAAGTATACGGTAAGTGGAGTCCCTATGGGTTCCGATTAGTCTTTCCCAGGTTTTGAGCGTGTGAGGAGCGAGGAGTAACGTCATGAACATGTTGAGCTGTACACTATTACCACAATAGTACGTTACTACAGTACCTCATCCGACACACGATTTGCTCCACGTAGAAACAATAATACAAACTCGTTTACGGCAGTCTGGTATGTAATCGTGGTCGGGCACTAAGGGAGGTCTAGCGTGGGTGTGTTCTATCGCGAAGCTGGCACGCTTGTTCATGCCCACATAGTGCCACTTTCGTCTGTGGATAGCGCATACAGTACCACGTGTGCTGGAGTATCGATCGCTCGCTGGGTTCCGCAGTCCCTACGCTGTTCTTGTTGATAGTGTGATAGTGTGGTTGTCGACTAACACCCCTTTAGGAGCAAGCACGCAAGTAATGCGACTTTTCACGACTGTAATACCAAGATTTAGCAAAACGCAGTGACATCCCAGTACAATCATATACATCGAAAGAGCGATATCAAGGGGTGAACCTTGAAAAGAGGGCAAAAATCAAGGGCTCGCTGGTGGCAGGTCAGACAGGACAGCAATATGCACCATCGACACACACCTCAAAATATCAACAAAGGCATCTTGCACAGTATAGGCCGGAAAGGGTGTACCAGGTGGGAGCATAATCTAACGACGAGAACACGAACACCATACATTTCGTACACTTGTTTACGTTGCAAGTTACCGTACAGTTGAATCTTTGTATTGCACCATGCTGGAGCGGTCATGTGTACAGCAGTATCTGGGGCTCGGAGTCATCACTACTTTGTTTTGATTTCTTCTGCCCTTCCCAGTATATTCGATCAGATCGACAAATAGAGGCTCCGCAGTCACTCATTGCTGATAGTCTATTGGTGATATTAATAGTTGATACCGGTAGCTCATTGTTGATTGCATGCAGCTTTTCCAAACTCACCTTGAGGATTGGCAGCAAGCCGCCATGATGCACGCCAATGCCTCTCGACAGCATCTCCTTCAGAGCCAGCACCTGTTGTAATACCATTTCATTACATTAATTTCAAGTACAGTACGGTAGTACATCCTGTGGAAGGTAAAGGCGTCTTTACCCATAAGCCAAGAGCTGTGAGCCATTTATAACACCAGCAGCTTAAAGGAGCCGGGTCGTCCAATAAACACTCTCGGCGATGGCAGATGGTCATTTGTCGACCATCGCCATCGTCACGATCAATACAATAATCAGGATTACCACCATATTTCCCATCAAGAGCATCACTGCACATCGGTGCTTCTGTGTGCTATGCTGTAGGGTTGTACATGATTCAATACATACCTGGTGCGTGGTACAGTACGGTATGTACATGCATACATGCAGACGGTACTACTCCGACAGCAGTAGGGGGCGGTCGGAGGGTGCGCAATTGTGAGCAAGCCTCAAATTTCACGATTCCCTTATCATATCATAAAGCAATGCCAGGTACACAGCAGGTACACAGCAGTTACCAGTAGATCAGTACACCAGGTAGATGGAAACAGCGGCCGCTGTTCTATCAGTACCAGTATGTATTACATGTACCTTGCCGATGCAGCAAGCACCCCGTCTATGAAACCATCTGATACGCCATATGTTAAGAGCAAGTCATGTCACCCCTTGCGCGGGATGCGCAAGCCGTTGCCACTCACGTTTGTCGCACTGCAGTAACGCCAAGTACACTACTGATCTAACAGAATAGTACTAAATATAATTAAATACCAGGTAGTCCTTTGGCTGTTACTATGAAAACGTGTTCGTCTGTTGACATCGTTGTCTGTGTTGTCTGTAGCTATGTTCCCACCTGGGGTAGCTGCGCATCCTGGTCCTGCAAGCGTTTAACAGCGCTAGCACAGAACAGGTGGATCTCGCTCTTTTCCCTTTCGCAGAACGAAACGGCACAAAAAAAACGAATCAAATACGTGAGGAAATCAGCAAAAAATCACCACATACATGGTGCACAGAAAAAAATATACTGAGAACAAGGCGTAGGGTAGTATTCGCAAACTCATACCTCACACCTCACGTATTGCATCCCAATGCACTTCATGGCGTACTGTAGGTTTGGTTGGTTTCCGTTTGCATTGCATTGCACTTGCGCAATCGTGCAGTGGGTTTAATCCGCCCATCAGGCCAATTGCCATCCCGCTTCTTACTGTTGTCTTGTCATTAATTGCTTTATTCTATGCATGGTATGTGCTGCATTGCTACATAATGTTGGCGGCGGAGATCGTGATTAAAACCAACCATACCGTCGCCTCTGCTGCTGCTATTGCTGCTGCTGGTGCAGAGCTGTCGCGCTTTGACTACGCTCCAATAGATTTAAGTAGGATTTTCCAAGGTGCATGAATGAGCATAGTGGCGGCTGGCCCATCGCGTCCCATGTAAGTGGAGTGTATCGCGTTGTAGCGCTATGATACTACAGTGTACACACTTCAATCGATACCAGGTAGTCATCTTCAGCTCTACTGCATGGACAATCAACGAACGAATCGTCCCCGCAGTATTCCGATTGGACTAAATGACTAAATGCTCCTATTGGTAGAGCTATCGCAGTACTGTTGCTTCTGCTGCTACTACTGTCAATAATACTGCTATTGAAAGTACATTGTAGTCGTAGAATGTGGCAAGTGGTTCAACACAGTTCAACAGTCACCTCATGAGGATGAGGGCTCTGCTGAGCATTTCAATAGGGTCGGGGTTCGATGCCCGGCGGACTCAAAACCGAAACTGTAAACTGGATGTTTTGTGCGTTTTTCTCATGTCGTTGAAACTGCGATAGAATGAGTCAGCAATATCCGATGAAAATCAACGAGCAGTGGGAATGCTGAACCCCATGGACGATAAAAATGAGGGCATGCCTTACACTGGGGGGGAGGAGCTTGGACACCTGTGAGAACGGCTACTGCTTTTCCTGGTATTTCATAGGCCATAATGCCGTTGAGGGTAAAACCTCCAATGAGTTGATCAACTCATGGAAAGCAAAAGCGATTAAACCTATACCTGGTGCCAGTTATATTTCGTATGCGAAGTATATCTATGTACCTGTTCTCTACATATTCGCTTCAATGACCACCCAGCCGCTTCTGTTTGAGTTGATCGATTGGTCGAGTGGTCGCTTGATGGTATGATATACGTTGTATGATATAATGCGATACAGTATGATGTAGTGTGATATATACATACTTGGCTGTGGTGAGCGTGACGCTGCTGAGGCCGTCGGCACACTCTTGACACTTCTTCTTGCTGAACGAAAACACCACCACGGGGAGCAGTCCATCGTTCTCGAGTTTCTTCACCAGACTCTGCCACTGACTCCTATAGAACGAGCGTCATTCACGCGGCAAGCCAGTTAAACAGGCAGTTGAAACAGACAATCAAACAGACAGTCAAAAACATACAGTTAAGCAGTCAGTCGAATAATCAAGCAGGCAAACTTTCAAACTTTCAAACAATCAAGCAACTAAGCATTCAAAAGGCGAGCGTTTAACTTACTTGGTAATTTGCAGGTGATTGCAACTATTATGGGTAGCTTATCTCACGTATATTTCGCAGTATATATTAGACCGAGGGGCAGATATGGTTACATATTTGAGCACTCGCTGTGCCTGGTTTGACCTAGCAGCTACGCCGCACAGGTCGCTCACTAGTACTGTATTTGCTTTGGGTGGCGCGTAAATACGCGGCAGATGTGATTCAATACTATGACTTTCACTTTATATGGTTTGACCTGTCAGTTCACTGCCTACAGCTCACCTGCTGCCTTGACCGTCACGCCCGCCCCTTCCACCCCGTCCCCCGCCCCGTCCCCTCCCCCCGCCTCGGCCGCCCCTTCCACCTCTGTCACCCCTTCCGCCTTGCCCCCCTCTTCCTCCCGGTTTGTTGTCGCCTTTGCCTTCCAGCTTTGATGCCGCTGTTGTGTATCCGCCAGAATCGAATTTTCCGAAGTTGTCCATGATCTATTTTTAACAGGAACAATATTCATATCGTTAAAGCTGTGCGCAAGGCGTGCCTGTGCTGGGGTTGATTATTTCTACTACTACTATTACTACTACTACTACTACTACTACTACTACTACTACTACTACTAGCTTTACCACTGTGGCATGGGAATGATTCGTTTTAGACGCAAAAAATGTCCAGTCCATTCGAGAATACGTTCAAAAAATTTCGAAAGAACAATTTTTGAAAATAGTCTGCCACCACCCTATTTACTTGGTTTTAGACTACAATCACGTGTAGCACCGAGCACCTGACTTCTCGACACGCGAATCGAATTAAATGATAAAGTTCGACAGACATCTCCACTCAATGGAGTGATCAACTAACTGGTTGTGTTTTGATCTGCAGACTTTTGTTCCGTTCATTTTTGTGGAAATACGCGGGAAAACTCGATTTTTCAGGTTGTATTCGTATCTTTCTGTCTAGGAAAGAACTGTTTGACTTTACTAGAAAATATAAACCAGTCAACCGGTGCGGCAGGACTTTACGCACACAGCAATGCAATCCGTGCCTGAATCCGACAAGTAGCCGACATGAAATATGTTGCACGAGTTGACCCTCTTTTGAAGAGTCACTTGTTGATGAGAAATTCGACAAAAAATGTCCCGAGATGAAAACAAAGGACGTCCAGTCTTCATAGTATCGGGCAAACGGTGCCAGACATGAAAGCGGCCGCACGCCGAGCGATCACCATCACACCCGGTGTCATCGCAGAAGCGAAGACCATCTGTGATCGGGCCTCGATGCAGCATGAAGCGAGTTACCCCTAGCGTTCAGATGCGAACGCATCACTATTGTTGTCTCACGTGAGAAAACGATCAAGTTAAAATACTCTATCGTACCACCCTGTCCGGAAATATAGCAATGGCTTAATCATGAATATAAAAATAAGCGGTTCTTTACATTTCCGGACAGAGTGATAGGTACATACGAGTACATACAGCAGCACCATGTAGATTTCAGGCGCCTGGTGAATGCAGCCTTGGCCTCAAGACTCAAGCCTAGCTGCACGCACAGCAACAACTTGCTCGTGAGCTAGAGGTGAGGCGCGCTGCCACGGAGGTGCAGGCAGCGCGGAATCCCGATCTCGGCGAAGTGCAGTATAGCAATACGCAGCCGATTGCCGATGCTGTGTGTAGGTATGTTCTTGTTTACACGCGCCCAACAGCAGCAAAACAGGCCACATACTGCGATTTGATCTGTACAATGTGGTTCACAGGGGGGGACAGCTTTCTCGTGCTGCCGGTCGCCAATTCCAAGGCCTCCCCAGGAACGTGCTATCCATTCACGCGCGCGCGTCCGTGTCGACGCTGCTGCTCTACGATCTGAGCTTGGTTGTGCGCTGTCCTGCAGCACGTGTCGTGCACAAAGCAAGGCTGACTTTTTCCAGCTATAATAGCTCAACGCCACAACATCGATGTCGGCGCTGCTTTTTATTTCATTCTTGAGAGGCAGCATCATAGAACGGATTTTTCGAATGCAAACTTTTTTTTTCATAATCACGGACGGATTGGTTAATTTCCTCAAGATTTTTTCCCCCAGATAACGACCATGCGACACCCTTGAGTTTTGTTTACGTACTAAAACAAATCCATTCCCACCCCTAACTGTCAATATAGTTATTGGTCTAGTGGCGTGGTAAGCCAACTACAGTAGTGTAGCCAATGCAGTCTGTATCAGTAAACTAATAACAAACACGCCAGCACGACACAAAGACGCAGAACCCTGCAAACCACCGCACACAGCAAATAGTTCTCCCTATAATAGCCAACCATTGCAATAACTAGTCGGAGGGCTACTTCAGTAGATACATAGGAAGCGAATGCACAGCCCTACACATTGCACATAGTCGAGAAGGCGGCGTGATCAAACAAAAGAACACGCCCCGTGATCTACAGTATATTAAACTGCATATGTAGAACTTGCCGAGTGGAGCTCGTTCCCCGCAAAGAGGTGGTGTTCCAGCGGCACTGGTCTGTACGTCGTCGTGATCACGTGGACCTAAAGCGTTGATTCAATGGATGCAATCGAGCAACGGGCGATCGAGAGAGCCGAGGGGGGGGAGCAAGCATGCACAAGAGGTTTACATTATTAATAAACAGGAACACATTGATAAAGGGGGGGATGCAGCGACAATCGGCATGTAACAACATGTAAAAACGTGTACGTGTTTGTGTCGTACAACTCCTGGCACCGTAGCGAAGCAACATCGGACATCGGACACTAACCCCATCTTCCTTGAGCAGCCCCAGCAGCCGGGCGGCTCCTTGCGGCCGATGCTGTCATCGTGAAATCGCGTGATCGTCATTTTTTTCGTCATTTCTCGCCTCTGAAATCCCAAAACGATGCAATATTCCCCCAAAAACCAGAAGCTCAGAAGCAACAAGGAACACGTGCAGTACCAGACCTTACCCATACAGTAGGTAGTCGCAGGTTTTGACAGAAACTGCCTACAGGTATACACCTGGTGCATGACTGGTGCATAACTCGGACCACCGTAACGGTATCAAGAACGATTGACAAAACCCATGCCAAACACACAACACTTGCACGCCCCTACTGTAATACTACAGTGCAGTCGTATAGTATAAATAGCGGCGCAAATCGCACCCCAATGGCGTCACCAGTATTGCGTTGGGTAAAAGCAGTTGGCAACGGCATAGACTTCCAGCGAACCATGGAATATAACGGCGGCACGGAGACCGGTACATTACTGCACCGTACCTAACGCTCTAGTTTCGTTGACTATTGCTTGAAGTTGCAGTGCGGTCCTGCACGAAACACAGCTTTAGACCCTAGCCCGCAGGTTCCATTGGCGCTGTCGCCCCCTCGCAGTCTTCCACTCTCCAATTTACCAATTTACATTTTGCAACACCATGAGCACAATTTACAGCCTCCAGGAATGTCCCCCTGCGCCTCCCTCTCCTTCGGTAATTTGCAGTGTACTAGTATGAACAAACAACTTACCATTGGTGACGGCGGGTTACTGCAGTACAGTAGTCTTAAAGCATACCAGGGTACCTGGTACCTGCTAGTCTAGTGCTGGAGTGCGAATTGCTGGCAGCACCGTCGCTCCTTGCAGATGTGGGCCAAGACGGCTTATTTACTAATACTCATATACTCATATACTCATAGGGCATTACTAGGCTAGCGCATCTTACTGCTGCTCTACTAAATACGACAAGAACAAGAAGCAGGACACATGGTCCAGCGCGACCGACACTAAGGCGGGCGGTGTTTTTCATCACTCAACGCCCCAACGGGTAGGTTGGATCGTAACTGGACCAAGTCCAGCGGGAAGGCCTCATAGCCTCGGTTTTTGTTAATGGGTGAGCTCGCGCAAGTCCCACACTACCCGGGAGAGATGACTCTCCCGGGTGGCTATCTCCACCGCACCTGCCGTCTCGGGGGTCAGGTCGGGTCAACGTGCCCAAGCGCCAGAAACAACAGCAGCCTGTGCTGATGTAGCAACGGGAGCTATAGGTTAAATTGACAAACGACACGAAATTGGAACGTGGAAGTGTGGTGAGCTTCAGCTTTACTTTTACCAATCCGCCGGAAGATAAAGCAAAAACAAAAAATCACTCAAAGCGCACAAGAACCGAACGGCCCAAGATGTAATGCCCAATATCAATGTGCAATCCCGAATGCCTGAAGTGAATGATCTCACCGGCTTCCTCTTGGTGCGGCCTATCCAGTCGCAAAATTCGACAGTATTGGGAGTTGTGGCAGACAAGAATATCATGTTGGCGTGATCGGGCAGCATGATGATGACCTCCTCCCACACGACTCCCCTCTCAGAATCGTTGACGTAGTGCACCTATAGCCCGTTCCATCGGTATCACATCGGCATCACGACATAAAACATGACCATGGACTCGGTCAGAACATCACCATAGATGTTCACATGGACATGCGCACTAGTACGGTCATGCATACAAACGTTAATAAGACTATAAAAATAACCAACACTTGACAATCATATGGCCGATTTGATCTGGTCTTCTTTCACTGGCCAAGTCATCCACACCCTGGTCGAGACGACCTTCTTCATATCTCGAAGCCATGAGGGATACATACCCACTACACTACCTTGGGGATGGCGTGATGTCGATACTGGCGGTCCATAACACAGCAAGACAGGCATCAATAACCCCTTCACGTTTGGGACTCGCCGCAGATATACTATAGACACTACCTGGCACTGCTCAAGTAACACTTAACAGTTGCAAAATGTCATAGCTAAAGTAGCGCCGCAAGTATACTTGAGTGATACGTGGAAGATTGGCCTGCTGCGTCGAAGGAAACATGTACCACCGTCACCGTTCGGTATAGCATCCGATAGACAGCGTCAGATAGACACCGTCAGATAGTCAGGACGAGGAGGACGACACATCCGCGGGGGGGATTTTCCACGATACAACAGTGTCACTGCTGTACTGTACTGCGCCAGGTAGTAAACGTAGTACTTCGTATAGTCTAGACTCTATGGTACAGGCATAATAATTGCAGAAAAAAGCTGTCCTTCGTATGTGAACTGTGAACATCACCAATTTAACCTTCATCACAATAATAAAAGAAAGCAATTTCACATACAAGGTCTGCCTGACCACTGCAGCAAGATTCATATTTTAAAGTATAATATTACATTGGTAGAGTTTGTCGTCAATACCTCGTCGAAGACGACCCACTCAATGTCGCGGATGAGATCGGCTCCCCTGTAAAGCATCGATCGAAGGATCTCTGTGGTCATGATCAGGCAGGAAGCTTCCGGGTTGATTGACACGTCGCCCGTGATCAGGCCCACGTCACCGAACCGAGTCTGCCATGTGCAATGAACCATGTGTCATGAGCAATGAGCAATGAGCAATGAGCGATATATATATATACCTGGTATATATATATATATATATATATATATATATATATATATGTGTGTTAAGAGTGTCAAGTGTCAAGTGTCAAGTGTCAAGTGCTAATGTGATAAGTGTACACGGGGCCAGCAGGTCAACAGGGGGACAGCACAATTCCAGGGGCGCGTTTACTAGTAGTAGGGTACTGTACAGTATATATGCTAGGGTACTTCAGTAGACACTGTACGAGTAACCGGGCACCTACCCGAGTATACGTGACCAAAACAATGTGCAATATTGTTTGGTACCTGGGTACCTGAGAGTACACTATACTATTAATAGTACCCTACTAAACACACCCTTCAATAACTCGAATTCATCTGGCCACAAAAATTGAACAGTTCGCCCACGACCAGAAATATCAACCCCCATCAGAGCAACTCGATCAACCAATCAACCAATCAACCATTCTACAGCACGAAATTAGTCTATCTCGATTGGACTAGACTCAACCACGCCTGAGGTTCGCAGATATTATTGGATCTCTGACCCTGCGCAAGACGTTTTGCGGAACGGCCTGCACCTTAAAATCCCTGTACTTTTGGTTGGAGAGGGCCTTGATAGGACTGGTGTAGATGACGCGGGTCATGTGCTGCTGTGCCATGGCAATAGCGTACTCGGCGACGACGGTCTTGCCCGCTGAGGTGTGCGCCGCCACGAAGACGCACTCCGCACGCTGCAATAAAAAGGGTGGGCGAATAATGATAGTGTTGTATTTGCCATCCAACAATGTGCAGTGTGACAGAAAACAACGAGGAAACATAAAATGAAGACCAAAAGATACTCGTCAAAACTGTCACAGTACTATCATCTTGCGACTTTCGTGAACCTCACGCTTGCCAGATGTGACTCCGCACTATCTAAACCTCTCAACATTTCAGGTCGCCGCCGGTCGGCAACAGCATTCCGTCTCGAGAGTTCACATTCCATTTGACTCCATGCCGAGCGTCCGTTCTTGCAGCCTTTCCTTCTTCTACTAAGACTGCACATCCTATGTACCGCTTTATGTCGAGCAACATCCATCAAGGCGAGATGCGGTCAAGTGGTTGTCCTACCCTCTCACCTCTAACCTGGCCACCGCCTGCTTCTGGAATCCATCAAGAGTAAACGGAAACTGATACGCCGGTTGGGGAACAAGGGCATCGAAATCGGACACGTCCAGCAGCTCCGTGACTGCCCATTTAGCTCTGGCGCCACCGCTTTTGGATGCGGTCGACCCTTCCTCTCCCGAGGGCTTACCATTGCCGAACGCAACGGCTCCCATGGAGGCGCCCTTCGTGGATGTGGATGCGGACGTGGCACGGAATGGCTGCTTGCGCTCGTCGGGCGTCTTGAGCAGATGCGTTGTCATCGACTGTTGTGGTGCGGACGAAATAAACGGGCGAAGTTCAAACGTGAATCGATAATCCGTTGTTGCGGTACTTCCGCCAGACCGAGCAATTCATATTAATTCATACTACAGCACTCTGACCGAAGGATATTGGGGGGGGTAAACTAGCCGTAACAACTGCGCGGCCGCCCTCCTATAGATGTATCTGTTCGTGCGGAAACCTTGTGGGACTTTTACCCAAGTCTTGACGTCATTCTTACAGAAAATGCGGTGTAAAGCGAAGACTGCTTCATTAGCCCAACAACATTTAGTCTGCACGCCACACAAAACTAGTCAACCTGCAAACACATGTGAAGCGAAAAGGTACCCCACCCAAGAAACACGTATTCTACAGAGCTCTACTCAATCCACCCACCCAAGTTATCCACACACAAAAAACCTGGGCACGAGTACCACCTTGAGTCGCAGTGTCCAGCAGTTGTTTTCAATATACTGCAGACAAAACCACAGCACCGCCCAACACTACACCACACCGCACAGCTCAGCAAGGTACAGCACAGCACGGCCCAGCAAGGCACAGCAAGGCATGGCACGGCTAACGACAACACAGCACAGCACAGCAGGAGAGACAAGAGACGAGAGGGAAGGCCGAGGCAGTAGCTTGCCTGCTGGCTGGAAGATCGCGTCGGGTATGCCGTCCTGGCGACCGATGTCAATGTGGATGCTAGAAGGGAGTCAAAGGGTGCTTCTTTCTCCGCGTCTCTTGCTTCTCTACCATCTTGTTTTTCTTGTTCTTCTCTACCAACGGCCGCCGATAGCGACAGCACTTCCAGCCCGGATACCAAGCGTTCTTCAGGAAGAACTTGTCCCCTGCGCTCGAGCGACCATCAGGGCGTAAGCATCGAGTGATCACCGGGGGTGAGCATCGAGTGAGCATTGAGTGAACATTGAATACACACTCAAGTGGGTATCGAATAAGCATTTCGTAAGTTAGTAGGAATCGGGCGACCACAAGGGGGTGAGCATCGAGTAAGTATCAAGTGGGCATCGGGTGAGCATTGAGTAAACATCGAATGGGCTTTGTGTTAGCATCGAGTGGGCATTAAGTTAAATATTTCGTAAAAACCGGATAAAAGTGAGCATTGAGTTAGCACCGAGTGAACACTGAGCAAGCACCGAGTGAGCATCGAGTGGGCATCGCGTAAACATCCAACACACAAGCCAAGAGCACTCATTGCGGCAACACAAATGGAAGAGCCTGGGTGTAATTGAACCATTTACAATGGCTACCGTAATAGTACTAGTAAAACGAGAGCACAAATCTATACCAGGTACTACCGTAGTTCTACTATTAATACTATTAATACTATACTATAGTTTGGTTTGGTCCCGGACTTCCTCCTAGCAAAGGCGATCTGAAAAACGATACGAACATACAGTCCGCCTACAGCTGTGAAACAATTGACCGTTGAACATAAAACCAAGAGTCCGATACAAAAACCTGCAATCAGAAGTACCAGGTGCCGTATGCCTTAAAGCTTCAGATCGGAGACATGCCACCACCGCATCACGCAAGTTTTGGGCATTTCGATGACCTTTTCGTAGAATAAATAATTAATTTCGAGCATACAGTGTCATTCAGTATAAGGTGATTTAGCAGTAGCTACCCGCTCACGTCGGTGGCATGGTTGCGGTCTCGACAGTGCCACCCTCATTTACACGAGTAACGTCGTTGCCGTCATCGTCGTCAGTGCCGTCGTCGCTGTCGTCGCTGGTGAAGTCACTGTCACTGTCCAGCTCTTGGAAAAGGGTGCTAAAGTCGATAGTGCTGCCGGTGCCTCCTTCTCCCGGTCGTGCTTTAGGGGCCTGCAGCCACCAGGAAGCCACAAAACCACAAACGGTCACGGGCATATCAACAAACATGTGTGTAAATACCAGGCACATACCTGCTACACACATACCAAGGTACACAGTAGCGAGAGACCGGCTCAAAACCACGACGACGTCGGCCGTTCAATCGTGTCGAAAAAACCACGCTACCGCTAGCTTTGAGCCGTTTACTACCGTTAAGCCCTCTACAAGCCATTTTAGGGGACAAACTATTAATGGTTGTAATACGAGTTGAGGTGATATTTTTAGTCGCAGAAGGGTTAGCCGCTTTGGAAGTGCACCTACGTGTTACGGGCAAACTACAGTATTGTAGTTGGATTTATGAATGGAAACTGGTTTCAGTCATATGGCGGGATACGCCCCTAGTGCAGGCAAGACAATTATGGCGTTGCTGCGAGCCTGGAGTCTTTGCGGGCGGTAGGCTAGAGGGCTTGGGTCAACGAGTCACCTGGAATCTCTGCGGGCTAGAAGGCTTAGGTACGGTCATTGGTGCCCTTCCAGCCTTGGGCGGAGCAGGAAGCGCCTCCGCCTTCTCCTGCTTCTCTCGTTCCACGTCCCCAGTAGCACCATCAGGACCATCAGCACCCTCAGGGAGAGCGTGGGCCCTAGCAGCGACAATTCTTTGCTGGCGTGCTTGTCCTGCCCAAAGCGGAGGACCCTCCACCACATTTGCCGCGGAAAGTCCCTCCGAAAACGGCACGTTAGGCGGCACTGACAGGAGAGGGATCTTAGAATCCAGATCTGGATAAGGGTGGGCGCAGGGTGCATTCGACACACACGTTAAGCATCAGGATCAGGTCAAAACGAACACAAATTTTTCCTTGTTAACCCGTTTGAGGCTTCGCTTGGTTTTTAGAGGCGAAACATGTCGAAACAGTATGATGGATACGTCATCCGCCACACGAAGCAAGCATGCTATCCTATTACAGTATCTTATTCTGCTATTGTATTTTAGGCTGTTGTGGTAGGGAGGGTGTTTGTCTCAAGTACGGTATAAGGAGCAGGAAGACACGTGCGTACCATTGTACTAGTCGTACGCTGCACGCTCTTCCCAGCCGATTCGTTAGAGTGCACTCGTTGCTCTTGTTGCACGGTATGCCATAATCAAATATATAGTTAAAACTATAATAGTCGTAATGAAGGCAAATGGGCTCCAAAAGGGTGAACCCTGTCAGTATAATACCGCAACATTTTCCCAACTATTTTTCCCAGTAATTTGCTCGATGAGAGACGTGCGTGCAGTTCTAAAGGGGCTACCTTAAGTTTTCAAAACCTCTTCCGCACGAATGTACGAGGATTCGCCGCTTGCTCCACCAACACTGTTAACCGCTTTACAAGTCCTTCACTACTGCACCCACGTATTTCGGACAAAACATTGGACTTGATTCTGGGTGACTAGTGCAGTAGCAGTAGGAGTAACATGGTCGTCGGGGCGAAGTCCATGAGAGCTCTCCCTGCTCTAGAAATACAAAGCTGACACCGGTATGTGGAAGAAAAAACGACAAAATGGTGATACCCCGCTGATAAGCCGGCACCGCTACCGATGCACTAAATATGGATGAGTTGACTTTGCCCAATTTTTCCTGAGCGTGAACGGACGACAGCAGCAGTGCAGGCACACTATGTCACAAAACTCATATCGAAAAAAAAATACCAGGTATGACCTAAAACAGCAACATAAGTATACATAAATATAAAACAAAACAAAACATATCACAACTCAATCCAACAGAACCCATGACACCTTCAACATATTTTACACGACAGCAAGGCTCACCTAGAGCGGCAACACTCTCTGTCACCGCTGTGTCTGACAAAAAATCGTTTTGTGCCTCCGTTGTCATTGAAAATCCGGCACTCCTAACGCGGTCGTTAGATCCGCCTTCCCCTGTAGCGTTTGGCAAGTCCTGGCCGCCGTGAAAAAACGAAATTAAACATCCATGGCGCGTAACGTAGTGCCAGCAGTTTGTGATAATAGTGGACGCGCAAGGAGCGGTGCGTACCAAAAACCAAGAGGTGGGGGCCAACGTACAGTAAACCGTATACACCTGCTATACACAGCAGTACATAGTGGATCGCCTTTACCAGCAAGGCCACACCCTCCAAGCCTCCAAAGCATTGCATCTCCCTTACGACTATAAACATACAACATACATTGGGGAGTACAAGACTATTATTTGCGTGCCGTAGAAGTGACTGTGACTCACTGAGACCCTGACCACCGTCGCTCCATATCCCCACCCAACGTGTTCACGTACTGTAGAGTAGAGCAGTGGAGAGTAAAGTAGAGTAGAGTAGAGTGGTAGAGTAGAGTACATGCTGGTACATAGCCATCGGGTTCGCTCCACTAATAATACTGAGTTATCAAATGTGTGAAGTGAATCAACCAGTAGCAGCGCCTCCTATCCGCGGTTGCCCATGCCCGATACTTTCCAGAATCATCGTCAATACTTCCCACAATTATCGTGCGCATCACCACATGTCATGCGTTGGGAGTTGATCGTCTAATTATGTGCTTCCGCGTGTTTTGGCAAATGTGGTTCGATGCGTTTGATCCGTCATGATGAGGGTTGTGTTTTGGTGTGACTACATGTGTTTTTGTTAGGAGCGAACCCGAGTTTTTCGAGTTCTCCCACCGCCTTAGTTAGTCAGGGGTCGTTTTGAAGTCGCCCCCCCACGTTTTCCATTGGAATTCCTTCCGGCGTTCGTTCGTACGCACCTGGTAGTTCGTACGTTTACGTGATCAAAGAGTTGATTTTTCACGCGACGCAACATCATATTTCCCTACAATATCAGTTTTCCTGGGGGGGTGTTGCTGCTGCTGTGGGCGTTGTGGCCGTCACCCCTCTCCCGCAGCCATCGCGCTTCCCATCCGAGCGAGCCCAAGCGAAGAACTCTCTCTGTCTCGGCGGGGCCCTTCGCCTACTGTCTGTAGGGGACGCCGCGGAGAGCCTGGCGCCGCTCGATCGACGATGCTACGGCGAAAATAAATGCAAGACAAATCCCCTTTCCTCCTCCTGTCCTCTCGTTTGCTTGCGTCGAACGTCGAATCCCACGGACGAATGTCGTTGCACCCCCGTCGCCCACGACCGCCGGGCCGGCTTTCGCCTCGCATCTACAGCGTCTGGTCTGTGTCCTAGCGTGAGCAGCAGGAGAGCGACAAACCGCTCCCTGCTCCCTGCTGCTGTGGCCTGTGTTGGTGCTGTGTATCATATGGTACGTTTAGTACGTACGAGCAGTGCTTGTCACACAGGCAGAAAAAAAGTGGATGTGGTTCCGGGTCTCGTGTTTGAAAACACGTTTTTAGACTCCAGTCTCCAGAACGTACTGCTGTGTATTAACACTCGTAGACGACAGCAGTAAGGTATTGGAGCCTGATCCGGATGTATTCTGTCTTGTGACCAAACAACAACACGACAGATTCCAATGGCGATGAGACAAACCCAACTACTCCCACCG